>CM068548.1:226375-1447494 GCA_035048495.1 Euptelea pleiosperma
CCGAAGCCTATAACTTGTGACTTTTTCGCAACCGGACCTCATAATTAGACTCAAACTCTTCCATTACTATTGTTTCAACAGATTTGAAGTGTTGGAACAATATTTGGGACTGTCGAAACAAGTTAGCTCCATCCGTACGTCAACGTCTCAAATTGGACTCAGTTTCTGCGTTACATTCCGAAGCCTATAACTTGTGACTTTTTCGCAACCGGACCTCATAATTAGACTCAAACTCTTCCATTACTATTGTTTCAACAGATTTGAAGTGTTGGAACAATATTTGGGACTGTCGAAACAAGTTAGCTCCATCCGTACGTCAACGTCTCAAATTGGACTCAGTTTCTGCGTTACATTCCGAAGCCTATAACTTGTGACTTTTTCGCAACCGGACCTCATAATTAGACTCAAACTCTTCCATTACTATTGTTTCAACAGATTTGAAGTGTTGGAACAAATTTGGGACTGTCGAAACAAGTTAGCTCCATCCGTACGTCAACGTCTCAAATTGGACTCAGTTTCTGCGTTACATTCCGAAGCCTATAACTTGTGACTTTTTCGCAACCGGACCTCATAATTAGACTCAAACTCTTCCATTACTATTGTTTCAACAGATTTGAAGTGTTGGAACAATATTTGGGACTGTCGAAACAAGTTAGCTCCATCCGTACGTCAACGTCTCAAATTGGACTCAGTTTCTGTGTTGCATTCCGAAGCCTATAACTTGTGACTTTTTCGCAACCGGACCTCGTGATTGGACTCAAACTCTTCTATACTATTGTTACAACACATTTGATGTGTTGGAACAAGATTCGGGACGGTCGAAACTAGTTAGCTCCATCCGTTCGTCAACGTCTCAAATTGGACTCAGTTTGTGAGTTACATTCCGAAGCCTATAACTTGTGACTTTTTTGCAACCGGACCTCATAATTAGATTCATACTCTTCCATTACTATTGTTGCAACATATTTGAAGTGTTGGAACAAGATTCGGGACAGTCGAAACAAGTTAGCTCCATCCGTTCGTCAACGTCTCAAATTGGACTCAGTTTCTGTGTTACATTCCGAAGCCTATAACTTGTGACTTTTTCGCAACCGGACCTCATAATTAGGCTCAAACTCTTCCATTACTATTGTTTCAACAGATTTGAAGTGTTGGAACAATATTTGGGACAGTCGAAACAAGTTAGCTCTATCCGTACGTCAACGTCTCAAATTGGACTCAGTTCTGTGTTGCATTCCGAAGCCTATAACTTGTGACTTTTTCGCAACCGGACCTCGTGATTGGACTCAAACTCTTCTATAACTATTGTTACAACACATTTGATGTGTTGGAACAAGATTCGGGACGGTCGAAACTAGTTAGCTCCATCCGTTCGTCAACCTCTCAAATTGGACTCAGTTTGTGAGTTACATTCCGAAGCCTATAACTTGTGACTTTTTTGCAACCGGACCTCATAATTAGACTCATACTCTTCCATTACTATTGTTTCAACATATTTGAAGTGTTGGAACAAGATTCGGGACAGTCGAAACAAGTTAGCTCCATCCGTTCGTCAACGTCTCAAATTGGACTCAGTTTATGTGTTACATTCCGAAGCCTATAACTTGTGACTTTTTCGCAACCGACCTCATAATTAGACTCAAACTCTTCCATTACTATTGTTTCAACAGATTTGAAGTGTTGGAACAATATTTGGGACTGTCGAAACAAGTTAGCTCCATCCGTACGTCAACGTCTCAAATTGGACTCAGTTTCTGTGTTGCATTCCGAAGCCTATAACTTGTGACTTTTTCTCAACCGACCTCGTGATTGGACTCAAACTCTTCTATAACTATTGTTACAACACATTTGATGTGTTGGAACAAGATTCGGGACGGTCGAAACTAGTTAGCTCCATCCGTTCGTCAACCTCTCAAATTGGACTCAGTTTGTGAGTTACATTCCGAAGCCTATAACTTGTGACTTTTTTGCAACCGGACCTCATAATTAGATTCATACTCTTCCATTACTATTGTTTCAACAGATTTGAAGTGTTGGAACAAGATTCGGGACAGTCGAAACAAGTTAGCTCCATCCGTTCGTCAACGTCTCAAATTGGACTCAGTTTCTGTGTTACATTCCGAAGCCTATAACTTGTGACTTTTTCGCAACCGGACCTCATAATTAGACTCAAACTCTTCCATTACTATTGTTTCAACAGATTTGAAGTGTTGGAATAATATTTGGGACTGTCGAAACAAGTTAGCTCCATCCGTACGTCAACGTCTCAAATTGGACTCAGTTTCTGTGTTACATTCCGAAGCCTATAACTTGTGACTTTTTCGCAACCGGACCTCATAATTAGGCTCAAACTCTTCCATTACTATTGTTTCAACAGATTTGAAGTGTTGGAACAATATTTGGGACAGTCGAAACAAGTTAGCTCCATCCGTACGTCAACGTCTCAAATTGGACTCAGTTTCTGTGTTGCATTCCGAAGCCTATAACTTGTGACTTTTTCGCAACCGGACCTCGTGATTGGACTCAAAGTCTTCTATTACTATTGTTTCAACACATTTGAAGTGTCTAAACCAGATTCGGGACAGTCAAAATAAGTTAGCTCCATCCGTACGTCAACGTCTCAAATTGGACTCAGTTTGTGTGTTACGTTCCGAACCCTATAACTTGTGACTTTTTCGCAACCGGACCTCGTGATTGGACTCAAACTCTTCTATTACTATTGTTTCAACACATTTGAAGTGTCTAAACAAGATTCGGGACAGTCAAAATAAGTTAGCTCCATCCGTACGTCAACGTCTCAAATTGGACTCAGTTTGTGTGTTACGTTCCGAACCCTATAACTTGTGACTTTTTCGCAATCGGACCTCGTAATTGGACTCAAACTCTTCCATTACTATTGTTTCATCACATTTGAAGTGTTGGAACAAGATTCGGGACAGTCGAAACAAGTTAGCTCCATCCGTTCGTCAACGTCTCAAATTGGACTCAGTTTCTGTGTTACATTCCGAAGCCTATAACTTGTGACTTTTTCGCAACCGGACCTCACAATTAGACCCAAACTCTTCCATTACTATTGTTTCAATGGATTTGAAGTGTTGGAAAAATATTTGGGACAGTCAAAACAAGTTAGCTCCATCCGTGCGTCAACGTCTCAAATTGGATTCAGTTTGTGTGTTACATTCCTAAGCCTATAACTTGTGGCTTTTTCGCAACCGGACCTCGTAATTGGACTCAAACTCTTCTATTACTCTTGTTTCAACAGATTTGAAGTGTTGGAACAAGATTCGGGACGGTCGAAACAAGTTAGCTCCATCCGTTCGTCAACGTCTCAAATTGGACTCAGTTTGTGTGTTACGTTCCGAACCCTATAACTTGTGACTTTTTCGCAACCGGACCTCGTAATTGGACTCAAACTCTTCCATTACTATTGTTTCATCACATTTGAAGTGGTGGAAGAAGATTCGTGACAGTCGAAACAAGTTAGCTCCATCAGTGCGTCAACGTCTCAAATTGGACTCAGTTTGTGTGTTACATTCCGAACCTATAACTTGTGACTTTTTCGCAACCGGACCTCGTAATTGGACTCAAACTCTTGTATTACTATTATTTCAACACATTTGATGTGTTGGAACAAGATTCGGGACGGTCGAAACTAGTTAGCTCCATCCGTTCGTCAACATCTCAAATTGGACTCAGTTTGTGTGTTACATTTCAAAGCCTATAACTTGTGACATTTTCGTAACCGAACCTCGTAATTGGACTCAAACTCTTCCATTACTATTGTTTTAACAGATTTGAAGTGTTGGAACAATATTTGGGACAGTCGAAACAAGTTAGCTCCATCCGTACGTCAACGTCTCAAATTAGACTCAGTTTCTGTGTTCCATTCCGAAGCCTATAACTTGTGACTTTTTCACAACCGGACCTCGTAATTGGACTCAAACTCTTCTATTACTATTGTTTCAAAAGATTTGAAGTGTTGGAATAAGATTTGGGACAGTCGAAACAAGTTAGCTCCATCCGTGCATCAACGTCTCAAATTCGACTCAATTTGTGTGTAACATTCCGAAGCCTATAACTTGTGACTTTGTCGCAATCAGACCTCGTAATTTTACTCAAACTCTTCCATTATTATTGTTTCAACACATTTGAAGTATTGGAACATGATTCGGGACAGGAAAAACAAGTTAGCTCCATCCGTGCGTCAACATCTCAAATTGGACATAGTTTGTGTGTTACATTCCGAAGCCAATAACTTGTGACTTTTTCGAAACCGAACCTCGTAATTGGACTCAAACTCTTGTATTACTATTAGTTCAACACATTTGATGTTTGGAATAAGATTCGGGACGGTCGAAACTAGTTAGCTCCATCCGTTCGTCAACGTCTCAAATTGGACTCAGTTTGTGAGTTACATTCCGAAGCCTATAACTTGTGACTGTTTTGCAACCGGTCCTCATAATTAGACTCATACTCTTCCATTACTATTGTTTCAACATATTTGAAGTGTTGGAACAAGATTCGGGACAGTCGAAACAAGTTAGCTCCATCCGTTCGTCAACGTCTCAAATTGGACTCAGTTTCTGTGTTACATTCCGAAGCCTATAACTTGTGACTTTTTCGCAACCGGACCTCATAATTAGACTCAAACTCTTCCATTACTATTGTTTCAACAGATTTGAAGTGTTGGAACAATATTTGGGACAGTCGAAACAAGTTAGCTCCCTCCGTACGTCAACGTCTCAAATTGGACTCAGTTTATGTGTTACATTCCTAAGCCTATAACTTGTGACTTTTTCGCAACCGGACCTCGTAATTGGACTCAAACTCTTCTATTACTATTGTTTCAAAAGATTTGAAGTGTTGGAATAAGATTTGGGACAGTCGAAACAAGTTAGCTCCAGCCGTGCATCAACGTCTCAAATTCGACTCAATTTGTGTGTAACATTCCGAAGCCTATAACTTGTGACTTTGTCGCAATCAGACCTCGTAATTTTACTCAAATTCTTCCATTATTATTGTTTCAACACATTTGAAGTATTGGAACATGATTCGGGACAGGCAAAACAAGATTGCTCCATCCGTGCGTCAACATCTCAAATTGTACATAGTTTGTGTGTTACATTCCGAAGCCAATTACTTGTGACTTTTTCGAAACCGAACCTCGTAATTGGACTCAAACTCTTGTATTACTATTATTTCAACACATTTGATGTGTTGGAATAAGATTCGGGATGGTCGAAACTAGTTAGCTCCATCCGTTCGTCAACGTCTCAAATTGGACTCAGTTTGTGTGTTACATTCCGAAGCATATAACTTGTGACTTTTTTGCAACCGGACCTCATAATTAGACTCATACTCTTCCATTACTATTGTTTCAATATATTTGAAGTGTTGGAACAAGATTCGGGACAGTCGAAATAAGTTAGCTCCATCCATTCGTCAACGTCTCAAATTGGACTCAGTTTCTGTGTTACATTCCGAAGCCTATAACTTGTGACTTTTTCGCAACCGGACCTCATAATTAGACTCAAACTCTTCCATTACTATTGTTTCAACAGATTTGAAGTGTTGGAACAATATTTGGGACAGTCGAAACAAGTTAGCTCCATCCGTACGTCAACGTCTCAAATTGGACTCAGTTTCTGTGTTGCATTCCGAAGCCTATAACTTGTGACTTTTTCGCAACCGGACCTCGTGATTGGACTCAAACTCTTCTACAACTATTGTTACAACACATTTGATGTGTTGGAACAAGATTCGGGACGGTCGAAACTAGTTAGCTCCATCCGTTCGTCAACCTCTCAAATTGGACTCAGTTTGTGAGTTACATTCCAAAGCCTATAACTTGTGACTTTTTTGCAACCGGACCTCATAATTAGACTCATACTCTTCCATTACTATTGTTTCAACATATTTGAAGTGTTGGAACAAGATTCGGGACAGTCGAAACAAGTTAGCTCCATCCGTTCGTCAACGTCTGAAATTGGACTCAGTTTCTGTGTTACATTCCGAAGCCTATAACTTGTGACTTTTTCGCAACCGGACCTCATAATTAGACTCAAACTCTTCCATTACTATTGTTTCAACAGATTTGAAGTGTTGGAACAATATTTGGGACAGTCGAAACAAGTTAGCTCCATCCGTACGTCAACGTCTCAAATTGGACTCAGTTTCTGTGTTGCATTCCGAAGCCTATAACTTGTGACTTTTTCGCAACCGGACCTCGTGATTGGACTCAAACTCTTCTATTACTATTGTTTCAACACATTTGAAGTGTTGAAACAAGATTCGGGACAGTCAAAATAAGTTAGCTCCATCCGTACGTCAACGTCTCAAATTGGACTCAGTTTGTGTGTTACGTTCCGAACCCTATAACTTGTGACTTTTTCGCAACCGGACCTCGTAATTGGACTCAAACTCTTCCATTACTATTGTTTCATCACATTTGAAGTGGTGGAACAAGATTCGTGACATTCGACACAAGTTAGCTCCATCTGTGCGTCAACGTCTCAAATTGGACACAGTTTGTGTGTTACATTCCGTAGCCTATAACTTGTGACTTTTTCGTAACCGGACCTCGTAATTGGACTCAAACTCTTCTATTACTATTTTTTCAACAGATTTGAAGTGTTGGAACAAGATTCGGGACGGTCGAAACAAGTTAGCTCCATCCGTTCGTCAACGTCTCAAATTGGACTCAGTTTGTGTGTTACGTTCCGAACCCTATAACTTGTGACTTTTTCGCAACCGGACCTCGTAATTGGACTCAAACTCTTCCATTACTATTGTTTCATCACATTTGAAGTGGTGGAAGAAGATTCGTGACAATCGAAACAAGTTAGCTCCATCAGTGCGTCAACGTCTCAAATTGGACTCAGTTTGTGTGTTACATTCCGAACCTATAACTTGTGACTTTTTCGCAACCGGCCATCGTAATTTGACTCAAACTCTTGTATTACTATTATTTCAACACATTTGATGTGTTGGAACAAGATTCGGGACGGTCGAAACTAGTTAGCTCCATCCGTTCGTCAACGTCTCAAATTGGACTCAGTTTGTGTGTTACATTCCGAAGCCTATAACTTGTGACTTTTTTGCAACCGGACGTCATAATTAGACTCAAACTCTTCCATTACTATTGTTTTAACAGATTTGAAGTGTTGGAACAATATTTGGGACAGTCGAAACAAGTTAGCTCCATCCGTACGTCAACGTCTCAAATTTGACTCAGTTTCTATGTTGCATTCCGAAGCCTATAACTTGTGACTTTTTCACAACCGGACCTCGTAATTGGACTCAAACTCTTCTATTACTATGTTTCAACAGATTTGAAGTGTTGGAATAAGATTTGAGACAGTCGAAACAAGTTAGCTCCATCCGTGCATCAACGTCTCAAATTCGACTCAATTTGTTTGTAACATTCCGAAGCCTATAACTTGTGACTTTGTCGCAATCAGACCTCGTAATTTTACTCAAACTCTTCCATTATTATTGTTTCAACACATTTGAAGTATTGGAACATGATTCGGGACAGGCAAAACAAGTTAGCTCCATCCGTGCGTCAACATCTCAAATTGGACATAGTTTGTGTGTTGCATTCCGAAGCCTATAACTTGTGACTTTTTCGCAACCGGACCTCGTGATTGGACTCAAAGTCTTCTATAACTATTGTTACAACACATTTGATGTGTTGGAACAAGATTCCGGACGGTCGAAACTAGTTAGCTCCATCCGTTCGTCAACCTCTCAAATTGGACTCAGTTTGTGAGTTACATTCCGAAGCCTATAACTTGTGACTTTTTTGCAACCGGACCTCATAATTAGACTCATACTCTTCCATTACTATTGTTTCAACATATTTGAAGTGTTGGAACAAGATTCGTGACAATCGAAACAAGTTAGCTCCATCCGTACATCAACGTCTCAAATTGGACTCAGTTTCTGTGTTGCATTCCGAAGCCTATAACTTGTGACTTTTTCCGCAACCGGACCTCGTGATTGGACTCAAACTCTTCTATTACTATTGTTTCAACACATTTGAAGTGTCTAAACAAGATTCGGGACAGTCAAAATAAGTTAGCTCCATCCGTACGTCAACGTCTCAAATTGGACTCAGTTTGTGTGTTACGTTCCGAACCCTATAACTTGTGACTTTTTCGCAACCGGACCTCGTGATTGGACTCAAACTCTTCTATTACTATTGTTTCAACACATTTGAAGTGTCTAAACAAGATTCGGGACAGTCAAAATAAGTTAGCTCCATCCGTACGTCAACGTCTCAAATTGGACTCAGTTTGTGTGTTACGTTCCGAACCCTATAACTTGTGACTTTTTCGCAACCGGACCTCGTAATTGGACTCAAACTCTTCCATTACTATTGTTTCATCACATTTGAAGTGTTGGAACAAGATTCGGGACAGTCGAAACAAGTTAGCTCCATCCGTTCGTCAACGTCTCAAATTGGACTCAGTTTCTGTGTTACATTCCGAAGCCTATAACTTGTGACTTTTTCGCAACCGGACCTCACAATTAGACCCAAACTCTTCCATTACTATTGTTTCAATGGATTTGAAGTGTTGGAAAAATATTTGGGACAGTCAAAACAAGTTAGCTCCATCCGTGCGTCAACGTCTCAAATTGGATTCAGTTTGTGTGTTACATTCCTAAGCCTATAACTTGTGACTTTTTCGCAACCGGACCTCGTAATTGGACTCAAACTCTTCTATTACTCTTGTTTCAACAGATTTAAAGTGTTGGAACAAGATTCGGGACGGTCGAAACAAGTTAGCTCCATCCGTTCGTCAACGTCTCAAATTGGACTCAGTTTGTGTGTTACGTTCCGAACACTAACTTGTGACTTTTTCGCAACCGGACCTCGTAATTGGACTCAAACTCTTCATTACTATTGTTTCATCACATTTGAAGTGGTGGAAGAAGATTCGTGACAGTCGAAACAAGTTAGCTCCATCAGTGCGTCAACGTCTCAAATTGGACTCAGTTTGTGTGTTATATTCCGAACCTATAACTTGTGACTTTTTCGCAACCGGACCTCGTAATTGGACTCAAACTCTTGTATTACTATTATTTCAACACATTTGATGTGTTGGAACAAGATTCGGGACGGTCGAAACTAGTTAGCTCCATCCGTTCGTCAACGTCTCAAATTGGACTCAGTTTGTGTGTTACATTCCGAAGCCTATAACTTGTGACTTTTTGCAACCGGACCTCATAATTAGACTCAAACTCTTCCATTACTATTGTTTTAACAGATTTGAAGTGTTGGAACAATATTTCGGACAGTCGAAACAAGTTAGCTCCATCCGTACGTCAACGTCTCAAATTAGACTCAGTTTCTATGTTGCATTCCGAAGCCTATAACTTGTGACTTTTTCGCAACCGGACCTCGTGATTGGACTCAAACTCTTCTATAACTATTGTTACAACACATTTGATGTGTTGGAACAAGATTCGGGACGGTCGAAACTAGTTAGCTCCATCCGTTCGTCAACCTCTCAAATTGGACTCAGTTTGTGAGTTACATTCCGAAGCCTATAACTTGTGACTTTTTTGCAACCGGACCTCATAATAAGATTCATACTCTTCCATTACTATTGTTTCAACATATTGAAGTGTTGGAACAAGATTCGGGACAGTCGAAACAAGTTAGCTCCATCCGTTCGTCAACGTCTCAAATTGGACTCAGTTTCTGTGTTACATTCCGAAGCCTATAACTTGTGACTTTTTCGCAACCGGACCTCATAATTAGGCTCAAACTCTTCCATTACTATTGTTTCAACAGATTTGAAGTGTTGGAACAATATTTGGGACAGTCGAAACAAGTTAGCTCCATCCGTACGTCAACGTCTCAAATTGGACTCAGTTTCTGTGTTGCATTCCGAAGCCTATAACTTGTGACTTTTTCGCAACCGACCTCGTGATTGGACTCAAACTCTTCTATAACTATTGTTACAACACATTTGATGTGTTGGAACAAGATTCGGGACGGTCGAAACTAGTTAGCTCCATCCGTTCGTCAACCTCTCAAATTGGACTCAGTTTGTGAGTTACATTCCGAAGCCTATAACTTGTGAATTTTTTGCAACCGGACCTCATAATTAGACTCATACTCTTCCATTACTATTGTTTCAACATATTTGTAGTGTTGGAACAAGATTCGGGACAGTCGAAACAAGTTAGCTCCATCCGTTCGTCAACGTCTCAAATTGGACTCAGTTTCTGTGTTACATTCCGAAGCCTATAACTTGTGACTTTTTCGCAACCGGACCTCATAATTAGACTCAAACTCTTCCATTACTATTGTTTCAACAGATTTGAAGTGTTGGAACAATATTTGGGACTGTCGAAACAAGTTAGCTCCATCCGTACGTCAACGTCTCAAATTGGACTCAGTTTCTGTGTTGCATTCCGAAGCCTATAACTTGTGACTTTTTCTCAACCGGACCTCGTGATTGGACTCAAACTCTTCTATAACTATTGTTACAACACATTTGATGTGTTGGAACAAGATTCGGGACGGTCGAAACTAGTTAGCTCCATCCGTTCGTCAACCACTCAAATTGGACTCAGTTTGTGAGTTACATTCCGAAGCCTATAACTTGTGACTTTTTTGCAACCGGACCTCATAATTAGATTCATACTCTTCCATTACTATTGTTTCAACAGATTTGAAGTGTTGGAACAATATTTGGGACTGTCGAAACAAGTTAGCTCCATCCGTACGTCAACGTCTCAAATTGGACTCAGTTTGTGTGTTACATTCCGAAGCCTATAACTTGTGACTTTTTCGCAACCGGACCTCATAATTAGGCTCAAACTCTTCCATTACTATTGTTTCAACAGATTTGAAGTGTTGGAACAATATTTGGGACAGTCGAAACAAGTTAGCTCCATCCGTACGTCAACGTCTCAAATTGGACTGAGTTTCTGTGTTGCATTCCGAAGCCTATAACTTGTGACTTTTTCGCAACCGGACCTCGTGATTGGACTCAAAGTCTTCTATTACTATTGTTTCAACACATTTGAAGTGTCTAAACCAGATTCGGGACAGTCAAAATAAGTTAGCTCCATCCGTACGTCAACGTCTCAAATTGGACTCAGTTTGTGTGTTACGTTCCGAACCCTATAACTTGTGACTTTTTCGGAACCGGACCTCGTGATTGGACTCAAACTCTTCTATTACTATTGTTTCAACACATTTGAAGTGTCTAAACAAGATTCGGGACAGTCAAAATAAGTTAGCTCCATCCGTACGTCAACGTCTCAAATTGGACTCAGTTTGTGTGTTACGTTCCGAACCCTATAACTTGTGACTTTTTCGCAACCGGACCTCGTAATTGGACTCAAACTCTTCCATTACTATTGTTTCATCACATTTGAAGTGTTGGAACAAGATTCGGGACAGTCGAAACAAGTTAGCTCCATCCGTTCGTCAACGTCTCAAATTGGACTCAGTTTCTGTGTTACATTCCGAAGCCTATAACTTGTGACTTTTTCGCAACCGGACCTCACAATTAGACCCAAACTCTTCCATTACTATTGTTTCAATGGATTTGAAGTGTTGGAAAAATATTTGGGACAGTCAAAACAAGTTAGCTCCATCCGTGCGTCAACGTCTCAAATTGGATTCAGTTTGTGTGTTACATTCCTAAGCCTATAACTTGTGGCTTTTTCGCAACCGGACCTCGTAATTGGACTCAAACTCTTCTATTACTCTTGTTTCAACAGATTTGAAGTGTTGGAACAAGATTCGGGACGGTCGAAACAAGTTAGCTCCATCCGTTCGTCAACGTCTCAAATTGGACTCAGTTTGTGTGTTACGTTCCGAACCCTATAACTTGTGACTTTTTCGCAACCGGACCTCGTAATTGGACTCAAACTCTTCCATTACTATTGTTTCATCACATTTGAAGTGGTGGAAGAAGATTCGTGACAGTCGAAACAAGTTAGCTCCATCAGTGCGTCAACGTCTCAAATTGGACTCAGTTTGTGTGTTACATTCCGAACCTATAACTTGTGACTTTTTCGCAACCGGACCTCGTATTGGACTCAAACTCTTGTATTACTATTATTTCAACACATTTGATGTGTTGGAACAAGATTCGGGACGGTCGAAACTAGTTAGCTCCATCCGTGCGTCAACGTCTCAAATTGGACTCAGTTTGTGTGTTACATTCCGAAGGCTATAACTTGTGACTTTTTTGCAACCGGACCTCATAATTAGACTCATACTCTTCCATTACTATTGTTTCAACATATTTGAAGTGTTGGAACAAGATTCGGGACAGTCGAAACAAGTTAGCTCCATCCGTTCGTCAACGTCTCAAATTGGACTCAGTTTCTGTGTTACATTCCGAAGCCTATAACTTGTGACTTTTTCGCAACCGGACCTCATAATTAGACTCAAACTCTTCCATTACTATTGTTTCAACAGATTTGAAGTGTTGGAACAATATTTGGGACTGTCGAAACAAGTTAGCTCCATCCGTACGTCAACGTCTCAAATTGGACTCAGTTTCTGTGTTGCATTCCGAAGCCTATAACTTGTGACTTTTTCGCAACCGGACCTCGTGATTGGACTCAAACTCTTCTATAACTATTGTTACAACACATTTGATGTGTTGGAACAAGATTCCGGACGGTCGAAACTAGTTAGCTCCATCTGTTCGTCAACCTCTCAAATTGGACTCAGTTTGTGAGTTACATTCCGAAGCCTATAACTTGTGACTTTTTTGCAACCGGACCTCATAATTAGACTCATACTCTTCCATTACTATTGTTTCAACATATTTGAAGTGTTGGAACAAGATTCGGGACAGTCGAAACAAGTTAGCTCCATCCGTTCGTCAACGTCTCAAATTGGACTCAGTTTCTGTGTTACATTCCGAAGCCTATAACTTCTGACTTTTTCGCAACCGGACCTCATAATTAGACTCAAACACTTCCATTACTATTGTTTAAACAGATTTGAAGTGTTGGAACAATATTTGGGACAGTCGAAACAAGTTAGCTCCATCCGTACGTCAACGTCTCAAATTGGACTCAGTTTCTGTGTTGCATTCCGAAGCCTATAACTTGTGACTTTTTCGCAACCGGACCTCGTGATTGGACTCAAACTCTTCTATAACTATTGTTACAACACATTTGATGTGTTGGAACAAGATTCGGGACGGTCGAAACTAGTTAGCTCCATCTGTTCGTCAACGTCTCAAATTGGACTCAGTTTGTGTGTTACATTTCAAAGCCTATAACTTGTGACATTTTCGTAACCGAACCTCGTAATTGGACTCAAACTCTTCCATTACTATTGTTTTAACAGATTTGAAGTGTTGGAACAATATTTGGGACAGTCGAAACAAGTTAGCTCCATCCGTACGTCAACGTCTCAAATTAGACTCAGTTTCTGTGTTCCATTCCGAAGCCTATAACTTGTGACTTTTTCACAACCGGACCTCGTAATTGGACTCAAACTCTTCTATTACTATTGTTTCAACAGATTTGAAGTGTTGGAATAAGATTTGGGACAGTCGAAACAAGTTAGCTCCATCCGTGCATCAACGTCTCAAATTCGACTCAATTTGTGTGTAACATTCCGAAGCCTATAACTTGTGACTTTGTCGCAATCAGACCTCGTAATTTTACTCAAACTCTTCCATTATTATTGTTTCAACACATTTGATGTATTGGAACATTATTCGGGACAGGCAAAACAAGTTAGCTCCATCCGTGCGTCAACATCTCAAATTGGACATAGTTTGTCTGTTACATTCCGAAGCCAATAACTTGTGACTTTTTCGCAACCGGACCTCGTAATTGGACTCAAACTCTTGTATTACTATTATTTCAACACATTTGATGTGTTGGAACAAGATTTGGGACGGTCGAAACAAGTTAGCTCCATCCGTTCGTCAACGTCTCAAATTGGACTCAGTTTGTGTGTTACGTTCCGAACCCTATAACTTGTGACTTTTTCGCAACCGGAGCTCGTAATTGGACTCGAACTCTTCCATTACTATTGTTTCATCACATTTGAAGTGGTGGAACAAGATTCGTAACAGTCGAAACAAGTTAGCTCCATCCGTGCGTCAACGTCTCAAATTGGACTCAGTTTGTGTGTTACATTCCGAAGCCTATAACTTGTGACTTTTTGCAACCGGACCTCATTATTAGACTCATACTCTTCCATTACTATTGTTTCAACACATTTGATGTGTTGGAACAAGATTCGGGACGGTCGAAACAAGTTAGCTCCATCCGTGCGTCAACGTCTCAAATTGGACTCAGTTTGTGTGTTACATTCCGAAGGCTATAACTTGTGACTTTTTTGCAACCGGACCTCATAATTCGACTCATACTCTTCCATTACTATTGTTTCAACATATTTGAAGTGTTGGAACAAGATTCGGGACAGTCGAAACAAGTTAGCTCCATCCGTTCGTCAACGTCTCAAATTGGACTCAGTTTCTGTGTTACATTCCGAAGCCTATAACTTGTGACTTTTTCGCAACCGGACCTCATAATTAGACTCAAACTCTTCCATTACTATTGTTTCAACAGATTTGAAGTGTTGGAACAATATTTGGGACTGTCGAAACAAGTTAGCTCCATCCGTACGTCAACGTCTCAAATTGGACTCAGTTTCTGTGTTGCATTCCGAAGCCTATAACTTGTGACTTTTTCGCAACCGGACCTCGTGATTGGACTCAAACTCTTCTATAACTATTGTTACAACACATTTGATGTGTTGGAACAAGATTCCGGATGGTCGAAACTAGTTAGCTCCATCCGTTCGTCAACCTCTCAAATTGGACTCAGTTTGTGAGTTACATTCCGAAGCCTATAACTTGTGACTTTTTTGCAACCGGACCTCATAATTAGACTCATACTCTTCCATTACTATTGTTTCAACATATTTGAAGTGTTGGAACAAGATTCGGGACAGTCGAAACAAGTTAGCTCCATCCGTTCGTCAACGTCTCAAATTGGACTCAGTTTCTGTGTTACATTCCGAAGCCTATAACTTCTGACTTTTTCGCAACCGGACCTCATAATTAGACTCAAACACTTCCATTACTATTGTTTAAACAGATTTGAAGTGTTGGAACAATATTTGGGACAGTCGAAACAAGTTAGCTCCATCCGTACGTCAACGTCTCAAATTGGACTCAGTTTCTGTGTTACATTCCTAAGCCTATAACTTGTTACTTTTTCGCAACCAGACCTCGTAATTTGACTCAAACTCTTCTATTACTATTGTTTCAAAAGATTTGAAGTGTTGGAATAAGATTTGGGACAGTCGAAACAAGTTAGCTCCATCCGTGCATCAACGTCTCAAATTCGACTCAATTTGTTGTGTAACATTCCGAAGCCTATAACTTGTGACTTTGCCGCAATCAGACCTCGTAATTTTACTCAAACTCTTCCATTATTATTGTTTCAACACATTTGAAGTATTGGAACATGATTCGGGACAGGCAAAACAAGTTAGCTCCATCCGTACGTCAACGTCTCAAATTGGACTCAGTTTCTGTGTTGCATTCCGAAGCCTATAACTTGTGACTTTTTCGCAACCGGACCTCGTGATTGACTCAAACTCTTCTATAACTATTGTTACAACACATTTGATGTGTTGGAACAAGATTCGGGAGGGTCGAAACTAGTTAGCTCCATCCGTTCGTCAACCTCTCAAATTGGACTCAGTTTGTGAGTTACATTCCGAAGCCTATAACTTGTGAATTTTTTGCAACCGGACCTCATAATTAGACTCATACTCTTCCATTACTATTGTTTCAACATATTTGAAGTGTTGGAACAAGATTCGGGACAGTCGAAACAAGTTAGCTCCATCCGTTCGTCAACGTCTCAAATTGGACTCAGTTTCTGTGTTACATTCCGAAGCCTATAACTTGTGACTTTTTCGCAACCGGACCTCATAATTAGACTCAAACTCTTCCATTACTATTGTTTCAACAGATTTGAAGTGTTGGAACAATATTTGGGACTGTCGAAACAAGTTAGCTCCATCCGTACGTCAACGTCTCAAATTGGACTCAGTTTCTGTGTTGCATTCCGAAGCCTATAACTTGTGACTTTTTCGCAACCGGACCTCGTGATTGGACTCAAACTCTTCTATAACTATTGTTACAACACATTTGATGTGTTGGAACAAGATTCGGGATGGTCGAAACTAGTTAGCTCCATCCGTTCGTCAACCTCTCAAATTGGACTCAGTTTGTGAGTTACATTCCGAAGCCTATAACTTGTGACTTTTTTGCAACCGGACCTCATAATTAGACTCATACTCTTCCATTACTATTGTTTCAACATATTTGAAGTGTTGGAACAAGATTCGGGACAGTCGAAACAAGTTAGCTCCATCCGTTCGTCAACGTCTCAAATTGGACTCAGTTTCTGTGTTACATTCCGAAGCCTATAACTTGTGACTTTTTCGCAACCAGACCTCATAATTAGGCTCAAACTCTTCCATTACTATTGTTTCAACAGATTTGAAGTGTTGGAACAATATTTGCGACAGTCGAAACAAGTTAGCTCCATCCGTACGTCAACGTCTCAAATTGGACTCAGTTTCTGTGTTGCATTCCGAAGCCTATAACTTGTGACTTTTTCGCAACCGGACCTCGTGATTGGACTCAAACTCTTCTATTACTATTGTTTCAACACATTTGAAGTGTCTAAACAAGATTCGGGACAGTCAAAATAAGTTAGCTCCATCCGTACGTCAACGTCTCAAATTGGACTCAGTTTCTGTGTTGCATTCCGAAGCATATAACTTGTGACTTTTTCGCAACCGGACCTCGTGATTGGACTCAAACTCTTCTATAACTATTGTTACAACACATTTGATGTGTTGGAACAAGATTCGGGACGGTCGAAACTAGTTAGCTCCATCCGTTCGTCAACCTCTCAAATTGGACTCAGTTTGTGAGTTACATTCCGAAGCCTATAACTTGTGACTTTTTCGCAACCGGACCTCGTGATTGGACTCAAACTCTTCTATAACTATTGTTACAACACATTTGATGTGTTGGAACAAGATTCCGGACGGTCGAAACTAGTTAGCTCCATCCGTTCGTCAACCTCTCAAATTGGACTCAGTTTGTGAGTTACATTCCGAACCCTATAACTTGTGACTTTTTCGCAACCGGACCTCGAAATTGGACTCAAACTCTTCCATTACTATTGTTTCATCACATTTGAAGTGGTGGAACAAGATTCGTGACATTCGACACAAGTTAGCTCCATCTGTGCGTCAACGTCTCAAATTGGACACAGTTTGTGTGTTACATTCCGTAGCCTATAACTTGTGACTTTTTCGCAACCGGACCTCACAATTAGACCCAAACTCTTCCATTACTATTGTTTCAATGGATTTGAAGTATTGGAAAAATATTTGGGACAGTCAAAACAAGTTAGCTCCATCCGTGCGTCATCGACTCAAATTGGACTCAGTTTGTGAGTTACATTCCGAACCCTATAACTTGTGACTTTTTCGCAACCGGACCTCGTAATTGGACTCAAACTCTTCTATTACTATTGTTTCAACAGATTTGAAGTGTTGGAACAAGATTCGGGACGGTCGAAACAAGTTAGCTCCATCCGTTCGTCAACGTCTCGAATTGGACTCAGTTTGTGTGTTACGTTCCGAACCCTATAACTTGTGACTTTTCGCAACCGACCTCGTAATTGGACTCAAACTCTTCCATTCCTATTGTTTCATCACATTTGAAGTGGGGGAAGAAGATTCGTGACAGTCGAAACAAGTTAGCTCCATCAGTGCGTCAACGTCTCAAATTGGACTCAGTTTGTGTGTTACATTCCGAACCAATAACTTGTGACTTTTTCGCAACCGGACCTCGTAATTGGACTCAAACTCTTGTATTACTCTTATTTCAACACATTTGATGTGTTGGAACAAGATTCGGGACGGTCGAAACTAGTTAGCTCCATCCGTTCGTCAACGTCTCAAATTAGACTCAAACTCTTGTATTCCGAAGCCTATCACTTGAGACTTTTTTGCAACTGGACCTCATAATTAGACTCAAACTCTTCCATTACTATTGTTTTAACAGATTTGAAGTGTTGGAACAATATTTGGGACAGTCGAAACAAGTTAGCTCCATCCGTACGTCAACGTCTCAAATTAGACTCAGTTTCTGTGTTGCATTCCGAAGCCTATAACTTGTGACTTTTTCACAACCGGACCTCGTAATTGGACTCAAACTCTTCTATTACTATTGTTTCAACAGATTAGAAGTGTTGGAATAAGATTTGGAACAGTCGAAACAAGTTAGCTCCATCCGTGCATCAACGTCTCAAATTCGACTCAATTTGTGTATAACATTCCGAAGCCTATAACTTGTGACTTTGTCGCAATCAGACCTCGTAATTTTACTCAAACTCTTCCATTATTATTGTTTCAACACATTTGAAGTATTGGAACATTATTCGGGACAGGCAAAACAAGTTAGCTCCATCCGTGCGTCAACATCTCAAATTGGACATAGTTTGTGTGTTACATTCCGAACCCAATAACTTGTGACTTTTTCGCTACCGGACCTCGTAATTGGACTCAAACTCTTGTATTACTATTATTTCAACACATTTGATGTGTTGGAACAAGATTCGGGACGGTCGAAACAAGTTAGTTCCATTCGTTCGTCAACGTCTCAAATTGGACTCAGTTTGTGTGTTACGTTCCGAACCCTATAACTTGTGACTTTTTCGCAACCGGAGCTCGTAATTGGACTCGAACTCTTCCATTACTATTGTTTCATCACATTTGAAGTGGTGGAACAAGATTGGTGACAGTCGAAACAAGTTAGCTCCATCCGTGCGTCAACGTCTCAAATTGGACTCAGTTTGTGTGTTACATTCCGAAGCCTATAACTTGTGACTTTTTTGCAACCGGACCTCATAATTAGACTCATACTCTTCCATTACTATTGTTTCAACACATTTGATGTGTTGGAACAAGATTCGGGACGGTCGAAACAAGTTAGCTCCATCCGTGCGTCAACGTCTCAAATTGGACTCAGTTTCTGTGTTACATTCCGAAGCCTATAACTTGTGACTTTTTCGCAACCGGACCTCATAATTAGACTCAAACTCTTCCATTACTATTGTTTCAACAGATTTGAAGTGTTGGAACAATATTTGGGACTGTCGAAACAAGTTAGCTCCATCCGTACGTCAACGTCTCAAATTGGTCTCAGTTTCTGTGTTGCATTCCGAAGCCTATAACTTGTGACTTTTTCGCAACCGGACCTCGTGATTGGACTCAAACTCTTCTATAACTATTGTTACAACACATTTGATGTGTTGGAACAAGATTCGGGACGGTCGAAACTAGTTAGCTCCATCCGTTCGTCAACCTCTCAAATTGGACTCAGTTTGTGAGTTACATTCCGAAGCCTATAACTTGTGACTTTTTTGCAACCGGACCTCATAATTAGACTCAAACTCTTCCATTACTATTGTTTCAACAGATTTGAAGTGTTGGAACAATATTTGGGACAGTCGAAACAAGTTAGCTCCATCCGTACGTCAACGTCTCAAATTGGACTCAGTTTCTGTGTTACATTCCTAAGCCTATAACTTGTGACTTTTTCGCAACCGGACCTCGTAATTGGACTCAAACTCTTCTATTACTATTGTTTCAAAAGATTTGAAGTGTTGGAATAAGATTTGGGACAGTCGAAAAAAGTTAGCTCCATCCGTGCATCAACGTCTCAAATTCGACTCAATTTGTGTGTAACATTCCGAAGCCTATAACTTGTGACTTTGTCGCAATCAGACCTCGTAATTTTACACAAACTCTTCTATTATTATTGTTTCAACACATTTGAAGTATTGGAACATGATTCGGGACAGGCAAAACAAGTTAGCTCCATCCGTGCGTCAACATCTCAAATTGGACATAGTTTGTGTGTTACATTCCGAAGCCAATAACTTGTGACTTTTTCGAAACCGAACCTCGTAATTGGACTCAAACTCTTGTATTACTATTATTTCAACACATTTGATGTGTTGGAACAAGATTCGGGACGGTCGAAACTAGTTAGCTCCATCCGTTCGTCAACGTCTCAAATTGGACTCAGTTTGTGAGTTACATTCCGAAGCCTATAACTTGTGAGTTTTTGCAACCGGACCTCATAATTAGACTCATACTCTTCATTACTATTGTTTCAACATATTTGAAGTGTTGGAACAAGATTCGGGACAGTCGAAACAAGTTAGCTCCATCCGTTCGTGAACGTCTCAAATTGGACTCAGTTTCTGTGTTACATTCCGAAGCCTATAACTTGTGACTTTTTCGCAACCGGACCTCATAATTAGACTCAAACTCTTTCATTACTATTGTTTCAACAGATTTGAAGTGTTGGAATAATATTTGGGACAGTCGAAACAAGTTAGCTCCATCCGTACGTCAACGTCTCAAATTGGACTCAGTTTCTGTGTTGCATTCCGAAGCCTATAACTTGTGACTTTTTCGCAACCGGACCTCGTAATTGGACTCAAACTCTTCTCTTACTATTGTTTCAACAGATTTGAAGTGTTGGAAGAAGATTCGGGATGGTCGAAACAAGTTAGCTCCATCCGTTCGTCAACGTCTCAAATTGGACTCAGTTTGTGTGTTACGTTCCGAACCCTATAACTTGTGACTTTTTCGCAACCGGACCTCGTAATTGGACTCAAACTCTTCCATTACTATTGTTTCATCACATTTGAAGTGGTGGAACAAGATTCGTGACTGTCGAAACAAGTTAGCTCCATCCGTGCGTCAACGTCTCAAATTGGACTCAATTTGTGTGTTACATTCTGAACCTTTAACTTGTGACTTTTTCGCAACCGGACCTCGTAATTGGACTCAAACTCTTGTATTACTATTATTTCAACACATTTGATGTGTTGGAACAAGATTCGGGACGGTCGAAACTAGTTAGCTCCATCCGTTCGTCAACGTCTCAAATTGGACTCAGTTTGTGTGTTACGTTCCGAACCCTATAACTTGTGACTTTTTCGCAACCGGACCTCGTAATTGGACTCAAACTCTTCCATTACTATTGTTTCATCACATTTGAAGTGTTGGAACAAGATTCGGGACAGTCGAAACAAGTTAGCTCCATCCGTTCGTCAACGTCTCAAATTGGACTCAGTTTCTGTGTTACATTCCGAAGCCTATAACTTGTGACTTTTTCGGAACCGGACCTCACAATTAGACCCAACCTCTTCCATTACTATTGTTTCAATGGATTTGAAGTGTTGGAAAAATATTTGGGATAGTCAAAACAAGTTAGCTCCATCCGTGCGTCAACGTCTCAAATTGGATTCAGTTTGTGTGTTACATTCCTAAGCCTATAACTTGTGACTTTTTTCGCAACCGGACCTCGTAATTGGACTCAAACTCTTCTATTACTCTTGTTTCAACAGATTTGAAGTGTTGGAACAAGATTCGGGACGGTCGAAACAAGTTAGGTCCATCCGTTCGTCAACGTCTCAAATTGGACTCAGTTTGTGTGTTACGTTCCGAACCCTATAACTTGTGACTTTTTCGCAACCGGGACCTCGTAATTGGACTCCAACTCTTCCATTACTATTGTTTCATAACATTTGAAGTGGTGGAAGAAGATTCGTGACAGTCGAAACAAGTTAGCTCCATCAGTGCGTCAACGTCTCAAATTGGACTCAGTTTGTGTGTTACATTCCGAACCTATAACTTTTGACTTTTTCGCAACCGGACCTCGTAATTGGACTCAAACTCTTGTATTACTATTATTTCAACACATTTGATGTGTTGGAACAAGATTCGGGACGGTCGAAACTAGTTAGCTCCATCCGTTCGTCAACGTCTCAAATTGGACTCAGTTTGTGTGTTACATTCCGAAGCCTATAACTTGTGACTTTTTTGCAACCGGACCTCATAATTAGACTCAAACTCTTCCATTACTATTGTTTTAACAGATTTGAAGTGTTGGAACAATATTTTGGGACAGTCGAAACAAGTTAGCTCCATCCGTACGTCAACGTCTCAAATTAGACTCAGTTTCTGTGTTCCATTCCGAAGCCTATAACTTGTGACTTTTTCACAACCGGACCTCGTAATTGGACTCAAACTCTTCTATTACTATTGTTTCAACAGATTTGAAGTGTTGGAATAAGATTTGGGACAGTCGAAACAAGTTAGCTCCATCCGTGCATCAACGTCTCAAATTCGACTCAATTTGTGTGTAATATTCCGAAGCCTATAACTTGTGACTTTGTCGCAATCAGACCTCGTAATTTTACACAAACTCTTCCATTATTATTGTTTCAACACATTTGATGTATTGGAACATTATTCGGGACAGGCAAAACAAGTTAGCTCCATCCGTGCGTCAACATCTCAAATTGGACATAGTTTGTGTGTTACATTCCGAAGCCAATAACTTGTGACTTTTTCGCAACCGGACCTCGTAATTGGACTCAAACTCTTGTATTACTATTATTTCAACACATTGATGTGTTGGAACAAGATTCGGGACGGTCGAAACAAGTTAGCTCCATCCGTTCGTCAACGTCTCAAATTGGACTCAGTTTGTGTGTTACGTTCCGAACCCTATAACTTGTGACTTTTTCGCAACCGGAGCTCGTAATTGGACTCGAACTCTTCCATTACTATTGTTTCATCACATTTGAAGTGGTGGAACAAGATTCGTGAGAGTCGAAACAAGTTAGCTCCATCCGTGCGTCAACGTCTCAAATTGGACTCAGTTTGTGTGTTACATTCCGAAGCCTATAACTTGTGACTTTTTGCAACCGGACCTCATTATTAGACTCATACTCTTCCATTACTATTGTTTCAACACATTTGATGTGTTGGAACAAGATTCGGGACGGTCGAAACAAGTTAGCTCCATCCGTGCGTCAACGTCTCAAATTGGACTCAGTTTGTGTGTTACATTCCGAAGGCTATAACTTGTGACTTTTTTGCAACCGGACCTCATAATTAGACTGATACTCTTCCATTACTATTGTTTCAACATATTTGAAGTGTTGGAACAAGATTCGGGACAGTCGAAACAAGTTAGCTCCATCCGTTCGTCAACGTCTCAAATTGGACTCAGTTTCTGTGTTACATTCCGAAGCCTATAACTTGTGACTTTTTCGCAACCGGACCTCACAATTAGACCCAAACTCTCCATTACTATTGTTTCAATGGATTTGAAGTGTTGGAAAAATATTTGGGATAGTCAAAACAAGTTAGCTCCATCCGTGCGTCAACGTCTCAAATTGGATTCAGTTTGTGTGTTACATTCCTAAGCCTATAACTTGTGACTTTTTCGCAACCGGACCTCGTAATTGGACTCAAACTCTTCTATTACTCTTGTTTCAACAGATTTGAAGTGTTGGAACAAGATTCGGGACAGTCGAAACAAGTTAGCTCCATCAGTGCGTCAACGTCTCAAATTGGACTCAGTTTGTGTGTTACATTCCGAACCTATAACTTGTGACTTTTTCGCAACCGGACCTCGTAATTGGACTCAAACTCTTGTATTACTATTATTTCAACACATTTGATGTGTTGGAACAAGATTCGGGACGGTCGAAACTAGTTAGCTCCATCCGTTCGTCAACGTCTCAAATTGGACTCAGTTTGTGTGTTACATTCCGAAGCCTATAACTTGTGACTTTTTTGCAACCGACCTCATAATTAGACTCAAACTCTTCCATTACTATTGTTTTAACAGATTTGAAGTGTTGGAACAATATTTGGGACAGTCGAAACAAGTTAGCTCCATCCGTACG
Organism: Euptelea pleiosperma; assembly: GCA_035048495.1. Lineage (NCBI taxonomy): Eukaryota > Viridiplantae > Streptophyta > Magnoliopsida > Ranunculales > Eupteleaceae > Euptelea > Euptelea pleiosperma. Next base: position 250,202 of record CM068548.1, read on the forward strand.
TCAACGTCTCAAATTAGACTTAGTTTCTGTGTTCCATTCCGAAGCCTATAACTTGTGACTTTTTCACAACCGGACCTCGTAATTGGACTCAAACTCTTCTATTACTATTGTTTCAACAGATTTGAAGTGTTGGAATAAGATTTGGGACAGTCGAAACAAGTTAGCTCCATCCGTGCATCAACGTCTCAAATTCGACTCAATTTGTGTGTAACATTCCGAAGCCTATAACTTGTGACTTTGTCGCAATCAGACCTCGAAATTTTACTCAAACTCTTCCATTATTATTGTTTCCGCACATTTGATGTATTGGAACATTATTCGGGACAGGCAAAACAAGTTAGCTCCATCCGTGCGTCAACATCTCAAATTGGACATAGTTTGTGTGTTACATTCCGAAGCCAATAACTTGTCACTTTTTCGCAACCGGACCTCGTAATTGGACTCAAACTCTTGTATTACTATTATTTCAACACATTTGATGTGTTGGAACAAGATTCGGGACGGTCGAAACAAGTTAGCTCCATCCGTTCGTCAACGTCTCAAATTGGACTCAGTTTGTGTGTTACATTCCGAAGCCTATAACTTGTGAGTTTTTTGCAACCGGACCTCATTATTAGACTCATACTCTTCCATTACTATTGTTTCAACACATTTGATGTGTTGGAACAAGATTCGGGACGGTCGAAACAAGTTAGCTCCATCCGTGCGTCAACGTCTCAAATTGGACTCAGTTGTGTGTTACATTCCGAAGGCTATAACTTGTGACTTTTTTGCAACCGGACCTCATAATTAGACTCATACTCTTCCATTACTATTGTTTCAACATATTTGAAGTGTTGGAACAAGATTCGGGACAGTCGAAACAAGTTAGCTCCATCCGTTCGTCAACGTCTCAAATTGGACTCAGTTTCTGTGTTACATTCCGAAGCCTATAACTTGTGACTTTTTCGCAACCGGACCTCATAATTAGACTCAAACTCTTCCATTACTATTGTTTCAACAGATTTGAAGTGTTGGAACAATATTTGGGACTGTCGAAACAAGTTAGCTCCATCCGTACGTCAACGTCTCAAATTGGACTCAGTTTCTGTGTTGCATTCCGAAGCCTATAACTTGTGACTTTTTCGCAACCGGACCTCGTGATTGGACTCAAACTCTTCTATAACTATTGTTACAACACATTTGATGTGTTGGAACAAGATTCCGGACGGTCGAAACTAGTTAGCTCCATCCGTTCGTCAACCTCTCAAATTGGACTCAGTTTGTGAGTTACATTCCGAAGCCTATAACTTGTGACTTTTTGCAACCGGACCTCATAATTAGACTCATACTCTTCCATTACTATTGTTTCAACATATTTGAAGTGTTGGAACAAGATTCGGGACAGTCGAAACAAGTTAGCTCCATCCGTTCGTCAACGTCTCAAATTGGACTCAGTTTCTGTGTTACATTCCGAAGCCTATAACTTCTGACTTTTTCGCAACCGGACCTCATAATTAGACTCAAACACTTCCATTACTATTGTTTAAACAGATTTGAAGTGTTGGAACAATATTGGGACAGTCGAAACAAGTTAGCTCCATCCGTACGTCAACGTCTCAAATTGGACTCAGTTTCTGTGTTACATTCCTAAGCCTATAACTTGTTACTTTTTCGCAACCGGACCTCGTAATTGGACTCAAACTCTTCTATTACTATTGTTTCAAAAGATTTGAAGTGTTGGAATAAGATTTGGAACAGTCGAAACAAGTTAGCTCCATCCGTGCATCAACGTCTCAAATTCGACTCAATTTGTGTGTAACATTCCGAAGCCTATAACTTGTGACTTTGTCGCAATCAGACCTCGTAATTTTACTCAAACTCTTCCATTATTATTGTTTCAACACATTTGAAGTATTGGAACATGATTCGGGACAGGCAAAACAAGTTAGCTCCATCCGTACGTCAACGTCTCAAATTGGACTCAGTTTCTGTGTTGCATTCCGAAGCCTATAACTTGTGACTTTTTCGCAACCGGACCTCGTGATTGGACTCAAACTCTTCTATAACTATTGTTACAACACATTTGATGTGTTGGAACAAGATTCGGGACGGTCGAAACTAGTTAGCTCCATCCGTTCGTCAACCTCTCAAATTGGACTCAGTTTGTGAGTTACATTCCGAAGCCTATAACTTGTGACTTTTTTGCAACCGGACCTCATAATTAGACTCATACTCTTCCATTACTATTGTTTCAACATATTTGAAGTGTTGGAACAAGATTCGGGACAGTCGAAACAAGTTAGCTCCATCCGTTCGTCAACGTCTCAAATTGGACTCAGTTTCTGTGTTACATTCCGAAGCCTATAACTTGTGACTTTTTCGCAACCGGACCTCATAATTAGACTCAAACTCTTCCATTACTATTGTTTCAACAGATTTGAAGTGGGAACAATATTTGGGACTGTCGAAACAAGTTAGCTCCATCCGTACGTCAACGTCTCAAATTGGACTCAGTTTCTGTGTTGCATTCCGAAGCCTATAACTTGTGACTTTTTCGCAACCGGACCTCGTGATTGGACTCAAACTCTTCTATAACTATTGTTACAACACATTTGATGTGTTGGAACAAGATTCCGGACGGTCGAAACTAGTTAGCTCCATCCGTTCGTCAACCTCTCAAATTGGACTCAGTTTGTGAGTTACATTCCGAAGCCTATAACTTGTGACTTTTTTGCAACCGGACCTCATAATTAGACTCATACTCTTCCATTACTATTGTTCAACATATTTGAAGTGTTGGAACAAGATTCGGGACAGTCGAAACAAGTTAGCTCCATCCGTTCGTCAACGTCTCAAATTCGACTCAGTTTCTGTGTTACATTCCGAAGCCTATAACTTCTGACTTTTTCGCAACCGGACCTCATAATTAGACTCAAACTCTTCCATTACTATTGTTTAAACAGATTTGAAGTGTTGGAACAATATTTCGGACAGTCGAAACAAGTTAGCTCCATCCGTACGTCAACGTCTCAAATTGGACTCAGTTTCTGTGTTACATTCCTAAGCCTATAACTTGTGACTTTTTCGCAACCGGACCTCGTAATTGGACTCAAACTCTTCTATTACTATTGTTTCAAAAGATTTGAAGTGTTGGAATAAGATTTGGGACAGTCGAAACAAGTTAGCTCCATCCGTGCATCAACGTCTCAAATTCGACTCAATTTGTGTGTAACATTCCGAAGCCTATAACTTGTGACTTTGTCGCAATCAGACCTCGTAATTTTACTCAAACTCTTCCATTATTATTGTTTCAACACATTTGAAGTATTGGAACATGATTCGGGACAGGCAAAACAAGTTAGCTCCATCCATGCGTCAACATCTCAAATTGGACATAGTTTGTGTGTTGCATTCCGAAGCCTATAACTTGTGACTTTTTCGCAACCGGACCTCGTGATTGGACTCAAACTCTTCTATAACTATTGTTACAACACATTTGATGTGTTGGAACAAGATTCCGGACGGTCGAAACTAGTTAGCTCCATCCGTTCGTCAACCTCTCAAATTGGACTCAGTTTGTGAGTTACATTCCGAAGCCTATAACTTGTGACTTTTTTGCAACCGGACCTCATAATTAGACTCATACTCTTCCACTACTATTGTTTCAACATATTTGAAGTGTTGGAACAAGATTCGGGACAGTCGAAACAAGTTAGCTCCATCCGTTCGTCAACGTCTCAAATTGGACTCAGTTTCTGTGTTACATTCCGAAGCCTATAACTTGTGACTTTTTCGCAACCAGACCTCATAATTAGGCTCAAACTCTTCCATTACTATTGTTTCAACAGATTTGAAGTGTTGGAACAATATTTGGGACAGTCGAAACAAGTTAGCTCCATCCGTACGTCAACGTCTCAAATTGGACTCAGTTTCTGTGTTGCATTCCGAAGCCTATAACTTGTGACTTTTTCGCAACCGGACCTCGTGATTGGACTCAAACTCTTCTATTACTATTGTTTCAACACATTTGAAGTGTCTAAACAAGATTCGGGACAGTCAAAATAAGTTAGCTCCATCCGTACGTCAACGTCTCAAATTGGACTCAGTTTCTGTGTTGCATTCCGAAGCATATAACTTGTGACTTTTTCGCAACCGGACCTCGTGATTGGACTCAAACTCTTCTATAACTATTGTTACAACACATTTGATGTGTTGGAACAAGATTCGGGACGGTCGAAACTAGTTAGCTCCATCCGTTCGTCAACCTCTCAAATTGGACTCAGTTTGTGAGTTACATTCCGAAGCCTATAACTTGTGACTTTTTCACAACCGGACCTCGTGATTGCACTCAAACTCTTCTATTACTATTGTTTCAACACATTTGAAGTGTTGAAAGAAGATTCGGGATAGTCAAAACAAGTTAGCTCCATCCGTTCGTCAACGTCTCGAATTGGACTCAGTTTGTGTGTTACGTTCCGAACCCTATAACTTGTGACTTTTTCGCTACCGGACCTCGAAATTGGACTCAAACTCTTCCATTACTATTGTTTCATCACATTTGAAGTGGTGGAACAAGATTCGTGACATTCGACACAAGTTAGCTCCATCTGTGCGTCAACGTCTCAAATTGGACACAGTTTGTGTGTTACATTCCGTAGCCTATAACTTGTGACTTTTTCGCAACCGGACCTCATAATTAGACCCAAACTCTTCCATTACTATTGTTTCAATGGATTTGAAGTATTGGAAAAATATTTGGGACAGTCAAAACAAGTTAGCTCCATCCGTGCGTCATCGACTCAAATTGGACTCAGTTTGTGAGTTACATTCCGAACCCTATAACTTGTGACTTTTTCGCAACCGGACCTCGTAATTGGACTCAAACTCTTCTATTACTATTGTTTCAACAGATTTGAAGTGTTGGAACAAGATTCGGGACGGTCGAAACAAGTTAGCTCCATCCGTTCGTCAACGTCTCGAATTGGACTCAGTTTGTGTGTTACGTTCCGAACCCTATAACTTGTGACTTTTTCGCAACCGGACCTCGTAATTGGACTCAAACTCTTCCATTCCTATTGTTTCATCACATTTGAAGTGGTGGAAGAAGATTCGTGACAGTCGAAACAAGTTAGCTCCATCAGTGCGTCAACGTCTCAAATTGGACTCAGTTTGTGTGTTACATTCCGAACCTATAACTTGTGACTTTTTCGCAACCGGACCTCGTAATTGGACTCAAACTCTTGTATTACTCTTATTTCAACACATTTGATGTGTTGGAACAAGATTCGGGACGGTCGAAACTAGTTAGCTCCATCCGTTCGTCAACGTCTCAAATTGGACTCAGTTTGTGTGTTACATTCCGAAGCCTATCACTTGTGACTTTTTTTCAACTGGACCTCATAATTAGACTCAAACTCTTCCATTACTATTGTTTTAACAGATTTGAAGTGTTGGAACAATATTTGGGACAGTCGAAACAAGTTAGCTCCATCCGTACGTCAACGTCTCAAATTGGACTCAGTTTCTGTGTTACATTCCTAAGCCTATAACTTGTGACTTTTTCGCAACCGGACCTCGTAATTGGACTCAAACTCTTCTATTACTATTGTTTCAAAAGATTTGAAGTGTTGGAATAAGATTTGGGACAGTCGAAACAAGTTAGCTCCATCCGTGCATCAACGTCTCAAATTCGACTCAATTTGTGTGTAACATTCCGAAGCCTATAACTTGTGACTTTGTCGCAATCAGACCTCGTAATTTTACTCAAACTCTTCCATTATTATTGTTTCAACACATTTGAAGTATTGGAACATGATTCGGGACAGGCAAAACAAGTTAGCTCCATCCGTGCGTCAACATCTCAAATTGGACATAGTTTGTGTGTTGCATTCCGAAGCCTATAACTTGTGACTTTTTCGCAACCGGACCTCGTGATTGGACTCAAACTCTTCTATAACTATTGTTACAACACATTTGATGTGTTGGAACAAGATTCCGGACGGTCGAAACTAGTTAGCTCCATCCGTTCGTCAACCTCTCAAATTGGACTCAGTTTGTGAGTTACATTCCGAAGCCTATAACTTGTGACTTTTTTGCAACCGACCTCATAATTAGACTCATACTCTTCCATTACTATTGTTTCAACATATTTGAAGTGTTGGAACAAGATTCGGGACAGTCGAAACAAGTTAGCTCCATCCGTTCGTCAACGTCTCAAATTGGACTCAGTTTCTGTGTTACATTCCGAAGCCTATAACTTGTGACTTTTTCGCAACCAGACCTCATAATTAGGCTCAAACTCTTCCATTACTATTGTTTCAACAGATTTGAAGTGTTGGAACAATATTTGGGACAGTCGAAACAAGTTAGCTCCATCCGTACGTCAACGTCTCAAATTGGACTCAGTTTCTGTGTTGCATTCCGAAGCATATAACTTGTGACTTTTTCGCAACCGGACCTCGTGATTGGACTCAAACTCTTCTATAACTATTGTTACAACACATTTGATGTGTTGGAACAAGATTCGGGACGGTCGAAACTAGTTAGCTCCATCCGTTCGTCAACCTCTCAAATTGGACTCAGTTTGTGAGTTACATTCCGAAGCCTATAACTTGTGACTTTTTCGCAACCGGACGTCGTGATTGGACTCAAACTCTTCTATAACTATTGTTACAACACATTTGATGTGTTGGAACAAGATTCCGGACGGTCGAAACTAGTTAGCTCCATCCGTTCGTCAACCTCTCAAATTGGACTCAGTTTGTGAGTTACATTCCGAACCCTATAACTTGTGACTTTTTCGCAACCGGACCTCGAAATTGGACTCAAACTCTTCCATTACTATTGTTTCATCACATTTGAAGTGGTGGAACAAGATTCGTGACATTCGACACAAGTTAGCTCCATCTGTCCGTCAACGTCTCAAATTGGACACAGTTTGTGTGTTACATTCCGTAGCCTATAACTTGTGACTTTTTCGCAACCGGACCTCACAATTAGACCCAAACTCTTCCATTACTATTGTTTCAATGGATTTGAAGTATTGGAAAAATATTTGGGACAGTCAAAACAAGTTAGCTCCATCCGTGCGTCATCGACTCAAATTGGACTCAGTTTGTGAGTTACATTCCGAACCCTATAACTTGTGACTTTTTCGCAACCGGACCTCGTAATTGGACTCAAACTCTTCTATTACTATTGTTTCAACAGATTTGAAGTGTTGGAACAAGATTCGGGACGGTCGAAACAAGTTAGCTCCATCCGTTCGTCAACGTCTCGAATTGGACTCAGTTTGTGTGTTACGTTCCGAACCCTATAACTTGTGACTTTTTCGCAACCGGACCTCGTAATTGAACTCAAACTCTTCCATTCCTATTGTTTCATCACATTTGAAGTGGTGGAAGAAGATTCGTGACAGTCGAAACAAGTTAGCTCCATCAGTGCGTCAACGTCTCAAATTGGACTCAGTTTGTGTGTTACATTCCGAACCTATAACTTGTGACTTTTTCGCAACCGGACCTCGTAATTGGACTCAAACTCTTGTATTACTCTTATTTCAACACATTTGATGTGTTGGAACAAGATTCGGGACGGTCGAAACTAGTTAGCTCCATCCGTTCGTCAACGTCTCAAATTGGACTTAGTTTGTGTGTTACATTCCGAAGCCTATCACTTGTGACTTTTTTTCAACTGGACCTCATAATTAGACTCAAACTCTTCCATTACTATTGTTTTAACAGATTTGAAGTGTTGGAACAATATTTGGGACAGTCGAAACAAGTTAGCTCCATCCGTACGTCAACGTCTCAAATTAGACTCAGTTTCTGTGTTGCATTCCGAAGCCTATAACTTGTGACTTTTTCACAACCGGACCTCGTAATTGGACTCAAACTCTTCTATTACTATTGTTTCAACAGATTAGAAGTGTTGGAATAAGATTTGGAACAGTCAAAACAAGTTAGCTCCATCCGTGCATCAACGTCTCAAATTCGACTCAATTTGTGTATAACATTCCGAAGCCTATAACTTGTGACTTTGTCGCAATCAGACCTCGTAATTTTACTCAAACTCTTCCATTATTATTGTTTCAACACATTTGAAGTATTGGAACATTATTCGGGACAGGCAAAACAAGTTAGCTCCATCCGTGCGTCAACATCTCAAATTGGACATAGTTTGTGTGTTACATTCCGAACCCAATAACTTGTGACTTTTTCGCAACCGGACCTCGTAATTGGACTCAAACTCTTGTATTACTATTATTTCAACACATTTGATGTGTTGGAACAAGATTCGGGACGGTCGAAACAAGTTAGTTCCATCCGTTCGTCAACGTCTCAAATTGGACTCAGTTTGTGTGTTACGTTCCGAACCCTATAACTTGTGACTTTTTCGCAACCGGAGCTCGTAATTGGACTCGAACTCTTCCATTACTATTGTTTCATCACATTTGAAGTGGTGGAACAAGATTGGTGACAGTCGAAACAAGTTAGCTCCATCCGTGCGTCAACGTCTCAAATTGGACTCAGTTTGTGTGTTACATTCCGAAGCCTATAACTTGTGACTTTTTTGCAACCGGACCTCATAATTAGACTCATACTCTTCCATTACTATTGTTTCAACACATTTGATGTGTTGGAACAAGATTCGGGACGGTCGAAACAAGTTAGCTCCATCCGTGCGTCAACGTCTCAAATTGGACTCAGTTTGTGTGTTACATTCCGAAGCCTATAACTTGTGACTTTTTCGCAACCGGACCTCATAATTAGACTCAAACTCTTCCATTACTATTGTTTCAACAGATTTGAAGTGTTGGAACAATATTTGGGACTGTCGAAACAAGTTAGCTCCATCCGTACGTCAACGTCTCAAATTGGTCTCAGTTTCTGTGTTGCATTCCGAAGCCTATAACTTGTGACTTTTTCGCAACCGGACCTCGTGATTGGACTCAAACTCTTCTATAACTATTGTTACAACACATTTGATGTGTTGGAACAAGATTCGGGACGGTCGAAACTAGTTAGCTCCATCCGTTCGTCAACCTCTCAAATTGGACTCAGTTTGTGAGTTACATTCCGAAGCCTATAACTTGTGACTTTTTTGCAACCGGACCTCATAATTAGACTCATACTCTTCCATTACTATTGTTTCAACATATTTGAAGTGTTGGAACAAGATTCGGGACAGTCGAAACAAGTTAGCTCTATCCGTTCGTCAACGTCTCAAATTGGACTCAGTTTCTGTGTTACATTCCGAAGCCTATAACTTGTGACTTTGTCGCAATCAGACCTCGTAATTTTACTCAAACTCTTCCATTATTATTGTTTCAACACATTTGAAGTATTGGAACATTATTCGGGACAGGCAAAACAAGTTAGCTCCATCCGTGCGTCAACATCTCAAATTGGACATAGTTTGTGTGTTACATTCCGAAGCCAATAACTTGTGACTTTTTCGCAACCGGACCTCGTAATTGGACTCAAACTCTTCTATTACTATTGTTTCAAAAGATTTGAAGTGTTGGAATAAGATTTGGGACAGTCGAAACAAGTTAGCTCCATCCGTGCATCAACGTCTCAAATTCGACTCAATTTGTGTGTAACATTCCGAAGCCTATAACTTGTGACTTTGTCGCAATCAGACCTCGTAATTTTACACAAACTCTTCCATTATTATTGTTTCAACACATTTGAAGTATTGGAACATGATTCGGGACAGGCAAAACAAGTTAGCTCCATCCGTGCGTCAACATCTCAAATTGGACATAGTTTGTGTGTTACATTCCGAAGCCAATAAGTTGTGACTTTTTCGAAACCGAACCTCGTAATTGGACTCAAACTCTTGTATTACTATTATTTCAACACATTTGATGTGTTGGAACAAGATTCGGGACGGTCGAAACTAGTTAGCTCCATCCGTTCGTCAACGTCTCAAATTGGACTCAGTTTGTGTGTTACATTCCGAAGCCTATAACTTGTGAGTTTTTTGCAACCGGACCTCATAATTAGACTCATACTCTTCCATTACTATTGTTTCAACATATTTGAAGTGTTGGAACAAGATTTGGGACAGTCGAAACAAGTTAGCTCCATCCGTTCGTCAACGTCTCAAATTGGACTCAGTTTCTGTGTTACATTCCGAAGCCTATAACTTGTGACTTTTTCGCAACCGGACATCATAATTAGACTCAAACTCTTTCATTACTATTGTTTCAACAGATTTGAAGTGTTGGAATAATATTTGGGACAGTCGAAACAAGTTAGCTCCATCCGTACGTCAACGTCTCAAATTGGACTCAGTTTCTGTGTTGCATTCCGAAGCCTATAACTTGTGACTTTTTCACAACCGGACCTCGTAATTGGACTCAAACTCTTCTCTTACTATTGTTTCAACAGATTTGAAGTGTTGGAACAAGATTCGGGACGGTCGAAACAAGTTAGCTCCATCCGTTCCTCAACGTCTCAAATTGGACTCAGTTTGTGTGTTACGTTCCGAACCCTATAACTTGTGACTTTGTCGCAATCAGACCTCGTAATTTTACTCAAACTCTTCCATTATTATTGTTTCAACACATTTGAAGTATTGGAACATTATTCGGGACAGGCAAAACAAGTTAGCTCCATCCGTGCGTCAACATCTCAAATTGGACATAGTTTGTGTGTTACATTCCGAAGCCAATAACTTGTGACTTTTTCGCAACCGGACCTCGTAATTGGACTCAAACTCTTCTATTACTATTGTTTCAAAAGATTTGAAGTGTTGGAATAAGATTTGGGACAGTCGAAATAAGTTAGCTCCATCCGTGCATCAACGTCTCAAATTCGACTCAATTTGTGTGTAACATTCCGAAGCCTATAACTTGTGACTTTGTCGCAATCAGACCTCGTAATTTTACACAAACTCTTCCATTATTATTGTTTCAACACATTTGAAGTATTGGAACCTGATTCGGGACAGGCAAAACAAGTTAGCTCCATCCGTGAGTCAACATCTCAAATTGGACATAGTTTGTGTGTTACATTCCGAAGCCAATAACTTGTGACTTTTTCGAAACCGAACCTCGTAATTGGACTCAAACTCTTGTATTACTATTATTTCAACACATTTGATGTGTTGGAACAAGATTCGGGACGGTCGAAACTAGTTAGCTCCATCCGTTCGTCAACGTCTCAAATTGGACTCAGTTTGTGAGTTACATTCCGAAGCCTATAACTTGTGACTTTTTCGCAACCGGACCTCATAATTAGACTCAAACTCTTTCATTACTTTTTTTCAACAGATTTGAAGTGTTGGAACAATATTTGGGACATTCGAAACAAGTTAGCTCCATCCATACATCAACGTCTCAAATTGGACTCAGTTTCTGTGTTGCATTCCGAAGCCTATAACTTGTGACTTTTTCGCAACCGGACCTCGTGATTGGACTCAAACTCTTCTATAACTATTGTTACAACACATTTGATGTGTTGGAACAAGATTCGGGACGGTCGAAACTAGTTAACTTCATCCGTTCGTCAACCTCTCAAATTGGACTCAGTTTGTGAGTTACATTCCGAAGCCTATAACTTGTGACTTTTTTGCAACCGGACCTCATAATTAGACTCATACTCTTTCATTACTATTGTTTCAACATATTTGAAGTGTTGAAACAAGATTCGGGACAGTCAAAATAAGTTAGCTCCATCCGTACGTCAACGTCTCAAATTGGACACAGTTTGTGTGTTACGTTCCGAACCCTATAACTTGTGACTTTTTCGCAACCGGACCTCGTAATTGGACTCAAACTCTTCCATTACTATTGTTTCATCACATTTGAAGTGGTGGAACAAGATTCGTGACATTCGAAACAAGTTAGCTCCATCTGTGCGTCAACGTCTCAAATTGGACTCAGTTTGTGTGTTACATTCCGTAGCCTATAACTTGTGACTTTTTCGCAACCGGACCTCACAATTAGACCCAAACTCTTTCATTACTATTGTTTTAATAGATTTGAAGTGTTGGAAAAATATTTGGGACAGTCAAAACAAGTTAGCTCCATCCGTGCATCAACGTCTCAAATTGGACTCAGTTTGTGTGCTACATTCCTAAGCCTATAACTTGTGACTTTTTCGCAACCGGACCTCGTAATTGGACTCAAACTCTTCTATTACTATTGTTTCAACAGATTTGAAGTGTTAGAACAAGATTCGGGACGGTCGAAACAAGTTAGCTCCATCCGTTCGTCAACGTCTCAAATTGGACTCAGTTTGTGTGTTACGTTCCGAACCCTATAACTTGTGACTTTTTCGCAACCGGACCTCGTAATTGGACTCAAACTCTTCCATTACTATTGTTTCATCACATTTGAAGTGGTGGAACAAGATTCGTGACAGTCGAAACAAGTTAGCTCCATCCGTGCGTCAACGTCTCAAATTGGACTCAGTTTGTGTGTTACATTCCGAACCTATAACTTGTGACTTTTTCGCAACCGAACCTCGTAATTGGACTCAAACTCTTGTATTACTATTATTTCAACACATTTGATGTGTTGGAACAAGATTCGGGACGGTCGAAACTAGTTAGCTCCATCCGTTCGTCAAAGTCTCAAATTGGACTCAGTTTGTGTGTTACATTCCGAAGCCTATAACTTGTGACTTTTTTGCAACCGGACCCCATAATTAGACTCATACTCTTCCATTACTATTGTTTCAACATATTTGAAGTGTTGGAACAAGATTCGAGACAGTCGAAACAAGTTAGCTCCATCCGTTCATCAACGTCTCAAATTGGACTCAGTTTTTGTGTTACATTCCGAAGCCTATAACTTGTGACTTTTTTGCAACCGGACCTCATAATTAGACTCATACTCTTCCATTACTATTGTTTCAACATATTTGAAGTGTTGGAACAAGATTCGGGACAGTCGAAACAAATTAGCTCCATCCGTTCGTCAACGTCTCAAATTGGACTCAGTTTCTGTGTTACATTCCGAAGCCTATAACTTATGACTTTTTCGCAACCGGACCTCATAATTAGACTCAAACTCTTCCATTACTATTGTTTCAACAGATTTGAAGTGTTGGAACAATATTTGGGACAGTCGAAACAAGTTAGCTCCATCCGTACGTCAACGTCTCAAATTGGACTCAGTTTCTGTGTTACATTCCTAAGCCTATAACTTGTGACTTTTTCGCAACCGGACCTCGTAATTGGACTCAAACTCTTCTATTACTATTGTTTCAAAAGATTTGAAGTGTTGGAATAAGATTTGGGACAGTCGAAACAAGTTAGCTCCATCCGTGCATCAACGTCTCAAATTCGACTCAATTTGTGTGTAACATTCCGAAACGTATAACTTGTGACTTTGTCGCAATCAGACCTCGTAATTTTACTCAAACTCTTCCATTATTATTGTTTCAACACATTTGAAGTATTGGAACATTATTCGGGACAGGCAAAACAAGTTAGCTCCATCCGTGCGTCAACATCTCAAATTGGACATAGTTTGTGTGTTACATTCCGAAGCCAATAACTTGTGACTTTTTCGCAACCGGACCTCGTAATTGGACTCAAACTCTTCTATTACTATTGTTTCAAAAGATTTGAAGTGTTGGAATAAGATTTGGGACAGTCGAAACAAGTTAGCTCCATCCGTGCATCAACGTCTCAAATTCGACTCAATTTGTGTGTAACATTCCGAAGCCTATAACTTGTGACTTTGTCGCAATCAGACCTCGTAATTTTACACAAACTCTTCCATTATTATTGTTTCAACACATTTGAAGTATTGGAACATGATTCGGGACAGGCAAAACAAGTTAGCTCCATCCGTGCGTCAACATCTCAAATTGGACATAGTTTGTGTGTTACATTCCGAAGCCAATAACTTGTGACTTTTTCGAAACCGAACCTCGTAATTGGACTCAAACTCTTGTATTACTATTATTTCAACACATTTGATGTGTTGGAACAAGATTCGGGACGGTCGAAACTAGTTAGCTCCATCCGTTCGTCAACGTCTCAAATTGGACTCAGTTTGTGAGTTACATTCCAAAGCCTATAACTTGTGCGTTTTTTGCAACCGGACCTCATAATTAGACTCATACTCTTCCATTACTATTGTTTCAACATATTTGAAGTGTTGGAACAAGATTCGGGACAGTCGAAACAAGTTAGCTCCATCCGTTCGTCAACGTCTCAAATTGGACTCAGTTTCTGTGTTACATTCCGAAGCCTATAACTTGTGACTTTTTCGCAACCGGACCTCATAATTAGACTCAAACTCTTTCATTACTGTTTCAACAGATTTGAAGTGTTGGAATAATATTTGGGACAGTCGAAACAAGTTAGCTCCATCCGTACGTCAACGTCTCAAATTGGACTCAGTTTCTGTGTTGCATTCCGAAGCCTATAACTTGTGACTTTTTCGCAACCGGACCTCGTAATTGGACTCAAACTCTTCTCTTACTATTGTTTCAACAGATTTGAAGTGTTGGAACAAGATTCGGGACGGTCGAAACAAGTTAGCTCCATCCGTTCGTCAACGTCTCAAATTGGACTCAGTTTGTGTGTTACGTTCCGAACCCTATAACTTGTGACTTTTTCGCAACCGGACCTCGTAATTGGACTCAAACTCTTCCATTACTATTGTTTCATCACATTTGAAGTGGTGGAACAAGATTCGTGACTGTCGAAACAAGTTAGCTCCATCCGTGCGTCAACGTCTCAAATTGGACTCAATTTGTGTGTTACATTCCGAACCTATAACTTGTGACTTTTTCGCAACCGGACCTCGTAATTGGACTCAAACTCTTGTATTACTATTATTTCAACACATTTGATGTGTTGGAACAAGATTCGGGACGGTCGAAACTAGTTAGCTCCATCCGTTCGTCAACCTCTCAAATTGGACTCAGTTTGTGAGTTACATTCCGAAGCCTATAACTTGTGACTTTTTCGCAACCGGACCTCGTGATTGCACTCAAACTCTTCTATTACTATTGTTTCAACACATTTGAAGTGTTGAAAGAAGATTCGGGATAGTCAAAACAAGTTAGCTCCATCCGTTCGTCAACGTCTCGAATTGGACTCAGTTTGTGTGTTACGTTCCGAACCCTATAACTTGTGACTTTTTCGCTACCGGACCTCGAAATTGGACTCAAACTCTTCCATTACTATTGTTTCATCACATTTGAAGTGGTGGAACAAGATTCGTGACATTCGACACAAGTTAGCTCCATCTGTGCGTCAACGTCTCAAATTGGACACAGTTTGTGTGTTACATTCCGTAGCCTATAACTTGTGACTTTTTCGCAACCGGACCTCATAATTAGACCCAAACTCTTCCATTACTATTGTTTCAATGGATTTGAAGTATTGGAAAAATATTTGGGACAGTCAAAACAAGTTAGCTCCATCCGTGCGTCATCGACTCAAATTGGACTCAGTTTGTGAGTTACATTCCGAACCCTATAACTTGTGACTTTTTCGCAACCGGACCTCGTAATTGGACTCAAACTCTTCTATTACTATTGTTTCAACAGATTTGAAGTGTTGGAACAAGATTCGGGACGGTCGAAACAAGTTAGCTCCATCCGTTCGTCAACGTCTCGAATTGGACTCAGTTTGTGTGTTACGTTCCGAACCCTATAACTTGTGACTTTTTCGCAACCGGACCTCGTAATTGGACTCAAACTCTTCCATTCCTATTGTTTCATCACATTTGAAGTGGTGGAAGAAGATTCGTGACAGTCGAAACAAGTTAGCTCCATCAGTGCGTCAACGTCTCAAATTGGACTCAGTTTGTGTGTTACATTCCGAACCTATAACTTGTGACTTTTTCGCAACCGGACCTCGTAATTGGACTCAAACTCTTGTATTACTCTTATTTCAACACATTTGATGTGTTGGAACAAGATTCGGGACGGTCGAAACTAGTTAGCTCCATCCGTTCGTCAACGTCTCAAATTGGACTCAGTTTGTGTGTTACATTCCGAAGCCTATCACTTGTGACTTTTTTTCAACTGGACCTCATAATTAGACTCAAACTCTTCCATTACTATTGTTTTAACAGATTTGAAGTGTTGGAACAATATTTGGGACAGTCGAAACAAGTTAGCTCCATCCGTACGTCAACGTCTCAAATTGGACTCAGTTTCTGTGTTACATTCCTAAGCCTATAACTTGTGACTTTTTCGCAACCGGACCTCGTAATTGGACTCAAACTCTTCTATTACTATTGTTTCAAAAGATTTGAAGTGTTGGAATAAGATTTGGGACAGTCGAAACAAGTTAGCTCCATCCGTGCATCAACGTCTCAAATTCGACTCAATTTGTGTGTAACATTCCGAAGCCTATAACTTGTGACTTTGTCGCAATCAGACCTCGTAATTTTACTCAAACTCTTCCATTATTATTGTTTCAACACATTTGAAGTATTGGAACATGATTCGGGACAGGCAAAACAAGTTAGCTCCATCCGTGCGTCAACATCTCAAATTGGACATAGTTTGTGTGTTGCATTCCGAAGCCTATAACTTGTGACTTTTTCGCAACCGGACCTCGTGATTGGACTCAAACTCTTCTATAACTATTGTTACAACACATTTGATGTGTTGGAACAAGATTCCGGACGGTCGAAACTAGTTAGCTCCATCCGTTCGTCAACCTCTCAAATTGGACTCAGTTTGTGAGTTACATTCCGAAGCCTATAACTTGTGACTTTTTTGCAACCGGACCTCATAATTAGACTCATACTCTTCCATTACTATTGTTTCAACATATTTGAAGTGTTGGAACAAGATTCGGGACAGTCGAAACAAGTTAGCTCCATCCGTTCGTCAACGTCTCAAATTGGACTCAGTTTCTGTGTTACATTCCGAAGCGTATAACTTGTGACTTTTTCGCAACCAGACCTCATAATTAGGCTCAAACTCTTCCATTACTATTGTTTCAACAGATTTGAAGTGTTGGAACAATATTTGGGACAGTCGAAACAAGTTAGCTCCATCCGTACGTCAACGTCTCAAATTGGACTCAGTTTCTGTGTTGCATTCCGAAGCATATAACTTGTGACTTTTTCGCAACCGGACCTCGTGATTGGACTCAAACTCTTCTATAACTATTGTTACAACACATTTGATGTGTTGGAACAAGATTCGGGACGGTCGAAACTAGTTAGCTCCATCCGTTCGTCAACCTCTCAAATTGGACTCAGTTTGTGAGTTACATTCCGAAGCCTATAACTTGTGACTTTTTCGCAACCGGACGTCGTGATTGGACTCAAACTCTTCTATAACTATTGTTACAACACATTTGATGTGTTGGAACAAGATTCCGGACGGTCGAAACTAGTTAGCTCCATCCGTTCGTCAACCTCTCAAATTGGACTCAGTTTGTGAGTTACATTCCGAACCCTATAACTTGTGACTTTTTCGCAACCGGACATCGAAATTGGACTCAAACTCTTCCATTACTATTGTTTCATCACATTTGAAGTGGTGGAACAAGATTCGTGACATTCGACACAAGTTAGCTCCATCTGTGCGTCAACGTCTCAAATTGGACACAGTTTGTGTGTTACATTCCGTAGCCTATAACTTGTGACTTTTTCGCAACCGGACCTCACAATTAGACCCAAACTCTTCCATTACTATTGTTTCAATGGATTTGAAGTATTGGAAAAATATTTGGGACAGTCAAAACAAGTTAGCTCCATCCGTGCGTCATCGACTCAAATTGGACTCAGTTTGTGAGTTACATTCCGAACCCTATAACTTGTGACTTTTTCGCAACCGGACCTCGTAATTGGACTCAAACTCTTCTATTACTATTGTTTCAACAGATTTGAAGTGTTGGAACAAGATTCGGGACGGTCGAAACAAGTTAGCTCCATCCGTTCGTCAACGTCTCGAATTGGACTCAGTTTGTGTGTTACGTTCCGAACCCTATAACTTGTGACTTTTTCGCAACCGGACCTCGTAATTGGACTCAAACTCTTCCATTCCTATTGTTTCATCACATTTGAAGTGGTGGAAGAAGATTCGTGACAGTCGAAACAAGTTAGCTCCATCAGTGCGTCAACGTCTCAAATTGGACTCAGTTTGTGTGTTACATTCCGAACCTATAACTTGTGACTTTTTCGCAACCGGACCTCGTAATTGGACTCAAACTCTTGTATTACTCTTATTTCAACACATTTGATGTGTTGGAACAAGATTCGGGATGGTCGAAACTAGTTAGCTCCATCCGTTCGTCAACGTCTCAAATTGGACTTAGTTTGTGTGTTACATTCCGAAGCCTATCACTTGTGACTTTTTTTCAACTGGACCTCATAATTAGACTCAAACTCTTCCATTACTATTGTTTTAACAGATTTGAAGTGTTGGAACAATATTTGGGACAGTCGAAACAAGTTAGCTCCATCCGTACGTCAACGTCTCAAATTAGACTCAGTTTCTGTGTTGCATTCCGAAGCCTATAACTTGTGACTTTTTCACAACCGGACCTCGTAATTGGACTCAAACTCTTCTATTACTATTGTTTCAACAGATTAGAAGTGTTGGAATAAGATTTGGAACAGTCAAAACAAGTTAGCTCCATCCGTGCATCAACGTCTCAAATTCGACTCAATTTGTGTATAACATTCCGAAGCCTATAACTTGTGACTTTGTCGCAATCAGACCTCGTAATTTTACTCAAACTCTTCCATTATTATTGTTTCAACACATTTGAAGTATTGGAACATTATTCGGGACAGGCAAAACAAGTTAGCTCCATCCGTGCGTCAACATCTCAAATTGGACATAGTTTGTGTGTTACATTCCGAACCCAATAACTTGTGACTTTTTCGCAACCGGACCTCGTAATTGGACTCAAACTCTTGTATTACTATTATTTCAACACATTTGATGTGTTGGAACAAGATTCGGGACGGTCGAAACAAGTTAGTTCCATCCGTTCGTCAACGTCTCAAATTGGACTCAGTTTGTGTGTTACGTTCCGAACCCTATAACTTGTGACTTTTTCGCAACCGGAGCTCGTAATTGGACTCGAACTCTTCCATTACTATTGTTTCATCACATTTGAAGTGGTGGAACAAGATTGGTGACAGTCGAAACAAGTTAGCTCCATCCGTGCGTCAACGTCTCAAATTGGACTCAGTTTGTGTGTTACATTCCGAAGCCTATAACTTGTGACTTTTTTGCAACCGGACCTCATAATTAGACTCATACTCTTCCATTACTATTGTTTCAACACATTTGATGTGTTGGAACAAGATTCGGGACGGTCGAAACAAGTTAGCTCCATCCGTGCGTCAACGTCTCAAATTGGACTCAGTTTGTGTGTTACATTCCGAAGCCTATAACTTGTGACTTTTTCGCAACCGGACCTCATAATTAGACTCAAACTCTTCCATTACTATTGTTTCAACAGATTTGAAGTGTTGGAACAATATTTGGGACTGTCGAAACAAGTTAGCTCCATCCGTACGTCAACGTCTCAAATTGGTCTCAGTTTCTGTGTTGCATTCCGAAGCCTATAACTTGTGACTTTTTCGCAACCGGACCTCGTGATTGGACTCAAACTCTTCTATAACTATTGTTACAACACATTTGATGTGTTGGAACAAGATTCCGGACGGTCGAAACTAGTTAGCTCCATCCGTTCGTCAACCTCTCAAATTGGACTCAGTTTGTGAGTTACATTCCGAAGCCTATAACTTGTGACTTTTTGCAACCGGACCTCATAATTAGACTCATACTCTTCCATTACTATTGTTTCAACATATTTGAAGTGTTGGAACAAGATTCGGGACAGTCGAAACAAGTTAGCTCTATCCGTTCGTCAACGTCTCAAATTGGACTCAGTTTCTGTGTTACATTCCGAAGCCTATAACTTGTGACTTTGTCGCAATCAGACCTCGTAATTTTACTCAAACTCTTCCATTATTATTGTTTCAACACATTTGAAGTATTGGAACATTATTCGGGACAGGCAAAACAAGTTAGCTCCATCCGTGCGTCAACATCTCAAATTGGACATAGTTTGTGTGTTACATTCCGAAGCCAATAACTTGTGACTTTTTCGCAACCGGACCTCGTAATTGGACTCAAACTCTTCTATTACTATTGTTTCAAAAGATTTGAAGTGTTGGAATAAGATTTGGGACAGTCGAAACAAGTTAGCTCCATCCGTGCATCAACGTCTCAAATTCGACTCAATTTGTGTGTAACATTCCGAAGCCTATAAATTGTGACTTTGTCGCAATCAGACCTCGTAATTTTACACAAACTCTTCCATTATTATTGTTTCAACACATTTGAAGTATTGGAACATGATTCGGGACAGGCAAAACAAGTTAGCTCCATCCGTGCGTCAACATCTCAAATTGGACATAGTTTGTGTGTTACATTCCGAAGCCAATAACTTGTGACTTTTTCGAAACCGAACCTCGTAATTGGACTCAAACTCTTGTATTACTATTATTTCAACACATTTGATGTGTTGGAACAAGATTCGGGACGGTCGAAACTAGTTAGCTCCATCCGTTCGTCAACGTCTCAAATTGGACTCAGTTTGTGTGTTACATTCCGAAGCCTATAACTTGTGAGTTTTTTGCAACCGGACCTCATAATTAGACTCATACTCTTCCATTACTATTGTTTCAACATATTTGAAGTGTTGGAACAAGATTCGGGACAGTCGAAACAAGTTAGCTCCATCCGTTCGTCAACGTCTCAAATTGGACTCAGTTTCTGTGTTACATTCCGAAGCCTATAACTTGTGACTTTTTCGCAACCGGACATCATAATTAGACTCAAACTCTTTCATTACTATTGTTTCAACAGATTTGAAGTGTTGGAATAATATTTGGGACAGTCGAAACAAGTTAGCTCCATCCGTACGTCAACGTCTCAAATTGGACTCAGTTTCTGTGTTGCATTCCGAAGCCTATAACTTGTGACTTTTTCACAACCGGACCTCGTAATTGGACTCAAACTCTTCTCTTACTATTGTTTCAACAGATTTGAAGTGTTGGAACAAGATTCGGGACGGTCGAAACAAGTTAGCTCCATCCGTTCCTCAACGTCTCAAATTGGACTCAGTTTGTGTGTTACGTTCCGAACCCTATAACTTGTGACTTTGTCGCAATCAGACCTCGTAATTTTACACAAACTCTTCCATTATTATTGTTTCAACACATTTGAAGTATTGGAACATGATTCGGGACAGGCAAAACAAGTTAGCTCCATCCGTGCGTCAACATCTCAAATTGGACATAGTTTGTGTGTTACATTCCGAAGCCAATAACTTGTGACTTTTTCGAAACCGAACCTCGTAATTGGACTCAAACTCTTGTATTACTATTATTTCAACACATTTGATGTGTTGGAACAAGATTCGGGACGGTCGAAACTAGTTAGCTCCATCCGTTCGTCAACGTCTCAAATTGGACTCAGTTTGTGAGTTACATTCCAAAGCCTATAACTTGTGCGTTTTTTGCAACCGGACCTCATAATTAGACTCATACTCTTCCATTACTATTGTTTCAACATATTTGAAGTGTTGGAACAAGATTCGGGACAGTCGAAACAAGTTAGCTCCATCCGTTCGTCAACGTCTCAAATTGGACTCAGTTTCTGTGTTACATTCCGAAGCCTATAACTTGTGACTTTTTCGCAACCGGACCTCATAATTAGACTCAAACTCTTTCATTACTGTTTCAACAGATTTGAAGTGTTGGAATAATATTTGGGACAGTCGAAACAAGTTAGCTCCATCCGTACGTCAACGTCTCAAATTGGACTCAGTTTCTGTGTTGCATTCCGAAGCCTATAACTTGTGACTTTTTCGCAACCGGACCTCGTAATTGGACTCAAACTCTTCTCTTACTATTGTTTCAACAGATTTGAAGTGTTGGAACAAGATTCGGGACGGTCGAAACAAGTTAGCTCCATCCGTTCGTCAACGTCTCAAATTGGACTCAGTTTGTGTGTTACGTTCCGAACCCTATAACTTGTGACTTTTTCGCAACCGGACCTCGTAATTGGACTCAAACTCTTCCATTACTATTGTTTCATCACATTTGAAGTGGTGGAACAAGATTCGTGACTGTCGAAACAAGTTAGCTCCATCCGTGCGTCAACGTCTCAAATTGGACTCAATTTGTGTGTTACATTCCGAACCTATAACTTGTGACTTTTTCGCAACCGGACCTCGTAATTGGACTCAAACTCTTGTATTACTATTATTTCAACACATTTGATGTGTTGGAACAAGATTCGGGACGGTCGAAACTAGTTAGCTCCATCCGTTCGTCAACCTCTCAAATTGGACTCAGTTTGTGAGTTACATTCCGAAGCCTATAACTTGTGACTTTTTCGCAACCGGACCTCGTGATTGCACTCAAACTCTTCTATTACTATTGTTTCAACACATTTGAAGTGTTGAAAGAAGATTCGGGATAGTCAAAACAAGTTAGCTCCATCCGTTCGTCAACGTCTCGAATTGGACTCAGTTTGTGTGTTACGTTCCGAACCCTATAACTTGTGACTTTTTCGCTACCGGACCTCGAAATTGGACTCAAACTCTTCCATTACTATTGTTTCATCACATTTGAAGTGGTGGAACAAGATTCGTGACATTCGACACAAGTTAGCTCCATCTGTGCGTCAACGTCTCAAATTGGACACAGTTTGTGTGTTACATTCCGTAGCCTATAACTTGTGACTTTTTCGCAACCGGACCTCATAATTAGACCCAAACTCTTCCATTACTATTGTTTCAATGGATTTGAAGTATTGGAAAAATATTTGGGACAGTCAAAACAAGTTAGCTCCATCCGTGCGTCATCGACTCAAATTGGACTCAGTTTGTGAGTTACATTCCGAACCCTATAACTTGTGACTTTTTCGCAACCGGACCTCGTAATTGGACTCAAACTCTTCTATTACTATTGTTTCAACAGATTTGAAGTGTTGGAACAAGATTCGGGACGGTCGAAACAAGTTAGCTCCATCCGTTCGTCAACGTCTCGAATTGGACTCAGTTTGTGTGTTACGTTCCGAACCCTATAACTTGTGACTTTTTCGCAACCGGACCTCGTAATTGGACTCAAACTCTTCCATTCCTATTGTTTCATCACATTTGAAGTGGTGGAAGAAGATTCGTGACAGTCGAAACAAGTTAGCTCCATCAGTGCGTCAACGTCTCAAATTGGACTCAGTTTGTGTGTTACATTCCGAACCTATAACTTGTGACTTTTTCGCAACCGGACCTCGTAATTGGACTCAAACTCTTGTATTACTCTTATTTCAACACATTTGATGTGTTGGAACAAGATTCGGGACGGTCGAAACTAGTTAGCTCCATCCGTTCGTCAACGTCTCAAATTGGACTCAGTTTGTGTGTTACATTCCGAAGCCTATCACTTGTGACTTTTTTTCAACTGGACCTCATAATTAGACTCAAACTCTTCCATTACTATTGTTTTAACAGATTTGAAGTGTTGGAACAATATTTGGGACAGTCGAAACAAGTTAGCTCCATCCGTACGTCAACGTCTCAAATTGAACTCAGTTTCTGTGTTACATTCCTAAGCCTATAACTTGTGACTTTTTCGCAACCGGACCTCGTAATTGGACTCAAACTCTTCTATTACTATTGTTTCAAAAGATTTGAAGTGTTGGAATAAGATTTGGGACAGTCGAAACAAGTTAGCTCCATCCGTGCATCAACGTCTCAAATTCGACTCAATTTGTGTGTAACATTCCGAAGCCTATAACTTGTGACTTTGTCGCAATCAGACCTCGTAATTTTACTCAAACTCTTCCATTATTATTGTTTCAACACATTTGAAGTATTGGAACATGATTCGGGACAGGCAAAACAAGTTAGCTCCATCCGTGCGTCAACATCTCAAATTGGACATAGTTTGTGTGTTGCATTCCGAAGCCTATAACTTGTGACTTTTTCGCAACCGGACCTCGTGATTGGACTCAAACTCTTCTATAACTATTGTTACAACACATTTGATGTGTTGGAACAAGATTCCGGACGGTCGAAACTAGTTAGCTCCATCCGTTCGTCAACCTCTCAAATTGGACTCAGTTTGTGAGTTACATTCCGAAGCCTATAACTTGTGACTTTTTTGCAACCGGACCTCATAATTAGACTCATACTCTTCCATTACTATTGTTTCAACATATTTGAAGTGTTGGAACAAGATTCGGGACAGTCGAAACAAGTTAGCTCCATCCGTTCGTCAACGTCTCAAATTGGACTCAGTTTCTGTGTTACATTCCGAAGCCTATAACTTGTGACTTTTTCGCAACCAGACCTCATAATTAGGCTCAAACTCTTCCATTACTATTGTTTCAACAGATTTGAAGTGTTGGAACAATATTTGGGACAGTCGAAACAAGTTAGCTCCATCCGTACGTCAACGTCTCAAATTGGACTCAGTTTCTGTGTTGCATTCCGAAGCATATAACTTGTGACTTTTTCGCAACCGGACCTCGTGATTGGACTCAAACTCTTCTATAACTATTGTTACAACACATTTGATGTGTTGGAACAAGATTCGGGACGGTCGAAACTAGTTAGCTCCATCCGTTCGTCAACCTCTCAAATTGGACTCAGTTTGTGAGTTACATTCCGAAGCCTATAACTTGTGACTTTTTCGCAACCGGACGTCGTGATTGGACTCAAACTCTTCTATAACTATTGTTACAACACATTTGATGTGTTGGAACAAGATTCCGGACGGTCGAAACTAGTTAGCTCCATCCGTTCGTCAACCTCTCAAATTGGACTCAGTTTGTGAGTTACATTCCGAACCCTATAACTTGTGACTTTTTCGCAACCGGACCTCGAAATTGGACTCAAACTCTTCCATTACTATTGTTTCATCACATTTGAAGTGGTGGAACAAGATTCGTGACATTCGACACAAGTTAGCTCCATCTGTGCGTCAACGTCTCAAATTGGACACAGTTTGTGTGTTACATTCCGTAGCCTATAACTTGTGACTTTTTCGCAACCGGACCTCACAATTAGACCCAAACTCTTCCATTACTATTGTTTCAATGGATTTGAAGTATTGGAAAAATATTTGGGACAGTCAAAACAAGTTAGCTCCATCCGTGCGTCATCGACTCAAATTGGACTCAGTTTGTGAGTTACATTCCGAACCCTATAACTTGTGACTTTTTTCGCAACCGGACCTCGTAATTGGACTCAAACTCTTCTATTACTATTGTTTCAACAGATTTGAAGTGTTGGAACAAGATTCGGGACGGTCGAAACAAGTTAGCTCCATCCGTTCGTCAACGTCTCGAATTGGACTCAGTTTGTGTGTTACGTTCCGAACCCTATAACTTGTGACTTTTTCGCAACCGGACCTCGTAATTGGACTCAAACTCTTCCATTCCTATTGTTTCATCACATTTGAAGTGGTGGAAGAAGATTCGTGACAGTCGAAACAAGTTAGCTCCATCAGTGCGTCAACGTCTCAAATTGGACTCAGTTTGTGTGTTACATTCCGAACCTATAACTTGTGACTTTTTCGCAACCGGACCTCGTAATTGGACTCAAACTCTTGTATTACTCTTATTTCAACACATTTGATGTGTTGGAACAAGATTCGGGACGGTCGAAACTAGTTAGCTCCATCCGTTCGTCAACGTCTCAAATTGGACTTAGTTTGTGTGTTACATTCCGAAGCCTATCACTTGTGACTTTTTTTCAACTGGACCTCATAATTAGACTCAAACTCTTCCATTACTATTGTTTTAACAGATTTGAAGTGTTGGAACAATATTTGGGACAGTCGAAACAAGTTAGCTCCATCCGTACGTCAACGTCTCAAATTAGACTCAGTTTCTGTGTTGCATTCCGAAGCCTATAACTTGTGACTTTTTCACAACCGGACCTCGTAATTGGACTCAAACTCTTCTATTACTATTGTTTCAACAGATTAGAAGTGTTGGAATAAGATTTGGAACAGTCAAAACAAGTTAGCTCCATCCGTGCATCAACGTCTCAAATTCGACTCAATTTGTGTATAACATTCCGAAGCCTATAACTTGTGACTTTGTCGCAATCAGACCTCGTAATTTTACTCAAACTCTTCCATTATTATTGTTTCAACACATTTGAAGTATTGGAACATTATTCGGGACAGGCAAAACAAGTTAGCTCCATCCGTGCGTCAACATCTCAAATTGGACATAGTTTGTGTGTTACATTCCGAACCCAATAACTTGTGACTTTTTCGCAACCGGACCTCGTAATTGGACTCAAACTCTTGTATTACTATTATTTCAACACATTTGATGTGTTGGAACAAGATTCGGGACGGTCGAAACAAGTTAGTTCCATCCGTTCGTCAACGTCTCAAATTGGACTCAGTTTGTGTGTTACGTTCCGAACCCTATAACTTGTGACTTTTTCGCAACCGGAGCTCGTAATTGGACTCGAACTCTTCCATTACTATTGTTTCATCACATTTGAAGTGGTGGAACAAGATTGGTGACAGTCGAAACAAGTTAGCTCCATCCGTGCATCAACGTCTCAAATTGGACTCAGTTTGTGTGTTACATTCCGAAGCCTATAACTTGTGACTTTTTTGCAACCGGACCTCATAATTAGACTCATACTCTTCCATTACTATTGTTTCAACACATTTGATGTGTTGGAACAAGATTCGGGACGGTCGAAACAAGTTAGCTCCATCCGTGCGTCAACGTCTCAAATTGGACTCAGTTTGTGTGTTACATTCCGAAGCCTATAACTTGTGACTTTTTCGCAACCGGACCTCATAATTAGACTCAAACTCTTCCATTACTATTGTTTCAACAGATTTGAAGTGTTGGAACAATATTTGGGACTGTCGAAACAAGTTAGCTCCATCCGTACGTCAACGTCTCAAATTGGTCTCAGTTTCTGTGTTGCATTCCGAAGCCTATAACTTGTGACTTTTTCGCAACCGGACCTCGTGATTGGACTCAAACTCTTCTATAACTATTGTTACAACACATTTGATGTGTTGGAACAAGATTCGGGACGGTCGAAACTAGTTAGCTCCATCCGTTCGTCAACCTCTCAAATTGGACTCAGTTTGTGAGTTACATTCCGAAGCCTATAACTTGTGACTTTTTTGCAACCGGACCTCATAATTAGACTCATACTCTTCCATTACTATTGTTTCAACATATTTGAAGTGTTGGAACAAGATTCGGGACAGTCGAAACAAGTTAGCTCTATCCGTTCGTCAACGTCTCAAATTGGACTCAATTTCTGTGTTACATTCCGAAGCCTATAACTTGTGACTTTGTCGCAATCAGACCTCGTAATTTTACTCAAACTCTTCCATTATTATTGTTTCAACACATTTGAAGTATTGGAACATTATTCGGGACAGGCAAAACAAGTTAGCTCCATCCGTGCGTCAACATCTCAAATTGGACATAGTTTGTGTGTTACATTCCGAAGCCAATAACTTGTGACTTTTTCGCAACCGGACCTCGTAATTGGACTCAAACTCTTCTATTACTATTGTTTCAAAAGATTTGAAGTGTTGGAATAAGATTTGGGACAGTCGAAACAAGTTAGCTCCATCCGTGCATCAACGTCTCAAATTCGACTCAATTTGTGTGTAACATTCCGAAGCCTATAACTTGTGACTTTGTCGCAATCAGACCTCGTAATTTTACACAAACTCTTCCATTATTATTGTTTCAACACATTTGAAGTATTGGAACATGATTCGGGACAGGCAAAACAAGTTAGCTCCATCCGTGCGTCAACATCTCAAATTGGACATAGTTTGTGTGTTACATTCCGAAGCCAATAACTTGTGACTTTTTCGAAACCGAACCTCGTAATTGGACTCAAACTCTTGTATTACTATTATTTCAACACATTTGATGTGTTGGAACAAGATTCGGGACGGTCGAAACTAGTTAGCTCCATCCGTTCGTCAACGTCTCAAATTGGACTCAGTTTGTGTGTTACATTCCGAAGCCTATAACTTGTGAGTTTTTTGCAACCGGACCTCATAATTAGACTCATACTCTTCCATTACTATTGTTTCAACATATTTGAAGTGTTGGAACAAGATTCGGGACAGTCGAAACAAGTTAGCTCCATCCGTTCGTCAACGTCTCAAATTGGACTCAGTTTCTGTGTTACATTCCGAAGCCTATAACTTGTGACTTTTTCGCAACCGGACATCATAATTAGACTCAAACTCTTTCATTACTATTGTTTCAACAGATTTGAAGTGTTGGAATAATATTTGGGACAGTCGAAACAAGTTAGCTCCATCCGTACGTCAACGTCTCAAATTGGACTCAGTTTCTGTGTTGCATTCCGAAGCCTATAACTTGTGACTTTTTCACAACCGGACCTCGTAATTGGACTCAAACTCTTCTCTTACTATTGTTTCAACAGATTTGAAGTGTTGGAACAAGATTCGGGACGGTCGAAACAAGTTAGCTCCATCCGTTCCTCAACGTCTCAAATTGGACTCAGTTTGTGTGTTACGTTCCGAACCCTATAACTTGTGACTTTGTTGCAATCAGACCTCGTAATTTTACTCAAACTCTTCCATTATTATTGTTTCAACACATTTGAAGTATTGGAACATTATTCGGGACAGGCAAAACAAGTTAGCTCCATCCGTGCGTCAACATCTCAAATTGGACATAGTTTGTGTGTTACATTCCGAAGCCAATAACTTGTGACTTTTTCGCAACCGGACCTCGTAATTGGACTCAAACTCTTCTATTACTATTGTTTCAAAAGATTTGAAGTGTTGGAATAAGATTTGGGACAGTCGAAATAAGTTAGCTCCATCCGTGCATCAACGTCTCAAATTCGACTCAATTTGTGTGTAACATTCCGAAGCCTATAACTTGTGACTTTGTCGCAATCAGACCTCGTAATTTTACACAAACTCTTCCATTATTATTGTTTCAACACATTTGAAGTATTGGAACCTGATTCGGGACAGGCAAAACAAGTTAGCTCCATCCGTGAGTCAACATCTCAAATTGGACATAGTTTGTGTGTTACATTCCGAAGCCAATAACTTGTGACTTTTTCGAAACCGAACCTCGTAATTGGACTCAAACTCTTGTATTACTATTATTTCAACACATTTGATGTGTTGGAACAAGATTCGGGACGGTCGAAACTAGTTAGCTCCATCCGTTCGTCAACGTCTCAAATTGGACTCAGTTTGTGAGTTACATTCCGAAGCCTATAACTTGTGACTTTTTCGCAACCGGACCTCATAATTAGACTCAAACTCTTTCATTACTTTTTTTCAACAGATTTGAAGTGTTGGAACAATATTTGGGACATTCGAAACAAGTTAGCTCCATCCATACATCAACGTCTCAAATTGGACTCAGTTTCTGTGTTGCATTCCGAAGCCTATAACTTGTGACTTTTTCGCAACCGGACCTCGTGATTGGACTCAAACTCTTCTATAACTATTGTTACAACACATTTGATGTGTTGGAACAAGATTCGGGACGGTCGAAACTAGTTAACTTCATCCGTTCGTCAACCTCTCAAATTGGACTCAGTTTGTGAGTTACATTCCGAAGCCTATAACTTGTGACTTTTTTGCAACCGGACCTCATAATTAGACTCATACTCTTTCATTACTATTGTTTCAACATATTTGAAGTGTTGAAACAAGATTCGGGACAGTCAAAATAAGTTAGCTCCATCCGTACGTCAACGTCTCAAATTGGACACAGTTTGTGTGTTACGTTCCGAACCCTATAACTTGTGACTTTTTCGCAACCGGACCTCGTAATTGGACTCAAACTCTTCCATTACTATTGTTTCATCACATTTGAAGTGGTGGAACAAGATTCGTGACATTCGAAACAAGTTAGCTCCATCTGTGCGTCAACGTCTCAAATTGGACTCAGTTTGTGTGTTACATTCCGTAGCCTATAACTTGTGACTTTTTCGCAACCGGACCTCACAATTAGACCCAAACTCTTTCATTACTATTGTTTTAATAGATTTGAAGTGTTGGAAAAATATTTGGGACAGTCAAAACAAGTTAGCTCCATCCGTGCGTCAACGTCTCAAATTGGACTCAGTTTGTGTGCTACATTCCTAAGCCTATAACTTGTGACTTTTTCGCAACCGGACCTCGTAATTGGACTCAAACTCTTCTATTACTATTGTTTCAACAGATTTGAAGTGTTAGAACAAGATTCGGGACGGTCGAAACAAGTTAGCTCCATCCGTTCGTCAACGTCTCAAATTGGACTCAGTTTGTGTGTTACGTTCCGAACCCTATAACTTGTGACTTTTTCGCAACCGGACCTCGTAATTGGACTCAAACTCTTCCATTACTATTGTTTCATCACATTTGAAGTGGTGGAACAAGATTCGTGACAGTCGAAACAAGTTAGCTCCATCCGTGCGTCAACGTCTCAAATTGGACTCAGTTTGTGTGTTACATTCCGAACCTATAACTTGTGACTTTTTCGCAACCGAACCTCGTAATTGGACTCAAACTCTTGTATTACTATTATTTCAACACATTTGATGTGTTGGAACAAGATTCGGGACGGTCGAAACTAGTTAGCTCCATCCGTTCGTCAACGTCTCAAATTGGACTCAGTTTGTGTGTTACATTCCGAAGCCTATAACTTGTGACTTTTTTGCAACCGGACCCCATAATTAGACTCATACTCTTCCATTACTATTGTTTCAACATATTTGAAGTGTTGGAACAAGATTCGAGACAGTCGAAACAAGTTAGCTCCATCCGTTCATCAACGTCTCAAATTGGACTCAGTTTTTGTGTTACATTCCGAAGCCTATAACTTGTGACTTTTTTGCAACCGGACCTCATAATTAGACTCATACTCTTCCATTACTATTGTTTCAACATATTTGAAGTGTTGGAACAAGATTCGGGACAGTCGAAACAAATTATCTCCATCCGTTCGTCAACGTCTCAAATTGGACTCAGTTTCTGTGTTACATTCCGAAGCCTATAACTTATGACTTTTTCGCAACCGGACCTCATAATTAGACTCAAACTCTTCCATTACTATTGTTTCAACAGATTTGAAGTGTTGGAACAATATTTGGGACAGTCGAAACAACTTAGCTCCATCCGTACGTCAACGTCTCAAATTGGACTCAGTTTCTGTGTTACATTCCTAAGCCTATAACTTGTGACTTTTTCGCAACCGGACCTCGTAATTGGACTCAAACTCTTCTATTACTATTGTTTCAAAAGATTTGAAGTGTTGGAATAAGATTTGGGACAGTCGAAACAAGTTAGCTCCATCCGTGCATCAACGTCTCAAATTCGACTCAATTTGTGTGTAACATTCCGAAACGTATAACTTGTGACTTTGTCGCAATCAGACCTCGTAATTTTACTCAAACTCTTCCATTATTATTGTTTCAACACATTTGAAGTATTGGAACATTATTCGGGACAGGCAAAACAAGTTAGCTCCATCCGTGCGTCAACATCTCAAATTGGACATAGTTTGTGTGTTACATTCCGAAGCCAATAACTTGTGACTTTTTCGCAACCGGACCTCGTAATTGGACTCAAACTCTTCTATTACTATTGTTTCAAAAGATTTGAAGTGTTGGAATAAGATTTGGGACAGTCGAAACAAGTTAGCTCCATCCGTGCATCAACGTCTCAAATTCGACTCAATTTGTGTGTAACATTCCGAAGCCTATAACTTGTGACTTTGTCGCAATCAGACCTCGTAATTTTACACAAACTCTTCCATTATTATTGTTTCAACACATTTGAAGTATTGGAACATGATTCGGGACAGGCAAAACAAGTTAGCTCCATCCGTGCGTCAACATCTCAAATTGGACATAGTTTGGTGTGTTACATTCCGAAGCCAATAACTTGTGACTTTTTCGAAACCGAACCTCGTAATTGGACTCAAACTCTTGTATTACTATTATTTCAACACATTTGATGTGTTGGAACAAGATTCGGGATGGTCGAAACTAGTTAGCTCCATCCGTTCGTCAACGTCTCAAATTGGACTCAGTTTGTGAGTTACATTCCAAAGCCTATAACTTGTGCGTTTTTTGCAACCGGACCTCATAATTAGACTCATACTCTTCCATTACTATTGTTTCAACATAGTTGAAGTGTTGGAACAAGATTCGGGACAGTCGAAACAAGTTAGCTCCATCCGTTCGTCAACGTCTCAAATTGGACTCAGTTTCTGTGTTACATTCCGAAGCCTATAACTTGTGACTTTTTCGCAACCGGACCTCATAATTAGACAAACTCTTTCATTACTGTTTCAACAGATTTGAAGTGTTGGAATAATATTTGGGACAGTCGAAACAAGTTAGCTCCATCCGTACGTCAACGTCTCAATTGGACTCAGTTTCTGTGTTGCATTCCGAAGCCTATAACTTGTGACTTTTTCGCAACCGGACCTCGTAATTGGACTCAAACTCTTCTCTTACTATTGTTTCAACAGATTTGAAGTGTTGGAACAAGATTCGGGACGGTCGAAACAAGTTAGCTCCATCCGTTCGTCAACGTCTCAAATTGGACTCAGTTTGTGTGTTACGTTCCGAACCCTATAACTTGTGACTTTTTCGCAACCGGACCTCGTAATTGGACTCAAACTCTTCCATTACTATTGTTTCATCACATTTGAAGTGGTGGAACAAGATTCGTGACTGTCGAAACAAGTTAGCTCCATCCGTGCGTCAACGTCTCAAATTGGACTCAATTTGTGTGTTACATTC
Organism: Euptelea pleiosperma; assembly: GCA_035048495.1. Lineage (NCBI taxonomy): Eukaryota > Viridiplantae > Streptophyta > Magnoliopsida > Ranunculales > Eupteleaceae > Euptelea > Euptelea pleiosperma. Next base: position 282,956 of record CM068548.1, read on the forward strand.
CGAACCTATAACTTGTGACTTTTTCGCAACCGGACCTCGTAATTGGACTCAAACTCTTGTATTACTATTATTTCAACACATTTGATGTGTTGGAACAAGATTCGGGACGGTCGAAACTAGTTAGCTCCATCCGTTCGTCAACGTCTCAAATTGGACTCAGTTTGTGTGTTACATTCCGAAGCCTATAACTTGTGACTTTTTCACAACCGGACCTCATAATTAGACTCAAACTCTTCCATTACTATTGTTTCAACAGATTTGAAGTGTTGGAACAATATTTGGGACAGTCGAAACAAGTTAGCTCCATCCGTACGTCAACGTCTCAAATTGGACTCAGTTTCTGTGTTACATTCCTAAGCCTATAACTTGTGACTTTTTCGCAACCGGACCTCACAATTAGACCCAAACTCTTTCATTACTATTGTTTTAATAGATTTGAAGTGTTGGAAAAATATTTGGGACAGTCAAAACAAGTTAGCTCCATCCGTGCGTCAACGTCTCAAATTGGACTCAGTTTGTGTGCTACATTCCTAAGCCTATAACTTGTGACTTTTTCGCAACCGGACCTCGTAATTGGACTCAAACTCTTCTATTACTATTGTTTCAACAGATTTGAAGTGTTGGAACAAGATTCGGGACGGTCGAAACAAGTTAGCTCCATCCGTTCGTCAACGTCTCAAATTGGACTCAGTTTGTGTGTTACGTTCCGAACCCTATAACTTGTGACTTTTTCGCAACCGGACCTCGTAATTGGACTCAAACTCTTCCACTACTATTGTTTCATCACATTTGAAGTGGTGGAACAAGATTCGTGACAGTCGAAACAAGTTAGCTCCATCCGTGCGTCAACGTCTCAAATTGGACTCAGTTTGTGTGTTACATTCCGAACCTATAACTTGTGACTTTTTCGCAACCGGACCTCGTAATTGGACTCATACTCTTCCATTACTATTGTTTCAACATATTTGAAGTGTTGGAACAAGATTCGAGACAGTCGAAACAAGTTAGCTCCATCCGTTCATCAACGTCTCAAATTGGACTCAGTTTTTGTGTTACATTCCGAAGCCTATAACTTGTGACTTTTTTGCAACCGGACCTCATAATTAGACTCATACTCTTCCATTACTATTGTTTCAATATATTTGAAGTGTTGGAACAAGATTCGAGACAGTCGAAACAAGTTAGCTCCATCCGTTCATCAACGTCTCAAATTGGACTCAGTTTTTGTGTTACATTGCGAAGCCTATAACTTGTGACTTTTTTGCAACCGGACCTCATAATTAGACTCATACTCCTCCATTACTATTGTTTCAACATATTTGAAGTGTTGGAACAAGATTCGAGACAGTCAAAACAAGTTAGCTCCATCCGTTCATCAAAGTCTCAAATTGGACTCAGTTTTTGTGTTACATTCCGAAGCCTATAACTTGTGACTTTTTTGCAACCGGACCTCATAATTAGACTCATACTCTTCCATTACTATTGTTTCAACATATTTGAAGTGTTGGAACAAGATTCGGGACAGTCGAAACAAGTTAGCTCCATCCGTTCGTCAACGTCTCAAATTGGACTCAGTTTCTGTGTTACATTCCGAAGCCTATAACTTGTGACTTTTTCCCAACCGGACCTCATAATTAGACTCAAACTCTTCCATTACTATTGTTTCAACATATTTGAAGTGTTGGAACAAGATTCGAGACAGTCAAAACAAGTTAGCTCCATCCGTTCATCAACGTCTCAAATTGGACTCAGTTTTTGTGTTACATTCCGAAGCCTATAACTTGTGACTTTTTTGCAACGGACCTCATAATTAGACTCATACTCTTCCATTACTATTGTTTCAACATATTTGAAGTGTTGGAACAAGATTCGGGACAGTCGAAACAAGTTAGCTCCATCCGTTCGTCAACGTCTCAAATTGGACTCAGTTTCTGTGTTACATTCCGAAGCCTATAACTTGTGACTTTTTCGCAACCGGACCTCATAATTAGACTCAAACTCTTCCATTACTATTGTTTCAACAGATTTGAAGTGTTGGAACAATATTTGGGACAGTCGAAACAAGTTAGCTCCATCCGTACGTCAACGTCTCAAATTGGACTCAGTTTCTGTGTTACATTCCTAAGCCTATAACTTGTGACTTTTTCGCAACCGGACCTCGTAATTGGACTCAAACTCTTCTATTACTATTGTTTCAAAAGATTTGAAGTGTTGGAATAAGATTTGGGACAGTCGAAACAAGTTAGCTCCATCCGTGCATCAACGTCTCAAATTCGACTCAATTTGTGTGTAACATTCCGAAGCCTATAACTTGTGACTTTGTCGCAATCAGACCTCGTAATTTTACTCAAACTCTTCCATTATTATTGTTTCAACACATTTGAAGTATTGGAACATGATTCGGGATAGGCAAAACAAGGTTAGCTCCATCCGTGCGTCAACATCTCAAATTGGACATAGTTTGTGTGTTACATTCCGAAGCACATAACTTGTGACTTTTTCGAAACCGAACCTCGTAATTGGACTCAAACTCTTGTATTACTATTATTTCAACACATTTGATGTGTTGGAACAAGATTCGGGACGGTCGAAACTAGTTAGCTCCATCCGTTCGTCAACGTCTCAAATTGGACTCAGTTTGTGAGTTACATTCCGAAGCTTATAACTTGTGAGTTTTTTCCAACCGGACCTCATAATTAGACTCATACTCTTCATTACTATTGTTTCAACATATTTGAAGTGTTGGAACAAGATTCGGGACAGTCGAAACAAGTTAGCTCCATCCGTTCGTCAACGTCTCAAATTGGACTCAGTTTCTGTGTTACATTCCGAAGCCTATAACTTGTGACTTTTTCGTAACCGGACTTCATAATTAGACTCAAACTCTTCCATTACTATTGTTTCAATAGATTTGAAGTGTTGGAACAATATTTGGGACAGTCGAAACAAGTTAGCTCCATCCGTACGTCAACGTCTCAAATTGGACTCAGTTTCTGCGTTGCATTCCGAAGCCTATAACTTGTGACTTTTTCGCAACCGGACCTCGTGATTGGACTCAAACTCTTCTATAACTATTGTTACAACACATTTTATGTGTTGGAACAAGATTCGGGACGGTCGAAACTAGTTAGCTCCATCCGTTCGTCAACCTCTCAAATTGGACTCAGTTTGTGAGTAACATTCCGAAGCCTATAACTTGTGACCTTTTTGCAACCGGACCTCATAATTAGACTCATACTCTTTCATTACTATTGTTTCAACATATTTGAAGTGTTGAAACAAGATTCGGGACAGTCAAAATAAGTTAGCTCCATCCGTACTTCAACGTCTCAAATTGGACACAGTTTGTGTGTTACGTTCCGAACCCTATAACTTGTGACTTTTTCGCAACTGGACCTCGTAATTGGACTCAAACTCTTCCATTACTATTGTTTCATCACATTTGAAGTGGTGGAACAAGATTCGTGACATTCGAAACAAGTTAGCTCCATCTGTGCGTCAACGTCTCAAATTGGACTCAGTTTGTGTGTTACATTCCGTAGCCTATAACTTGTGACTTTTTCGCAACCGGACCTGACAATTAGACCCAAACTCTTTCATTACTATTGTTTTAATAGATTTGAAGTGTTGGAAAAATATTTGGGACAGTCAAAACAAGTTAGCTCCATCCGTGCGTCAACGTCTCAAATTGGACTCAGTTTGTGTGCTACATTCCTAAGCCTAAAACTTTGACTTTTTCGCAACCGGACCTCGTAATTGGACTCAAACTCTTCTATTACTATTGTTTCAACAGATTTGAAGTGTTGGAACAAGATTCGGGACGGTCGAAACAAGTTAGCTCCATCCGTTCGTCAACGTCTCAAATTGGACTCAGTTTGTGTGTTACGTTCCGAACCTTATAACTTGTGACTTTTTCGCAACCGGACCTCGTAATTGGACTCAAACTCTTCCATTACTATTGTTTCATCACATTTGAAGTGGTGGAACAAGATTCGTGACAGTCGAAACAAGTTAGCTCCGTCCGTGCGTCAACGTCTCAAATTGGACTCAGTTTGTGTGTTACATTCCGAACCTATAACTTGAGACTTTTTCGCAACCGGACCTCGTAATTGGACTCATACTCTTCCATTACTATTGTTTCAACATATTTGAAGTGTTGGAACAGGATTCGAGACAGTCGAAACAAGTTAGCTCCATCCGTTCATCAACGTCTCAAATTGGACTCAGTTTTTGTGTTACATTCCGAAGCCTATAACTTGTGACTTTTTTGCAACCGGACCTCATAATTAGACTCATACTCTTCCATTACTATTGTTTCAACATATTTGAAGTGTTGGAACAAGATTCGAGACAGTCGAAACAAGTTAGCTCCATCCGTTCATCAACGTCTCAAATTGGACTCAGTTTTTGTGTTACATTGCGAAGCCTATAACTTGTGACTTTTTTGCAACCGTACCTCATAATTAGACTCATACTCTTCCATTACTATTGTTTCAACATATTTGAAGTGTTGGAACAAGATTCGGGACAGTCGAAACAAGTTAGCTCCATCCGTTCGTCAACGTCTCAAATTGGACTCAGTTTCTGTGTTACATTCCGAACCCTATAACTTGTGACTTTTTCCCAACCGGACCTCGTAATTGGACTCATACTCTTCCATTACTATTGTTTCAACATATTTGAAGTGTTGGAACAAGATTCGAGACAGTCGAAACAAGTTAGCTCCATCCGATCATCAACGTCTCAAATTGGACTCAGTTTTTGTGTTACATTCCGAAGCCTATAACTTGTGACTTTTTTACAACCGGACCTCATAATTAGACTCATACTCTTCCATTACTATTGTTTCAACATATTTGAAGTGTTGGAACAAGATTCGAGACAGTCGAAACAAGTTAGCTCCAACCGTTCATCAACGTCTCAAATTGGACTCGGTTTTTGTGTTACATTGCGAAGCCTATAACTTGTGACTTTTTTGCAACCGGACCTCCTAATTAGACTCATACTCTTCCATTACTATTGTTTCAACATATTTGAAGTGTTGGAACAAGATTCGGGACAGTCGAAACAAGTTAGCTCCATCCGTTCGTCAACGTCTCAAATTGGACTCAGTTTCTGTGTTACATTCCGAAGCCTATAACTTGTGACTTTTTCGCAACCGGACCTCATAATTAGACTCAAACTCTTCCATTACTATTGTTTCAACATATTTGAAGTGTTGGAACAAGATTCGAGACAGTCAAAACAAGTTAGCTCCATCCGTTCATCAACGTCTCAAATTGGACTCAGTTTTTGTGTTACATTCCGAAGCCTATAACTTGTGACTTTTTTGCAACCGGACCTCATAATTAGACTCATACTCTTCCATTACTATTGTTTCAACATATTTGAAGTGTTGGAACAAGATTCGGGACAGTCGAAACAAGTTAGCTCCATCCGTTCGTCAACGTCTCAAATTGGACTCAGTTTCTGTGTTACATTCCGAAGCCTATAACTTGTGACTTTTTCGCAACCGGACCTCATAATTAGACTCAAACTCTTCCATTACTATTGTTTCAACATATTTGAAGTGTTGGAACAAGATTCGAGACAGTCAAAACAAGTTAGCTCCATCCGTTCATCAACGTCTCAAATTGGACTCAGTTTTTGTGTTACATTCCGAAGCCTATAACTTGTGACTTTTTTGCAACCGGACCTCATAATTAGACTCATACTCTTCCATTACTATTGTTTCAACATATTTGAAGTGTTGGAACAAGATTCGAGACAGTCAAAACAAGTTAGCTCCATCCGTTCATCAACGTCTCAAATTGGACTCAGTTTTTGTGTTACATTCCGAAGCCTATAACTTGTGACTTTTTTGCAACCGGACCTCATAATTAGACTCATACTCTTCCATTACTATTGTTTCAACATATTTGAAGTGTTGGAACAATATTCGGGACAGTCGAAACAAGTTAGCTCCATCCGTTCGTCAACGTCTCAAATTGGACTCAGTTTCTGTGTTACATTCCGAACCCTATAACTTATGACTTTTTCGCAACCGGACCTCGTAATTGGACTCAAACTCTTCTATTACTATTGTTTCAACAGATTTGAAGTGTTGGAACAAGATTCGGGACGGTCGAAACAAGTTAGCTCCATCCGTTCGTCAACGTCTCAAATTGGACTCAGTTTGTGTGTTACGTTCCGCATCCTATAACTTGTGACTTTTTCGCAACCGGACCTCGTAATTGGACTCAAACTCTTCCATTACTATTGTTTCATCACATTTGAAGTGGTGGAACAAGATTCGTGACAGTCGAAACAAGTTAGCTCCATCCGTGCGTCAACGTCTCAAATTTGACTCAGTTTGTGTGTTACATTCCGAACCTATAACTTGTGACTTTTTCGCAACCGGACCTCGTAATTGGACTCATACTCTTCCATTACTATTGTTTCAACATATTTGAAGTGTTGGAACAAGATTCGAGACAGTCGAAACAAGTTAGCTCCATCCGTTCATCAACGTCTCAAATTGGACTCAGTTTTTGTGTTACATTCCGAAGCCTATAACTTGTGACTTTTTCGCAACCGGACCTCGTAATTGGACTCATACTCTTCCATTACTATTGTTTCAACATATTTGAAGTGTTGGAACAAGATTCGAGACAGTCGAAACAAGTTAGCTCCATCCGTTCATCAACGTCTCAAATTGGACTCAGTTTTTGTGTTACATTCCGAAGCCTATACCTTGTGACTTTTTTACAACCGGACCTCATAATTAGACTCATACTCTTCCATTACTATTGTTTCAACATATTTGAAGTGTTGGAACAAGATTCGAGACAGTCGAAACAAGTTAGCTCCATCCGTTCCTCAACGTCTCAAATTGGACTCGGTTTTTGTGTTACATTGCGAAGCCTATAACTTGTGACTTTTTTGCAACCGGACCTCATAATTAGACTCATACTCTTCCATTACTATTGTTTCAACATATTTGAAGTGTTGGAACAAGATTCGGGACAGTCGAAACAAGTTAGCTCCATCCGTTCGTCAACGTCTCGAATTGGACTCAGTTTCTGTGTTACATTCCGAAGCCTATAACTTGTGACTTTTTTGCAACCGGACCCCATAATTAGACTCATACTCTTCCATTACTATTGTTTCAACATATTTGAAGTGTTGGAACAAGATTCGAGACAGTCGAAACAAGTTAGCTCCATCCGTTCATCAACGTCTCAAATTGGACTCAGTTTTTGTGTTACATTCCGAAGCCTATAACTTGTGACTTTTTTGCAACCGGACCTCATAATTAGACTCATACTCTTCCATTACTATTGTTTCAACATATTTGAAGTGTTGGAACAAGATTCGGGACAGTCGAAACAAATTATCTCCATCCGTTCGTCAACGTCTCAAATTGGACTCAGTTTCTGTGTTACATTCCGAAGCCTATAACTTATGACTTTTTCGCAACCGGACCTCATAATTAGACTCAAACTCTTCCATTACTATTGTTTCAACAGATTTGAAGTGTTGGAACAATATTTGGGACAGTCGAAACAACTTAGCTCCATCCGTACGTCAACGTCTCAAATTGGACTCAGTTTCTGTGTTACATTCCTAAGCCTATAACTTGTGACTTTTTCGCAACCGGACCTCGTAATTGGACTCAAACTCTTCTATTACTATTGTTTCAAAAGATTTGAAGTGTTGGAATAAGATTTGGGACAGTCGAAACAAGTTAGCTCCATCCGTGCATCAACGTCTCAAATTCGACTCAATTTGTGTGTAACATTCCGAAACGTATAACTTGTGACTTTGTCGCAATCAGACCTCGTAATTTTACTCAAACTCTTCCATTATTATTGTTTCAACACATTTGAAGTATTGGAACATTATTCGGGACAGGCAAAACAAGTTAGCTCCATCCGTGCGTCAACATCTCAAATTGGACATAGTTTGTGTGTTACATTCCGAAGCCAATAACTTGTGACTTTTTCGCAACCGGACCTCGTAATTGGACTCAAACTCTTCTATTACTATTGTTTCAAAAGATTTGAAGTGTTGGAATAAGATTTGGGACAGTCGAAACAAGTTAGCTCCATCCGTGCATCAACGTCTCAAATTCGACTCAATTTGTGTGTAACATTCCGAAGCCTATAACTTGTGACTTTGTCGCAATCAGACCTCGTAATTTTACACAAACTCTTCCATTATTATTGTTTCAACACATTTGAAGTATTGGAACATGATTCGGGACAGGCAAAACAAGTTAGCTCCATCCGTGCGTCAACATCTCAAATTGGACATAGTTTGTGTGTTACATTCCGAAGCCAATAACTTGTGACTTTTTCGAAACCGAACCTCGTAATTGGACTCAAACTCTTGTATTACTATTATTTCAACACATTTGATGTGTTGGAACAAGATTCGGGATGGTCGAAACTAGTTAGCTCCATCCGTTCGTCAACGTCTCAAATTGGACTCAGTTTGTGAGTTACATTCCAAAGCCTATAACTTGTGCGTTTTTTGCAACCGGACCTCATAATTAGACTCATACTCTTCCATTACTATTGTTTCAACATAGTTGAAGTGTTGGAACAAGATTCGGGACAGTCGAAACAAGTTAGCTCCATCCGTTCGTCAACGTCTCAAATTGGACTCAGTTTCTGTGTTACATTCCGAAGCCTATAACTTGTGACTTTTTCGCAACCGGACCTCATAATTAGACAAACTCTTTCATTACTGTTTCAACAGATTTGAAGTGTTGGAATAATATTTGGGACAGTCGAAACAAGTTAGCTCCATCCGTACGTCAACGTCTCAAATTGGACTCAGTTTCTGTGTTGCATTCCGAAGCCTATAACTTGTGACTTTTTCGCAACCGGACCTCGTAATTGGACTCAAACTCTTCTCTTACTATTGTTTCAACAGATTTGAAGTGTTGGAACAAGATTCGGGACGGTCGAAACAAGTTAGCTCCATCCGTTCGTCAACGTCTCAAATTGGACTCAGTTTGTGTGTTACGTTCCGAACCCTATAACTTGTGACTTTTTCGCAACCGGACCTCGTAATTGGACTCAAACTCTTCCATTACTATTGTTTCATCACATTTGAAGTGGTGGAACAAGATTCGTGACTGTCGAAACAAGTTAGCTCCATCCGTGCGTCAACGTCTCAAATTGGACTCAATTTGTGTGTTACATTCCGAACCTATAACTTGTGACTTTTTCGCAACCGGACCTCGTAATTGGACTCAAACTCTTGTATTACTATTATTTCAACACATTTGATGTGTTGGAACAAGATTCGGGACGGTCGAAACTAGTTAGCTCCATCCGTTCGTCAACGTCTCAAATTGGACTCAGTTTGTGTGTTACATTCCGAAGCCTATAACTTGTGACTTTTTCACAACCGGACCTCATAATTAGACTCAAACTCTTCCATTACTATTGTTTCAACAGATTTGAAGTGTTGGAACAATATTTGGGACAGTCGAAACAAGTTAGCTCCATCCGTACGTCAACGTCTCAAATTGGACTCAGTTTCTGTGTTACATTCCTAAGCCTATAACTTGTGACTTTTTCGCAACCGGACCTCACAATTAGACCCAAACTCTTTCATTACTATTGTTTTAATAGATTTGAAGTGTTGGAAAAATATTTGGGACAGTCAAAACAAGTTAGCTCCATCCGTGCGTCAACGTCTCAAATTGGACTCAGTTTGTGTGCTACATTCCTAAGCCTATAACTTGTGACTTTTTCGCAACCGGACCTCGTAATTGGACTCAAACTCTTCTATTACTATTGTTTCAACAGATTTGAAGTGTTGGAACAAGATTCGGGACGGTCGAAACAAGTTAGCTCCATCCGTTCGTCAACGTCTCAAATTGGACTCAGTTTGTGTGTTACGTTCCGAACCCTATAACTTGTGACTTTTTCGCAACCGGACCTCGTAATTGGACTCAAACTCTTCCACTACTATTGTTTCATCACATTTGAAGTGGTGGAACAAGATTCGTGACAGTCGAAACAAGTTAGCTCCATCCGTGCGTCAACGTCTCAAATTGGACTCAGTTTGTGTGTTACATTCCGAACCTATAACTTGTGACTTTTTCGCAACCGGACCTCGTAATTGGACTCATACTCTTCCATTACTATTGTTTCAACATATTTGAAGTGTTGGAACAAGATTCGAGACAGTCGAAACAAGTTAGCTCCATCCGTTCATCAACGTCTCAAATTGGACTCAGTTTTTGTGTTACATTCCGAAGCCTATAACTTGTGACTTTTTTGCAACCGGACCTCATAATTAGACTCATACTCTTCCATTACTATTGTTTCAATATATTTGAAGTGTTGGAACAAGATTCGAGACAGTCGAAACAAGTTAGCTCCATCCGTTCATCAACGTCTCAAATTGGACTCAGTTTTTGTGTTACATTGCGAAGCCTATAACTTGTGACTTTTTTGCAACCGGACCTCATAATTAGACTCATACTCCTCCATTACTATTGTTTCAACATATTTGAAGTGTTGGAACAAGATTCGAGACAGTCAAAACAAGTTAGCTCCATCCGTTCATCAAAGTCTCAAATTGGACTCAGTTTTTGTGTTACATTCCGAAGCCTATAACTTGTGACTTTTTTGCAACCGGACCTCATAATTAGACTCATACTCTTCCATTACTATTGTTTCAACATATTTGAAGTGTTGGAACAAGATTCGGGACAGTCGAAACAAGTTAGCTCCATCCGTTCGTCAACGTCTCAAATTGGACTCAGTTTCTGTGTTACATTCCGAAGCCTATAACTTGTGACTTTTTCCCAACCGGACCTCATAATTAGACTCAAACTCTTCCATTACTATTGTTTCAACATATTTGAAGTGTTGGAACAAGATTCGAGACAGTCAAAACAAGTTAGCTCCATCCGTTCATCAACGTCTCAAATTGGACTCAGTTTTTGTGTTACATTCCGAAGCCTATAACTTGTGACTTTTTTGCAACCGGACCTCATAATTAGACTCATACTCTTCCATTACTATTGTTTCAACAGATTTGAAGTGTTGGAACAATATTTGGGACAGTCGAAACAAGTTAGCTCCATCCGTACGTCAACGTCTCAAATTGGACTCAGTTTCTGTGTTACATTCCTAAGCCTATAACTTGTGACTTTTTCGCAACCGGACCTCGTAATTGGACTCAAACTCTTCTATTACTATTGTTTCAAAAGATTTGAAGTGTTGGAATAAGATTTGGGACAGTCGAAACAAGTTAGCTCCATCCGTGCATCAACGTCTCAAATTCGACTCAATTTGTGTGTAACATTCCGAAGCCTATAACTTGTGACTTTGTCGCAATCAGACCTCGTAATTTTACTCAAACTCTTCCATTATTATTGTTTCAACACATTTGAAGTATTGGAACATGATTCGGGACAGGCAAAACAAGTTAGCTCCATCCGTGCGTCAACATCTCAAATTGGACATAGTTTGTGTGTTACATTCCGAAGCACATAACTTGTGACTTTTTCGAAACCGAACCTCGTAATTGGACTCAAACTCTTGTATTACTATTATTTCAACACATTTGATGTGTTGGAACAAGATTCGGGACGGTCGAAACTAGTTAGCTCCATCCGTTCGTCAACGTCTCAAATTGGACTCAGTTTGTGAGTTACATTCCGAAGCTTATAACTTGTGAGTTTTTTCCAACCGGACCTCATAATTAGACTCATACTCTTCCATTACTATTGTTTCAACATATTTGAAGTGTTGGAACAAGATTCGGGACAGTCGAAACAAGTTAGCTCCATCCGTTCGTCAACGTCTCAAATTGGACTCAGTTTCTGTGTTGCATTCCGAAGCCTATAACTTGTGTCTTTTTCGCAACCGGACCTCGTGATTGGACTCAAACTCTTCTATAACTATTGTTACAACACATTTGATGTGTTGGAACAAGATTCGGGACGGTCGAAACTAGCTAGCTCCATCCGTTCGTCAACCTCTCAAATTGGACTCAGTTTGTGAGTTACATTCCGAAGCCTATAACTTGTGACTTTTTTGCAACCGGACCTCATAATTAGACTCATACTCTTCCATTACTATTGTTTCAACACATTTGAAGTATTGGAACATGATTCGGGACAGGCAAAACAAGTTAGCTCCATCCGTGCGTCAACATCTCAAATTGGACATAGTTTGTGTGTTACATTCCGAAGCCAATAACTTGTGACTTTTTCGAAACCGAACCTCGTAATTGGACTCAAACTCTTGTATTACTATTATTTCAACACATTTGATGTGTTGGAACAAGATTCGGGACGGTCGAAACTAGTTAGCTCCATCCGTTCGTCAACGTCTCAAATTGGACTCAGTTTGTGAGTTACATTCCGAAGCCTATAACTTGTGAGTTTTTTGCAACCGGACCTCATAATTAGACTCGTACTCTTCCATTACTATTGTGTCAACATATTTGAAGTGTTGGAACAAGATTCGGGACAGTCGAAACAAGTTAGCTCCATCCGTTCGTCAACGTCTCAAATTGGACTCAGTTTCTGTGTTACATTCCGAAGCCTATAACTTGTGACTTTTTCGTAACCGGACTTCATAATTAGACTCAAACTCTTCCATTACTATTGTTTCAATAGATTTGAAGTGTTGGAACAATATTTGGGACAGTCGAAACAAGTTAGCTCCATCCGTACGTCAACGTCTCAAATTGGACTCAGTTTCTGCGTTGCATTCCGAAGCCTATAACTTGTGACTTTTTCGCAACCGGACCTCGTGATTGGACTCAAACTCTTCTATAACTATTGTTACAACACATTTTATGTGTTGGAACAAGATTCGGGACGGTCGAAACTAGTTAGCTCCATCCGTTCGTCAACCTCTCAAATTGGACTCAGTTTGTGAGTAACATTCCGAAGCCTATAACTTGTGACCTTTTTGCAACCGGACCTCATAATTAGACTCATACTCTTTCATTACTATTGTTTCAACATATTTGAAGTGTTGAAACAAGATTCGGGACAGTCAAAATAAGTTAGCTCCATCCGTACTTCAACGTCTCAAATTGGACACAGTTTGTGTGTTACGTTCCGAACCCTATAACTTGTGACTTTTTCGCAACTGGACCTCGTAATTGGACTCAAACTCTTCCATTACTATTGTTTCATCACATTTGAAGTGGTGGAACAAGATTCGTGACATTCGAAACAAGTTAGCTCCATCTGTGCGTCAACGTCTCAAATTGGACTCAGTTTGTGTGTTACATTCCGTAGCCTATAACTTGTGACTTTTTCGCAACCGGACCTGACAATTAGACCCAAACTCTTTCATTACTATTGTTTTAATAGATTTGAAGTGTTGGAAAAATATTTGGGACAGTCAAAACAAGTTAGCTCCATCCGTGCGTCAACGTCTCAAATTGGACTCAGTTTGTGTGCTACATTCCTAAGCCTAAAACTTTGACTTTTTCGCAACCGGACCTCGTAATTGGACTCAAACTCTTCTATTACTATTGTTTCAACAGATTTGAAGTGTTGGAACAAGATTCGGGACGGTCGAAACAAGTTAGCTCCATCCGTTCGTCAACGTCTCAAATTGGACTCAGTTTGTGTGTTACGTTCCGAACCTTATAACTTGTGACTTTTTCGCAACCGGACCTCGTAATTGGACTCAAACTCTTCCATTACTATTGTTTCATCACATTTGAAGTGGTGGAACAAGATTCGTGACAGTCGAAACAAGTTAGCTCCGTCCGTGCGTCAACGTCTCAAATTGGACTCAGTTTGTGTGTTACATTCCGAACCTATAACTTGAGACTTTTTCGCAACCGGACCTCGTAATTGGACTCATACTCTTCCATTACTATTGTTTCAACATATTTGAAGTGTTGGAACAGGATTCGAGAAAGTCGAAACAAGTTAGCTCCATCCGTTCATCAACGTCTCAAATTGGACTCAGTTTTTGTGTTACATTCCGAAGCCTATAACTTGTGACTTTTTTGCAACCGGACCTCATAATTAGACTCATACTCTTCCATTACTATTGTTTCAACATATTTGAAGTGTTGGAACAAGATTCGAGACAGTCGAAACAAGTTAGCTCCATCCGTTCATCAACGTCTCAAATTGGACTCAGTTTTTGTGTTACATTGCGAAGCCTATAACTTGTGACTTTTTTGCAACCGTACCTCATAATTAGACTCATACTCTTCCATTACTATTGTTTCAACATATTTGAAGTGTTGGAACAAGATTCGGGACAGTCGAAACAAGTTAGCTCCATCCGTTCGTCAACGTCTCAAATTGGACTCAGTTTCTGTGTTACATTCCGAACCCTATAACTTGTGACTTTTTCCCAACCGGACCTCGTAATTGGACTCATACTCTTCCATTACTATTGTTTCAACATATTTGAAGTGTTGGAACAAGATTCGAGACAGTCGAAACAAGTTAGCTCCATCCGATCATCAACGTCTCAAATTGGACTCAGTTTTTGTGTTACATTCCGAAGCCTATAACTTGTGACTTTTTTACAACCGGACCTCATAATTAGACTCATACTCTTCCATTACTATTGTTTCAACATATTTGAAGTGTTGGAACAAGATTCGAGACAGTCGAAACAAGTTAGCTCCAACCGTTCATCAACGTCTCAAATTGGACTCGGTTTTTGTGTTACATTGCGAAGCCTATAACTTGTGACTTTTTTGCAACCGGACCTCATAATTAGACTCATACTCTTCCATTACTATTGTTTCAACATATTTGAAGTGTTGGAACAAGATTCGGGACAGTCGAAACAAGTTAGCTCCATCCGTTCGTCAACGTCTCAAATTGGACTCAGTTTCTGTGTTACATTCCGAAGCCTATAACTTGTGACTTTTTCGCAACCGGACCTCATAATTAGACTCAAACTCTTCCATTACTATTGTTTCAACATATTTGAAGTGTTGGAACAAGATTCGAGACAGTCAAAACAAGTTAGCTCCATCCGTTCATCAACGTCTCAAATTGGACTCAGTTTTTGTGTTACATTCCGAAGCCTATAACTTGTGACTTTTTTGCAACCGGACCTCATAATTAGACTCATACTCTTCCATTACTATTGTTTCAACATATTTGAAGTGTTGGAACAAGATTCGAGACAGTCAAAACAAGTTAGCTCCATCCGTTCATCAACGTCTCAAATTGGACTCAGTTTTTGTGTTACATTCCGAAGCCTATAACTTGTGACTTTTTTGCAACCGGACCTCATAATTAGACTCATACTCTTCCATTACTATTGTTTCAACATATTTGAAGTGTTGGAACAATATTCGGGACAGTCGAAACAAGTTAGCTCCATCCGTTCGTCAACGTCTCAAATTGGACTCAGTTTCTGTGTTACATTCCGAACCCTATAACTTATGACTTTTTCGCAACCGGACCTCGTAATTGGACTCAAACTCTTCTATTACTATTGTTTCAACAGATTTGAAGTGTTGGAACAAGATTCGGGACGGTCGAAACAAGTTAGCTCCATCCGTTCGTCAACGTCTCAAATTGGACTCAGTTTGTGTGTTACGTTCCGCATCCTATAACTTGTGACTTTTTCGCAACCGGACCTCGTAATTGGACTCAAACTCTTCCATTACTATTGTTTCATCACATTTGAAGTGGTGGAACAAGATTCGTGACAGTCGAAACAAGTTAGCTCCATCCGTGCGTCAACGTCTCAAATTTGACTCAGTTTGTGTGTTACATTCCGAACCTATAACTTGTGACTTTTTCGCAACCGGACCTCGTAATTGGACTCATACTCTTCCATTACTATTGTTTCAACATATTTGAAGTGTTGGAACAAGATTCGAGACAGTCGAAACAAGTTAGCTCCATCCGTTCATCAACGTCTCAAATTGGACTCAGTTTTTGTGTTACATTCCGAAGCCTATAACTTGTGACTTTTTCGCAACCGGACCTCGTAATTGGACTCATACTCTTCCATTACTATTGTTTCAACATATTTGAAGTGTTGGAACAAGATTCGAGACAGTCGAAACAAGTTAGCTCCATCCGTTCATCAACGTCTCAAATTGGACTCAGTTTTTGTGTTACATTCCGAAGCCTATACCTTGTGACTTTTTTACAACCGAACCTCATAATTAGACTCATACTCTTCCATTACTATTGTTTCAACATATTTGAAGTGTTGGAACAAGATTCGAGACAGTCGAAACAAGTTAGCTCCATCCGTTCCTCAACGTCTCAAATTGGACTCAGTTTTTGTGTTACATTGCGAAGCCTATAACTTGTGACTTTTTTGCAACCGGACCTCATAATTAGACTCATACTCTTCCATTACTATTGTTTCAACATATTTGAAGTGTTGGAACAAGATTCGGGACAGTCGAAACAAGTTAGCTCCATCCGTTCGTCAACGTCTCGAATTGGACTCAGTTTCTGTGTTACATTCCGAAGCCTATAACTTGTGACTTTTTCGCAACCGGACCTCATAATTAGACTCAAACTCTTCCATTACTATTGTTTCAACATATTTGAAGTGTTGGAACAAGATTCGAGACAGTCAAAACAAGTTAGCTCCATCCGTTCATCAACGTCTCAAATTGGACTCAGTTTTTGTGTTACATTCCGAAGCCTATAACTTGTGACTTTTTTGCAACCGGACCTCATAATTAGACTCATACTCTTCCATTACTATTGTTTCAACATATTTGAAGTGTTGGAACAAGATTCGGGACAGTCGAAACAAGTTAGCTCCATCCGTTCGTCAACGTCTCAAATTGGACTCAGTTTCTGTGTTACATTCCGAAGACTATAACTTGTGACTTTTTCGCAACCGGACCTCATAATTAGACTCAAACTCTTCCATTACTATTGTTTCAACATATTTGAAGTGTCGGAACAATATTTGGGACAGTCGAAACAAGTTAGCTCCATCCGTACGTCAACGTCTCAAATTGGACTCAGTTTCTGTGTTACATTCCTAAGCCTATAACTTGTGACTTTTTCGCAACCGGACCTCGTAATTGGACTCAAACTCTTCTATTACTATTGTTTCAAAAGATTTGAAGTGTTGGAATAAGATTTGGGACAGTCGAAACAAGTTAGCTCCATCCGTGCATCAACGTCTCAAATTCGACTCAATTTGTGTGTAACATTCCGAAGCCTATAACTTCTGACTTTGTCGCAATCAGACCTCGTAATTTTACTCGAACTCTTCCATTATTATTGTTTCAACACATTTGAAATATTGGAACATGATTCGGGACAGGCAAAACAAGTTAGCTCCATCCGTGCGTCAACATCTCAAATTGGACATAGTTTGTGTGTTACATTCCGAAGCACATAACTTGTGACTTTTTCGAAACCGAACCTCGTAATTGGACTCAAACTCTTGTATTACTATTATTTCAACACATTTGATGTGTTGGAACAAGATTCGGGATGGTCTAAACTAGTTAGCTCCATCCGTTCGTCTACGTCTCAAATTGGACTCAGTTTGTGAGTTACATTCCGAAGCCTATAACTTGTGAGTTTTTTGCAACCGGACCTCATAATTAGACTCATACTCTTCCATTACTATTGTTTCAACATATTTGAAGTGTTGGAACAAGATTCGGGACAGTCGAAACAAGTTAGCTCCATCCGTTCGTCAACGTCTCAAATTGGACTCAGTTTCTGTGTTGCATTCCGAAGCCTATAACTTGTGTCTTTTTTGCAACCGGACCTCGTGATTGGACTCAAACTCTTCTATAACTATTGTTACAACACATTTGATGTGTTGGAACAAGATTCGGGACGGTCGAAACTAGCTAGCTCCATCCGTTCGTCAACCTCTCAAATTGGACTCAGTTTGTGAGTTACATTCCGAAGCCTATAACTTGTGAGTTTTTTGCAACCGGACCTCATAATTAGACTCATACTCTTCCATTACTATTGTTTCAACACATTTGAAGTATTGGAACATGATTCGGGACAGGCAAAACAAGTTAGCTCCATCCGTGCGTCAACATCTCAAATTGGACATAGTTTGTGTGTTACATTCCGAAGCCAATAACTTGTGACTTTTTCGAAACCGAACCTCGTAATTGGACTCAAACTCTTGTATTACTATTATTTCAACACATTTGATGTGTTGGAACAAGATTCGGGACGGTCGAAACTAGTTAGCTCCATCCGTTCGTCAACGTCTCAAATTGGACTCAGTTTGTGAGTTACATTCCGAAGCCTATAACTTGTAAGTTTTTTGCAACCGGACCTCATAATTAGACTCATACTCTTCCATTACTATTGTTTCAACATATTTGAAGTGTTGGAACAAGATTCGAGACAGTCGAAACAAGTTAGCTCCATCCGTTCATCAACGTCTCAAATTGGACTCGGTTTTTGTGTTACATTGCGAAGCCTATAACTTGTGACTTTTTTGCAACCGGACCTCATAATTAGACTCATACTCTTCCATTACTATTGTTTCAACATATTTGAAGTGTTGGAACAAGATTCGGGACAGTCGAAACAAGTTAGCTCCATCCGTTCGTCAACGTCTCAAATTGGACTCAGTTTCTGTGTTACATTCCGAAGCCTATAACTTGTGACTTTTTCGCAACCGGACCTCATAATTAGACTCAAACTCTTCCATTACTATTGTTTCAACATATTTGAAGTGTTGGAACAAGATTCGAGACAGTCAAAACAAGTTAGCTCCATCCGTTTATCAACGTCTCAAATTGGACTCAGTTTTTGTGTTACATTCCGAAGCCTATAACTTGTGACTTTTTTGCAACCGGACCTCATAATTAGACTCATACTCTTCCATTACTATTGTTTCAACATATTTGAAGTGTTGGAACAAGATTCGAGACAGTCAAAACAAGTTAGCTCCATCCGTTCATCAACGTCTCAAATTGGACTCAGTTTTTGTGTTACATTCCGAAGCCTATAACTTGTGACTTTTTTGCAACCGGACCTCATAATTAGACTCATACTCTTCCATTACTATAGTTTCAACATATTTGAAGTGTTGGAACAAGATTCGGGACAGTCGAAACAAGTTAGCTCCATCCGTTCGTCAACGTCTCAAATTGGACTCAGTTTCTGTGTTACATTCCGAACCCTATAACTTATGACTTTTTCGCAACCGGACCTCGTAATTGGACTCAAACTCTTCTATTACTATTGTTTCAACAGATTTGAAGTGTTGGAACAAGATTCGGGACGGTCGAAACAAGTTAGCTCCATCCGTTCGTCAACGTCTCAAATTGGACTCAGTTTGTGTGTTACGTTCCGCACCCTATAACTTGTGACTTTTTCGCAACCGGACCTCGTAATTGGACTCAAACTCTTCCATTACTATTGTTTCATCACATTTGAAGTGGTGGAACAAGATTCGTGACAGTCGAAACAAGTTAGCTCCATCCGTGCGTCAACGTCTCAAATTTGACTCAGTTTGTGTGTTACATTCCGAACCTATAACTTGTGACTTTTTCGCAACCGGACCTCGTAATTGGACTCATACTCTTCCATTACTATTGTTTCAACATATTTGAAGTGTTGGAACAAGATTCGAGACAGTCGAAACAAGTTAGCTCCATCCGTTCATCAACGTCTCAAATTGGACTCAGTTTTTGTGTTACATTCCGAAGCCTATAACTTGTGACTTTTTCGCAACCGGACCTCGTAATTGGACTCATACTCTTCCATTACTGTTGTTTCAACATATTTGAAGTGTTGGAACAAGATTCGAGACAGTCGAAACAAGTTAGCTCCATCCGTTCATCAACGTCTCAAATTGGACTCAGTTTTTGTGTTACATTCCGAAGCCTATAACTTGTGACTTTTTTACAACCGGACCTCATAATTAGACTCATACTCTTCCATTACTATTGTTTCAACATATTTGAAGTGTTGGAACAAGATTCGAGACAGTCGAAACAAGTTAGCTCCATCCGTTCCTCAACGTCTCAAATTGGACTCGGTTTTTGTGTTACATTGCGAAGCCTATAACTTGTGACTTTTTTGCAACCGGACCTCATAATTAGACTCATACTCTTCCATTACTATTGTTTCAACATATTTGAAGTGTTGGAACAAGATTCGGGACAGTCGAAACAAGTTAGCTCCATCCGTTCGTCAACGTCTCAAATTGGACTCAGTTTCTGTGTTACATTCCGAAGCCTATAACTTGTGACTTTTTCGCAACCGGACCTCATAATTAGACTCAAACTCTTCCATTACTATTGTTTCAACATATTTGAAGTGTTGGAACAAGATTCGAGACAGTCAAAACAAGTTAGCTCCATCCGTTCATCAACGTCTCAAATTGGACTCAGTTTTTGTGTTACATTCCGAAGCCTATAACTTGTGACTTTTTTGCAACCGGACCTCATAATTAGACTCATACTCTTCCATTACTATTGTTTCAACATATTTGAAGTGTTGGAGCAAGATTCGGGACAGTCGAAACAAGTTAGCTCCATCCGTTCGTCAACGTCTCAAATTGGACTCAGTTTCTGTGTTACATTCCGAAGCCTATAACTTGTGACTTTTTCGCAACCGGACCTCATAATTAGACTCAAACTCTTCCATTACTATTGTTTCAACATATTTAAAGTGTCGGAACAATATTTGGGACAGTCGAAACAAGTTAGCTCCATCCGTACGTCAACGTCTCAAATTGGACTCAGTTTCTGTGTTACATTCCTAAGCCTATAACTTGTGACTTTTTCGCAACCGGACCTCGTAATTGGACTCAAACTCTTCTATTACTATTGTTTCAAAAGATTTGAAGTGTTGGAATAAGATTTGGGACAGTCGAAACAAGTTAGCTCCATCCGTGCATCAACGTCTCAAATTCGACTCAATTTGTGTGTAACATTCCAAAGCCTATAACTTCTGACTTTGTCGCAATCAGACCTCGTAATTTTACTCAAACTCTTCCATTATTATTGTTTCAACACATTTGAAGTATTGGAACATGATTCGGGACAGGCAAAACAAGTTAGCTCCATCCGTGCGTCAACATCTCAAATTGGACATAGTTTGTGTGTTACATTCCGAAGCACATAACTTGTGACTTTTTCGAAACCGAACCTCGTAATTGGACTCAAACTCTTGTATTACTATTATTTCAACACATTTGATGTGTTGGAACAAGATTCGGGACGGTCTAAACTAGTTAGCTCCATCCGTTCGTCAACGTCTCAAATTGGACTCAGTTTGTGAGTTACATTCCGAAGCCTATAACTTGTGAGTTTTTTGCAACCGGACCTCATAATTAGACTCATACTCTTCCATTACTATTGTTTCAACATATTTGAAGTGTTGGAACAAGATTCGGGACAGTCGAAACAAGTTAGCTCCATCCGTTCGTCAACGTCTCAAATTGGACTCAGTTTCTGTGTTGCATTCCGAAGCCTATAACTTGTGTCTTTTTTGCAACCGGACCTCGTGATTGGACTCAAACTCTTCTATAACTATTGTTACAACACATTTGATGTGTTGGAACAAGATTCGGGACGGTCGAAACTAGCTAGCTCCATCCGTTCGTCAACCTCTCAAATTGGACTCAGTTTGTGAGTTACATTCCGAAGCCTATAACTTGTGACTTTTTTGCAACCGGACCTCATAATTAGACTCATACTCTTCCATTACTATTGTTTCAACACATTTGAAGTATTGGAACATGATTCGGGACAGGCAAAACAAGTTAGCTCCATCCGTGCGTCAACATCTCAAATTGGACATAGTTTGTGTGTTACATTCCGAAGCCAATAACTTGTGACTTTTTCGAAACCGAACCTCGTAATTGGACTCAAACTCTTGTATTACTATTATTTCAACACATTTGATGTGTTGGAACAAGATTCGGGATGGTCGAAACTAGTTAGCTCCATCCGTTCGTCAACGTCTCAAATTGGACTCAGTTTGTGAGTTACATTCCGAAGCCTATAACTTGTAAGTTTTTTGCAACCGGACCTCATAATTAGACTCATACTCTTCCATTACTATTGTTTCAACATATTTGAAGTGTTGGAACAAGATTCGAGACAGTCAAAACAAGTTAGCTCCATCCGTTCATCAACGTCTCAAATTGGACTCAGTTTTTGTGTTACATTCCGAAGCCTATAACTTGTGACTTTTTTGCAACCGGACCTCATAATTAGACTCATACTCTTCCATTACTATTGTTTCAACATATTTGAAGTGTTGGAACAAGATTCGAGACAGTCAAAACAAGTTAGCTCCATCCGTTCATCAACGTCTCAAATTGGACTCAGTTTTTGTGTTACATTCCGAAGCCTATAACTTGTGACTTTTTTGCAACCGGACCTCATAATTAGACTCATACTCTTCCATTACTATTGTTTCAACATATTTGAAGTGTTGGAACAAGATTCGGGACAGTCGAAACAAGTTAGCTCCATCCGTTCGTCAACGTCTCAAATTGGACTCAGTTTCTGTGTTACATTCCGAACCCTATAACTTGTGACTTTTTCGTAACCGGACCTCGTAATTGGACTCAAACTCTTCTATTACTATTGTTTCAACAGATTTGAAGTGTTGGAACAAGATTCGGGACGGTCGAAACAAGTTAGCTCCATCCGTTCGTCAACGTCTCAAATTGGACTCAGTTTGTGTGTTACGTTCCGAACCCTATAACTTGTGACTTTTTCGCAACCGGACCTCGTAATTGGACTCAAACTCTTCCATTACTATTGTTTCATCACATTTGAAGTGGTGGAACAAGATTCGTGACAGTCGAAACAAGTTAGCTCCATCCGTGCATCAACGTCTCAAATTTGACTCAGTTTGTGTGTTACATTCTGAACCTATAACTTGTGACTTTTTCGCAACCGGACCTCGTAATTGGACTCATACTCTTCCATTACTATTGTTTCAACATATTTGAAGTGTTGGAACAAGATTCGAGACAGTCGAAACAAGCTAGCTCCATCCGTTCATCAACGTCTCAAATTGGACTCAGTTTTTGTGTTACATTCCGAAGCCTATACCTTGTGACTTTTTCGCAACCGGACCTCGTAATTGGACTCATACTCTTCCATTACTATTGTTTCAACATATTTTAAGTGTTGGAACAAGATTCGAGACAGTCGAAACAAGTTAGCTCCATCCGTTCATCAACGTCTCAAATTGGACTCGGTTTTTGTGTTACATTGCGAAGCCTATAACTTGTGACTTTTTTGCAACCGGACCTCATAATTAGACTCATACTCTTCCATTACTATTGTTTCAACATATTTGAAGTGTTGGAACAAGATTCGGGACAGTCGAAACAAGTTAGCTCCATCCGTTCGTCAACGTCTCAAATTGGACTCAGTTTCTGTGTTACATTCCGAACCCTATAACTTGTGACTTTTTCGTAACCGGACCTCGTAATTGGACTCAAACTCTTCTATTACTATTGTTTCAACAGATTTGAAGTGTTGGAACAAGATTCGGGACGGTCGAAACAAGTTAGCTCCATCCGTTCGTCAACGTCTCAAATTGGACTCAGTTTGTGTGTTACGTTCCGAACCCTATAACTTGTGACTTTTTCGCAACCGGACCTCGTAATTGGACTCAAACTCTTCCATTACTATTGTTTCATCACATTTGAAGTGGTGGAACAAGATTCGTGACAGTCGAAACAAGTTAGCTCCATCCGTGCATCAACGTCTCAAATTTGACTCAGTTTGTGTGTTACATTCTGAACCTATAACTTGTGACTTTTTCGCAACCGGACCTCGTAATTGGACTCATACTCTTCCATTACTATTGTTTCAACATATTTGAAGTGTTGGAACAAGATTCGAGACAGTCGAAACAAGCTAGCTCCATCCGTTCATCAACGTCTCAAATTGGACTCAGTTTTTGTGTTACATTCCGAAGCCTATACCTTGTGACTTTTTCGCAACCGGACCTCGTAATTGGACTCATACTCTTCCATTACTATTGTTTCAACATATTTTAAGTGTTGGAACAAGATTCGAGACAGTCGAAACAAGTTAGCTCCATCCGTTCATCAACGTCTCAAATTGGACTCAGTTTTTGTGTTACATTCCGAAGCCTATAACTTGTGACTTTTTTACAACCGGACCTCATAATTAGACTCATACTCTTCCATTACTATTGTTTCAACATATTTGAAGTGTTGGAACAAGATTCGAGACAGTCGAAACAAGTTAGCTCCATCCGTTCATCAACGTCTCAAATTGGACTCGGTTTTTGTGTTACATTGCGAAGCCTATAACTTGTGACTTTTTTGCAACCGGACCTCATAATTAGACTCATACTCTTCCATTACTATTGTTTCAACATATTTGAAGTGTTGGAACAAGATTCGGGACAGTCGAAACAAGTTAGCTCCATCCGTTCGTCAACGTCTCAAATTGGACTCAGTTTCTGTGTTGCATTCCGAAGCCTATAACTTGTTACTTTTTCGCAACCGGACCTCGTGATTGGACTCAAACTCTTCCATAACTATTGTTACAACACATTTGATGTGTTGGAACAAGATTCGGGACGGTCGAAACTAGTTAGCTCCATCCGTTCGTCAACCTCTCAAATTGGACTCAGTTTGTGAGTTACATTCCGAAGCCTATAACTTGTAAGTTTTTTGCAACCGGACCTCATAATTAGACTCATACTCTTCCATTACTATTGTTTCAACATATTTGAAGTGTTGGAACAAGATTCGAGACAGTCAAAACAAGTTAGCTCCATCCGTTCATCAACGTCTCAAATTGGACTCAGTTTTTGTGTTACATTCCGAAGCCTATAACTTGTGACTTTTTTGCAACCGGACCTCATAATTAGACTCATACTCTTCCATTACTATTGTTTCAACATATTTGAAGTGTTGGAACAAGATTCGAGACAGTCAAAACAAGTTAGCTCCATCCGTTCATCAACGTCTCAAATTGGACTCAGTTTTTGTGTTACATTCCGAAGCCTATAACTTGTGAGTTTTTTGCAACCGGACCTCATAATTAGACTCATACTCTTCCATTACTATTGTTTCAACATATTTGAAGTGTTGGAACAAGATTCGGGACAGTCGAAACAAGTTAGCTCCATCCGTTCGTCAACGTCTCAAATTGGACTCAGTTTCTGTGTTACATTCCGAACCCTATAACTTGTGACTTTTTCGTAACCGGACCTCGTAATTGGACTCAAACTCTTCTATTACTATTGTTTCAACAGATTTGAAGTGTTGGAACAAGATTCGGGACGGTCGAAACAAGTTAGCTCCATCCGTTCGTCTACGTCTCAAATTGGACTCAGTTTGTGTGTTACTTTCCGAACCCTATAACTTGTGACTTTTTCGCAACCGGACCTCGTAATTGGACTCAAACTCTTCCATTACTATTGTTTCATCACATTTGAAGTGGTGGAACAAGATTCGTGACAGTCGAAACAAGTTAGCTCCATCCGTGCATCAACGTCTCAAATTTGACTCAGTTTGTGTGTTACATTCTGAACCTATAACTTGTGACTTTTTCGCAACCGGACCTCGTAATTGGACTCATACTCTTCCATTACTATTGTTTCAACATATTTGAAGTGTTGGAACAAGATTCGAGACAGTCGAAACAAGCTAGCTCCATCCGTTCATCAACGTCTCAAATTGGACTCAGTTTTTGTGTTACATTCCGAAGCCTATACCTTGTGACTTTTTCGCAACCGGACCTCGTAATTGGACTCATACTCTTCCATTACTATTGTTTCAACATATTTTAAGTGTTGGAACAAGATTCGAGACAGTCGAAACAAGTTAGCTCCATCCGTTCATCAACGTCTCAAATTGGACTCAGTTTTTGTGTTACATTCCGAAGCCTATAACTTGTGACTTTTTTACAACCGGACCTCATAATTAGACTCATACTCTTCCATTACTATTGTTTCAACATATTTGAAGTGTTGGAACAAGATTCGAGACAGTCGAAACAAGTTAGCTCCATCCGTTCATCAACGTCTCAAATTGGACTCGGTTTTTGTGTTACATTGCGAAGCCTATAACTTGTGACTTTTTTGCAACCGGACCTCATAATTAGACTCATACTCTTCCATTACTATTGTTTCAACATATTTGAAGTGTTGGAACAAGATTCGGGACAGTCGAAACAAGTTAGCTCCATCCGTTCGTCAACGTCTCAAATTGGACTCAGTTTCTGTGTTGCATTCCGAAGCCTATAACTTGTTACTTTTTCGCAACCGGACCTCGTGATTGGACTCAAACTCTTCCATAACTATTGTTACAACACATTTGATGTGTTGGAACAAGATTCGGGACGGTCGAAACTAGTTAGCTCCATCCGTTCGTCAACCTCTCAAATTGGACTCAGTTTGTGAGTTACATTTCGAAGCCTATAACTTGTGACCTTTTTGCAACCGGACCTCATAATTAGACTCATACTCTTTCATTACTATTGTTTCAACATATTTGAAGTGTTGAAACAAGATTCGAAACAGTCAAAATAAGTTAGCTCCATCCGTACGTCAACGTCTCAAATTGGACACAGTTTGTGTGTTACGTTCCGAACCCTATAACTTGTGACTTTTTCGCAACCGGACCTCGTAATTGGACTCAAACTCTTCCATTACTATTGTTTCATCACATTTGAAGTGGTGGAACAAGATTCGTGACATTCGAAACAAGTTAGCTCCATCTGTGCGTCAACGTCTCAAATTGGACTCAGTTTGTGTGTTACATTCCGTAGCCTATAACTTGTGACTTTTTCGCAACCGGACCTCACAATTAGACCCAAACTCTTTCATTACTATTGTTTTAATAGATTTGAAGTGTTGGAAAAATATTTGGGACAGTCAAAACAAGTTAGCTCCATCCGTGCGTCAACGTCTAAAATTGGACTCAGTTTGTGTGCGACATTCCTAAGCCTATAACTTGTGACTTTTTCGCAACCGGACCTCGTAATTGGACTCAAACTCTTCTATTACTATTGTTTCAACAGATTTGAAGTGTTGGAACAAGATTCGGGACGGTCGAAACAAGTTAGCTCCATCCGTTCGTCAACGTCTCAAATTGGACTCAGTTTGTGTGTTACGTTCCAAACCCTATAACTTGTGACTTTTTCGCAACCGGACCTCGTAATTGGACTCAAACTCTTCCATTACTATTGTTTCATCACATTTGAAGTGATGGAACAAGATTCGTGACAGTCGAAACAAGTTAGCTCCATCCGTGCGTCAACGTCTCAAATTGGACTCAGTTTGTGTGTTACATTCCGAACCTATAACCTGTGACTTTTTCGCAACCGGACCTCGTAATTGGACTCAAACTCTTCCATTACTATTGTTTCATCACATTTGAAGTTGTGGAACAAGATTCGTGACAGTCGAAACAAGTTAGCTCCATCCGTGCGTCAACGTCTCAAATTGGACTCAGTTTGTGTGTTACATTCCGAACCTATAACTTGTGACTTTTTTGCAACCGGACCTCGTAATTGGACTCATACTCTTCCATTACTATTGTTTCAACATATTTGAAGTGTTGGAACAAGATTCGAGACAGTCGAAACAAGTTAGCTCCATCCGTTCATCAACGTCTCAAATTGGACTCAGTTTTTGTGTTACATTCCGAAGCCTATAACTTGTGACTTTTTTGCAACCGGACCTCATAATTAGACTCATACTCTTCCATTACTATTGTTTCAACATATTTGAAGTGTTGGAACAAGATTCGAGACAGTCGAAACAAGTTAGCTCCATCCGTTCATCAACGTCTCAAATTGGACTCAGTTTTTGTGTTACATTGCGAAGCCTATAACTTGTGACTTTTTTGCAACCGGACCTCATAATTAGACTCATACTCTTCCATTACTATTGTTTCAACATATTTGAAGTGTTGGAACAAGATTCGGGACAGTCGAAACAAGTTAGCTCCATCCGTTCGTCAACGTCTCAAATTGGACTCAGTTTCTGTGTTACATTCCGAAGCCTATAACTTGTGACTTTTTCGCAACCGGACCTCATAATTAGACTCAAACTCTTCCATTACTATTGTTTCAACATATTTGAAGTGTTGGAACAAGATTCGGGACAGTCGAAACAAGTTAGCTCCATCCGTTCGTCAACGTCTCAAATTGGACTCAGTTTCTGTGTTGCATTCCGAAGCCTATAACTTGTGTCTTTTTCGCAACCGGACCTCGTGATTGGACTCAAACTCTTCTATAACTATTGTTACAACACATTTGATGTGTTGGAACAAGATTCGGGACGGTCGAAACTAGCTAGCTCCATCCGTTCGTCAACCTCTCAAATTGGACTCAGTTTGTGAGTTACATTCCGAAGCCTATAACTTGTGACTTTTTTGCAACTGGACCTCATAATTAGACTCATACTCTTCCATTACTATTGTTTCAACACATTTGAAGTATTGGAACATGATTCGGGACAGGCAAAACAAGTTAGCTCCATCCGTGCGTCAACATCTCAAATTGGACATAGTTTGTGTGTTACATTCCGAAGCCAATAACTTGTGACTTTTTCGAAACCGAACCTCGTAATTGGACTCAAACTCTTGTATTACTATTATTTCAACACATTTGATGTGTTGGAACAAGATTCGGGACGGTCGAAACTAGTTAGCTCCATCCGTTCGTCAACGTCTCAAATTGGACTCAGTTTGTGAGTTACATTCCGAAGCCTATAACTTGTAAGTTTTTTGCAACCGGACCTCATAATTAGACTCATACTCTTTCATTACTATTGTTTCAACATATTTGAAGTGTTGAAATTTTGGGACAGTCGAAGCAAGTTAGCTCCATCCGTTCGTCAACGTCTCAAATTGGACTCAGTTTCTGTGTTACATTCCGAAGCCTATAACTTGTGACTTTTTCGCAACCGAACCTCATAATTAGACTCAAACTCTTCCATTACTATTGTTTCAACAGATTTGAAGTGTTGGAACAATATTTGGGACAGTCGAAACAAGTTAGCTCCATCCGTACGTCAACGTCTCAAATTGGACTCAGTTTCTGTGTTGCATTCCGAAGCCTATAACTTGTTACTTTTTCGCAACCGGACCTCGTGATTGGACTCAAACTCTTCTATAACTATTGTTACAACACATTTGATGTGTTGGAACAAGATTCGGGACGGTCGAAACTAGTTAGCTCCATCCGTTCGTCAACCTCTCAAATTGGACTCAGTTTGTGAGTTACATTCCGAAGCCTATAACTTGTGACCTTTTTGCAACCGGACCTCATAATTAGACTCATACTCTTTCATTACTATTGTTTCAACATATTTGAAGTGTTGAAACAAGATTCGAAACAGTCAAAATAAGTTAGCTCCATCCGTACGTCAACGTCTCAAATTGGACACAGTTTGTGTGTTACGTTCCGAACCCTATAACTTGTGACTTTTTCGCAACCGGACCTCGTAATTGGACTCAAACTCTTCCATTACTATTGTTTCATCACATTTGAAGTGGTGGAACAAGATTCGTGACATTCGAAACAAGTTAGCTCCATCTGTGCGTCAACGTCTCAAATTGGACTCAGTTTGTGTGTTACATTCCGTAGCCTATAACTTGTGACTTTTTCGCAACCGGACCTCACAATTAGACCCAAACTCTTTCATTACTATTGTTTTAATAGATTTGAAGTGTTGGAAAAATATTTGGGACAGTCAAAACAAGTTAGCTCCATCCGTGCGTCAACGTCTAAAATTGGACTCAGTTTGTGTGCTACATTCCTAAGCCTATAACTTGTGACTTTTTCGCAACCGGACCTCGTAATTGGACTCAAACTCTTCTATTACTATTGTTTCAACAGATTTGAAGTGTTGGAACAAGATTCGGGACGGTCGAAACAAGTTAGCTCCATCCGTTCGTCAACGTCTCAAATTGGACTCAGTTTGTGTGTTACGTTCCGAACCCTATAACTTGTGACTTTTTCGCAACCGGACCTCGTAATTGGACTCAAACTCTTCCATTACTATTGTTTCATCACATTTGAAGTGATGGAACAAGATTCGTGACAGTCGAAACAAGTTAGCTCCATCCGTGCGTCAACGTCTCAAATTGGACTCAGTTTGTGTGTTACATTCCGAACCTATAACTTGTGACTTTTTCGCAACCGGACCTCGTAATTGGACTCAAACTCTTCCATTACTATTGTTTCATCACATTTGAAGTGGTGGAACAAGATTCGTGACAGTCGAAACAAGTTAGCTCCATCCGTGCGTCAACGTCTCAAATTGGACTCAGTTTGTGTGTTACATTCCGAACCTATAACTTGTGACTTTTTCGCAACCGGACCTCGTAATTGGACTCATACTCTTCCATTACTATTGTTTCAACATATTTGAAGTGTTGGAACAAGATTCGAGACAGTCGAAACAAGTTAGCTCCATCCGTTCATCAACGTCTCAAATTGGACTCAGTTTTTGTGTTACATTCCGAAGCCTATAACTTGTGACTTTTTTGCAACCGGACCTCATAATTAGACTCATACTCTTCCATTACTATTGTTTCAACATATTTGAAGTGTTGGAACAAGATTCGGGACAGTCGAAACAAGTTAGCTCCATCCTTCGTCAACGTCTCAAATTGGACTCAGTTTCTGTGTTACATTCCGAAGCCTATAACTTGTGACTTTTTCGCAACCGGACCTCATAATTAGACTCAAACTCTTCCATTACTATTGTTTCAACATATTTGAAGTGTTGGAACAATATTTGGGACAGTCGAAACAAGTTAGCTCCATCCGTACGTCAACGTCTCAAATTGGACTCAGTTTCTGTGTTACATTCCTAAGCCTATAACTTGTGACTTTTTCGCAACCGGACCTCGTAATTGGACTCAAACTATTCTATTACTATTGTTTCAAAAGATTTGAAGTGTTGGAATAAGATTTGGGACAGTCGAAACAAGTTAGCTCCAACCGTGCATCAACGTCTCAAATTCGACTCAATTTGTGTGTAACATTCCGAAGCCTATAACTTCTGACTTTGTCGCAATCAGACCTCGTAATTTTACTCAAACTCTTCCATTATTATTGTTTCAACACATTTGAAGTATTGGAACATGATTCGGGACAGGCAAAACAAGTTAGCTCCATCCGTGCGTCAACATCTCAAATTGGACATAGTTTGTGTGTTACATTCCGAAGCACATAACTTGTGACTTTTTCGAAACCGAACCTCGTAATTGGACTCAAACTCTTGTATTACTATTATTTCAACACATTTGATGTGTTGGAACAAGATTCGGGACGGTCGAAACTAGTTAGCTCCATCCGTTCGTCAACGTCTCAAATTGGACTCAGTTTGTGAGTTACATTCCGAAGCCTATAACTTGTGAGTTTTTTGCAACCGGACCTCATAATTAGACTCATACTCTTCCATCACTATTGTTTCAACATATTTGAAGTGTTGGAACAAGATTCGGGACAGTCGAAACAAGTTAGCTCCATCCGTTCGTCAACGTCTCAAATTGGACTCAGTTTCTGTGTTGCATTCCGAAGCCTATAACTTGTGTCTTTTTCGCAACCGGACCTCGTGATTGGACTCAAACTCTTCTATAACTATTGTTACAACACATTTGATGTGTTGGAACAAGATTCGGGACGGTCGAAACTAGCTAGCTCCATCCGTTCGTCAACCTCTCAAATTGGACTCAGTTTGTGAGTTACATTCCGAAGCCTATAACTTGTGACTTTTTTGCAACCGGACCTCATAATTAGACTCATACTCTTCCATTACTATTGTTTCAACACATTTGAAGTATTGGAACATGATTCGGGACAGGCAAAACAAGTTAGCTCCATCCGTGCGTCAACATCTCAAATTGGACATAGTTTGTGTGTTACATTCCGAAGCCAATAACTTGTGACTTTTTCGAAACCGAACCTCGTAATTGGACTCAAACTCTTGTATTACTATTATTTCAACACATTTGATGTGTTGGAACAAGATTCGGGACGGTCGAAACTAGTTAGCTCCATCCGTTCGTCAACGTCTCAAATTGGACTCAATTTGTGAGTTACATTCCGAAGCCTATAACTTGT
The DNA here is from genome assembly GCA_035048495.1 of Euptelea pleiosperma. Classification (NCBI taxonomy): domain Eukaryota; kingdom Viridiplantae; phylum Streptophyta; class Magnoliopsida; order Ranunculales; family Eupteleaceae; genus Euptelea; species Euptelea pleiosperma. The sequence continues at coordinate 314,981 of CM068548.1, forward strand.
AAGTTTTTTGCAACCGGACCTCATAATTAGACTCATACTCTTCCATTACTATTGTTTCAACATATTTGAAGTGTTGGAATTTCGGGACAGTCGAAGCAAGTTAGCTCCATCCGTTCGTCAACGTCTCAAATTGGACTCAGTTTCTGTGTTACATTCCGAAGCCTATAACTTGTGACTTTTTCGCAACCGGACCTCATAATTAGACTCAAACTCTTCCATTACTATTGTTTCAACAGATTTGAAGTGTTGGAACAATATTTGGGACAGTCGAAACAAGTTAGCTCCATCCGTACGTCAACGTCTCAAATTGGACTCAGTTTCTGTGTTGCATTTCGAAGCCTATAACTTGTTACTTTTTCGCAACCGGACCTCGTGATTGGACTCAAACTCTTCTATAACTATTGTTACAACACATTTGATGTGTTGGAACAAGATTCGGGACGGTCGAAACTATTTAGCTCCATCCGTTCGTCAACCTCTCAAATTGGACTCAGTTTGTGAGTTACATTCCGAAGCCTATAACTTGTGACCTTTTTGCAACCGGACCTCATAATTAGACTCATACTCTTTCATTACTATTGTTTCAACATATTTGAAGTGTTGAAACAAGATTCGAAACAGTCAAAATAAGTTAGCTCCATCCGTACGTTAACGTCTCAAATTGGACACAGTTTGTGTGTTACGTTCCGAACCCTATAACTTGTGACTTTTTCGCAACCGGACCTCGTAATTGGACTCAAACTCTTCCATTACTATTGTTTCATCACATTTGAAGTGGTGGAACAAGATTCGTGACATTCGAAACAAGTTAGCTCCATCTGTGCGTCAACGTCTCAAATTGGACTCAGTTTGTGTGTTACATTCCGTAGCCTATAACTTGTGACTTTTTCGCAACCGGACCTCACAATTAGACCCAAACTCTTTCATTACTATTGTTTTAATAGATTTGAAGTGTTGGAAAAATATTTGGGACAGTCAAAACAAGTTAGCTCCATCCGTGCGTCAACGTCTAAAATTGGACTCAGTTTGTGTGCTACATTCCTAAGCCTATAACTTGTGACTTTTTCGCAACCGGACCTCGTAATTGGACTCAAACTCTTCTATTACTATTGTTTCAACAGATTTGAAGTGTTGGAACAAGATTCGGGACGGTCGAAACAAGTTAGCTCCATCCGTTCGTCAACGTCTCAAATTGGACTCAGTTTGTGTGTTACGTTCCGAACCCTATAACTTGTGACTTTTTCGCAACCGGACCTCGTAATTGGACTCAAACTCTTCCATTACTATTGTTTCATCACATTTGAAGTGATGGAACAAGATTCGTGACAGTCGAAACAAGTTAGCTCCATCCGTGCGTCAACGTCTCAAATTGGACTCAGTTTGTGTGTTACATTCCGAACCTATAACTTGTGACTTTTTCGCAACCGGACCTCGTAATTGGACTCAAACTCTTCCATTACTATTGTTTCATCACATTTGAAGTGGTGGAACAAGATTCGTGACAGTCGAAACAAGTTAGCTCCATCCGTGCGTCAACGTCTCAAATTGGACTCAGTTTGTGTGTTACATTCCGAACCTATAACTTGTGACTTTTTCGCAACCGGACCTCGTAATTGGACTCATACTCTTCCATTACTATTGTTTCAACATATTTGAAGTGTTGGAACAAGATTCGAGACAGTCGAAACAAGTTAGCTCCATCCGTTCATCAACGTCTCAAATTGGACTCAGTTTTTGTGTTACATTCCGAAGCCTATAACTTGTGACTTTTTTGCAACCGGACCTCATAATTAGACTCATACTCTTCCATTACTATTGTTTCAACATATTTGAAGTGTTGGAACAAGATTCGAGACAGTCGAAACAAGTTAGCTCCATCCGTTCATCAACGTCTCAAATTGGACTCAGTTTTTGTGTTACATTGCGAAGCCTATAACTTGTGACTTTTTTGCAACCGGACCTCATAATTAGACTCATACTCTTCCATTACTATTGTTTCAACATATTTGAAGTGTTGGAACAAGATTCGGGACAGTCGAAACAAGTTAGCTCCATCCGTTCGTCAACGTCTCAAATTGGACTCAGTTTCTGTGTTACATTCCGAAGCCTATAACTTGTGACTTTTTCGCAACCGGACCTCATAATTAGACTCAAACTCTTCCATTACTATTGTTTCAACATATTTGAAGTGTTGGAACAAGATTCGAGACAGTCGAAACAAGTTAGCTCCATCCGTTCCTCAACGTCTCAAATTTGACACAGTTTTTGTGTTACATTCCGAAGCCTATAACTTGTGACTTTTTTGCAACCGGACCTCATAATTAGACTCATACTCTTCCATTACTATTGTTTCAATATATTTGAAGTGTTGGAACAAGATTCGGGACAGTCGAAACAAGTTAGCTCCATCCGTTCGTCAACGTCTCAAATTGGACTCAGTTTCTGTGTTACATTCCGAAGCCTATAACTTGTGACTTTTTCGCAACCGGACCTCATAATTAGACTCAAACTCTTCCATTACTATTGTTTCAACATATTTGAAGTGTTGGAACAAGATTCGAGACAGTCAAAACAAGTTAGCTCCATCCGTTCATCAACGTCTCAAATTGGACTCAGTTTTTGTGTTACATTCCGAAGCCTATAACTTGTGACTTTTTTGCAACCGGACCTCATAATTAGACTCATACTCTTCCATTACTATTGTTTCAACATATTTGAAGTGTTGGAACAAGATTTGGGACAGTCGAAACAAGTTAGCTCCATCCGTTCGTCAACGTCTCAAATTGGACTCAGTTTCTGTGTTACATTCCGAAGCCTATAACTTGTGACTTTTTCGCAACCGGACCTCATAATTAGACTCAAACTCTTCCATTACTATTGTTTCAACATATTTGAAGTGTTGGGACCTCATAATTAGACTCATACTCTTCCATTACTATTGTTTCAACATATTTGAAGTGTTGGAACAAGATTCGGGACAGTCGAAACAAGTTAGCTCCATCCGTTCGTCAACGTCTCAAATTGGACTCAGTTTCTGTGTTACATTCCGAAGCCTATAACTTGTGACTTTTTCGCAACCGGACCTCATAATTAGACTCAAACTCTTCCATTACTATTGTTTCAACATATTTGAAGTGTTGGAACAAGATTCGAGACAGTCGAAACAAGTTAGCTCCATCCGTTCATCAACGTCTCAAATTTGACACAGTTTTTGTGTTACATTCCGAAGCCTATAACTTGTGACTTTTTTGCAACCGGACCTCATAATTAGACTCATACTCTTCCATTACTATTGTTTCAATATATTTGAAGTGTTGGAACAAGATTCGGGACAGTCGAAACAAGTTAGCTCCATCCGTTCGTCAACGTCTCAAATTGGACTCAGTTTCTGTGTTACATTCCGAAGCCTATAACTTGTGACTTTTTCGCAACCGGACCTCATAATTAGACTCAAACTCTTCCATTACTATTGTTTCAACATATTTGAAGTGTTGGAACAAGATTCGAGACAGTCAAAACAAGTTAGCTCCATCCGTTCATCAACGTCTCAAATTGGACTCAGTTTTTGTGTTACATTCCGAAGCCTATAACTTGTGACTTTTTTGCAACCGGACCTCATAATTAGACTCATACTCTTCCATTACTATTGTTTCAACATATTTGAAGTGTTGGAACAAGATTTGGGACAGTCGAAACAAGTTAGCTCCATCCGTTCGTCAACGTCTCAAATTGGACTCAGTTTCTGTGTTACATTCCGAAGCCTATAACTTGTGACTTTTTCGCAACCGGACCTCATAATTAGACTCAAACTCTTCCATTACTATTGTTTCAACATATTTGAAGTGTTGGGACCTCATAATTAGACTCATACTCTTCCATTACTATTGTTTCAACATATTTGAAGTGTTGGAACAAGATTCGGGACAGTCGAAACAAGTTAGCTCCATCCGTTCGTCAACGTCTCAAATTGGACTCAGTTTCTGTGTTACATTCCGAAGCCTATAACTTGTGACTTTTTCGCAACCGGACCTCATAATTAGACTCAAACTCTTCCATTACTATTGTTTCAACATATTTGAAGTGTTGGAACAAGATTCGAGACAGTCAAAACAAGTTAGCTCCATCCGTTCATCAACGTCTCAAATTGGACTCAGTTTTTGTGTTACATTCCGAAGCCTATAACTTGTGACTTTTTTGCAACCGGACCTCATAATTAGACTCATACTCTTCCATTACTATTGTTTCAACATATTTGAAGTGTTGGAACAAGATTTGGGACAGTCGAAACAAGTTAGCTCCATCCGTTCGTCAACGTCTCAAATTGGACTCAGTTTCTGTGTTACATTCCGAAGCCTATAACTTGTGACTTTTTCGCAACCGGACCTCATAATTAGACTCAAACTCTTCCATTACTATTGTTTCAACATATATGAAGTGTTGGAACAATATTTGGGACAGTCGAAACAAGTTAGCTCCATCCGTACGTCAACGTCTCAAATTGGACTCAGTTTCTGTGTTACATTCCTAAGCCTATAACTTGTGACTTTTTCGCAACCGGACCTCATAATTAGACTCAAACTCTTCCATTACTATTGTTTCAACATATTTGAAGTGTTGGAACAATATTTGGGACAGTCGAAACAAGTTAGCTCCATCCGTACGTCAACGTCTCAAATTGGACTCAGTTTCTGTGTTACATTCCGAAGCCTATAACTTGTGACTTTTTCACAACCGGACCTCATAATTAGACTCAAACTCTTCCATTACTATTGTTTCAACATATTTGAAGTGTTGGAACAAGATTCGAGACAGTCAAAACAAGTTAGCTCCATCCGTTCATCAACGTCTCAAATTGGACTCAGTTTTTGTGTTACATTCCGAAGCCTATAACTTGTGACTTTTTTGCAACCGGACCTCATAATTAGACTCATACTCTTCCATTACTATTGTTTCAACATATTTGAAGTGTTGGAACAAGATTTGGGACAGTCGAAACAAGTTAGCTCCATCCGTTCGTCAACGTCTCAAATTGGACTCAGTTTCTGTGTTACATTCCGAAGCCTATAACTTGTGACTTTTTCGCAACCGGACCTCATAATTAGACTCAAACTCTTCCATTACTATTGTTTCAACATATTTGAAGTGTTGGAACAATATTTGGGACAGTCGAAACAAGTTAGCTCCATCCGTACGTCAACGTCTCAAATTGGACTCAGTTTCTGTGTTACATTCCTAAGCCTATAACTTGTGACTTTTTCGCAACCGGACCTCATAATTAGACTCAAACTCTTCCATTACTATTGTTTCAACATATTTGAAGTGTTGGAACAATATTTGGGACAGTCGAAACAAGTTAGCTCCATCCGTACGTCAACGTCTCAAATTGGACTTAGTTTCTGTGTTACATTCCGAAGCCTATAACTTGTGACTTTTTTGCAACCGGACCTCATAATTAGACTCAAACTCTTCCATTACTATTGTTTCTACATATTTGAAGTGTTGGAACAAGATTCGAGACAGTCAAAACAAGTTAGCTCCATCCGTTCATCAACGTCTCAAATTGGACTCAGTTTTTGTGTTACATTCCTAAGCCTATAACTTGTGACTTTTTCGCAACCGGACCTCATAATTAGACTCAAACTCTTCCATTACTATTGTTTCAACATATTTGAAGTGTTGGAACAATATTTGGGACAGTCGAAACAAGTTAGCTCCATCCGTACGTCAACGTCTCAAATTGGACTCAGTTTCTGTGTTACATTCCGAAGCCTATAACTTGTGACTTTTTTGCAACCGGACCTCATAATTAGACTCATACTCTTCCATTACTATTGTTTCAACATATTTGAAGTGTTGGAATTTCGGGACAGTCGAAGCAAGTTAGCTCCATCCGTTCGTCAACGTCTCAAATTGGACTCAGTTTCTGTGTTACATTCCGAAGCCTATAACTTGTGACTTTTTCGCAACCGGACCTCGTAATTGGACTCATACTCTTCCATTACTATTGTTTCAACATATTTGAAGTGTTGGAACAAGATTCGAGACAGTCGAAACAAGTTAGCTCCATCCGTTCATCAACGTCTCAAATTGGACTAAGTTTTTGTGTTACATTCCGAAGCCTATAACTTGTGACTTTTTTGCAACCGGACCTCATAATTAGACTCATACTCTTCCATTACTATTGTTTCAACATATTTGAAGTGTTGGAACAAGATTCGAGACAGTCGAAACAAGTTAGCTCCATCCGTTCATCAACGTCTCAAATTGGACTCAGTTTTTGTGTTACATTGCGAAGCCTATAACTTGTGACTTTTTTGCAACCGGACCTCATAATTAGACTCATACTCTTCCATTACTATTGTTTCAACATATTTGAAGTGTTGGAACAAGATTCGGGACAGTCGAAACAAGTTAGCTCCATCCGTTCGTCAACGTCTCAAATTGGACTCAGTTTCTGTGTTACATTCCGAAGCCTATAACTTGTGACTTTTTCGCAACCGGACCTCATAATTAGACTCAAACTCTTCCATTACTATTGTTTCAACATATTTGAAGTGTTGGAACAAGATTCGAGACAGTCGAAACAAGTTAGCTCCATCCGTTCATCAACGTCTCAAATTTGACACAGTTTTTGTGTTACATTCCGAAGCCTATAACTTGTGACTTTTTTGCAACCGGACCTCATAATTAGACTCATACTCTTCCATTACTATTGTTTCAACATATTTGAAGTGTTGGAACAAGATTCGGGACAGTCGAAACAAGTTAGCTCCATCCGTTCGTCAACGTCTCAAATTGGACTCAGTTTCTGTGTTACATTCCGAAGCCTATAACTTGTGACTTTTTCGCAACCGGACCTCATAATTAGACTCAAACTCTTCCATTACTATTGTTTCAACATATTTGAAGTGTTGGAACAATATTTGGGACAGTCGAAACAAGTTAGCTCCATCCGTACGTCAACGTCTCAAATTGGACTCAGTTTCTGTGTTACATTCCTAAGCCTATAACTTGTGACTTTTTCGCAACCGGACCTCGTAATTGGACTCAAACTCTTCTATTACTATTGTTTCAAAAGATTTGAAGTGTTGGAATAAGATTTGGGACAGTCGAAACAAGTTAGCTCCAACCGTGCATCAACGTCTCAAATTCGACTCAATTTGTGTGTAACATTCCGAAGCCTATAACTTCTGACTTTGTCGCAATCAGACCTCGTAATTTTACTCAAACTCTTCCATTATTATTGTTTCAACACATTTGAAGTATTGGAACATGATTCGGGACAGGCAAAACAAGTTAGCTCCATCCGTGCGTCAACATCTCAAATTGGACATAGTTTGTGTGTTACATTCCGAAGCACATAACTTCTGACTTTTTCAAAACCGAACCTCGTAATTGGACTCAAACTCTTGTATTACTATTATTTCAACACATTTGATGTGTTGGAACAAGATTCGGGACGGTCGAAACTAGTTAGCTCCATCCGTTCGTCAACGTCTCAAATTGGACTCAGTTTGTGAGTTACATTCCGAAGCCTATAACTTGTGAGTTTTTTACAACCGGACCTCATAATTAGACTCATACTCTTCCATCACTATTGTTTCAACATATTTGAAGTGTTGGAACAAGATTCGGGACAGTCGAAACAAGTTAGCTCCATCCGTTCGTCAACGTCTCAAATTGGACTCAGTTTCTGTGTTGCATTCCGAAGCCTATAACTTGTGTCTTTTTCGCAACCGGACCTCGTGATTGGACTCAAACTCTTCTATAACTATTGTTACAACACATTTGATGTGTTGGAACAAGATTCGGGACGGTCGAAACTAGCTAGCTCCATCCGTTCGTCAACCTCTCAAATTGGACTCAGTTTGTGAGTTACATTCCGAAGCCTATAACTTGTGACTTTTTTGCAACCGGACCTCATAATTAGACTCATACTCTTCCATTACTATTGTTTCAACACATTTGAAGTATTGGAACATGATTCGGGACAGGCAAAACAAGTTAGCTCCATCCGTGCGTCAACATCTCAAATTGGACATAGTTTGTGTGTTACATTCCGAAGCCAATAACTTGTGACTTTTTCGAAACCGAACCTCGTAATTGGACTCAAACTCTTGTATTACTATTATTTCAACACATTTGATGTGTTGGAACAAGATTCGGGACGGTCGAAACTAGTTAGCTCCATCCGTTCGTCAACGTCTCAAATTGGACTCAGTTTGTGAGTTACATTCCGAAGCCTATAACTTGTAAGTTTTTTGCAACCGGACCTCATAATTAGACTCATACTCTTCCATTACTATTGTTTCAACATATTTGAAGTGTTGGAATTTCGGGACAGTCGAAGCAAGTTAGCTCCATCCGTTCGTCAACGTCTCAAATTGGACTCAGTTTCTGTGTTACATTCCGAAGCCTATAACTTGTGACTTTTTCGCAACCGGACCTCATAATTAGACTCAAACTCTTCCATTACTATTGTTTCAACAGATTTGAAGTGTTGGAACAATATTTGGGACAGTCGAAACAAGTTAGCTCCATCCGTACGTCAACGTCTCAAATTGGACTCAGTTTCTGTGTTGCATTCCGAAGCCTATAACTTGTTACTTTTTCGCAACCGGACCTCGTGATTGGACTCAAACTCTTCTATAACTATTGTTACAACACATTTGATGTGTTGGAACAAGATTCGGGACGGTCGAAACTATTTAGCTCCATCCGTTCGTCAACCTCTCAAATTGGACTCAGTTTGTGAGTTACATTCCGAAGCCTATAACTTGTGACCTTTTTGCAACCGGACCTCATAATTAGACTCATACTCTTTCATTACTATTGTTTCAACATATTTGAAGTGTTGAAACAAGATTCGAAACAGTCAAAATAAGTTAGCTCCATCCGTACGTTAACGTCTCAAATTGGACACAGTTTGTGTGTTACGTTCCGAACCCTATAACTTGTGACTTTTTCGCAACCGGACCTCGTAATTGGACTCAAACTCTTCCATTACTATTGTTTCATCACATTTGAAGTGGTGGAACAAGATTCGTGACATTCGAAACAAGTTAGCTCCATCTGTGCGTCAACGTCTCAAATTGGACTCAGTTTGTGTGTTACATTCCGTAGCCTATAACTTGTGACTTTTTCGCAACCGGACCTCACAATTAGACCCAAACTCTTTCATTACTATTGTTTTAATAGATTTGAAGTGTTGGAAAAATATTTGGGACAGTCAAAACAAGTTAGCTCCATCCGTGCGTCAACGTCTAAAATTGGACTCAGTTTGTGTGCTACATTCCTAAGCCTATAACTTGTGACTTTTTCGCAACCGGACCTCGTAATTGGACTCAAACTCTTCTATTACTATTGTTTCAACAGATTTGAAGTGTTGGAACAAGATTCGGGACGGTCGAAACAAGTTAGCTCCATCCGTTCGTCAACGTCTCAAATTGGACTCAGTTTGTGTGTTACGTTCCGAACCCTATAACTTGTGACTTTTTCGCAACCGGACCTCGTAATTGGACTCAAACTCTTCCATTACTATTGTTTCATCACATTTGAAGTGATGGAACAAGATTCGTGACAGTCGAAACAAGTTAGCTCCATCCGTGCGTCAACGTCTCAAATTGGACTCAGTTTGTGTGTTACATTCCGAACCTATAACTTGTGACTTTTTCGCAACCGGACCTCGTAATTGGACTCAAACTCTTCCATTACTATTGTTTCATCACATTTGAAGTGGTGGAACAAGATTCGTGACAGTCGAAACAAGTTAGCTCCATCCGTGCGTCAACGTCTCAAATTGGACTCAGTTTGTGTGTTACATTCCGAACCTATAACTTGTGACTTTTTCGCAACCGGACCTCGTAATTGGACTCATACTCTTCCATTACTATTGTTTCAACATATTTGAAGTGTTGGAACAAGATTCGAGACAGTCGAAACAAGTTAGCTCCATCCGTTCATCAACGTCTCAAATTGGACTAAGTTTTTGTGTTACATTCCGAAGCCTATAACTTGTGACTTTTTTGCAACCGGACCTCATAATTAGACTCATACTCTTCCATTACTATTGTTTCAACATATTTGAAGTGTTGGAACAAGATTCGAGACAGTCGAAACAAGTTAGCTCCATCCGTTCATCAACGTCTCAAATTGGACTCAGTTTTTGTGTTACATTGCGAAGCCTATAACTTGTGACTTTTTTGCAACCGGACCTCATAATTAGACTCATACTCTTCCATTACTATTGTGTCAACATATTTGAAGTGTTGGAACAAGATTCGGGACAGTCGAAACAAGTTAGCTCCATCCGTTCGTCAACGTCTCAAATTGGACTCAGTTTCTGTGTTACATTCCGAAGCCTATAACTTGTGACTTTTTCGCAACCGGACCTCATAATTAGACTCAAACTCTTCCATTACTATTGTTTCAACATATTTGAAGTGTTGGAACAAGATTCGAGACAGTCGAAACAAGTTAGCTCCATCCGTTCATCAACGTCTCAAATTTGACACAGTTTTTGTGTTACATTCCGAAGCCTATAACTTGTGACTTTTTTGCAACCGGACCTCATAATTAGACTCATACTCTTCCATTACTATTGTTTCAACATATTTGAAGTGTTGGAACAAGATTCGGGACAGTCGAAACAAGTTAGCTCCATCCGTTCGTCAACGTCTCAAATTGGACTCAGTTTCTGTGTTACATTCCGAAGCCTATAACTTGTGACTTTTTCGCAACCGGACCTCATAATTAGACTCAAACTCTTCCATTACTATTGTTTCAACATATTTGAAGTGTTGGAACAAGATTCGAGACAGTCAAAACAAGTTAGCTCCATCCGTTCATCAACGTCTCAAATTGGACTCAGTTTGTGTGCTACATTCCTAAGCCTATAACTTGTGACTTTTTCGCAACCGGACCTCGTAATTGGACTCAAACTCTTCTATTACTATTGTTTCAACAGATTTGAAGTGTTGGAACAAGATTCGGGACGGTCGAAACAAGTTAGCTCCATCCGTTCGTCAACGTCTCAAATTGGACTCAGTTTGTGTGTTACGTTCCGAACCCTATAACTTGTGAATTTTTCGCAACCGGACCTCGTAATTGGACTCAAACTCTTCCATTACTATTGTTTCATCACATTTGAAGTGATGGAACAAGATTCGTGACAGTCGAAACAAGTTAGCTCCATCCGTGCGTCAACGTCTCAAATTGGACTCAGTTTGTGTGTTACATTCCGAACCTATAACTTGTGACTTTTTCGCAACCGGACCTCGTAATTGGACTCAAACTCTTCCATTACTATTGTTTCATCACATTTGAAGTGGTGGAACAAGATTCGTGACAGTCGAAACAAGTTAGCTCCATCCGTGCGTCAACGTCTCAAATTGGACTCAGTTTGTGTGTTACATTCTGAACCTATAACTTGTGACTTTTTCGCAACCGGACCTCGTAATTGGACTCATACTCTTCCATTACTATTGTTTCAACATATTTGAAGTGTTGGAACAAGATTCGAGACAGTCGAAACAAGTTAGCTCCATCCGTTCATCAACGTCTCAAATTGGACTCAGTTTTTGTGTTACATTCCGAAGCCTATAACTTGTGACTTTTTTGCAACCGGACCTCATAATTAGACTCATACTCTTCCATTACTATTGTTTCAACATATTTGAAGTGTTGGAACAAGATTCGAGACAGTCGAAACAAGTTAGCTCCATCCGTTCATCAACGTCTCAAATTGGACTCAGTTTTTGTGTTACATTGCGAAGCCTATAACTTGTGACTTTTTTGCAACCGGACCTCATAATTAGACTCATACTCTTCCATTACTATTGTTTCAACATATTTGAAGTGTTGGAACAAGATTCGGGACAGTCGAAACAAGTTAGCTCCATCCGTTCGTCAACGTCTCAAATTGGACTCAGTTTCTGTGTTACATTCCGAAGCCTATAACTTGTGACTTTTTCGCAACCGGACCTCATAATTAGACTCAAACTCTTCCATTACTATTGTTTCAACATATTTGAAGTGTTGGAACAAGATTCGAGACAGTCGAAACAAGTTAGCTCCATCCGTTCATCAACGTCTCAAATTTGACACAGTTTTTGTGTTACATTCCGAAGCCTATAACTTGTGACTTTTTTGCAACCGGACCTCATAATTAGACTCATACTCTTCCATTACTATTGTTTCAACATATTTGAAGTGTTGGAACAAGATTCGGGACAGTCGAAACAAGTTAGCTCCATCCGTTCGTCAACGTCTCAAATTGGACTCAGTTTCTGTGTTACATTCCGAAGCCTATAACTTGTGACTTTTTCGCAACCGGACCTCATAATTAGACTCAAACTCTTCCATTACTATTGTTTCAACATATTTGAAGTGTTGGAACAAGATTCGAGACAGTCAAAACAAGTTAGCTCCATCCGTTCATCAACGTCTCAAATTGGACTCAGTTTGTGTGCTACATTCCTAAGCCTATAACTTGTGACTTTTTCGCAACCGGACCTCGTAATTGGACTCAAACTCTTCTATTACTATTGTTTCAACAGATTTGAAGTGTTGGAACAAGATTCGGGACGGTCGAAACAAGTTAGCTCCATCCGTTCGTCAACGTCTCAAATTGGACTCAGTTTGTGTGTTACGTTCCGAACCCTATAACTTGTGACTTTTTCGCAACCGGACCTCGTAATTGGACTCAAACTCTTCCATTACTATTGTTTCATCACATTTGAAGTGATGGAACAAGATTCGTGACAGTCGAAACAAGTTAGCTCCATCCGTGCGTCAACGTCTCAAATTGGACTCAGTTTGTGTGTTACATTCCGAACCTATAACTTGTGACTTTTTCGCAACCGGACCTCGTAATTGGACTCAAACTCTTCCATTACTATTGTTTCATCACATTTGAAGTGGTGGAACAAGATTCGTGACAGTCGAAACAAGTTAGCTCCATCCGTGCGTCAACGTCTCAAATTGGACTCAGTTTGTGTGTTACATTCTGAACCTATAACTTGTGACTTTTTCGCAACCGGACCTCGTAATTGGACTCATACTCTTCCATTACTATTGTTTCAACATATTTGAAGTGTTGGAACAAGATTCGAGACAGTCGAAACAAGTTAGCTCCATCCGTTCATCAACGTCTCAAATTGGACTCAGTTTTTGTGTTACATTCCGAAGCCTATAACTTGTGACTTTTTTGCAACCGGACCTCATAATTAGACTCATACTCTTCCATTACTATTGTTTCAACATATTTGAAGTGTTGGAACAAGATTCGAGACAGTCGAAACAAGTTAGCTCCATCCGTTCATCAACGTCTCAAATTGGACTCAGTTTTTGTGTTACATTGCGAAGCCTATAACTTGTGACTTTTTTGCAACCGGACCTCATAATTAGACTCATACTCTTCCATTACTATTGTTTCAACATATTTGAAGTGTTGGAACAAGATTCGGGACAGTCGAAACAAGTTAGCTCCATCCGTTCGTCAACGTCTCAAATTGGACTCAGTTTCTGTGTTACATTCCGAAGCCTATAACTTGTGACTTTTTCGCAACCGGACCTCATAATTAGACTCAAACTCTTCCATTACTATTGTTTCAACATATTTGAAGTGTTGGAACAAGATTCGAGACAGTCGAAACAAGTTAGCTCCATCCGTTCATCAACGTCTCAAATTTGACACAGTTTTTGTGTTACATTCCGAAGCCTATAACTTGTGACTTTTTTGCAACCGGACCTCATAATTAGACTCATACTCTTCCATTACTATTGTTTCAACATATTTGAAGTGTTGGAACAAGATTCGGGACAGTCGAAACAAGTTAGCTCCATCCGTTCGTCAACGTCTCAAATTGGACTCAGTTTCTGTGTTACATTCCGAAGCCTATAACTTGTGACTTTTTCGCAACCGGACCTCATAATTAGACTCAAACTCTTCCATTACTATTGTTTCAACATATTTGAAGTGTTGGAACAAGATTCGAGACAGTCAAAACAAGTTAGCTCCATCCGTTCATCAACGTCTCAAATTGGACTCAGTTTGTGTGCTACATTCCTAAGCCTATAACTTGTGACTTTTTCGCAACCGGACCTCGTAATTGGACTCAAACTCTTCTATTACTATTGTTTCAACAGATTTGAAGTGTTGGAACAAGATTCGGGACGGTCGAAACAAGTTAGCTCCATCCGTTCGTCAACGTCTCAAATTGGACTCAGTTTGTGTGTTACGTTCCGAACCCTATAACTTGTGACTTTTTCGCAACCGGACCTCGTAATTGGACTCAAACTCTTCCATTACTATTGTTTCATCACATTTGAAGTGATGGAACAAGATTCGTGACAGTCGAAACAAGTTAGCTCCATCCGTGCGTCAACGTCTCAAATTGGACTCAGTTTGTGTGTTACATTCCGAACCTATAACTTGTGACTTTTTCGCAACCGGACCTCGTAATTGGACTCAAACTCTTCCATTACTATTGTTTCATCACATTTGAAGTGGTGGAACAAGATTCGTGACAGTCGAAACAAGTTAGCTCCATCCGTGCGTCAACGTCTCAAATTGGACTCAGTTTGTGTGTTACATTCTGAACCTATAACTTGTGACTTTTTCGCAACCGGACCTCGTAATTGGACTCATACTCTTCCATTACTATTGTTTCAACATATTTGAAGTGTTGGAACAAGATTCGAGACAGTCGAAACAAGTTAGCTCCATCCGTTCATCAACGTCTCAAATTGGACTCAGTTTTTGTGTTACATTGCGAAGCCTATAACTTGTGACTTTTTCGCAACCGGACCTCATAATTAGACTCATACTCTTCCATTACTATTGTTTCAACATATTTGAAGTGTTGGAACAAGATTCGGGACAGTCGAAACAAGTTAGCTCCATCCGTTCGTCAACGTCTCAAATTGGACTCAGTTTCTGTGTTACATTCCGAAGCCTATAACTTGTGACTTTTTCGCAACCGGACCTCATAATTAGACTCAAACTCTTCCATTACTATTGTTTCAACATATTTGAAGTGTTGGAACAAGATTCGAGACAGTCGAAACAAGTTAGCTCCATCCGTTCATCAACGTCTCAAATTTGACACAGTTTTTGTGTTACATTCCGAAGCCTATAACTTGTGACTTTTTTGCAACCGGACCTCATAATTAGACTCATACTCTTCCATTACTATTGTTTCAACATATTTGAAGTGTTGGAACAAGATTCGGGACAGTCGAAACAAGTTAGCTCCATCCGTTCGTCAACGTCTCAAATTGGACTCAGTTTCTGTGTTACATTCCGAAGCCTATAACTTGTGACTTTTTTCGCAACCGGACCTCATAATTAGACTCAAACTCTTCCATTACTATTGTTTCAACATATTTGAAGTGTTGGGACCTCATAATTAGACTCATACTCTTCCATTACTATTGTTTCAACATATTTGAAGTGTTGGAACAAGATTCGGGACAGTCGAAACAAGTTAGCTCCATCCGTTCGTCAACGTCTCAAATTGGACTCAGTTTCTGTGTTACATTCCGAAGCCTATAACTTGTGACTTTTTCGCAACCGGACCTCATAATTAGACTCAAACTCTTCCATTACTATTGTTTCAACATATTTGAAGTGTTGGAACAAGATTCGAGACAGTCAAAACAAGTTAGCTCCATCCGTTCATCAACGTCTCAAATTGGACTCAGTTTTTGTGTTACATTCCGAAGCCTATAACTTGTGACTTTTTTGCAACCGGACCTCATAATTAGACTCATACTCTTCCATTACTATTGTTTCAACATATTTGAAGTGTTGGAACAAGATTTGGGACAGTCGAAACAAGTTAGCTCCATCCGTTCGTCAACGTCTCAAATTGGACTCAGTTTCTGTGTTACATTCCGAAGCCTATAACTTGTGACTTTTTCGCAACCGGACCTCATAATTAGACTCAAACTCTTCCATTACTATTGTTTCAACATATTTGAAGTGTTGGAACAATATTTGGGACAGTCGAAACAAGTTAGCTCCATCCGTACGTCAACGTCTCAAATTGGACTCAGTTTCTGTGTTACATTCCTAAGCCTATAACTTGTGACTTTTTCGCAACCGGACCTCGTAATTGGACTCAAACTCTTCTATTACTATTGTTTCAAAAGATTTGAAGTGTTGGAATAAGATTTGGGACAGTCGAAACAAGTTAGCTCCATCCGTGCATCAACGTCTCAAATTCGACTCAATTTGTGTGTAACATTCCGAAGCCTATAACTTCTGACTTTGTCGCAATCAGACCTCGTAATTTTACTAAAACTCTTCCATTATTATTGTTTCAACACATTTGAAGTATTGGAACATGATTCGGGACAGGCAAAACAAGTTAGCTCCATCCGTGCGTCAACATCTCAAATTGGACATAGTTTGTGTGTTACATTCCGAAGCACATAACTTGTGACTTTTTCGAAACCGAACCTCGTAATTGGACTCAAACTCTTGTATTACTATTATTTCAACACATTTGATGTGTTGGAACAAGATTCGGGACGGTCGAAACTAGTTAGCTCCATCCGTTCGTCAACGTCTCAAATTGGACTCAGTTTGTGAGTTACATTCCGAAGCCTATAACTTGTGAGTTTTTTGCAACCGGACCTCATAATTAGACTCATACTCTTCCATCACTATTGTTTCAACATATTTGAAGTGTTGGAACAAGATTCGGGACAGTCGAAACAAGTTAGCTCCATCCGTTCGTCAACGTCTCAAATTGGACTCAGTTTCTGTGTTGCATTCCGAAGCCTATAACTTGTGTCTTTTTCGCAACCGGACCTCGTGATTGGACTCAAACTCTTCTATAACTATTGTTACAACACATTTGATGTGTTGGAACAAGATTCGGGACGGTCGAAACTAGCTAGCTCCATCCGTTCGTCAACCTCTCAAATTGGACTCAGTTTGTGAGTTACATTCCGAAGCCTATAACTTGTGACTTTTTTGCAACCGGACCTCATAATTAGACTCATACTCTTCCATTACTATTGTTTCAACACATTTGAAGTATTGGAACATGATTCGGGACAGGCAAAACAAGTTAGCTCCATCCGTGCGTCAACATCTCAAATTGGACATAGTTTGTGTGTTACATTCCGAAGCCAATAACTTGTGACTTTTTCGAAACCGAACCTCGTAATTGGACTCAAACTCTTGTATTACTATTATTTCAACACATTTGATGTGTTGGAACAAGATTCGGGACGGTCGAAACTAGTTAGCTCCATCCGTTCGTCAACGTCTCAAATTGGACTCAGTTTGTGAGTTACATTCCGAAGCCTATAACTTGTAAGTTTTTCGCAACCGGACCTCATAATTAGACTCATACTCTTCCATTACTATTGTTTCAACATATTTGAAGTGTTGGAATTTCGGGAGAGTCGAAGCAAGTTAGCTCCATCCGTTCGTCAACGTCTCAAATTGGACTCAGTTTCTGTGTTACATTCCGAAGCCTATAACTTGTGACTTTTTCGCAACCGGACCTCATAATTAGACTCAAACTCTTCCATTACTATTGTTTCAACAGATTTGAAGTGTTGGAACAATATTTGGGACAGTCGAAACAAGTTAGCTCCATCCGTACGTCAACGTCTCAAATTGGACTCAGTTTCTGTGTTGCATTCCGAAGCCAATAACTTGTTACTTTTTCGCAACCGGACCTCGTGATTTTTTTTTTTTTTTTTTTTTTTTTTTTGATCGATAAGCTTGGGGTTAGGCGGACCCCTACCTGACCTTGAAAATGAGAATATTACATTCTGAAATACACTTGCTCCGAGGCATCCTCAATGAGGATAGAGCAAAGAAAAGTACTAAAGGATGGGGGATACAAGATGACAAAACCGTTAGAACTGTTGAGGGAAGCTAAGTGATCTGCGGCCCGATTAGTTTCTCGGTAAATATGTCCAATCTCAATCGCTTCAAATTTGCTCCAGTTTTGATGGATCAATCGGACCAATTTTCTAGCTTGCCAAGGTACAGCACAAGTACCTTTAATAATTGCCACGGCTCCTTCAGAATCAGTTGCTATAAGAATTTTACGCACTTCTTTAGATATAGCAATCTGTAAGCCCATAGAAATAGCCTGTATCTCATGGACTATAACTGAAATTTTGCTAGTACTTGCTGCATAAGCAAGAAATGTTTCCCCTTTGGAATTTCGTAGGATACCGCCATACCCAGCTGAATCATTCTTATAAGAGCCATCAGTATTTAGTAGAAGGTAGCCATTCTTAGGCGCTGCCCATTTGCAAGTGATAGGAATGTGGTGATAGTAGGCGATATCAATTTTCCAAGCACTAAAAAATTCTCTCGTTCTTGGACTATCCTCAGTTCTACTGTTACCTGATGTGAATTTGATCTTAGTTGCCTCAATAATCTGATTAAGAATCAATTCCTTAGGCCTCAATGAATGGCGAAATATACGAGCATTTCGTTCTTGCCAAATGAAGTAGATGGTGGCATTGAAGGCCACTCTCATCACCTGAGCTTGAATGGAATCATCCATTATATGCTGTAAAATCCATTGGGCTTCTTGGATAGAATCTGCCACTATCCTATCAAACCGAGATAAGCAGAGAACCTGAGACCAAATAAAGTTGGTATAAGTGCAATCGAAGAAAAGGTGATGGATAGTTTCCGCAACTTCCCTGCAGAAAACGCACTTATTATCAGTTATAACGGTCTTGATTTGAGGTTTATCCCGAGTGAGTAATCCCCCATTAATAGCCATCCAAGCAATGAAGCTATGTCTAGGAATAGCATTGTTAGTCCAAACAAGTTTACTCCAGTCCACCTTATTACTTCTCCGACGCATTGCTTCATAGGCTGAGGACAATGTGAACTCTCCGGAATTAGATGGCTGCCAAATAACCTCATCTCGCTCCGATAGCCTGTCAATGTCAATGGTGTCTAGTGCACTCCAGGTTTGATCCATTTCCACAGTCCGCCCTTCAGGTTTAGTCCATTCACCGTTAGATATAAGTGTAGACACTTCATCATCCTTCCTCAATCTATTATCAAATCGAACATTTCTGAAGTAAGTATCTTCCAAGATACCGTGGGGATGCCAAGGGTCATGCCAGAGTTTGGTTCCTTCCCCATTCGCAATCAGATGTTGAATAAGTTTGCTGGCCATCTTCCTACTAGCCAAAACTTTCCTCCAAACCCATGAACAATCCCCAGGTATGGCCATAGTCCAGAACATCTTCTTCTTTATAAGGTTAACTTTAGCCCAGTTAACCCATATATTATCCTTGTTCATGGCTATCGCACAAGTGTGTCTCATGATGGCCGCCTTATTCCATAGTTCAAGATTTTTCAGTCCTAACCCCCCTTCATTTCTCGGCTTGCAAATCATATCCCATGCTAGATTATGATACTTCTTCTTCAAATCTGGGCCTCCCCATAAGAATCGAGCACTTATGCTATTGATTTTCTGAATAATGAGCTTAGGGAGTATAAAGCAATGACTCCAGAATACTTGAATACTACTGATGACTGAGCGGATAAGTTCCATTCTGCCAGCATAAGATAAGCATTTTCCTTTCCAGGACTGAATTCTTTGAGTCATTCGATCTAGAAGGGGCTGACAATCCACTGCCCTTAGCCTAGTGGAAAGAAGAGGTAATCCCAAATAGCGAATAGGGCTGACCCCTTCTTTAAAGTAGAGAATATCCAGGATTTCTTCTTTAGTAGCAGCATCCACCCCTGCACAGAATAGGGTACTTTTGGCTCGGTTAGCATCAAGACCTGAAACTTCTCGAAATAAATCCAAGGTTTCGTTAAGAATGCAAGCCGATTGAACATCGCCTCCGAAAAACACCATAAGATCATCCGCAAAACACAAATGGGAGATAAGTGGATTCTGGCATTTGGGATGCAGCTTGAAAGAACCTTCGAGCACTCGCAATGTCAAGAGATGACTAAACATTTCCATAGCCAAAACAAACAAATATGGAGAAATAGGGTCGCCTTGACGTATACCCTTCTGGCCTTCAAAATAACCTTCCGGACAGCCATTGATGAGGATGGAATATCGCACTGATGTTAGACAGATTCGAATCCATTCTATCATGGTAGGATGAAAATTCAGCATGTGCATTAGATCAAGGATAAAATCCCACTTCACATTATCATAGGCCTTACGAAGATCAATTTTCACTGTGCATTTTGGAGGCCCGACATCTCGATGGTAGTTGCGAAATAATTCATGACAAATCAGAATGTTATCACTGATTTTACGCCCTTTGATAAACGCCGATTGAGTAGGTGCGATCAAATAAGGTAAACTATACTTCATTCTGTCAGCAATAATCTTGGAGATGCATTTGTAGATAAGGTTGCAACAAGATATAGGACGGAAATCACCAAGATTAGTAGGGGAACTCACCTTAGGAATAAGAACAATAAATGTAGCATTAACACCAGAAGGAAGCTTCTGATGTTTGAAGAAGTTCAGAATAGCTTTGGTGAAATCTCCGCCAACTATATGCCAGGTTCTTTTAAAGAAAAGGGCATTAAACCCATCAGGGCCAGGGGCCTTGGAGTCAGCCATGCCAAAAAGGACTTGTTTGATCTCCTCATGAGTAACTTCACGAACCATATCTGCTTTCATATCTTCCGTCAAAGTTCTGCCAAATTGCATAGCTTTGATGATATCTCCATTGTACTGCCTTTTATCAGTCCCAAGTTGTTCATGAAAATGCCGTATAATTTCTGTCTTAATGAGATTTTCATCCGTTAACTTCTGATTGCTGGCGTCGTATATACTAAGGATGGAATTCCTTGATCTCCGAGCTTTGATAGAATTATAAAAGAAGGAGCTGTTACTGTCCCCTAATTTCAGCCAAGCCACCCGAGATTTCTGCTTGAGTAGAGATTCTTCATAACGAGATACTGTGGCATAATTCTTCAACATCTCATCCTCAATATGGCTATGATGAATATCCAAAGGATTGGACTGAACCATACTTTGAGCTTCATCAAGTTTCGCTTTGGCAAATTTAACACGACTTTGAAGGTTGTTAAATGTGGCAATATTCCAACCTTTAAGTCTGCCTTTAAGAAGCTTGAGTTTTTGAGTGAGTCTGAACATAGGATTCCCAGCAATCTTAGTGCTCCAAACTTCTTCAACTATCCCAAGGAAGCTAGGATGGTCCACCCAGAAGTTAAAGAATCGGAAAGGTCTCTTACCTTTATTATGTAAGTTGTACCAACTTAGAAGCATAGGACTATGGTCAGAAATTCCAGGAGGATGAAATTCTACCTCAGTGTCGTTGAAATCAGAAATCCAGTTGGTGTTGACGAGCACTCTGTCTAACTTACAAAAAATCTTATCCTTCCCTTTTTTGTTGTTGTTCCATGTGAATTTAAATCCCTTGGATTTCAAATCCACCAAACCAGCATCCTCAATACATTCATTAAACTCTCTCATTGAGCTAAGGTTTGCTGATATGCCTCCAAATTTTTCCTCAGCATATCTGACTGTATTAAAGTCGCCCAAAACAATCCATGGTTCAAATATGGTAAGGGAAATAGAGACAAGATCCTGCCATAATGCCTTTCTCTGCTCCCTACTATTATACGCATATATAACCGACATGAAGAATGTCTTGTTCCCTGTGATAGCAGCCACCTTACAGTGAATAGCTTGAGCATTTTTATGAAGGATATTGATACTAACTTCCTCTGGATTCCATAAGAGACAGATGCGTCCATACACATCGTTGCTGTTGTTATCTTCGAAATTCCACCCAGGGCAAATAGCCTGAACTGTATACGTATTAATACTTCTGATCTTCGTCTCTAATAAACCAATAATAGCAAGGTCATGATCTCTGATAACTTTCTTGACTTCCCTTTGTTTCATGGGATCATTCAGACCCCTAGTGTTCCACACTACAAGTTTGTTCATTGAGAAACAGGGGAAGAATGAGCACCTAGTCGTGGGATCCCCACTTTGAGCGCATCCATGTTTCTACCCCTGGTAAGCTCCTTGATTCCATCTCGTAATTGAGCCACAGAATCTAGATCGATCCCTTTTCTCCGAAGGAGATTTAATTCATTCTTGCTAAAATCTGAAAGGATAGTGTTGCTGGTTTTTAGATCCCCTTCTGGCTCGGTTACTGAATTATCATTCAGTATAGCGAATCGGTTGCCTTCCACGCTATGGGCAACTACTGTGTCATTTTCTGCATTGTGGATTACTCCAACAAAATCACAAACATCTGGAGTGCTGCTGGCTGGCTTTACAGATTTCTCCTTGGCCGTCTTGTTCGATGAAACGGCCGTCCATCCCTCCGTATCCTCAGCTGAATGAAGCAATTGATCAGTGCTATTTACTGCTTTGGCGTCTTCAACATCTCCTGAATTTTCTTTGATAATCGGAATCCATACCTTTTTCATTCTCCTCTTGAGACTAGGACAACCTGATTCAAGATGTCCTAGTGTTTTACAGTTCGAACAACGCTGAGGTTTCCATTGATATTCAACTACAATATCCTTTCGAACACCAGCACCAATTTCCACAGGGATGGAATTGGGAAGCAAGCTATCAACATTAATTTCGACACAAACCCGAGCATAGGAGAGGCGACTTTTATTCTCAGTAGCAGCATCCATACAAATAGGTTTCCCTATAGCACTAGTAACATAACTGATTCCTGTAGGGGTCCACAGAACCTTGGGAAGATCGATAAGTTTAATCCAGATTGGAAGGGAGTGGATCTGTTCCAAATCCGATTCAATATTCTGATGCCATGGCTTCACTATCATAAGTCGTCCTGAGACAAGCCAAGGTCCTTTATCCAGGATCTCTGCTCTATCCTCTCTCAAAGAGAATTTCACGTAAGTAAGCCCGCTATCCAGCATAGTGATTTCCATTCTGCCTTTGGGTTTCCACATACGCTCAAGGGCATTTTTAACAAGAAAATATGGAAGTTTTGTCCCCATAATATGGCAAACAAGGTAATCATCCCAGCAAGCTATGCCTTCTTCAATAACTTCAGCTGGGCATACCACAATCTGCTGTCCGTCCCTTAGAATAGGGGCAAAGTAAGTGAGTTCAGTCTTACCTGTACCAGATTCTTTGAGGAATAAAGATGACCATGGCTTAGATGGGGCATCTGGATTAGCTCTACCCAGGGGGGGAAAATCGCCATCATCTCTTCCCGTCTGCGAAACCAAACTGGGAGGAGCAGCAACGATACCCAGGTGAATTCCATCAGCCAGAACCTTATCCTTCACAGGGGATAGCTCCAAAGCCATCTGATGGTTGCCATCAACAGTAGCTAACCCCGATGAATCAGATCTACTAGATGAAGAGAGCAAATTTTCTTTAGGACCCATAATCACAAAATCTATCTTTTCATTCATCTTTCCATGACCTTGGCCATCCGAGGAGGCCAAGGGACCCAAAGAAAGGAGAGGAAAATCCAGATGAGAAAAAGAAGAAAGGGGTGAAGAAATTAAAAACAAATTTGGAAAAGAAAGAGAGAAAATTCGAAAAACACTAGAGAAAGTTTCCCAAACCCTAGGAGAGAGAAGAGAGCAAAGTTTCCCCTTCCATGAGGTTGTAATTTCCGGACCTCGTGATTGGACTCAAACTCTTCTATAACTATTGTTACAACACATTTGATGTGTTGGAACAAGATTCGGGACGGTCGAAACAAGTTAGCTCCATCCGTTCGTCAACCTCTCAAATTGGACTCAGTTTGTGAGTTACATTCCGAAGCCTATAACTTGTGACCTTTTTGCAACCGGACCTCATAATTAGACTCATACTCTTTCATTACTATTGTTTCAACATATTTGAAGTGTTGAAACAAGATTCGAAACAGTCAAAATAAGTTAGCTCCATCCGTACGTCAACGTCTCAAATTGGACACAGTTTGTGTGTTACATTCCTAAGCCTATAACTTGTGACTTTTTCGCAACCGGACCTCGTAATTGGACTCAAACTCTTCTATTACTATTGTTTCAAAAGATTTGAAGTGTTGGAATAAGATTTGGGACCGTCGAAACAAGTTAGCTCCATCCGTGCATCAACGTCTCAAATTCGACTCAATTTGTGTGTAACATTCCGAAGCCTATAACTTGTGACTTTTTTGCAACCGGACCTAATAATTAGAGTCAAACTCTTCCATTACTATTGTTTCAACATATTTGAAGTGATGCAACAATATTTGGAATGTCGAAACAAGTTAGCTCCATCCGTACGTCAACGTCTCAAATTGGACTCAGTTTCTGTGTTGCATTCCGAAGCCTATAACTTGTGTCTTTTTCGCAAGCGGACCTCGTGATTGGACTCAAACTCTTCTATAACTATTGTTACAACACATTTGATGTGTTGGAACAAGATTCGGGACGGTCGAAACTAGTTAGCTCCATCCGTTCGTCAACCTCTCAAATTGGACACATTCTTAATGATGACGCCAATGGGCGTGTGTATTTTCGTTCTTGATTCCTTATAAGATCAGGTAGGGGTCTGCCTAACCCCAGCTTACTTACCAAAAAAAAAAAAAAAAAACCTCTCAAATTGGACTCAGTTTGTGAGTTACATTCCGAAGCCTATAACTTGTGACTTTTTTGCAACCGGACCTCATAATTAGACTCATACTCTTCCATTACTATTGTTTCAACATATTTGAAGTGTTGGAACAAGATTCGGGACAGTCGAAACAAGTTAGCTCCATCCGTGCGTCAACGTCTCAAATTGGACTCAGTTTGTGTGCTACATTCCTAACCCTAAAACTTGTGACTTTTTCGCAACCGGACCTCGTAATTGGACTCAAACTCTTCTATTACTATTGTTTCAACAGATTTCAAGTGTTGGAACAAGATTCGGGACGGTCGAAACAACTTAGCTCCATCCGTTCGTCAAAGTCTCAAATTGGACTCAGTTTGTGTGTTACGTTCCGAACCTTATAACTTGTGACTTTTTCGCAACCGGACCTCGTAATTGGACTCAAACTCTTCCATTACTATTGTGTCATCACATTTGAAGTGGTGGAACAAGATTCGTGTCAGTCGAAACAAGTTAGCTCCATCCGTGCGTCAACGTCTCAAATTGGACTCAGTTTGTGTGTTACATTCCGAACCTATAACTTGAGACTTTTTCGCAACCGGACCTCGTAATTGGACTCATACTCTTCCATTACTATTGTTTCAACATATTTGAAGTGTTGGAACAAGATTCGAGACAGTCGAAACAAGTTAGCTCCATCCGTTCATCAACGTCTCAAATTGGACTCAGTTTCTGTGTTACATTCCGAAGCCTATAACTTGTGACTTTTTCGCAACCGGACCTCATAATTAGACTCAAACTCTTCCATTACTATTGTTTCAACATATTTGAAGTGTTGGAACAAGATTCGAGACAGTCGAAACAAGTTAGCTCCATCCGTTCATCAACGTCTCAAATTTGACACAGTTTTTGTGTTACATTCCGAAGCCTATAACTTGTGACTTTTTTGCAACCGGACCTCATAATTAGACTCATACTCTTCCATTACTATTGTTTCAACATATTTGAAGTGTTGGAACAAGATTCGGGACAGTCGAAACAAGTTAGCTCCATCCGTGCGTCAACGTCTCAAATTGGACTCAGTTTGTGTGCTACATTCCTAACCCTAAAACTTGTGACTTTTTCGCAACCGGACCTCGTAATTGGACTCAAACTCTTCTATTACTATTGTTTCAACAGATTTCAAGTGTTGGAACAAGATTCGGGACGGTCGAAACAACTTAGCTCCATCCGTTCGTCAAAGTCTCAAATTGGACTCAGTTTGTGTGTTACGTTCCGAACCTTATAACTTGTGACTTTTTCGCAACCGGACCTCGTAATTGGACTCAAACTCTTCCATTACTATTGTTTCATCACATTTGAAGTGGTGGAACAAGATTCGTGTCAGTCGAAACAAGTTAGCTCCATCCGTGCGTCAACGTCTCAAATTGGACTCAGTTTGTGTGTTACATTCCGAACCTATAACTTGAGACTTTTTCGCAACCGGACCTCGTAATTGGACTCATACTCTTCCATTACTATTGTTTCAACATATTTGAAGTGTTGGAACAAGATTCGAGACAGTCGAAACAAGTTAGCTCCATCCGTTCATCAACGTCTCAAATTGGACTCAGTTTCTGTGTTACATTCCGAAGCCTATAACTTGTGACTTTTTCGCAACCGGACCTCATAATTAGACTCAAACTCTTCCATTACTATTGTTTCAACATATTTGAAGTGTTGGAACAAGATTCGAGACAGTCGAAACAAGTTAGCTCCATCCGTTCATCAACGTCTCAAATTTGACATATTTTTGTGTTACATTCCGAAGCCTATAACTTGTGACTTTTTTGCAACCGGACCTCATAATTAGACTCATACTCTTCCATTACTATTGTTTCAACATATTTGAAGTGTTGGAACAAGATTCGGGACAGTCGAAACAAGTTAGCTCCATCCGTTCGTCAACGTCTCAAATTGGACTCAGTTTCTGTGTTACATTCCGAAGCCTATAACTTGTGACTTTTTCGCAACCGGACCTCATAATTAGACTCAAACTCTTCCATTACTATTGTTTCAACATATTTGAAGTGTTGGAACAAGATTCGAGACAGTCAAAACAAGTTAGCTCCATCCGTTCATCAACGTCTCAAATTGGACTCAGTTTTTGTGTTACATTCCGAAGCCTATAACTTGTGACTTTTTTGCAACCGGACCTCATAATTAGACTCATACTCTTCCATTACTATTGTTTCAACATATTTGAAGTTTTGGAACAAGATTTGGGACAGTCGAAACAAGTTAGCTCCATCCGTTCGTCAACGTCTCAAATTGGACTCAGTTTCTGTGTTACATTCCGAAGCCTATAACTTGTGACTTTTTCGCAACCGGACCTCATAATTAGACTCAAACTCTTCCATTACTATTGTTTCAACATATTTGAAGTGTTGGGACCTCATAATTAGACTCATACTCTTCCATTACTATTGTTTCAACATATTTGAAGTGTTGGAACAAGATTCGGGACAGTCGAAACAAGTTAGCTCCATCCGTTCGTCAACGTCTCAAATTGGACTCAGTTTCTGTGTTACATTCCGAAGCCTATAACTTGTGACTTTTTTGCAACCGGACCTCATAATTAGACTCATACTCTTCCATTACTATTGTTTCAACATATTTGAAGTTTTGGAACAAGATTTGGGACAGTCGAAACAAGTTAGCTCCATCCGTTCGTCAACGTCTCAAATTGGACTCAGTTTCTGTGTTACATTCCGAAGCCTATAACTTGTGACTTTTTCGCAACCGGACCTCATAATTAGACTCAAACTCTTCCATTACTATTGTTTCAACATATTTGAAGTGTTGGGACCTCATAATTAGACTCATACTCTTCCATTACTATTGTTTCAACATATTTGAAGTGTTGGAACAAGATTCGGGACAGTCGAAACAAGTTAGCTCCATCCGTTCGTCAACGTCTCAAATTGGACTCAGTTTCTGTGTTACATTCCGAAGCCTATAACTTGTGACTTTTTCGCAACCGGACCTCATAATTAGACTCAAACTCTTCCATTACTATTGTTTCAACATATTTGAAGTGTTGGAACAAGATTCGAGACAGTCAAAAACAAGTTAGCTCCATCCGTTCATCAACGTCTCAAATTGGACTCAGTTTTTGTGTTACATTCCGAAGCCTATAACTTGTGACTTTTTTGCAACCGGACCTCATAATTAGACTCATACTCTTCCATTACTATTGTTTCAACATATTTGAAGTGTTGGAACAAGATTTGGGACAGTCGAAACAAGTTAGCTCCATCCGTTCGTCAACGTCTCAAATTGGACTCAGTTTCTGTGTTACATTCTGAAGCCTATAACTTGTGACTTTTTCGCAACCGGACCTCATAATTAGACTCAAACTCTTCCATTACTATTGTTTCAACATATTTGAAGTGTTGGAACAATATTTGGGACAGTCGAAACAAGTTAGCTCCATCCGTACGTCAACGTCTCAAATTGGACTCAGTTTCTGTGTTACATTCCTAAGCCTATAACTTGTGACTTTTTCGCAACCGGACCTCGTAATTGGACTCAAACTCTTCTATTACTATTGTTTAAAAAGATTTGAAGTGTTGGAATAAGATTTGGGACAGTCGAAACAAGTTAGCTCCATCCGTGCATCAACGTCTCAAATTCGACTCAATTTGTGTGTAACATTCCGAAGCCTATAACTTCTGACTTTGTCGCAATCAGACCTCGTAATTTTACTCAAACTCTTCCATTATTATTGTTTCAACACATTTGAAGTATTGGAACATGATTCGGGACAGGCAAAACAAGTTAGCTCCATCCGTGCGTCAACATCTCAAATTGGACATAGTTTGTGTGTTACATTCCGAAGCACATAACTTGTGACTTTTTCGAAACCGAACCTCGTAATTGGACTCAAACTCTTGTATTACTATTATTTTAACACATTTGATGTGTTGGAACAAGATTCGGGACGGTCGAAACTAGTTAGCTCCATCCGTTCGTCAACGTCTCAAATTGGACTCAGTTTGTGAGTTACATTCCGAAGCCTATAACTTGTGAGTTTTTTGCAACCGGACCTCATAATTAGACTCATACTCTTCCATCACTAATGTTTCAACATATTTGAAGTGTTGGAACAAGATTCGGGACAGTCGAAACAAGTTAGCTCCATCCGTTCGTCAACGTCTCAAATTGGACTCAGTTTCTGTGTTGCATTCCGAAGCCTATAACTTGTGACTTTTTCGCAACCGGACCTCGTGATTGGACTCAAACTCTTCTATAACTATTGTTACAACACATTTGATGTGTTGGAACAAGATTCGGGACGGTCGAAACTAGCTAGCTCCATCCGTTCGTCAACCTCTCAAATTGGACTCAGTTTGTGAGTTACATTCCGAAGCCTATAACTTGTGACTTTTTTGCAACCGGACCTCATAATTAGACTCATACTCTTCCATTACTATTGTTTCAACACATTTGAAGTATTGGAACATGATTCGGGACAGGCAAAACAAGTTAGCTCCATCCGTGCGTCAACATCTCAAATTGGACATAGTTTGTGTGTTACATTCCGAAGCCAATAACTTGTGACTTTTTCGAAACCGAACCTCGTAATTGGACTCAAACTCTTGTATTACTATTATTTCAACACATTTGATGTGTTGGAACAAGATTCGGGATGGTCGAAACTAGTTAGCTCCATCCGTTCGTCAACGTCTCAAATTGGACTCAGTTTGTGAGTTACATTCCGAAGCCTATAACTTGTAAGTTTTTTGCAACCGGACCTCATAATTAGACTCATACTCTTCCATTACTATTGTTTCAACATATTTGAAGTGTTGGAATTTCGGGACAGTCGAAGCAAGTTAGCTCCATCCGTTCGTCAACGTCTCAAATTGGACTCAGTTTCTGTGTTACATTCCGAAGCCTATAACTTGTGACTTTTTCGCAACCGGACCTCATAATTAGACTCAAACTCTTCCATTACTATTGTTTCAACAGATTTGAAGTGTTGGAACAATATTTGGGACAGTCGAAACAAGTTAGCTCCATCCGTACGTCAACGTCTCAAATTGGACTCAGTTTCTGTGTTGCATTCCGAAGCTAATAACTTGTTACTTTTTCGCAACCGGACCTCGTGATTGGACTCAAACTCTTCTATAACTATTGTTACAACACATTTGATGTGTTGGAACAAGATTCGGGACGGTCTAAACAAGTTAGCTCCATCCGTTCGTCAACCTCTCAAATTGGACTCTGTTTGTGAGTTACATTCCGAAGCCTATAACTTGTGACCTTTTTGCAACCGGACCTCATAATTAGACTCATACTCTTTCATTACTATTGTTTCAACATATTTGAAGTGTTGAAACAAGATTCGAAACAGTCAAAATAAGTTAGCTCCATCCGTACGTCAACGTCTCAAATTGGACACAGTTTGTGTGTTACATTCCTAAGCCTATAACTTGTGACTTTTTCGCAACCGGACCTCGTAATTGGACTCAAACTCTTCTATTACTATTGTTTCAAAAGATTTGAAGTGTTGGAATAAGATTTGGGACCGTCGAAACAAGTTAGCTCCATCCGTGCATCAACGTCTCAAATTCGACTCAATTTGTGTGTAACATTCCGAAGCCTATAACTTGTGACTTTTTTGCAACTGGACCTAATAATTAGAGTCAAACTCTTCCATTACTATTGTTTCAACATATTTGAAGTGATGCAACAATATTTGGGACTGTCGAAACAAGTTAGCTCCATCCGTACGTCAACGTCTCAAATTGGACTCAGTTTCTGTGTTGCATTCCGAAGCCTATAACTTGTGTCTTTTTCGCAAGCGGACCTCGTGATTGGACTCAAACTCTTCTATAACTATTGTTACAACACATTTGATGTGTTGGAACAAGATTCGGGACGGTCGAAACTAGTTAGCTCCATCCGTTCGTCAACCTCTCAAATTGGACACATTCTTAATGATGACGCCAATGGGCGTGTGTATTTTCGTTCTTGATTCCTTATAAGATCAGGTAGGGGTCTGCCTAACCCCAGCTTACTTACCAAAAAAAAAAAAAAAAAAACCTCTCAAATTGGACTCAGTTTGTGAGTTACATTCCGAAGCCTATAACTTGTGACTTTTTTGCAACCGGACCTCATAATTAGACTCATACTCTTCCATTACTATTGTTTCAACATATTTGAAGTGTTGGAACAAGATTCGGGACAGTCGAAACAAGTTAGCTCCATCCGTGCGTCAACGTCTCAAAATGGACTCAGTTTGTGTGCTACATTCCTAACCCTAAAACTTGTGACTTTTTCGCAAACGGACCTCGTAATTG
The DNA here is from genome assembly GCA_035048495.1 of Euptelea pleiosperma. Classification (NCBI taxonomy): domain Eukaryota; kingdom Viridiplantae; phylum Streptophyta; class Magnoliopsida; order Ranunculales; family Eupteleaceae; genus Euptelea; species Euptelea pleiosperma. The sequence goes on from CM068548.1 coordinate 345,891, forward strand.
GACTCAAACTCTTCTATTACTATTGTTTCAACAGATTTCAAGTGTTGGAACAAGATTCGGGACGGTCGAAACAACTTAGCTCCATCCGTTCGTCAAAGTCTCAAATTGGACTCAGTTTGTGTGTTACGTTCCGAACCTTATAACTTGTGACTTTTTCGCAACCGGACCTCGTAATTGGACTCAAACTCTTCCATTACTATTGTTTCATCACATTTGAAGTGGTGGAACAAGATTCGTGTCAGTCGAAACAAGTTAGCTCCATCCGTGCGTCAACGTCTCAAATTGGACTCAGTTTGTGTGTTACATTCCGAACCTATAACTTGAGACTTTTTCGCAACCGGACCTCGTAATTGGACTCATACTCTTCCATTACTATTGTTTCAACATATTTGAAGTGTTGGAACAAGATTCGAGACAGTCGAAACAAGTTAGCTCCATCCGTTCATCAACGTCTCAAATTGGACTCAGTTTCTGTGTTACATTCCGAAGCCTATAACTTGTGACTTTTTCGCAACCGGACCTCATAATTAGACTCAAACTCTTCCATTACTATTGTTTCAACATATTTGAAGTGTTGGAACAAGATTCGAGACAGTCGAAACAAGTTAGCTCCATCCGTTCATCAACGTCTCAAATTTGACACAGTTTTTGTGTTACATTCCGAAGCCTATAACTTGTGACTTTTTTGCAACCGGACCTCATAATTAGACTCATACTCTTCCATTACTATTGTTTCAACATATTTGAAGTGTTGGAACAAGATTCGGGACAGTCGAAACAAGTTAGCTCCATCCGTGCGTCAACGTCTCAAATTGGACTCAGTTTGTGTGCTACATTCCTAACCCTAAAACTTGTGACTTTTTCGCAACCGGACCTCGTAATTGGACTCAAACTCTTCTATTACTATTGTTTCAACAGATTTCAAGTGTTGGAACAAGATTCGGGACGGTCGAAACAACTTAGCTCCATCCGTTCCTCAAAGTCTCAAATTGGACTCAGTTTGTGTGTTACGTTCCGAACCTTATAACTTGTGACTTTTTCGCAACCGGACCTCGTAATTGGACTCAAACTCTTCCATTACTATTGTTTCATCACATTTGAAGTGGTGGAACAAGATTCGTGTCAGTCGAAACAAGTTAGCTCCATCCGTGCGTCAACGTCTCAAATTGGACTCAGTTTGTGTGTTACATTCCGAACCTATAACTTGAGACTTTTTCGCAACCGGACCTCGTAATTGGACTCATACTCTTCCATTACTATTGTTTCAACATATTTGAAGTGTTGGAACAAGATTCGAGACAGTCGAAACAAGTTAGCTCCATCCGTTCATCAACGTCTCAAATTGGACTCAGTTTCTGTGTTACATTCCGAAGCCTATAACTTGTGACTTTTTTGCAACCGGAGCTCATATTTAGACTCATACTCTTCCATTACTATTGTTTCAACATATTTGAAGTGTTGGAACAAGATTCGGGACAGTCGAAACAAGTTAGCTCCATACGTGCGTCAACGTCTCAAATTGGACTCAGTTTGTGTGCTACATTCCTAAGCCTAAAACTTGTGACTTTTTCGCAACCGGACCTCGTAATTGGACTCAAACTCTTCTATTACTATTGTTTCAACAGATTTGAAGTGTTGGAAAGAGATTCGGGACGGTCGAAACAAGTTAGCTCCATCCGTTCGTCAACGTCTCAAATTGGACTCAGTTTGTGTGTTACGTTCCGAACCTTATAACTTGTGACTTTTTCGCAACCGGACCTCGTAATTGGACTCAAACTCTTCCATTACTATTGTTTCATCACATTTGAAGTGGTGGAACAAGATTCGTGTCAGTCGAAACAAGTTAGCTCCATCCGTGCGTCAACGTCTCAAATTGGACTCAGTTTGTGTGTTACATTCCGAACCTATAACTTGAGACTTTTTCGTAACCGGACCTCGTAATTGGACTCATACTCTTCCATTACTATTGTTTCAACATATTTGAAGTGTTGGAACAAGATTCGAGACAGTCGAAACAAGTTAGCTCCATCCGTTCATCAACGTCTCAAATTGGACTCAGTTTTTGTGTTACATTCCGAAGCCTATAACTTGTGACTTTTTTGCAACCGGACCTCATAATTAGACTCATACTCTTCCATTACTATTGTTTCAACATATTTGAAGTGTTGGAACAAGATTCGAGACAGTCGAAACAAGTTAGCTCCATCCGTTCATCAACGTCTCAAATTGGACTCAGTTTTTGTGTTACATTGCGAAGCCTATAACTTGCGACTTTTTTGCAACCGGACCTCATAATTAGACTCATACTCTTCCATTACTATTGTTTCAACATATTTGAAGTGTTGGAACAAGATTCGGGACAGTCGAAACAAGTTAGCTCCATCCGTTCGTCAACGTCTCAAATTGGACTTAGTTTCTGTGTTACATTCCGAAGCCTATAACTTGTGACTTTTTCGCAACCGGACCTCATAATTAGACTCAAACTCTTCCATCACTATTGTTTCAACATATTTGAAGTGTTGGAACAAGATTCGAGACAGTCAAAACAAGTTAGCTCCATCCGTTCATCAACGTCTCAAATTGGACTCAGTTTTTGTGTTACATTCCGAAGCCTATAACTTGTGACTTTTTTGCAACCGGACCTCATAATTAGACTCATACTCTTCCATTACTATTGTTTCAACATATTTGAAGTGTTGGAACAAGATTCGGGACAGTCGAAACAAGTTAGCTCTATCCGTTCGTCAACGTCTCAAATTGGACTCAGTTTCTGTGTTACATTCCGAAGCCTATAACTTGTGACTTTTTCGCAACCGGACCTCATAATTAGACTCAAACTCTTCCATTACTATTGTTTCAACATATTTGAAGTGTTGGAACAAGATTCGGGACAGTCGAAACAAGTTAGCTCCATCCGTTCGTCAACGTCTCAAATTGGACTCAGTTTCTGTGTTACATTCCGAACCCTATAACTTGTGACTTTTTCTCAACCGGACCTCGTAATTGGACTCAAACTCTTCTATTACTATTGTTTCAACAGATTTGAAGTGTTGGAACAAGATTCGGGATGGTCGAAACAAGTTAGCTCCATCCGTTCGTCAACGTCTCAAATTGGACTCAGTTTGTGTGTTACGTTCCGAACCCTATAACTTGTGACTTTTTCCCAACCGGACCTCGTAATTGGACTCAAACTCTTCCATTACTATTGTTTCATCACATTTGAAGTGGTGGAACAAGATTCGTGACAGTCGAAACAAGTTAGCTCCATCCGTGCGTCAACGTCTCAAATTGGACTCAGTTTGTGTGTTACATTCCGAACCTATAACTTGTGACTTTTTCGCAACCGGACCTCGTAATTGGACTCATACTCTTCCATTACTATTGTTTCAACATATTTGAAGTGTTGGAACAAGATTCGAGACAGTCGAAACAAGTTAGCTCCATCCGTTCATCAACGTCTCAAATTGGACTCAGTTTTTGTGTTACATTCCGAAGCCTATAACTTGTGACTTTTTCCCAACCGGACCTCATAATTAGACTCATACTCTTCCATTACTATTGTTTCAACATATTTGAAGTGTTGGAACAAGATTCGGGACAGTCGAAACAAGTTAGCTCCATCCGTTCGTCAACGTCTCAAATTGGACTCAGTTTCTGTGTTACATTCCGAAGCCTATAACTTGTGACTTTTTCGCAACCGGACCTCGTAATTGGACTCAAACTCTTCCATTACTATTGTTTCATCACATTTGAAGTGGTGGAACAAGATTCGTGACAGTCGAAACAAGTTAGCTCCATCTGTGCGTCAACGTCTCAAATTGGACTCAGTTTGTGTGTTACATTCCGTAGCCTATAACTTGTGACTTTTTCGCAACCGGACCTCACAATTAGACCCAAACTCTTCCATTACTATTGTTTCAATAGATTTGATGTGTTGGAACAAGATTCGGGACGGTCGAAACAAGTTAGCTCCATCCGTTCGTCAACGTCTCAAATTGGACTCAGTTTGTGTGTTACGTTCCGAACCCTATAACTTGTGACTTTTTCGCAACCGGACCTCATAATTAGACTCATACTCTTCCATTACTATTGTTTCAACATATTTGAAGTGTTGGAACAAGATTCGAGACAGTCGAAACAAGTTAGCTCCATCCGTTCCTCAACGTCTCAAATTGGACTCAGTTTGTGTGCTACATTCCTAAGCCTATAACTTGTGACTTTTTCGCAACCGGACCTCGTAATTGGACTCAAACTCTTCTATTACTATTGTTTCAACAGATTTGATGTGTTGGAACAAGATTCGGGACGGTCGAAACAAGTTAGCTCCATCCGTTCGTCAACGTCTCAAATTGGACTCAGTTTGTGTGTTACGTTCCGAACCCTATAACTTGTGACTTTTTCGCAACCGGACCTCGTAATTGGACGCAAACTCTTCCATTACTATTGTTTCATCACATTTGAAGTGGTGGAACAAGATTCGAGACAGTCGAAACAAGTTAGCTTCATCCGTGCGTCAACGTCTCAAATTGGACTCAGTTTGTGTGTTACATTCCGTAGCCTATAACTTGTGACTTTTTCGCAACCGGACCTCACAATTAGACCCAAACTCTTTCATTACTATTGTTTTAATAGATTTGAAGTGTTGGAAAAATATTTGGGACAGTCAAAACAAGTTAGCTCCATCAGTGCGTCAACGTCTCAAATTGGACTCAGTTTGTGTGCTACATTCCTAAGCCTATAACTTGTGACTTTTTCGCAACCGGACCTCGTAATTGGACTCAAACTCTTCTATTACTATTGTTTCAACAGATTTGAAGTGTTGGAAGAAGATTCGGGACGGTCGAAACAGGTTAGCTCCATCCGTTCGTCAACGTCTCAAATTGGACTCAGTTTGTGTGTTACGTTCCGAACCCTATAACTTGTGACTTTTTCACAACCGGACCTCGTAATTGGACTCAAACTCTTCTATTACTATTGTTTCATCACATTTGAAGTGGTGGAACAAGATTCGTGACAGTCGAAACAAGTTAGCTCCATCCGTGCGTCAACGTCTCAAATTGGACTCAGTTTGTGTGTTACATTCAGAACCTAGAACTTGTGACTTTTTCGCAACCGGACCTCGTAATTGGACTCATACTCTTCCATTACTATTGTTTCAACATATTTGAAGTGTTGGAACAAGATTCGAGACAGTCGAAACAAGTTAGCTCCATCCGTTCATCAACGTCTCAAATTGGACTCAGTTTTTGTGTTACATTCCGAAGCCTATAACTTGTGACTTTTTTGCAACCGGACCTCATAATTAGACTCATACTCTTCCATTACTATTATTTCGACATATTTGAAGTGTTGGAACAAGATTTGAGACAGTCGAAACAAGTTAGCTCCATCCGTTCATCAACGTCTCAAATTGGACTCAGTTTTTGTGTTACATTGCGAAGCCTATAACTTGTGACTTTTTTGCAACCGGACCTCATAATTAGACTCATACTCTTCCATTACTATTGTTTCAACATATTTGAAGTGTGGGAACAAGATTCGGGACAGTCGAAACAAGTTAGCTCCATCCGTTCGTCAACGTCTCAAATTGGACTCAGTTTCTGTGTTACATTCCGAAGCCTATAACTTGTGACTTTTTCGCAACCGGACCTCATAATTAGACTCAAACTCTTCCATTACTATTGTTTCAACATATTTGAAGTGTTGGAACAAGATTCGAGACAGTCGAAACAAGTTAGCTCCATCCGTTCATCAACGTCTCAAATTGGACTCAGTTTTTGTGTTACATTCCGAAGCCTATAACTTGTGACTTTTTTGCAACCGGACCTCATAATTAGACTCATACTCTTCCATTACTATTGTTTCGACATATTTGAAGTGTTGGAACAAGATCGAGACAGTCGAAACAAGTTAGCTCCATCCGTTCATCAACGTCTCAAATTGGACTCAGTTTTTGTGTGACATTGCGAAGCCTATAACTTGTGACTTTTTTGCAACCGGACCTCATAATTAGACTCATACTCTTCCATTACTATTGTTTCAACATATTTGAAGTGTTGGAACAAGATTCGGGACAGTCGAAACAAGTTAGCTCCATCCGTTCGTCAACGTCTCAAATTGGACTCAGTTTCTGTGTTACATTCCGAAGCCTATAACTTGTGACTTTTTCGCAACCGGACCTCATAATTAGACTCAAACTCTTCCATTACTATTGTTTCAACATATTTGAAGTGTTGGAACAAGATTCGAGACAGTCGAAACAAGTTAGCTCCATCCGTTCATCAACGTCTCAAATTGGACTCAGTTTTTGTGTTACATTCCGAAGCCTATAACTTGTGACTTTTTTGCAACCGGACCTCATAATTAGACTCATACTCTTCCATTACTATTGTTTCGACATATTTGAAGTGTTGGAACAAGATTCGAGACAGTCGAAACAAGTTAGCTCCATCCGTGCGTCAACATCTCAAATTGGACTCAGTTTTTGTGTAACATTCCGAAGCCTATAACTTGTGACTTTTTCGAAACCGGACCTCATAATTAGACTCATACTCTTCCATTACTATTGTTTCAACATATTTGAAGTGTTGGAACAAGATTCGAGACAGTCGAAACAAGTTAGCTCCATCTGTTCATCAACGTCTCAAATTGGACTCAGTTTGTGTGCTACATTCCTAAGCCTATAACTTGTGACTTTTTCGCAACCGGACCTCGTAATTGGACTCAAACTCTTCTATTACTATTGTTTCAACAGATTTGATGTGTTGGAACAAGATTCGGGACGGTCGAAACAAGTTAGCTCCATCCGTTCGTCAACGTCTCAAATTGGACTCAGTTTGTGTGTTACGTTCCGAACCCTATAACTTGTGACTTTTTCGCAACCGGACCTCGTAATTGGACGCAAACTCTTCCATTACTATTGTTTCATCACATTTGAAGTGGTGGAACAAGATTCGTGACAGTCGAAACAAGTTAGCTTCATCCGTGCGTCAACGTCTCAAATTGGACTCAGTTTGTGTGTTACATTCCGAACCTATAACTTGTGACTTTTTCGCAACCGGACCTCGTAATTGGACACAAACTCTTCCATTACTATTGTTTCATCACATTTGAAGTGGTGGAAGAAGATTCGTGACAGTCGAAACAAGTTAGCTCCATCCGTGCGTCAACGTCTCAAATTGGACTCAGTTTGTGTGTTACATTCCGAACCTATAACTTGTGACTTTTTCGTAACCGGACCTCGTAATTGGACTCATACTCTTCCATTACTATTGTTTCAACATATTTGAAGTGTTGGAACAAGATTCGAGACAGTCGAAACAAGTTAGCTCCATCCGTTCATCAACGTCTTAAATTGGACTCAATTTTTGTGTTACATTCCGAAGCCTATAACTTGTGACTTTTTTGCAACCGGACCTCATAATTAGACTCATACTCTTCCATTACTATTGTTTCAACATATTTGAAGTGTGGGAACAAGATTCGAGACAGTCGAAACTAGTTAGCTCCATCCGTTCATCAACGTCTCAAATTGGACTCAGTTTTTGTGTTACATTGCGAAGCCTATAACTTGTGACTTTTTTGCAACCGGACCTCATAATTAGACTCATACTCTTCCATTACTATTGTTTCAACATATTTGAAGTGTGGGAACAAGATTCGGGACAGTCGAAACAAGTTAGCTCCATCCGTTCGTCAACGTCTCAAATTGGACTCAGTTTCTGTGTTACATTCCGAAGCCTATAACTTGTGACTTTTTCGCAACCGGACCTCATAATTAGACTCAAACTCTTCCATTACTATTGTTTCAACATATTTGAAGTGTTGGAACAAGATTCGAGACAGTCGAAACAAGTTAGCTCCATCCGTTCATCAACGTCTCAAATTGGACTCAGTTTTTGTGTTACATTCCGAAGCCTATAACTTGTCACTTTTTTGCAACCGGACCTCATAATTAGACTCATACTCTTCCATTACTATTGTTTCAACATATTTGAAGTGTTGGAATAAGATTCGGGACAGTCGAAACAAGTTAGCTCCATCCGTTCGTCAACGTCTCAAATTGGACTCAGTTTCTGTGTTACATTCCGAAGCCTATAACTTGTGACTTTTTCGCAACCGGACCTCATAATTAGACTCAAACTCTTCCATTACTATTGTTTCAACATATTTGAAGTGTTGGAACAAGATTCGAGACAGTCGAAACAAGTTAGCTCCATCCGTTCATCAACGTCTCAAATTGGACTCAGTTTTTGTGTTACATTCCGAAGCCTATAACTTGTGACTTTTTTGCAACCGGACCTCATAATTAGACTCATACTCTTCCATTACTATTGTTTCGACATATTTGAAGTGTTGGAACAAGATCGAGACAGTCGAAACAAGTTAGCTCCATCCGTTCATCAACGTCTCAAATTGGACTCAGTTTTTGTGTTACATTGCGAAGCCTATAACTTGTGACTTTTTTGCAACCGGACCTCATAATTAGACTCATACTCTTCCATTACTATTGTTTCAACATATTTGAAGTGTTGGAACAAGATTCGGGACAGTCGAAACAAGTTAGCTCCATCCGTTCGTCAACGTCTCAAATTGGACTCAGTTTCTGTGTTACATTCCGAAGCCTATAACTTGTGACTTTTTCGCAACCGGACCTCATAATTAGACTCAAACTCTTCCATTACTATTGTTTCAACATATTTGAAGTGTTGGAACAAGATTCGAGACAGTCGAAACAAGTTAGCTCCATCCGTTCATCAACGTCTCAAATTGGACTCAGTTTTTGTGTTACATTCCGAAGCCTATAACTTGTGACTTTTTTGCAACCGGACCTCATAATTAGACTCATACTCTTCCATTACTATTGTTTCGACATATTTGAAGTGTTGGAACAAGATTCGAGACAGTCGAAACAAGTTAGCTCCATCCGTGCGTCAACATCTCAAATTGGACTCAGTTTTTGTGTAACATTCCGAAGCCTATAACTTGTGACTTTTTCGAAACCGGACCTCATAATTAGACTCATACTCTTTCATTACTATTGTTTCAACATATTTGAAGTGTTGGAACAAGATTCGAGACAGTCGAAACAAGTTAGCTCCATCCGTTCATCAACGTCTCAAATTGGACTCAGTTTGTGTGCTACATTCCTAAGCCTATAACTTGTGACTTTTTCGCAACCGGACCTCGTAATTGGACTCAAACTCTTCTATTACTATTGTTTCAACAGATTTGATGTGTTGGAACAAGATTCGGGACGGTCGAAACAAGTTAGCTCCATCCGTTCGTCAACGTCTCAAATTGGACTCAGTTTGTGTGTTACGTTCCGAACCCTATAACTTGTGACTTTTTCGCAACCGGACCTCGTAATTGGATGCAAACTCTTCCATTACTATTGTTTCATCACATTTGAAGTGGTGGAACAAGATTCGTGACAGTCGAAACAAGTTAGCTTCATCCGTGCGTCAACGTCTCAAATTGGACTCAGTTTGTGTGTTACATTCCGAACCTATAACTTGTGACTTTTTCGCAACCGGACCTCGTAATTGGACACAAACTCTTCCATTACTATTGTTTCATCACATTTGAAGTGGTGGAAGAAGATTCGTGACAGTCGAAACAAGTTAGCTCCATCCGTGCGTCAACGTCTCAAATTGGACGCAGTTTGTGTGTTACATTCCGAACCTATAACTTGTGACTTTTTCGTAACCGGACCTCGTAATTGGACTCATACTCTTCCATTACTATTGTTTCAACATATTTGAAGTGTTGGAACAAGATTCGAGACAGTCGAAACAAGTTAGCTCCATCCGTTCATCAACGTCTTAAATTGGACTCAATTTTTGTGTTACATTCCGAAGCCTATAACTTGTGACTTTTTTGCAACCGGACCTCATAATTAGACTCATACTCTTCCATTACTATTGTTTCAACATATTTGAAGTGTGGGAACAAGATTCGAGACAGTCGAAACTAGTTAGCTCCATCCGTTCATCAACGTCTCAAATTGGACTCAGTTTTTGTGTTACATTGCGAAGGCTATAACTTGTGACTTTTTTGCAACCGGACCTCATAATTAGACTCATACTCTTCCATTACTATTGTTTCAACATATTTGAAGTGTTGGAACAAGATTCGGGACAGTCGAAACAAGTTAGCTCCATCCGTTCGTCAACGTCTCAAATTGGACTCAGTTTCTGTGTTACATTCCGAAGCCTATAACTTGTGACTTTTTCGCAACCGGACCTCATAATTAGACTCAAACTCTTCCATTACTATTGTTTCAACAGATTTGAAGTGTTGGAACAATATTTGGGACAGTCGAAACAAGTTAGCTCCATCCGTACGTCAACGTCTCAAATTGGACTCAGTTTCTGTGTTACATTCCGAAGCCTATAACTTGTGACTTTTTCGCAACCGGACCTCGTAATTGGACTCAAACTCTTCTATTACTATTGTTTCAAAAGATTTGAAGTGTTGGAATAAGATTTGGGACAGTCGAAACAAGTTAGCTCCATCCGTGCATCAACGTCTCAAATTCGACTCAATTTGTGTGTAACATTCCGAAGCCTATAACTTGTGACTTTGTCGCAATCAGACCTCTTAATTTTACTCAAACTCTTCCATTATTATTGTTTCAACACATTTAAAGTATTGGAACATGATTCGGGACAGGCAAAACAAGTTAGCTCCATCCGTGCGTCAACATCTCAAATTGGACATAGTTTGTGTGTTACATTCCGAAGCCAATAACTTGTGACTTTTTCGAAACCGAACCTCGTAATTGGACTCAAACTCTTGTATTACTATTATTTCAACACATTTGATGTGTTGGAACAAGATTCGGAACGGTCGAAACTAGTTAGCTCCATCCGTTCGTCAACGTCTCAAATTGGACGCAGTTTGTGAGTTACATTCCGAAGCCTATAACTTGTGAGTTTTTTGCAACCGGACCTCATAATTAGACTCATACTCTTCCATTACTATTGTTTCAACATATTTGAAGTGTTGGAACAAGATTCGGGACAGTCGAAACAAGTTAGCTCCATCCGTTCGTCAACGTCTCAAATTGGACTCAGTTTCTGTGTTACATTCCGAAGCCTATAACTTGTGACTTTTTCGCAACCGGACCTCATAATTAGACTCAAACTCTTCCATTACTATTGTTTCAACAGATTTGAAGTGTTGGAACAATATTTGGGACAGTCGAAACGAGTTAGCTCCATCCGTACGTCAACGTCTCAAATTGGACTCAGTTTCTGTGTTGCATTCCGAAGCCTATAACTTGTGACTTTTTCGCAACCGGACCTCGTGATTGGACTCAAACTCTTCTATAACTATTGTTACAACACATTTGATGTGTTGGAACAAGATTCGGGACGGTCGAAACTAGTTAGCTCCATCCGTTCGTCAACCTCTCAAATTGGACTCAGTTTGTGAGTTACATTCCGAAGCCTATAACTTGTGACTTTTTTGCAACCGGACCTCATAATTGGACTCATACTCATTCATTACTATTGTTTCAACATATTTGAAGTGTTGAAACAAGATTCGGGACAGTCAAAATAAGTTAGCTCCATCAGTACGTCAACGTCTCAAATTGGAGACAGTTTGTGTGTTACGTTCCGAACCCTATAACTTGTGACTTTTTCGCAACCGGACCTCGTAATTGGACTCAAACTCTTCCATTACTATTGTTTCATCACATTTGAAGTGGTGGAACAAGATTCGTGACATTCAAAACAAGTTAGCTCCATCTGTGCGTCAACGTCTCAAATTGGACTCAGTTTGTGTGTTACATTCCGTAGCCTATAACTTGTGACTTTTTCGCAACAGGACCTCACAATTCGACCCAAACTCTTTCATTACTATTGTTTTAATAGATTTGAAGTGTTGGAAAAATATTTGGGACAGTCAAAACAAGTTAGCTCCATCCGTGCGTCAACGTCTCAAATTGGACTCAGTTTGTCTGCTACATTCCTAAGCCTATAACTTGTGACTTTTTCGCAACCGGACCTCGTAATTGGACTCAAACTCTTCTATTACTATTGTTTCAACAGATTTGAAGTGTTGGAACAAGATTCGGGACGGTCGAAACAAGTTAGCTCCATCCGTTCGTCAACGTCTCAAATTGGACTCAGTTTGTGTGTTACGTTCCGAACCCTATAACTTGTGACTTTTTCGCAACCGGACCTCGTAATTGGACTCAAACTCTTCCATTACTATTGTTTCATCACATTTGAAGTAGTGGAACAAGATTCGTGACAGTCGAAACAAGTTAGCTCCATCCGTGCGTCAACGTCTCAAATTGGACTCAGTTTGTGTGTTACATTCCGAACCTATAACTTGTGACTTTTTCGCAACCGGACCTCATAATTAGACTCATACTCTTCCATTACTATTGTTTCAACATATTTCAAGTGTTGGAACAAGATTCGGGACAGTCGAAACAAGTTAGCTCCATCCGTTCGTCAACGTCTCAAATTGGACTCAGTTTCTGTGTTACATTCCGAACCCTATAACTTGTGACTTTTTCGCAACCGAACCTCGTAATTGGACTCAAACTCTTCCATTACTATTTTTTCATCACATTTGAAGTGGTGGAACAAGATTCGTGACATTCGAAACAAGTTAGCTCCATCTGTGCGTCAACGTCTCAAATTGGACTCAGTTTGTGTGTTACATTCCGTAGCCTATAACTTGTGACTTTTTCGCAACCGGACCTCACAATTAGACCCAAACTCTTTCATTACTATTGTTTTAATAGATTTGAAGTGTTGGAAAAATATTTGGGACAGTCAAAACAAGTTAGCTCCATCCGTGCGTCAACGTCTCAAATTGGACTCAGTTTGTGTGCTACATTCCTAAGCCAATAACTTGTGACTTTTTCGCAACCGGACCTCGTAATTGGACTCAAACTCTTCTATTACTATTGTTTCAACAGATTTGAAGTGTTGGAACAAGATTCGGGACGGTCGAAACAAGTTAGCTCCATCCGTTCGTCAACGTCTCAAATTGGACTAAGTTTGTGTGTTACGTTCCGAACCCTATAACTTGTGACTTTTTCGCAACCGGACCTCGTAATTGGACTCAAACTCTTCCATTACTATTGTTTCATCACATTTGAAGTGGTGGAACAAGATTCGTGACAGTCGAAACAAGTTAGCTCCATCCGTGCGTCAACGTCTCAAATTGGACTCAGTTTGTGTGTTACATTCAGAACCTATAACTTGTGACTTTTTCGCAACCGGACCTCGTAATTGGACTCATACTCTTCCATTACTATTGTTTCAACATATTTGAAGTGTTGGAACAAGATTCGAGACAGTCGAAACAAGTTAGCTCCATCCGTTCATCAACGTCTCAAATTGGACTCAGTTTTTGTGTTACATTCCGAAGCCTATAACTTGTGACTTTTTTGCAACCGGACCTCATAATTAGACTCATACTCTTCCATTACTATTATTTCGACATATTTGAAGTGTTGGAACAAGATTTGAGACAGTCGAAACAAGTTAGCTCCATCCGTTCATCAACGTCTCAAATTGGACTCAGTTTTTGTGTTACATTGCGAAGCCTATAACTTGTGACTTTTTTGCAACCGGACCTCATAATTAGACTCATACTCTTCCATTACTATTGTTTCAACATATTTGAAGTGTTGGAACAAGATTCGGGACAGTCGAAACAAGTTAGCTCCATCCGTTCGTCAACGTCTCAAATTCGACTCAGTTTCTGTGTTACATTCCGAACCCTATAACTTGTGACTTTTTCGCAACCGGACCTCATAATTAGACTCAAACTCTTCCATTACTATTGTTTCAACATATTTGAAGTGTTGGAACAAGATTCGAGACAGTCGAAACAAGTTAGCTCCATCCGTTCATCAACGTCTCAAATTGGAGTCAGTTTTTGTGTTACATTCCGAAGCCTATAACTTGTGACTTTTTTGCAACCGGACCTCATAATTAGACTCATACTCTTCCATTACTATTGTTTCGACATATTTGAAGTGTTGGAACAAGATCGAGACAGTCGAAACAAGTTAGCTCCATCCGTTCATCAACGTCTCAAATTGGACTCAGTTTTTGTGTTACATTGCGAAGCCTATAACTTGTGACTTTTTTGCAACCGGACCTCATAATTAGACTCATACTCTTCCATTACTATTGTTTCAACATATTTGAAGTGTTGGAACATGATTCGGGACAGTCGAAACAAGTTAGCTCCATCCGTTCGTCAACGTCTCAAATTGGACTCAGTTTCTGTGTTACATTCCGAAGCCTATAACTTGTGACTTTTTCGCAACCGGACCTCATAATTAGACTCAAACTCTTCCATTACTATTGTTTCAACATATTTGAAGTGTTGGAACAAGATTCGAGACAGTCGAAACAAGTTAGCTCCATCCGTTCATCAACGTCTCAAATTGGACTCAGTTTTTGTGTTACATTCCGAAGCCTATAACTTGTGACTTTTTTGCAACCGGACCTCATAATTAGACTCATACTCTTCCATTACTATTGTTTCGACATATTTGAAGTGTTGGAACAAGATTCGAGACAGTCAAAACAAGTTAGCTCCATCCGTGCGTCAACATCTCAAATTGGACTCAGTTTTTGTGTTACATTCCGAAGCCTATAACTTGTGACTTTTTCGAAACCGGACCTCATAATTAGACTCATACTCTTCCATTACTATTGTTTCAACATATTTGAAGTGTTGGAACAAGATTCGAGACAGTCGAAACAAGTTAGCTCCATCCGTTCATCAACGTCTCAAATTGGACTCAGTTTGTGTGCTACATTGCTAAGCCTATAACTTGTGACTTTTTCGCAACCGGACCTCGTAATTGGACTCAAACTCTTCTATTACTATTGTTTCAACAGATTTGATGTGTTGGAAAAAGATTCGGGACGGTCGAAACAAGTTAGCTCCATCCGTTCGTCAACGTCTCAAATTGGACTCAGTTTGTGTGTTACGTTCCGAACCCTATAACTTGTGACTTTTTCGCAACCGGACCTCGTAATTGGACTCAAACTCTTCCATTACTATTGTTTCATCACATTTGAAGTGGTGGAACAAGATTCGTGACAGTCGAAACAAGTTAGCTTCATCCGTGCGTCAACGTCTCAAATTGGACTCAGTTTGTATGTTACATTCCGAACCTATAACTTGTGACTTTTTCGCAACCGGACCTCGTAATTGGACTCAAACTCTTCCATTACTATTGTTTCATCACATTTGAAGTGGTGGAACAAGATTCGTGACAGTCGAAGCAAGTTAGCTCCATCCGTGCGTCAACGTCTCAAATTGGACTCAGTTTGTGTGTTACATTCCGAACCTATAACTTGTGACTTTTTTGTAACCGGACCTCGTAATTGGACTCATACTCTTCCATTACTATTGTTTCAACATATTTGAAGTGTTGGAACAAGATTCGAGACAGTCGAAACAAGTTAGCTCCATCCGTTCATCAACGTCTCAAATTGGACTCAGTTTTTGTGTTACATTCCGAAGCCTATAACTTGTGACTTTTTTGCAACCGGACCTCATAATTAGACTCATACTCTTCCATTACTATTGTTTCAACATATTTGAAGTGTTGGAACAAGATTCAAGACAGTCGAAACTAGTTAGCTCCATCCGTTCATCAACGTCTCAAATTGGACTCAGTTTTTGTGTTACATTGCGAAGCCTATAACTTGTGACTTTTTTGCAACCGGACCTTATAATTAGACTCATACTCTTACATTACTATTGTTTCAACATATTTGAAGTGTTGGAACAAGATTCGGGACAGTCGAAACAAGTTAGCTCCATCCGTTCGTCAACGTCTCAAATTGGACTCAGTTTCTGTGTTACATTCCGAAGCCTATAACTTGTGACTTTTTCGCAACCGGACCTCATAATTAGACTCAAACTCTTCCATTACTCTTTTTTCAACATATTTGAAGTGTTGGAACAAGATTCGAGACAGTTGAAACAAGTTAGCTCCATCCGTTCATCAACGTCTCAAATTGGACTCAGTTTTTGTGTTACATTCCGAAGCCTATAACTTGTGACTTTTTTGCAACCGGACCTCATAATTAGACTCATACTCTTCCATTACTATTGTTTCAACATATTTGAAGTGTTGGAACAAGATTCGGGACAGTCGAAACAAGTTAGCTCCATCCGTTCGTCAACGTCTCAAATTCGACTCAGTTTCTGTGTTACATTCCGAACCCTATAACTTGTGACTTTTTCGCAACCGGACCTCATAATTAGACTCAAACTCTTCCATTACTATTGTTTCAACATATTTGAAGTGTTGGAACAAGATTCGAGACAGTCGAAACAAGTTAGCTCCATCCGTTCATCAACGTCTCAAATTGGAGTCAGTTTTTGTGTTACATTCCGAAGCCTATAACTTGTGACTTTTTTGCAACCGGACCTCATAATTAGACTCATACTCTTCCGTTACTATTGTTTCGACATATTTGAAGTGTTGGAACAAGATCGAGACAGTCGAAACAAGTTAGCTCCATCCGTTCATCAACGTCTCAAATTGGACTCAGTTTTTGTGTTACATTGCGAAGCCTATAACTTGTGACTTTTTTGCAACCGGACCTCATAATTAGACTCATACTCTTCCATTACTATTGTTTCAACATATTTGAAGTGTTGGAACAAGATTCGGGACAGTCGAAACAAGTTAGCTCCATCCATTCGTCAACGTCTCAAATTGGACTCAGTTTCTTTGTTACATTCCGAAGCCTATAACTTGTGACTTTTTCGCAACCGGACCTCATAATTAGACTCAAACTCTTCCATTACTATTGTTTCAACATATTTGAAGTGTTGGAACAAGTTTCGAGACAGTCGAAACAAGTTAGCTCCATCCGTTCATCAACGTCTCAAATTGGACTCAGTTTTTGTGTTACATTCCGAAGCCTATAACTTGTGACTTTTTTGCAACCGGACCTCATAATTAGACTCATACTCTTCCATTACTATTGTTTCGACATATTTGAAGTGTTGGAACAAGATTCGAGACAGTCGAAACAAGTTAGCTCCATCCGTGCGTCAACATCTCAAATTGGACTCAGTTTTTGTGTTACATTCCGAAGCCTATAACTTGTGACTTTTTCGAAACCGGACCTCATAATTAGACTCATACTCTTCCATTACTATTGTTTCAACATATTTGAAGTGTTGGAACAAGATTCGAGACAGTCGAAACAAGTTAGCTCCATCCGTTCATCAACGTCTCAAATTGGACTCAGTTTGTGTGCTACATTGCTAAGCCTATAACTTGTGACTTTTTCGCAACCGGACCTCGTAATTGGACTCAAACTCTTCTATTACTATTGTTTCAACAGATTTGATGTGTTGGAAAAAGATTCGGGACGGTCGAAACAAGTTAGCTCCATCCGTTCGTCAACGTCTCAAATTGGACTCAGTTTGTGTGTTACGTTCCGAACCCTATAACTTGTGACTTTTTCGCAACCGGACCTCGTAATTGGACTCAAACTCTTCCATTACTATTGTTTCATCACATTTGAAGTGGTGGAACAAGATTCGTGACAGTCGAAACAAGTTAGCTTCATCCGTGCGTCAACGTCTCAAATTGGACTCAGTTTGTATGTTACATTCCGAACCTATAACTTGTGACTTTTTTGTAACCGGACCTCGTAATTGGACTCATACTCTTCCATTACTATTGTTTCAACATATTTGAAGTGTTGGAACAAGATTCGAGACAGTCGAAACAAGTTAGCTCCATCCGTTCATCAACGTCTCAAATTGCACTCAGTTTTTGTGTTACATTCCGAAGCCTATAACATGTGACTTTTTTGCAACCGGACCTCATAATTAGACTCATACTCTTCCATTACTATTGTTTCAACATATTTGAAGTGTTGGAACAAGATTCAAGACAGTCGAAACTAGTTAGCTCCATCCGTTCATCAACGTCTCAAATTGGACTCAGTTTTTGTGTTACATTGCGAAGCCTATAACTTGTGACTTTTTTGCAACCGGACCTTATAATTAGACTCATACTCTTACATTACTATTGTTTCAACATATTTGAAGTGTTGGAACAAGATTCGGGACAGTCGAAACAAGTTAGCTCCATCCGTTCGTCAACGTCTCAAATTGGACTCAGTTTCTGTGTTACATTCCGAAGCCTATAACTTGTGACTTTTTCGCAACCGGACCTCATAATTAGACTCAAACTCTTCCATTACTCTTTTTTCAACATATTTGAAGTGTTGGAACAAGATTCGAGACAGTCGAAACAAGTTAGCTCCATCCGTTCATCAACGTCTCAAATTGGACTCAGTTTTTGTGTTACATTCCGAAGCCTATAACTTGTGACTTTTTTGCAACCGGACCTCATAATTAGACTCATACTCTTCCATTACTATTGTTTCAACATATTTGAAGTGTTGGAACAAGATTCGGGACAGTCGAAACAAGTTAGCTCCATCCGTTCGTCAACGTCTCAAATTGGACTCAGTTTCTGTGTTACATTCCGAAGCCTATAACTTGTGACTTTTTCGCAACCGGACCTCATAATTAGACTCAAACTCTTCCATTACTATTGTTTCAACAGATTTGAAGTGTTGGAACAATATTTGGGACAGTCGAAACAAGTTAGCTCCATCCGTACGTCAACCGTCTCAAATTGGACTCAGTTTCTGTGTTACATTCCTAAGCCTATAACTTGTGACTTTTTCGCAACCGGACCTCGTAATTGGACTCAAACTCTTCTATTACTATTGTTTCAAAAGATTTGAAGTGTTGGAATAAGATTTGGGACAGTCGAAACAAGTTAGCTCCATCCGTGCATCAACGTCTCAAATTCGACTCAATTTGTGTGTAACATTCCGAAGCCTATAACTTGTGACTTTGTCGCAATCAGACCTCGTAATTTTACTCAAACTCTTCCATTATTATTGTTTCAACACATTTGAAGTATTGGAACATGATTCGGGACAGGCAAAACAAGTTAGCTCCATCCGTGCGTCAACATCTCAAATTGGACATAGTTTGTGTGTTACATTCCGAAGCCAATAACTTGTGACTTTTTCGAAACCGAACCTCGTAATGGGACTCAAACTCTTGTATTACTATTATTTCAACACATTTGATGTGTTGGAACAAGATTCGGGACGGTCGAAACTAGTTAGCTCCATCCGTTCGTCAACGTCTCAAATTGGACTCAGTTTGTGAGTTACATTCCGAAGCCTATAACTTGTGAGTTTTTTGCAACCGGACCTCATAATTAGACTCATACTCTTCCATTACTATTGTTTCAACATATTTGAAGTGTTGGAACAAGATTCGGGACAGTCGAAACAAGTTAGCTCCATCCGTTCGTCAACGTCTCAAATTGGACTCAGTTTCTGTGTTACATTCCGAAGCCTATAACTTGTGACTTTTTCGCAACCGGACCTCATAATTAGACTCAAACTCTTCCATTACTATTGTTTCAACAGATTTGAAGTGTTGGAACAATATTTGGGACAGTGGAAACAAGTTAGCTCTATCCGTACGTCAACGTCTCAAATTGGACTCAGTTTCTGTGTTGCATTCCGAAGCCTATAACTTGTGACTTTTTCGCAACCGGACCTCGTGATTAGACTCAAACTCTTCTATAACTATTGTTACAACACATTTGATGTGTTGGAACAAGATTCGGGACGGTCGAAACTAGTTAGCTCCATCCGTTCGTCAACCTCTCAAATTGGACTCAGTTTGTGAGTTACATTCCGAAGCCTATAACTTGTGACTTTTTTGCAACCGGACCTCATAATTAGACTCATACTCTTTCATTACTATTGTTTCAACATATTTGAAGTGTTGAAACAAGATTCGGGACAGTCAAAATAAGTTAGCTCCATCCGTACGTCAACGTCTCAAATTGGACACAGTTTGTGTGTTACATTCCGTAGCCTATAACTTGTGACTTTTTCGCAACCGGACCTCACAATTAGACCCAAACTCTTTCATTACTATTGTTTTAATAGATTTGAAGTGTTGGAAAAATATTTGGGACAGTCAAAACAAGTTAGCTCCATCCGTGCGTCAACGTCTCAAATTGGACTCAGTTTGTGTGCTACATTCCTAAGCCTATAACTTGTGACTTTTTCGCAACCGGACCTCGTAATTGGACTCAAACTCTTCTATTACTATTGTTTCAACAGATTTGAAGTGTTGGAACAAGATTCGGGACGGTCGAAACAAGTTAGCTCCATCCGTTCGTCAACGTCTCAAATTGGACCCAGTTTGTGTGTTACGTTCCGAACCCTATAACTTGTGACTTTTTCGCAACCGGACCTCGTAATTGGACTCAAACTCTTCCATTACTATTGTTTCATCACATTTGAAGTAGTGGAACAAGATTCGTGACAGTCGAAACAAGTTAGCTCCATCCGTGCGTCAACGTCTCAAATTGGACTCAGTTTGTGTGTTACATTCCGAACCTATAACTTGTGACTTTTTCGTAACCGGACCTCGTATTTGGACTCAAACTCTTGTATTACTATTATTTCAACACATTTGATGTGTTGGAACAAGATTCGGGACGGTCGAAACTAGTTAGCTCCATCCGTTCGTCAACGTCTCAAATTGGACTCAGTTTGTGTGTTACATTCCGAAGCCTATAACTTGTGACTTTTTTGCAACCGGACCTCATAATTAGACTCATACTCTTCCATTACTATTATTTCGACATATTTGAAGTGTTGGAACAAGATTTGAGACAGTCGAAACAAGTTAGCTCCATCCGTTCATCAACGTCTCAAATTGGACTCAGTTTTTGTGTTACATTGCGAAGCCTATAACTTGTGACTTTTTTGCAACCGGACCTCATAATTAGACTCATACTCTTCCATTACTATTGTTTCAACATATTTGAAGTGTTGGAACAAGATTCGGGACAGTTGAAACAAGTTAGCTCCATCCGTTCGTCAACGTCTCAAATTTGACTCAGTTTCTGTGTTCCATTCCGAAGCCTATAACTTGTGACTTTTTCGCAACCGGACCTCATAATTAGACTCAAACTCTTCCATTACTATTGTTTCAACATATTTGAAGTGCTGGAAAAAGATTCGGGACAGTCGAAACAAGTTAGCTCCATCCGTTCGTCAACGTCTCAAATTGGACTCAGTTTCTGTGTTACATTCCGAACCCTATAACTTGTGACTTTTTCGCAACCGAACCTCGTAATTGGACTCAAACTCTTCCATTACTATTGTTTCATCACATTTGAAGTGGTGGAACAAGATTCGTGACATTCGAAACAAGTTAGCTCCATCTGTGCGTCAACGTCTCAAATTGGACTTTTTCGCAATCGGACCTCACAATTAGACCCAAACTCTTTCATTACTATTGTTTTAATCGATTTAAAGTGTTGGAAAAATATTTGGGACAGTCAAAACAAGTTAGCTCCATCCGTGCGTCAACGTCTCAAATTGGACTCAGTTTGTGTGCTACATTCCTAAGCCTATAACTTGTGACTTTTTCGCAACCGGACCTCGTAATTGGACTCAAACTCTTCTATTACTATTGTTTCAACAGATTTGAAGTGTTGGAACAAGATTCGGGACGGTCGAAACAAGTTAGCTCCATCCGTTCGTCAACGTCTCAAATTGGACTCAGTTTGTGTGTTACGTTCCGAACCCTATAACTTGTGACTTTTTCGCAACCGGACCTCGTAATTGGACTCAAACTCTTCCATTACTATTGTTTCATCACATTTGAAGTGGTGGAACAAGATTCGTGACAGTCGAAACAAGTTAGCTCCATCCGTGCGTCAACGTCTCAAATTGGACTCAGTTTGTGTGTTACATTCAGAACCTATAACTTGCGACTTTTTCGCAACCGGACCTCGTAATTGGACTCATACTCTTCCATTACTATTGTTTCAACATATTTGAAGTGTTGAAACAAGATTCGAGACAGTCGAAACAAGTTAGCTCCATCCGTTCATCAACGTCTCAAATTGGACTCAGTTTTTGTGTTACATTCCGAAGCCTATAACTTGTGACTTTTTTGCAACCGGACCTCATAATTAGACTCATACTCTTCCATTACTATTATTTCGACATATTTGAAGTGTTGGAACAAGATTTGAGACAGTCGAAACAAGTTAGCTCCATCCGTTCATCAATGTCTCAAATTGGACTCAGTTTTTGTGTTACATTGCGAAGCCTATAACTTGTGACTTTTTTGCAACCGGACCTCATAATTAGACTCATACTCTTCCATTACTATTGTTTCAACATATTTGAAGTGTTGGAACAAGATTCGGGACAGTCGAAACAAGTTAGCTCCATCCGTTCGTCAACGTCTCAAATTGGACTCAGTTTCTGTGTTACATTCCGAAGCCTATAACTTGTGACTTTTTTGCAATCGGACCTCATAATTAGACTCAAACTCTTCCATTACTATTGTTTCAACATATTTGAAGTGTTGGAACAAGATTCGAGACAGTCGAAACAAGTTAGCTCCATCCGTTCATCAACGTCTCAAATTGGAGTCAGTTTTTGTGTTACATTCCGAAGCCTATAACTTGTGACTTTTTTGCAACCGGACCTCATAATTAGACTCATACTCTTCCATTACTATTGTTTCAACATATTTGAAGTGTTGGAACAAGATCGAGACAGTCGAAACAAGTTAGCTCCATCCGTTCATCAACGTCTCAAATTGGACTCAGTTTTTGTGTTACATTGCGAAGCCTATAACTTGTGACTTTTTTGCAACCGGACCTCATAATTAGACTCATACTCTTCCATTACTATTGTTTCAACATATTTGAAGTGTTGGAACAAGATCGAGACAGTCGAAACAAGTTAGCTCCATCCGTTCATCAACGTCTCAAATTGGACTCAGTTTTTGTGTTACATTCCGAAGCCTATAACTTGTGACTTTTTTGCAACCGGACCTCATAATTAGACTCATACTCTTCCATTACTATTATTTCGACATATTTGAAGTGTTGGAACAAGATTTGAGACAGTCGAAACAAGTTAGCTCCATCCGTTCATCAATGTCTCAAATTGGACTCAGTTTTTGTGTTACATTGCGAAGCCTATAACTTGTGACTTTTTTACAACCGGACCTCATAATTAGACTCATACTCTTCCATTACTATTGTTTCAACATATTTGAAGTGTTGGAACAAGATTCGGGACAGTCGAAACAAGTTAGCTCCATCCGTTCGTCAACGTCTCAAATTGGACTCAGTTTCTGTGTTACATTCCGAAGCCTATAACTTGTGACTTTTTCGCAACCGGACCTCATAATTAGACTCAAACTCTTCCATTACTATTGTTTCAACATATTTGAAGTGTTGGAACAAGATTCGAGACAGTCGAAACAAGTTAGCTCCATCCGTTCATCAACGTCTCATATTGGAGTCAGTTTTTGTGTTACATTCCGAAGCCTATAACTTGTGACTTTTTTGCAACCGGACCTCATAATTAGACTCATACTCTTCCATTACTATTATTTCGACATATTTGAAGTGTTGGAACAAGATTTGAGACAGTCGAAACAAGTTAGCTCCATCCGTTCGTCAACGTCTCAAATTGGACTCAGTTTCTGTGTTACATTCCGAAGCCTATAACTTGTGACTTTTTCGCAACCGGACCTCATAATTAGACTCAAACTCTTCCATTACTATTGTTTCAACATATTTGAAGTGTTGGAACAAGATTCGAGACAGTCGAAACAAGTTAGCTCCATCCGTTCATCAACGTCTCAAATTGGAGTCAGTTTTTGTGTTACATTCCGAAGCCTATAACTTGTGACTTTTTTGCAACCGGACCTCATAATTAGACTCATACTCTTCCATTACTATTGTTTCAACATATTTGAAGTGTTGGAACAAGATCGAGACAGTCGAAACAAGTTAGCTCCATCCGTTCATCAACGTCTCAAATTGGACTCAGTTTTTGTGTTACATTGCGAAGCCTATAACTTGTGACTTTTTTGCAACCGGACCTCATAATTAGACTCATACTCTTCCATTACTATTGTTTCAACATATTTGAAGTGTTGGAACAAGATTCGAGACAGTCGAAACAAGTTAGCTCCATCCGTTTATCAACGTCTCAAATTGGACTCAGTTTGTGTGCTACATTGCTAAGCCTATAACTTGTGACTTTTTCGCAACCGGACCTCGTAATTGGACTCAAACTCTTCTATTACTATTGTTTCAACAGATTTGATGTGTTGGAACAAGATTCGGGACGGTCGAAACTAGTTAGCTCCATCCGTGCGTCAACGTCTCAAATTGGACTCAGTTTGTGTGTTACATTCAGAACCTATAACTTGTGACTTTTTCGCAACCGGACCTCGTAATTGGACTCATACTCTTCCATTACTATTGTTTCAACATATTTGAAGCGTTGGAACAAGATTCGAGACAGTCGAAACAAGTTAGCTCCATCCGTTCATCAACGTCTCAAATTGGACTCAGTTTTTGTGTTACATTCCGAAGCCTATAACTTGTGACTTTTTTGCAACCGGACCTCATAATTAGACTCATACTCTTCCATTACTATTATTTCGACATATTTGAAGTGTTGGAACAAGATTTGAGACAGTCGAAACAAGTTAGCTCCATCCGTTCATCAATGTCTCAAATTGGACTCAGTTTTTGTGTTACATTGCGAAGCCTATAACTTGTGACTTTTTTGCAACCGGACCTCATAATTAGACTCATACTCTTCCATTACTATTGTTTCAACATATTTGAAGTGTTGGAACAAGATTCGGGACAGTCGAAACAAGTTAGCTCCATCCGTTCATCAACGTCTCAAATTGGACTCAGTTTTTGTGTTACATTCCGAAGCCTATAACTTGTGACTTTTTTGCAACCGGACCTCGTAATTGGACTCAAACTCTTCTATTACTATTGTTTCAACAGATTTGATATGTTGGAACAAGATTCGGGACGGTCAAAACTAGTTAGCTCCATCCGTTCGTCAACTTCTCAAATTGGACTCAGTTTGTGAGTTACATTCCGAACCCTATAACTTGTGAGTTTTTTGCAACCGGACCTCATAAATAGACTCATACTCTTCCATTACTATTGTTTCAACATATTTGAAGTGTTGGAACAAGATTCGGGACAGTCGAAACAAGTTAGCTCCATCCGTTCGTCAACGTCTCAAATTGGACTCAGTTTCTGTGTTACATTCCGAAGCCTATAACTTGTGACTTTTTCGCAACCGGACATAATAATTAGACTCAAACTCTTCCATTACTATTGTTTCAACATATTTGAAGTGTTGGAACAAGATTCGAGACAGTCGAAACAAGTTAGCTCCATCCGTTCATCAACGTCTCAAATTGGACTCAGTTTTTGTGTTACATTCCGAAGCCTATAACTTGTGACTTTTTTGCAACCGGACCTCATAATTAGACTCATACTCTTCCATTACTATTGTTTCGACATATTTGAAGTGTTGGAACAAGATTCGAGACAGTCGAAACAAGTTAGCTTCATCCGTGCGTCAACATCTCAAATTGGACTCAGTTTTTGTGTTACATTCCGAAGCCTATAACTTGTGACTTTTTCGAAACCGGACCTCATAATTAGACTCATACTCTTCCATTACTATTGTTTCAACATATTTGAAGTGTTGGAACAAGATTCGAGACAGTCGAAACAAGTTAGCTCCATCCGTTCATCAACGTCTCAAATTGGACTCAGTTTGTGTGCTACATTGCTAAGCCTATAACTTGTGACTTTTTCGCAACCGGACCTCGTAATTGGACTCAAACTCTTCTATTACTATTGTTTCAACAGATTTGATGTGTTGGAACAAGATTCGGGACGGTCGAAACAAGTTAGCTCCATCCGTTCGTCAACGTCTCAAATTGGACTCAGTTTGTGTGTTACGTTCCGAACCCTATAACTTGTGACTTTTTCGCAACCGGACCTCGTAATTGGACTCAAACTCTTCCATTACTATTGTTTCATCACATTTGAAGTGGTGGAACAAGATTCGTGACAGTCGAAACAAGTTAGCTTCATCCGTGCGTCAACGTCTCAAATTGGACTCAGTTTGTATGTTACATTCCGAACCTATAACTTGTGACTTTTTCGCAACCGGACCTCGTAATTGGACTCAAACTCTTCCATTACTATTGTTTCATCACATTTGAAGTGGTGGAACAAGATTCGTGACAGTCGAAGCAAGTTAGCTCCATCCGTGCGTCAACGTCTCAAATTGGACTCAGTTTGTGTGTTACATTCCGAACCTATAACTTGTGACTTTTTCGTAACCGGACCTCGTAATTGGACTCATACTCTTCCATTACTATTGTTTCAACATATTTGAAGTGTTGGAACAAGATTCGAGACAGTCGAAACAAGTTAGCTCCATCCGTTCATCAACGTCTCAAATTGGACTCAGTTTTTGTGTTACATTCCGAAGCCTATAACTTGTGACTTTTTTGCAACCGGACCTCATAATTAGACTCATACTCTTCCATTACTATTGTTTCAACATATTTGAAGTGTTGGAACAAGATTCGAGACAGTCGAAACTAGTTAGCTCCATCCGTTCATCAACGTCTCAAATTGGACTCAGTTTTTGTGTTACATTGCGAAGCCTATAACTTGTGACTTTTTTGCAACCGGACCTTATAATTAGACTCATACTCTTACATTACTATTGTTTCAACATATTTGAAGTGTTGGAACAAGATTCGGGACAGTCGAAACAAGTTAGCTCCATCCGCTCGTCAACGTCTCAAATTGGACTCAGTTTCTGTGTTACATTCCGAAGCCTATAACTTGTGACTTTTTCGCAACCGGACCTCATAATTAGACTCAAACTCTTCCATTACTCTTTTTTCAACATATTTGAAGTGTTGGAACAAGATTCGAGACAGTCGAAACAAGTTAGCTCCATCCGTTCATCAACGTCTCAAATTGGACTCAGTTTTTGTGTTACATTCCGAAGCCTATAACTTGTGACTTTTTTGCAACCGGACCTCATAATTAGACTCATACTCTTCCATTACTATTGTTTCAACATATTTGAAGTGTTGGAACAAGATTCGGGACAGTCGAAACAAGTTAGCTCCATCCGTTCGTCAACGTCTCAAATTGGACTCAGTTTCTGTGTTACATTCCGAAGCCTATAACTTGTGACTTTTTCGCAACCGGACCTCATAATTAGACTCAAACTCTTCCATTACTATTGTTTCAACAGATTTGAAGTGTTGGAACAATATTTGGGACAGTCGAAACAAGTTAGCTCCATCCGTACGTCGACCGTCTCAAATTGGACTCAGTTTCTGTGTTACATTCCTAAGCCTATAACTTGTGACTTTTTCGCAACCGGACCTCGTAATTGGACTCAAACTCTTCTATTACTATTGTTTCAAAAGATTTGAAGTGTTGGAATAAGATTTGGGACAGTCAAAACAAGTTAGCTCCATCCGTGCATCAACGTCTCAAATTCGACTCAATTTGTGTGTAACATTCTGAAGCCTATAACTTGTGACTTTGTCGCAATCAGACCTCGTAATTTTACTCAAACTCTTCCATTATTATTGTTTCAACACATTTGAAGTATTGGAACATGATTCGGGACAGGCAAAACAAGTTAGCTCCATCCGTGCGTCAACATCTCAAATTGGACATAGTTTGTGTGTTACATTCCGAAGCCAATAACTTGTGACTTTTTCGAAACCGAACCTCGTAATGGGACTCAAACTCTTGTATTACTATTATTTCAACACATTTGATGTGTTGGAACAAGATTCGGGACGGTCGAAACTAGTTAGCTCCATCCGTTCGTCAACGTCTCAAATTGGACTCAGTTTGTGAGTTACATTCCGAAGCCTATAACTTGTGAGTTTTTTGCAACCGGACCTCATAATTAGACTCATACTCTTCCATTACTATTGTTTCAACATATTTGAAGTGTTGGAACAAGATTCGGGACAGTCGAAACAAGTTAGCTCCATCCGTTCGTCAACGTCTCAAATTGGACTCAGTTTCTGTGTTACATTCCGAAGCCTATAACTTGTGACTTTTTCGCAACTGGACCTCATAATTAGACTCAAACTCTTCCATTACTATTGTTTCAACATATTTGAAGTGTTGGAACAATATTTGGGACAGTGGAAACAAGTTAGCTCTATCCGTACGTCAACGTCTCAAATTGGACTCAGTTTCTGTGTTACATTCCGAAGCCTATAACTTGTGACTTTTTCGCAACCGGACCTCGTGATTGGACTCAAACTCTTCTATAACTATTGTTACAACACATTTGATGTGTTGGAACAAGATTCGGGACGGTCGAAACTAGTTAGCTCCATCCGTTCGTCAACCTCTCAAATTGGACTCAGTTTGTGAGTTACATTCCGAAGCTTATAACTTGTGACTTTTTTGCAACCGGACCTCATAATTAGACTCATACTCTTTCATTACTATTGTTTCAACATATTTGAAGTGTTGAAACAAGATTCGGGACAGTCAAAATAAGTTAGCTCCATCCGTACGTCAACGTCTCAAATTGGACACAGTTTGTGTGTTACATTCCGTAGCCTATAACTTGTGACTTTTTCGCAACCGGACCTCACAATTAGACCCAAACTCTTTCATTACTATTGTTTTAATAGATTTGAAGTGTTGGAAAAATATTTGGGACAGTCAAAACAAGTTAGCTCCATCCGTGCGTCAACGTCTCAAATTGGACTCAGTTTGTGTGCTACATTCCTAAGCCTATAACTTGTGACTTTTTCGCAACCGGACCTCGTAATTGGACTCAAACTCTTCTATTACTATTGTTTCAACAGATTTGAAGTGTTGGAACAAGATTCGGGACGGTCGAAACAAGTTAGCTCCATCCGTTCGTCAACGTCTCAAATTGGACTCAGTTTGTGTGTTACGTTCCGAACCCTATAACTTGTGACTTTTTCGCAACCGGACCTCGTAATTGGACTCAAACTCTTCCATTACTATTGTTTCATCACATTTGAAGTAGTGGAACAAGATTCGTGACAGTCGAAACAAGTTAGCTCCATCCGTGCGTCAACGTCTCAAATTGGACTCAGTTTGTGTGTTACATTCCGAACCTATAACTTGTGACTTTTTCGCAACCGGACCTCATAATTAGACTCATACTCTTTCATTACTATTGTTTCAACATATTTGAAGTGTTGAAACAAGATTCGGGACAGTCAAAATAAGTTAGCTCCATCCGTACGTCAACGTCTCAAATTGGACACAGTTTGTGTGTTACATTCCGTAGCCTATAACTTGTGACTTTTTCGCAACCGGACCTCACAATTAGACCCAAACTCTTTCATTACTATTGTTTTAATAGATTTGAAGTGTTGGAAAAATATTTGGGACAGTCAAAACAAGTTAGCTCCATCCGTGCGTCAACGTCTCAAATTGGACTCAGTTTGTGTGCTACATTCCTAAGCCTATAACTTGTGACTTTTTCGCAACCGGACCTCGTAATTGGACTCAAACTCTTCTATTACTATTGTTTCAACAGATTTGAAGTGTTGGAACAAGATTCGGGACGGTCGAAACAAGTTAGCTCCATCCGTTCGTCAACGTCTCAAATTGGACTCAGTTTGTGTGTTACGTTCCGAACCCTATAACTTGTGACTTTTTCGCAACCGGACCTCGTAATTGGACTCAAACTCTTCCATTAATATTGTTTCATCACATTTGAAGTAGTGGAACAAGATTCGTGACAGTCGAAACAAGTTAGCTCCATCCGTGCGTCAACGTCTCAAATTGGACTCAGTTTGTGTGTTACATTCCGAACCTATAACTTGTGACTTTTTCGCAACCGGACCTCGTAATTGGACTCAAACTCTTGTATTACTATTATTTCAACACATTTGATGTGTTGGAACAAGATTCGGGACGGTCGAAACTAGTTAGCTCCATCCGTTCGTCAACGTCTCAAATTGGACTCAGTTTGTGTGTTACATTCCGAAGCCTATAACTTGTGACTTTTTTGCAACCGGACCTCATAATTAGACTCATACTCTTCCATTACTATTATTTCGACATATTTGAAGTGTTGGAACAAGATTTGAGACAGTCGAAACAAGTTAGCTCCATCCGTTCATCAACGTCTCAAATTGGACTCAGTTTTTGTGTTACATTGCGAAGCCTATAACTTGTGACTTTTTTGCAACCGGACCTCATAATTAGACTCATACTCTTCCATTACTATTGTTTCAACATATTTGAAGTGTTGGAATAAGATTCGGGACAGTTGAAACAAGTTAGCTCCATCCGTTCGTCAACGTCTCAAATTTGACTCAGTTTCTGTGTTACATTCCGAAGCCTATAACTTGTGACTTTTTCGCAACCGGACCTCATAATTAGACTCAAACTCTTCCATTACTATTGTTTCAACATATTTGAAGTGCTGGAAAAAGATTCGGGACAGTCGAAACAAGTTAGCTCCATCCGTTCGTCAACGTCTCAAATTGGACTCAGTTTCTGTGTTACATTCCGAACCCTATAACTTGTGACTTTTTCGCAACCGAACCTCGTAATTGGACTCAAACTCTTCCATTACTATTGTTTCATCACATTTGAAGTGGTGGAACAAGATTCTTGACATTCGAAACAAGTTAGCTCCATCTGTGCGTCAACGTCTCAAATTGGACTTTTTCGCAACCGGACCTCACAATTAGACCCAAACTCTTTCATTACTATTGTTTTAATCGATTTAAAGTGTTGGAAAAATATTTGGGACAGTCAAAACAAGTTAGCTCCATCCGTGCGTCAACGTCTCAAATTGGACTCAGTTTGTGTGCTACATTCCTAAGCCTATAACTTGTGACTTTTTCGCAACCGGACCTCGTAATTGGACTCAAACTCTTCTATTACTATTGTTTCAACAGATTTGAAGTGTTGGAAAAAGATTCGGGACGGTCGAAACAAGTTAGCTCCATCCGTTCGTCAACGTCTCAAATTGGACTCAGTTTGTGTGTTACGTTCCGAACCCTATAACTTGTGACTTTTTCGCAACCGGACCTCGTAATTGGACTCAAACTCTTCCATTACTATTGTTTCATCACATTTGAAGTGGTGGAACAAGATTCGTGACAGTCGAAACAAGTTAGCTCCATCCGTGCGTCAACGTCTGAAATTGGATTCAGTTTGTGTGTTACATTCAGAACCTATAACTTGTGACTTTTTCGCAACCGGACCTCGTAATTGGACTCATACTCTTCCATTACTATTGTTTCAACATATTTGAAGTGTTGGAACAAGATTCGAGACAGTCGAAACAAGTTAGCTCCATCCGTTCATCAACGTCTCAAATTGGACTCAGTTTTTGTGTTACATTCCGAAGCCTATAACTTGTGACTTTTTTGCAACCGGACCTCATAATTAGACTCATACTCTTCCATTACTATTATTTCGACATATTTGAAGTGTTGGAACAAGATTTGAGACAGTCGAAACAAGTTAGCTCCATCCGTTCATCAATGTCTCAAATTGGACTCAGTTTTTGTGTTACATTGCGAAGCCTATAACTTGTGACTTTTTTGCAACCGGACCTCATAATTAGACTCATACTCTTCCATTACTATTGTTTCAACATATTTGAAGTGTTGGAACAAGATTCGGGACAGTCGAAACAAGTTAGCTCCATCCGTTCGTCAACGTCTCAAATTGGACTCAGTTTCTGTGTTACATTCCAAAGCCTATAACTTGTGACTTTTTCGCAACCGGACCTCATAATTAGACTCAAACTCTTCCATTACTATTGTTTCAACATATTTGAAGTGTTGGAACAAGATTCGAGACAGTCGAAACAAGTTAGCTCCATCCGTTCATCAACGTCTCAAATTGGAGTCAGTTTTTGTGTTACATTCCGAAGCCTATAACTTGTGACTTTTTTGCAACCGGACCTCATAATTAGACTCATACTCTTCCATTACTATTGTTTCGACATATTTGAAGTGTTGGAACAAGATCGAGACAGTCGAAACAAGTTAGCTCCATCCGTTCATCAACGTCTCAAATTGGACTCAGTTTTTGTGTTACATTGCGAAGCCTATAACTTGTGACTTTTTTGCAACCGGACCTCATATGTAATACCCCGAACTTTCGTTCTAGGGTATTATGGTAAATTCACCTAATAATGCAAACCTGAAACTTTTTCAGACTTTTATTATTGTTTTTATTGTTAAATATCATGTATGAGTATGTGTATTTAATTTGGTTTCATTCTGACAACTTTGAAAAACCTGTTATTTTTGAAACTCGCTCTTTAGGGCTAAATTCCTACTAAAAATAATGAATCATAATTTGCAAGGGACTTTTTCTTTCTCCAGCTAACAATCCAAAACTTTCATAAAAAAATTATTTTATTGGCCCGAGACACCAAAAATATTCCTATTTTATCCTTAGCAACTTACCTGTGAAATTTGGAACCTTTCTTGAGACATGAAAACCCTAGCGGGAGATTTTTGGAGATTTTGATAAAATAGTATTTTCATAATTTTTAAACTTTCTTACCATTCTTATATTTTTTAAAATAATATTTAATTATATTTTATTTATTTAATAGGAGCGTGGGACCCGCAAATCACTTTCGGGTCATTTCAATGTCATTTGACACTTTTCTAGGGTTTTGAACGTTTTTATGATTTGTGTGTGTGACATGTGTCAATACCTTATTGTATGGACTTTTAAATTATATAATATAGTTTGATTGAATTAATTTATAATTATTTGTGTAATGATTGTTGGGTGGGGCCATATGGCCAATCTAGAGGTCTTTTGGGCTTAATAATATTCTTAAATGAGCCTAATTGATGTATATGGGCCTTGGGCCCATTTCTAACCCATTAGTAGTGTAAAATATAAATTTTTGAGGGTTGAAAAAGTCATCCCTTTACTAGTTACGAATTTCAACAAAATAGAAACCCTAATCCTTCCCTAAACCTATTTATGAAAACCCTAAAGCTTTAGAAGCTTTCACAAACCCAACTCCATTGAAGAATAGAGCAAGCCCCATTAAACCTTCATCCGGGGACCGATCGCATTCGAGCAAGAAGAGAGAATTGACGGGGACTCCGATTAGAAGAACATACTCCGAGGAGAGGACGATCCGACGACATTCAAATTTAAAGAAACTTTTGATTTTCTTTAAAGTTCAAGAAACCTTGAGGTAAGTGCGCTTGATCCATCCTATACTTGTTTTTCTTCAAGATTTGTTTTTCTTTCATTAGATAATGGTTGATACTCATTATAAATTAATTTTAATAATATTTACTTTATTCTTATTGGGTTGATCTTTGTTTTGGGCCACCATGATGGGTTTGGCCATGGTCTATTTTGTACCTATAACGGATGACTATGTTCTTATCATTTTTTTTATACTTTTATGATTTAAATATTTTTATATTATTTTTTTCTAAATACCTCTTTGAATCTATTTTTCAAAACCGTTTAGTTTGTATTTTTCTGATTTTTATTGATTAAGTTATGAATTTTCTAAGTTGTAT
Organism: Euptelea pleiosperma; assembly: GCA_035048495.1. NCBI lineage: Eukaryota > Viridiplantae > Streptophyta > Magnoliopsida > Ranunculales > Eupteleaceae > Euptelea > Euptelea pleiosperma. The sequence continues at coordinate 379,413 of CM068548.1, forward strand.
GACTTTACCAAAAAAACCCATAATTTCAGATTTTACACGGTCCGATTCACTTGGGATTTCGATCTATATTTTTAACCTAAATATTTTTCTAATTATTTTTCATGGATACCTCTATCAATCTAGTTTCTAGAACTTTTGAGTTTATATTTTTCTGATTTATATTGATTAAGTTATGATTTTTCAAACGTGCTGAACTTTTCTGTAAAACCCAGAATTCCAGATTTTACACGGTCCACTTTACCTGAGATTTCGATCTATATTTTTAACCTAAATATTTTTCTAATTATTTTTCACAGATACCCCTATCAATCTAGTTTCTAAAACCTTTGAGTTTATATTTTTCTGATTTGTATTGATTCAGTTATGATTTTTCAAACATGTTGGACTTTTCTGTAAAACCCAGAATTCCAGATTTTTACACGGTCCACTTTACCTAAGATTTCGATCTATATTTTTAACCTAAATATTTTTATAATTATTTTTCACAGATACCTCTATCAATCTAGTTTCTAGAACCTTTGAGTTTATATTTTTTTGATTTGTATTGATTAAGTTATGATTTTTTTTAAATATACTAGATTTTTCTGTAAAACCCAGAATCCCAGATTCTATCCGACCCACTTCATTAAGGGTTTCAACCCGTATTTTGAATCTAAATATTTTTCTATTTCTTTTTTCTAAATACCTCCTTAAATCTAGTTTCTATAACATTTGAGTTTGTATTTTCCTGATTTGTATTGATTAAGTTATGATTTTTCAAATGTGCGGGACTTTTCTGTATCCCGAATTCTGTCCAGCCCAATTAATTAAGAGTTTTGACCTATATTTTGAATCTGAATATTTTTCTATTTATTTTTTCTAAAAACTTCTATAAATCTAGTTTTTAAATCCATTGAGTTTATATTTTTTTAATTCATATTTATTTAGTTATAATTTTTATAATGCAGTACATTTTTTGTAAAAAACCTATTAATTGTTCGTGGTTCAGTCATGATTATTAACTATTAAGGTTTTAACCTTGTTGTTTGACTAAACCCTAGATGGTTTGACCTATACCTGTATGCATGGGGATCCCACCCATGTGTCTTGGATCTCTCATAGGGTTCGGCCAAGTGTCTTGGATCCCTCTTTAGGGTTCGACCTTGTGTCATGGATCCCTCATAGAGTTCGGCCATGGCGTGTTGGATTTTCTTGCGATTTTCACTTATATCATTTATCGATGTTGATTGTGATATTTGGTCATTTCTTATTGACTATTATACCTAGATGGTTCGACCTATACTTGTATGCATGGGGATCCCACCCATGTGTCATGGATCCCTCATAGGGTTCGGCCAAGTGTCTTGGATCCCTCTTTAGGGTTCGACCTTGTGTCATGGATCCCTCATAGGGTTCGGCAAAGGTGTGTTGGATTGCCTTGTGATTTTCACTTATATTATTCATCCGTGTTGATCGTGACCTTCGGTGATTGTTACATGTTATTCATGGTTAACCCTAATTCGTTCCCATATTATTACTCTTAATGATCATTGGTTCATTTTATATTTTTATTTAAATGTTAAATACATGTGTGCTTATGTCATGTAACCCTATTACATCTTGTTGTCATACCATGATCATCACGTCATTTCATATAAGGGGTACATAAGGGAACGGGGTTGAAGTATATTATATACGTTTATATTGGTTTTATCAATTAATCAGGGTTCGGTACCCTAGGGTGAAAGGCCCCAGACGTTATTATATCCTGCAGATGGGTCGATGAGACCACTCCCAGTGCGGGAAGGAGATGGAGACCCTATGTGGTTATGGGTACTAGTTACATTGGCATCCCTTACTCATCTGCATTCATCCTCATATTCATGCCATCCTTATTATACGATTGAGATGCATACCTTGATTAAAAAACTTGTATAGTATGATATCATACCATGCACACTGTTGTATTACTGGGCCTCGGCTCACGGTGCTACACCGATACCATTTTCAGATTTTGAGGAGCCGGGTACGTGAGATGATTTTGAGACGAAAGACTCCGGTGCATTCGAGGAGATCGGCGAGGATTTGGGAGTCGATCCCACACTTTAGAAAGTTGTATTTGATTATTTTATAACATTATTTATTTATTTTCACGGGCATGTAAGCCTTTGATTGAGAGTATGTTCTCACTTCCATCTCTTCACATTTAGTTGATTGATTGAATTATTTGAATTATAAATTATTTAAATTATTTGTTTCCTACATCTAGACTCTTTTTTTTCTTAGTGGGTTTTCGAATGAACCTTAGTAGTCTAATTGACCTAATTGGACCACTAGGGGACATTCATGGATCACCTCTGGGTTCGGGTACGGGTCGATCCACGGATTTTCGGGTCGTATTTGGGTATCCGGATTCGGGGCGTGACATCATAATTAGACTCATACTCTTCCATTACTATTGTTTCAACATATTTGAAGTGTTGGAACAAGATTCGAGACAGTCGAAACAAGTTAGCTCCATCCGTTCATCAACGTCTCAAATTGGACTCAGTTTGTGTGCTACATTGCTAAGCCTATAACTTGTGACTTTTTCGCAACCGACCTCGTAATTGGACTCAAACTCTTCTATTACTATTGTTTCAACAGATTTGATGTGTTGGAACAAGATTCGGGACGGTCGAAACAAGTTAGCTCCATCCGTTCGTCAACGTCTCAAATTGGACTCAGTTTGTGTGTTACGTTCCGAACCCTATAACTTGTGACTTTTTCGCAACCGGACCTCGTAATTGGACTCAAACTCTTCCATTACTATTGTTTCATCACATTTGAAGTGGTGGAACAAGATTCGTGACAGTCGAAACAAGTTAGCTTCATCCGTGCGTCAACGTCTCAAATTGGACTCAGTTTGTGTGTTACATTCCGAACCTATAACTTGTGACTTTTTCGCAACCGGACCTCGTAATTGGACTCAAACTCTTCCATTACTATTGTTTCATAACATTTGAAGTGGTGGAACAAGATTCGTGACAGTCGAAGCAAGTTAGCTCCATCCGTGCGTCAACGTCTCAAATTGGACTCAGTTTGTGTGTTACATTCCGAACCTATAACTTGTGACTTTTTCGTAACCGGACCTCGTAATTGGACTCATACTCTTCCATTACTATTGTTTCAGCATATTTGAAGTGTTGGAACAAGATTCGAGACATTCGAAACAAGTTAGCTCCATCCGTTCATCAACGTCTCAAATTGGACTCAGTTTTTGTGTTACATTCCGAAGCCTATAACTTGTGACTTTTTTGCAACCGGACCTCATAATTAGACTCATACTCTTCCATTACTATTGTTTCAACATATTTGAAGTGTTGGAACAAGATTCGAGACAGTCGAAACTAGTTAGCTCCATCCGTTCATCAACGTCTCAAATTGGACTCAGTTTTTGTGTTACATTGCGAAGCCTATAACTTGTGACTTTTTTGCAACCGGACCTCATAATTAGACTCATACTCTTACATTACTATTGTTTCAACATATTTGAAGTGTTGGAACAAGATTCGGGACAGTCGAAACAAGTTAGCTCCATCCGTTCGTCAACGTCTCAAATTGGACTCAGTTTCTGTGTTACATTCCGAAGCCTATAACTTGTGACTTTTTCGCAACCGGACCTCATAATTAGACTCAAACTCTTCCATTACTATTGTTTCAACATATTTGAAGTGTTGGAACAAGATTCGAGACAGTCGAAACAAGTTAGCTCCATCCGTTCATCAACATCTCAAATTGGACTCAGTTTTTGTGTTACATTCCGAAGCCTATAACTTGTGACTTTTTTGCAACCGGACCTCATAATTAGACTCATACTCTTCCATTACTATTGTTTCAACATATTTGAAGTGTTGGAACAAGATTCGGGACAGTCGAAACAAGTTAGCTCCATCCGTTCGTCAACGTCTCAAATTGGACTCAGTTTCTGTGTTACATTCCGAAGCCTATAACTTGTGACTTTTTCGCAACCGGACCTCATAATTAGACTCAAACTCTTCCATTACTATTGTTTCAACAGATTTGAAGTGTTGGAACAATATTTGGGACAGTCGAAACAAGTTAGCTCCATCCGTACGTCAACCGTCTCAAATTGGACTCAGTTTCTGTGTTACATTCCTAAGCCTATAACTTGTGACTTTTTCGCAACCGGACCTCGTAATTGGACTCAAACTCTTCTATTACTATTGTTTCAAAAGATTTGAAGTGTTGGAATAAGATTTGGGACAGTCGAAACAAGTTAGCTCCATCCGTGCATCAACGTCTCAAATTCGACTCAATTTGTGTGTAACATTCCGAAGCCTATAACTTGTGACTTTGTCGCAATCAGACCTCGTAATTTTACTCAAACTCTTCCATTATTATTGTTTCAACACATTTGAAGTATTGGAACATGATTCGGGACAGGCAAAACAAGTTAGCTCCATCCGTGCGTCAACATCTCAAAATGGACATAGTTTGTGTGTTACATTCCGAAGCCAATAACTTGTGACTTTTTCGAAACCGAACCTCGTAATGGGACTCAAACTCTTGTATTACTATTATTTCAACACATTTGATGTGTTGGAACAAGATTCGGGACGGTCGAAACTAGTTAGCTCCATCCGTTCGTCAACGTCTCAAATTGGACTCAGTTTGTGAGTTACATTCCGAAGCCTATAACTTGTGAGTTTTTTGCAACCGGACCTCATAATTAGACTCATACTCTTCCATCACTATTGTTTCAACATATTTGAAGTGTTGGAACAAGATTCGGGACAGTCGAAACAAGTTAGCTCCATCCGTTCGTCAACGTCTCAAATTGGACTCAGTTTCTGTGTTACATTCCGAAGCCTATAACTTGTGACTTTTTCGCAACCGGACCTCATAATTAGACTCAAACTCTTCCATTACTATTGTTTCAACAGATTTGAAGTGTTGGAACAATATTTGGGGCAGTGGAAACAAGTTAGCTCTATCCGTACGTCAACGTCTCAAATTGGACTCAGTTTCTGTGTTGCATTCCGAAGCCTATAACTTGTGACTTTTTCGCAACCGGACCTCGTGATTGGACTCAAACTCTTCTATAACTATTGTTACAACACATTTGATGTGTTGGAACAAGATTCGGGACGGTCGAAACTAGTTAGCTCCATCCGTTCGTCAACCTCTCAAATTGGACTCAGTTTGTGAGTTACATTCCGAAGCCTATAACTTGTGACTTTTTTGCAACCGGACCTCATAATTAGACTCATACTCTTTCATTACTATTGTTTCAACATATTTGAAGTGTTGAAACAAGATTCGGGACAGTCAAAATAAGTTAGCTCCATCCGTACGTCAACGTCTCAAATTGGACACAGTTTGTGTGTTACATTCCGTAGCCTATAACTTGTGACTTTTTCGCAACCGGACCTCACAATTAGACCCAAACTCTTTCATTACTATTGTTTTAATAGATTTGAAGTGTTGGAAAAATATTTGGGACAGTCAAAACAAGTTAGCTCCATCCGTGCGTCAACGTCTCAAATTGGACTCAGTTTGTGTGCTACATTCCTAAGCCTATAACTTGTGACTTTTTCGCAACCGGACCTCGTAATTGGACTCAAACTCTTCTATTACTATTGTTTCAACAGATTTGATGTGTTGGAACAAGATTCGGGACGGTCGAAACAAGTTAGCTCCATCCGTTCGTCAACGTCTCAAATTGGACTCAGTTTGTGTGTTACGTTCCGAACCCTATAACTTGTGACTTTTTCGCAACCGGACCTCGTAATTGGACTCAAACTCTTCCATTACTATTGTTTCATCACATTTGAAGTAGTGGAACAAGATTCGTGACAGTCGAAACAAGTTAGCTCCATCCGTGCGTCAACGTCTCAAATTGGACTCAGTTTGTGTGTTACATTCCGAACCTATAAGTTGTGACTTTTTCGCAACCGGACCTCGTAATTGGACTCAAACTCTTGTATTACTATTATTTCAACACATTTGATGTGTTGGAACAAGATTCGGGACGGTCGAAACTAGTTAGCTCCATCCGTTCGTCAACGTCTCAAATTGGACTCAGTTTGTGTGTTACATTCCGAAGCCTATAACTTGTGACTTTTTTGCAACCGGACCTCATAATTAGACTCATACTCTTCCATTACTATTATTTCGACATATTTGAAGTGTTGGAACAAGATTTGAGACAGTCGAAACAAGTTAGCTCCATCCGTTCCTCAACGTCTCAAATTGGACTCAGTTTTTGTGTTACATTGCGAAGCCTATAACTTGTGACTTTTTTGCAACCGGACCTCATAATTAGACTCATACTCTTCCATTACTATTGTTTCAACATATTTGAAGTGTTGGAACAAGATTCGGGACAGTTGAAACAAGTTAGCTCCATCCGTTCGTCAACGTCTCAAATTTGACTCAGTTTCTGTGTTACATTCCGAAGCCTATAACTTGTGACTTTTTTGCAACCGGACCTCATAATTAGACTCATACTCTTCCATTACTATTATTTCGACATATTTGAAGTGTTGGAACAAGATTTGAGACAGTCGAAACAAGTTAGCTCCATCCGTTCATCAACGTCTCAAATTGGACTCAGTTTCTGTGTTACATTCCGAACCCTATAACTTGTGACTTTTTCGCAACCGAACCTCGTAATTGGACTCAAACTCTTCCATTACTATTGTTTCATCACATTTGAAGTGGTGGAACAAGATTCGTGACATTCGAAACAAGTTAGCTCCATCTGTGCGTCAACGTCTCAAATTGGACTTTTTCGCAATCGGACCTCACAATTAGACCCTAACTCTTTCATTACTATTGTTTTAATCGATTTAAAGTGTTGGAAAAATATTTGGGACAGTCAAAACAAGTTAGCTCCATCCGTGCGTCAACGTCTCAAATTGGACTCAGTTTGTGTGCTACATTCCTAAGCCTATAACTTGTGACTTTTTCGCAACCGGACCTCGTAATTGGACTCAAACTCTTCTATTACTATTGTTTCAACAGATTTGAAGTGTTGGAACAAGATTCGGGACGGTCGAAACAAGTTAGCTCCATCCGTTCGTCAACGTCTCAAATTGGACTCAGTTTGTGTGTTACGTTCCGAACCCTATAACTTGTGACTTTTTCGCAACCAGACCTCGTAATTGGACTCAAACTCTTCCATTACTATTGTTTCATCACATTTGAAGTGGTGGAACAAGATTCGTGACAGTCGAAACAAGTTAGCTCCATCCGTGCGTCAACGTCTCAAATTGGACTCAGTTTGTGTGTTACATTCAGAACCTATAACTTGTGACTTTTTCGCAACCGGACCTCGTAATTGGACTCATACTCTTCCATTACTATTGTTTCAACATATTTGAAGTGTTGGAACAAGATTCGAGACAGTCGAAACAAGTTAGCTCCATCCGTTCATCAACGTCTCAAATTGGACTCAGTTTTTGTGTTACATTCCGAAGCCTATAACTTGTGACTTTTTTGCAACCGGACCTCATAATTAGACTCATACTCTTCCATTACTATTATTTCGACATATTTGAAGTGTTGGAACAAGATTTGAGACAGTCGAAACAAGTTAGCTCCATCCGTTCATCAATGTCTCAAATTGGACTCAGTTTTTGTGTTACATTGCGAAGCCTATAACTTGTGACTTTTTTGCAACCGGACCTCATAATTAGACTCATACTCTTCCATTGCTATTGTTTCAACATATTTGAAGTGTTGGAACAAGATTCGGGACAGTCGAAACAAGTTAGCTCCATCCGTTCGTCAACGTCTCAAATTGGACTCAGTTTCTGTGTTACATTCCGAAGCCTATAACTTGTGACTTTTTCGCAACCGGACCTCATAATTAGACTCAAACTCTTCCATTACTATTGTTTCAACATATTTGAAGTGTTGGAACAAGATTCGAGACAGTCGAAACAAGTTAGCTCCATCCGTTCATCAACGTCTCAAATTGGAGTCAGTTTTTGTGTTACATTCCGAAGCCTATAACTTGTGACTTTTTTGCAACCGGACCTCATAATTAGACTCATACTCTTCCATTACTATTGTTTCGACATATTTGAAGTGTTGGAACAAGATCGAGACAGTCGAAAAAAGTTAGCTCCATCCGTTCATCAACGTCTCAAATTGGACTCAGTTTTTATGTTACATTGCGAAGCCTATAACTTGTGACTTTTTTGCAACCGGACCTCATAATTAGACTCATACTCTTCCATTACTATTGTTTCAACATATTTGAAGTGTTGGAACAAGATTCGAGACAGTCGAAACAAGTTAGCTCCATCCGTTCATCAACGTCTCAAATTGGACTCAGTTTGTGTGCTACATTGCTAAGCCTATAACTTGTGACTTTTTCGCAACCGGACCTCGTAATTGGACTCAAACTCTTCTATTACTATTGTTTCAACAGATTTGATGTGTTGGAACAAGATTCGGGACGGTCGAAACAAGTTAGTTCCATCCGTTCGTCAACGTCTCAAATTGGACTCAGTTTGTGTGTTACGTTCCGAACCCTATAACTTGTGACTTTTTCGCAACCGGACCTCGTAATTGGACTCAAACTCTTCCATTACTATTGTTTCATCACATTTGAAGTGGTGGAACAAGATTCGTGACAGTCGAAACAAGTTAGCTTCATCCGTGCGTCAACGTCTCAAATTGGACTCAGTTTGTGTGTTACATTCCGAACCTATAACTTGTGACTTTTTCGCAACCGGACCTCGTAATTGGACTCAAACTCTTCCATTACTATTGTTTCATAACATTTGAAGTGGTGGAACAAGATTCGTGACAGTCGAAGCAAGTTAGCTCCATCCGTGCGTCAACGTCTCAAATTGGACTCAGTTTGTGTGTTACATTCCGAACCTATAACTTGTGACTTTTTCGTAACCGGACCTCGTAATTGGACTCATACTCTTCCATTACTATTGTTTCAACATATTTGAAGTGTTGGAACAAGATTCGAGACAGTCGAAACAAGTTAGCTCCATCCGTTCATCAACGTCTCAAATTGGACTCAGTTTTTGTGTTACATTCCGAAGCCTATAACTTGTGACTTTTTTGCAACCGGACCTCATAATTAGACTCATACTCTTCCATTACTATTGTTTCAACATATTTGAAGTGTTGGAACAAGATTCGAGACGGTCGAAACTAGTTAGCTCCATCCGTTCATCAACGTCTCAAATTGGACTCAGTTTTTGTGTTACATTCCGAAGCCTATAACTTGTGACTTTTTTGCAACCGGACCTCATAATTAGACTCATACTCTTCCATTACTATTGTTTCAACATATTTGAAGTGTTGGAACAAGATTCGAGACAGTCGAAACTAGTTAGCTCCATCCGTTCATCAACGTCTCAAATTGGACTCAGTTTTTGTGTTACATTGCGAAGCCTATAACTTGTGACTTTTTTGCAACCGGACCTCATAATTAGACTCATACTCTTACATTACTATTGTTTCAACATATTTGAAGTGTTGGAACAAGATTCAGGACAGTCGAAACAAGTTAGCTCCATCCGTTCGTCAACGTCTCAAATTGGACTCAGTTTCTGTGTTACATTCCGAAGCCTATAACTTGTGACTTTTTCGCAACCGGACCTCATAATTAGACTCAAACTCTTCCATTACTATTGTTTCAACATATTTGAAGTGTTGGAACAAGATTCGAGACAGTCGAAACAAGTTAGCTCCATCCGTTCATCAACATCTCAAATTGGACTCAGTTTTTGTGTTACATTCCGAAGCCTATAACTTGTGACTTTTTTGCAACCGGACCTCATAATTAGACTCATACTCTTCCATTACTATTGTTTCAACATATTTGAAGTGTTGGAACAAGATTCGGGACAGTCGAAACAAGTTAGCTCCATCCGTTCGTCAACGTCTCAAATTGGACTCAGTTTCTGTGTTACATTCCGAAGCCTATAACTTGTGACTTTTTCGCAACCGGACCTCATAATTAGACTCAAACTCTTCCATTACTATTGTTTCAACAGATTTGAAGTGTTGGAACAATATTTGGGACAGTCGAAACAAGTTAGCTCCATCCGTACGTCAACCGTCTCAAATTGGACTCAGTTTCTGTGTTACATTCCTAAGCCTATAACTTGTGACTTTTTCGCAACCGGACCTCGTAATTGGACTCAAACTCTTCTATTACTATTGTTTCAAAAGATTTGAAGTGTTGGAATAAGATTTGGGACAGTCGAAACAAGTTAGCTCCATCCGTGCATCAACGTCTCAAATTCGACTCAATTTGTGTGTAACATTCCGAAGCCTATAACTTGTGACTTTGTCGCAATCAGACCTCGTAATTTTACTCAAACTCTTCCATTATTATTGTTTCAACACATTTGAAGTATTGGAACATGATTCGGGACAGGCAAAACAAGTTAGCTCCATCCGTGCGTCAACATCTCAAAATGGACATAGTTTGTGTGTTACATTCCGAAGCCAATAACTTGTGACTTTTTCGAAACCGAACCTCGTAATGGGACTCAAACTCTTGTATTACTATTATTTCAACACATTTGATGTGTTGGAACAAGATTCGGGACGGTCGAAACTAGTTAGCTCCATCCGTTCGTCAACGTCTCAAATTGGACTCAGTTTGTGAGTTACATTCCGAAGCCTATAACTTGTGAGTTTTTTGCAACCGGACCTCATAATTAGACTCATACTCTTCCATCACTATTGTTTCAACATATTTGAAGTGTTGGAACAAGATTCGGGACAGTCGAAACAAGTTAGCTCCATCCGTTCGTCAACGTCTCAAATTGGACTCAGTTTGTGTGTTACGTTCCGAACCCTATAACTTGTGACTTTTTCGCAACCGGACCTCGTAATTGGACTCAAACTCTTCCATTACTATTGTTTCATCACATTTGAAGTGGTGGAACAAGATTCGTGACAGTCGAAACAAGTTAGCTCCATCCGTGCGTCAACGTCTCAAATTGGACTCAGTTTGTGTGTTACATTCAGAACCTATAACTTGTGACTTTTTCGCAACCGGACCTCGTAATTGGACTCATACTCTTCCATTACTATTGTTTCAACATATTTGAAGTGTTGGAACAAGATTCGAGACAGTCGAAACAAGTTAGCTCCATCCGTTCATCAACGTCTCAAATTGGACTCAGTTTTTGTGTTACATTCCGAAGCCTATAACTTGTGACTTTTTTGCAACCGGACCTCATAATTAGACTCATACTCTTCCATTACTATTATTTCGACATATTTGAAGTGTTGGAACAAGATTTGAGACAGTCGAAACAAGTTAGCTCCATCCGTTCATCAATGTCTCAAATTGGACTCAGTTTTTGTGTTACATTGCGAAGCCTATAACTTGTGACTTTTTTGCAACCGGACCTCATAATTAGACTCATACTCTTCCATTACTATTGTTTCAACATATTTGAAGTGTTGGAACAAGATTCGGGACAGTCGAAACAAGTTAGCTCCATCCGTTCGTCAACGTCTCAAATTGGACTCAGTTTCTGTGTTACATTCCGAAGCCTATAACTTGTGACTTTTTCGCAACCGGACCTCATAATTAGACTCAAACTCTTCCATTACTATTGTTTCAACATATTTGAAGTGTTGGAACAAGATTCGAGACAGTCGAAACAAGTTAGCTCCATCCGTTCATCAACGTCTCAAATTGGAGTCAGTTTTTGTGTTACATTCCGAAGCCTATAACTTGTGACTTTTTTGCAACCGGACCTCATAATTAGACTCATACTCTTCCATTACTATTGTTTCGACATATTTGAAGTGTTGGAACAAGATCGAGACAGTCGAAACAAGTTAGCTCCATCCGTTCATCAACGTCTCAAATTGGACTCAGTTTTTGTGTTACATTGCGAAGCCTATAACTTGTGACTTTTTTGCAACCGGACCTCATAATTAGACTCATACTCTTTCATTACTATTGTTTCAACATATTTGAAGTGTTGAAACAAGATTCGGGACAGTCAAAATAAGTTAGCTCCATCCGTACGTCAACGTCTCAAATTGGACACAGTTTGTGTGTTACATTCCGTAGCCTATAACTTGTGACTTTTTCGCAACCGGACCTCACAATTAGACCCAAACTCTTTCATTACTATTGTTTTAATAGATTTGAAGTGTTGGAAAAATATTTGGGACAGTGGAAACAAGTTAGCTCTATCCGTACGTCAACGTCTCAAATTGGACTCAGTTTCTGTGTTGCATTCCGAAGCCTATAACTTGTGACTTTTTCGCAACCGGACCTCGTGATTGGACTCAAACTCTTCTATAACTATTGTTACAACACATTTGATGTGTTGGAACAAGATTCGGGACGGTCGAAACTAGTTAGCTCCATCCGTTCGTCAACCTCTCAAATTGGACTCAGTTTGTGAGTTACATTCCGAAGCCTATAACTTGTGACTTTTTTGCAACCGGACCTCATAATTAGACTCATACTCTTTCATTACTATTGTTTCAACATATTTGAAGTGTTGAAACAAGATTCGGGACAGTCAAAATAAGTTAGCTCCATCCGTACGTCAACGTCTCAAATTGGACACAGTTTGTGTGTTACATTCCGTAGCCTATAACTTGTGACTTTTTCGCAACCGGACCTCACAATTAGACCCAAACTCTTTCATTACTATTGTTTTAATAGATTTGAAGTGTTGGAAAAATATTTGGGACAGTCAAAACAAGTTAGCTCCATCCGTGCGTCAACGTCTCAAATTGGACTCAGTTTGTGTGCTACATTCCTAAGCCTATAACTTGTGACTTTTTCGCAACCGGACCTCGTAATTGGACTCAAACTCTTCTATTACTATTGTTTCAACAGATTTGAAGTGTTGGAACAAGATTCGGGACGGTCGAAACAAGTTAGCTCCATCCGTTCGTCAACGTCTCAAATTGGACTCAGTTTGTGTGTTACGTTCCGAACCCTATAACTTGTGACTTTTTCGCAACCGGACCTCGTAATTGGACTCAAACTCTTCCATTACTATTGTTTCATCACATTTGAAGTGGTGGAACAAGATTCGTGACAGTCGAAACAAGTTAGCTTCATCCGTGCGTCAACGTCTCAAATTGGACTCAGTTTGTGTGTTACGTTCCGAACCCTATAACTTGTGACTTTTTCGCAACCGGACCTCGTAATTGGACTCAAACTCTTCCATTACTATTGTTTCATCACATTTGAAGTAGTGGAACAAGATTCGTGACAGTCGAAACAAGTTAGCTCCATCCGTGCGTCAACGTCTCAAATTGGACTCAGTTTGTGTGTTACATTCCGAACCTATAACTTGTGACTTTTTCGTAACCGGACCTCGTATTTGGACTCAAACTCTTGTATTACTATTATTTCAACACATTTGATGTGTTGGAACAAGATTCGGGACGGTCGAAACTAGTTAGCTCCATCCGTTCGTCAACGTCTCAAATTGGACTCAGTTTGTGTGTTACATTCCGAAGCCTATAACTTGTGACTTTTTTGCAACCGGACCTCATAATTAGACTCATACTCTTCCATTACTATTATTTCGACATATTTGAAGTGTTGGAACAAGATTTGAGACAGTCGAAACAAGTTAGCTCCATCCGTTCATCAACGTCTCAAATTGGACTCAGTTTTTGTGTTACATTGCGAAGCCTATAACTTGTGACTTTTTTGCAACCGGACCTCATAATTAGACTCATACTCTTCCATTACTATTGTTTCAACATATTTGAAGTGTTGGAACAAGATTCGGGACAGTTGAAACAAGTTAGCTCCATCCGTTCGTCAACGTCTCAAATTTGACTCAGTTTCTGTGTTACATTCCGAAGCCTATAACTTGTGACTTTTTCGCAACCGGACCTCATAATTAGACTCAAACTCTTCCATTACTATTGTTTCAACATATTTGAAGTGCTGGAAAAAGATTCGGGACAGTCGAAACAAGTTAGCTCCATCCGTTCGTCAACGTCTCAAATTGGACTCAGTTTCTGTGTTACATTCCGAACCCTATAACTGGTGACTTTTTCGCAACCGAACCTCGTAATTGGACTCAAACTCTTCCATTACTATTGTTTCATCACATTTGAAGTGGTGGAACAAGATTCGTGACATTCGAAACAAGTTAGCTCCATCTGTGCGTCAACGTCTCAAATTGGACTTTTTCGCAACCGGACCTCACAATTAGACCCAAACTCTTTCATTACTATTGTTTTAATCGATTTAAAGTGTTGGAAAAATATTTGGGACAGTCAAAACAAGTTAGCTCCATCCGTGCGTCAACGTCTCAAATTGGACTCAGTTTGTGTGCTACATTCCTAAGCCTATAACTTGTGACTTTTTCGCAACCGGACCTCGTAATTGGACTCAAACTCTTCTATTACTATTGTTTCAACAGATTTGAAGTGTTGGAACAAGATTCGGGACGGTCGAAACAAGTTAGCTCCATCCGTTCGTCAACGTCTCAAATTGGACTCAGTTTGTGTGTTACGTTCCGAACCCTATAACTTGTGACTTTTTCGCAACCGGACCTCGTAATTGGACTCAAACTCTTCCATTACTATTGTTTCATCACATTTGAAGTGGTGGAACAAGATTCGTGACAGTCGAAACAAGTTAGCTCCATCCGTGCGTCAACGTCTCAAATTGGACTCAGTTTGTGTGTTACATTCAGAACCTATAACTTGTGACTTTTTCGCAACCGGACCTCGTAATTGGACTCATACTCTTCCATTACTATTGTTTCAACATATTTGAAGTGTTGGAACAAGATTCGAGACAGTCGAAACAAGTTAGCTCCATCCGTTCATCAACGTCTCAAATTGGACTCAGTTTTTGTGTTACATTCCGAAGCCTATAACTTGTGACTTTTTTGCAACCGGACCTCATAATTAGACTCATACTCTTCCATTACTATTATTTCGACATATTTGAAGTGTTGGAACAAGATTTGAGACAGTCGAAACAAGTTAGCTCCATCCGTTCATCAATGTCTCAAATTGGACTCAGTTTTTGTGTTACATTGCGAAGCCTATAACTTGTGACTTTTTTGCAACCGGACCTCATAATTAGACTCATACTCTTCCATTACTATTGTTTCAACATATTTGAAGTGTTGGAACAAGATTCGGGACAGTCGAAACAAGTTAGCTCCATCCGTTCGTCAACGTCTCAAATTGGACTCAGTTTCTGTGTTACATTCCGAAGCCTATAACTTGTGACTTTTTCGCAACCGGACCTCATAATTAGACTCAAACTCTTCCATTACTATTGTTTCAACATATTTGAAGTGTTGGAACAAGATTCGAGACAGTCGAAACAAGTTAGCTCCATCCGTTCATCAACGTCTCAAATTGGAGTCAGTTTTTGTGTTACATTCCGAAGCCTATAACTTGTGACTTTTTTGCAACCGGACCTCATAATTAGACTCATACTCTTCCATTACTATTGTTTCGACATATTTGAAGTGTTGGAACAAGATCGAGACAGTCGAAACAAGTTAGCTCCATCCGTTCATCAACGTCTCAAATTGGACTCAGTTTTTGTGTTACATTGCGAAGCCTATAACTTGTGACTTTTTTGCAACCGGACCTCATAATTAGACTCATACTCTTCCATTACTATTGTTTCAACATATTTGAAGTGTTGGAACAAGATTCGGGACAGTCGAAACAAGTTAGCTCCATCCGTTCGTCAACGTCTCAAATTGGACTCAGTTTCTGTGTTGCATTCCGAAGCCTATAACTTGTGACTTTTTCGCAACCGGACCTCGTGATTGGACTCAAACTCTTCTATAACTATTGTTACAACACATTTGATGTGTTGGACCAAGATTCGGGACGGTCGAAACTAGTTAGCTCCATCCGTTCGTCAACCTCTCAAATTGGACTCAGTTTCTGTGTTACATTCCGAAGCCTATAACTTGTGACTTTTTTGCAATCGGACCTCCTAATTAGACTCATACTCTTCCATTACTATTGTTTCGACATATTTGAAGTGTTGGAACAAGATTCGAGACAGTCGAAACAAGTTAGCTCCATCCGTGCGTCAACATCTCAAATTGGACTCAGTTTTTGTGTTACATTCCGAAGCCTATAACTTGTGACTTTTTCGAAACCGGACCTCATAATTAGACTCATACTCTTCCATTACTATTGTTTCAACATATTTGAAGTGTTGGAACAAGATTCGGGACAGTCGAAACAAGTTAGCTCCATCCGTTCGTCAACGTCTCAAATTGGACTCAGTTTCTGTGTTACATTCCGAAGCCTATAACTTGTGACTTTTTCGCAACCGGACCTCATAATTAGACTCAAACTCTTCCATTACTATTGTTTCAACATATTTGAAGTGTTGGAACAAGATTCGAGACAGTCGAAACAAGTTAGCTCCATCCGTTCATCAACGTCTCAAATTGGAGTCAGTTTTTGTGTTACATTCCGAAGCCTATAACTTGTGACTTTTTTGCAACCGGACCTCATAATTAGACTCATACTCTTCCATTACTATTGTTTCAACATATTTGAAGTGTTGGAACAAGATTCGTGACAGTCGAAACAAGTTAGCTCCATCCGTGCGTCAACGTCTCAAATTGGACTCAGTTTGTGTGTTACATTCCGAACCTATAACTTGTGACTTTTTCGTAACCGGACCTCGTAACTGGACTCATACTCTTCCATTACTATTGTTTCAACATATTTGAAGTGTTGGAACAATATTCGAGACAGTCGAAACAAGTTAGCTCCATCCGTTCATCAACGTCTCAAATTGGACTCAGTTTTTGTGTTACATTCCGAAGCCTATAACTTGTGACTTTTTCGCAACCGGACCTCATAATTAGACTCAAACTCTTCCATTACTATTGTTTCAACAGATTTGAAGTGTTGGAACAATTTTTGGGACAGTCGAAACAAGTTAGCTCCATCCGTACGTCAACCGTCTCAAATTGGACTCAGTTTCTGTGTTACATTCCTAAGCCTATAACTTGTGACTTTTTCGCAACCGGACCTCGTAATTGGACTCAAACTCTTCTATTACTATTGTTTCAAAAGATTTGAAGTGTTGGAATAAGATTTGGGACAGTCGAAACAAGTTAGCTCCATCCGTGCATCAACGTCTCAAATTCGACTCAATTTGTGTGTAACATTCCGAAGCCTATAACTTGTGACTTTGTCGCAATCAGACCTCGTAATTTTACTCAAACTCTTCCATTATTATTGTTTCAACACATTTGAAGTATTGGAACCTGATTCGGGACAGGCAAAACAAGTTAGCTCCATCCGTGCGTCAACATCTCAAATTGGACATAGTTTGTGTGTTACATTCCGAAGCCAATAACTTGTGACTTTTTCGAAACCGAACCTCGTAATGGGACTCAAACTCTTGTATTACTATTATTTCAACACATTTGATGTGTTGGAACAAGATTCGGGACGGTCGAAACTAGTTAGCTCCATCCGTTCGTCAACGTCTCAAATTGGACTCAGTTTAGTGAGTTACATTCCGAAGCCTATAACTTGTGAGTTTTTTGCAACCGGACCTCATAATTAGACTCATACTCTTCCATTACTATTGTTTCAACATATTTGAAGTGTTGGAACAAGATTCGGGACAGTCGAAACAAGTTAGCTCCATCCGTTCGTCAACGTCTCAAATTGGACTCAGTTTCTGTGTTACATTCCGAAGCCTATAACTTGTGACTTTTTCGCAACCGGACCTCATAATTAGACTCAAACTCTTCCATTACTATTGTTTCAACAGATTTGAAGTGTTGGAACAATATTTGGGACAGTGGAAACAAGTTAGCTCTATCCGTACGTCAACGTCTCAAATTGGACTCAGTTTCTGTGTTGCATTCCGAAGCCTATAACTTGTGACTTTTTCGCAACCGGACCTCGTGATTGGACTCAAACTCTTCTATAACTATTGTTACAACACATTTGATGTGTTGGAACAAGATTCGGGACGGTCGAAACTAGTTAGCTCCATCCGTTCGTCAACCTCTCAAATTGGACTCAGTTTGTGAGTTACATTCCGAAGCCTATAACTTGTGACTTTTTTGCAACCGGACCTCATAATTAGACTCATACTCTTTCATTACTATTGTTTCAACATATTTGAAGTGTTGAAACAAGATTCGGGACAGTCAAAATAAGTTAGCTCCATCCGTACGTCAACGTCTCAAATTGGACACAGTTTGTGTGTTACATTCCGTAGCCTATAACTTGTGACTTTTTCGCAACCGGACCTCACAATTAGACCCAAACTCTTTCATTACTATTGTTTTAATAGATTTGAAGTGTTGGAAAAATATTTGGGACAGTCAAAACAAGTTACCTCCATCCGTGCGTCAACGTCTCAAATTGGACTCAGTTTGTGTGCTACATTCCTAAGCCTATAACTTGTGACTTTTTCGCAACCGGACCTCGTAATTGGACTCAAACTCTTCTATTACTATTGTTTCAACAGATTTGAAGTGTTGGAACAAGATTCGGGACGGTCGAAACAAGTTAGCTCCATCCGTTCGTCAACGTCTCAAATTGGACTCAGTTTGTGTGTTACGTTCCGAACCCTATAACTTGTGACTTTTTCGCAACCGGACCTCGTAATTGGACTCAAACTCTTCCATTACTATTGTTTCATCACATTTGAAGTAGTGGAACAAGATTCGTGACAGTCGAAACAAGTTAGCTCCATCCGTGCGTCAACGTCTCAAATTGGACTCAGTTTGTGTGTTACATTCCGAACCTATAACTTGTGACTTTTTCGCAACCGGACCTCGTAATTGGACTCAAACTCTTGTATTACTATTATTTCAACACATTTGATGTGTTGGAACAAGATTCGGGACGGTCGAAACTAGTTAGCTCCATCCGTTCGTCAACGTCTCAAATTGGACTCAGTTTGTGTGTTACATTCCGAAGCCTATAACTTGTGACTTTTTTGCAACCGGACCTCATAATTAGACTCATACTCTTCCATTACTATTATTTCGACATATTTGAAGTGTTGGAACAAGATTTGAGACAGTCGAAACAAGTTAGCTCCATCCGTTCCTCAACGTCTCAAATTGGACTCAGTTTTTGTGTTACATTGCGAAGCCTATAACTTGTGACTTTTTGCAACCGGACCTCATAATTAGACTCATACTCTTCCATTACTATTGTTTCAACATATTTGAAGTGTTGGAACAAGATTCGGGACAGTTGAAACAAGTTAGCTCCATCCGTTCGTCAACGTCTCAAATTTGACTCAGTTTCTGTGTTACATTCCGAAGCCTATAACTTGTGACTTTTTCGCAACCGGACCTCATAATTAGACTCAAACTCTTCCATTACTATTGTTTCAACATATTTGAAGTGCTGGAAAAAGATTCGGGACAGTCGAAACAAGTTAGCTCCATCCGTTCGTCAACGTCTCAAATTGGACTCAGTTTCTGTGTTACATTCCGAACCCTATAACTTGTGACTTTTTCGCAACCGAACCTCGTAATTGGACTCAAACTCTTCCATTACTATTGTTTCATCACATTTGAAGTGGTGGAACAAGATTCGTGACATTCGAAACAAGTTAGCTCCATCTGTGCGTCAACGTCTCAAATTGGACTTTTTCGCAATCGGACCTCACAATTAGACCCAAACTCTTTCATTACTATTGTTTTAATCGATTTAAAGTGTTGGAAAAATATTTGGGACAGTCAAAACAAGTTAGCTCCATCCGTGCGTCAACGTCTCAAATTGGACTCAGTTTGTGTGCTACATTCCTAAGCCTATAACTTGTGACTTTTTCGCAACCGGACCTCGTAATTGGACTCAAACTCTTCTATTACTATTGTTTCAACAGATTTGAAGTGTTGGAACAAGATTCGGGACGGTCGAAACAAGTTAGCTCCATCCGTTCGTCAACGTCTCAAATTGGACTCAGTTTGTGTGTTACGTTCCGAACCCTATAACTTGTGACTTTTTCGCAACCAGACCTCGTAATTGGACTCAAACTCTTCCATTACTATTGTTTCATCACATTTGAAGTGGTGGAACAAGATTCGTGACAGTCGAAACAAGTTAGCTCCATCCGTGCGTCAACGTCTCAAATTGGACTCAGTTTGTGTGTTACATTCAGAACCTATAACTTGTGACTTTTTCGCAACCGGACCTCGTAATTGGACTCATACTCTTCCATTACTATTGTTTCAACATATTTGAAGTGTTGGAACAAGATTCGAGACAGTCGAAACAAGTTAGCTCCATCCGTTCATCAACGTCTCAAATTGGACTCAGTTTTTGTGTTACATTCGAAGCCTATAACTTGTGACTTTTTTGCAACCGGACCTCATAATTAGACTCATACTCTTCCATTACTATTATTTCGACATATTTGAAGTGTTGGAACAAGATTTGAGAAAGTCGAAACAAGTTAGCTCCATCCGTTCATCAATGTCTCAAATTGGACTCAGTTTTTGTGTTACATTGCGAAGCCTATAACTTGTGACTTTTTTGCAACCGGACCTCATAATTAGACTCATACTCTTCCATTGCTATTGTTTCAACATATTTGAAGTGTTGGAAACAAGATTCGGGACAGTCGAAACAAGTTAGCTCCATCCGTTCGTCAACGTCTCAAATTGGACTCAGTTTCTGTGTTACATTCCGAAGCCTATAACTTGTGACTTTTTCGCAACCGGACCTCATAATTAGACTCAAACTCTTCCATTACTATTGTTTCAACATATTTGAAGTGTTGGAACAAGATTCGAGACAGTCGAAACAAGTTAGCTCCATCCGTTCATCAACGTCTCAAATTTGAGTCAGTTTTTGTGTTACATTCCGAAGCCTATAACTTGTGACTTTTTTGCAACCGGACCTCATAATTAGACTCATACTCTTCCATTACTATTGTTTCGACATATTTGAAGTGTTGGAACAAGATCGAGACAGTCGAAAAAAGTTAGCTCCATCCGTTCATCAACGTCTCAAATTGGACTCAGTTTTTATGTTACATTGCGAAGCCTATAACTTGTGACTTTTTTGCAACCGGACCTCATAATTAGACTCATACTCTTCCATTACTATTGTTTCAACATATTTGAAGTGTTGGAACAAGATTCGAGACAGTCGAAACAAGTTAGCTCCATCCGTTCATCAACGTCTCAAATTGGACTCAGTTTGTGTGCTACATTGCTAAGCCTATAACTTGTGACTTTTTCGCAACCGGACCTCGTAATTGGACTCAAACTCTTCTATTACTATTGTTTCAACAGATTTGATGTGTTGGAACAAGATTCGGGACGGTCGAAACAAGTTAGTTCCATCCGTTCGTCAACGTCTCAAATTGGACTCAGTTTGTGTGTTACGTTCCGAACCCTATAACTTGTGACTTTTTCGCAACCGGACCTCGTAATTGGACTCAAACTCTTCCATTACTATTGTTTCATCACATTTGAAGTGGTGGAACAAGATTCGTGACAGTCGAAACAAGTTAGCTTCATCCGTGCGTCAACGTCTCAAATTGGACTCAGTTTGTGTATTACATTCCGAACCTATAACTTGTGACTTTTTCGCAACCGGACCTCGTAATTGGACTCAAACTCTTCCATTACTATTGTTTCATAACATTTGAAGTGGTGGAACAAGATTCGTGACAGTCGAAGCAAGTTAGCTCCATCCGTGCGTCAACGTCTCAAATTGGACTCAGTTTGTGTGTTACATTCCGAACCTATAACTTGTGACTTTTTCGTAACCGGACCTCGTAATTGGACTCATACTCTTCCATTACTATTGTTTCAACATATTTGAAGTGTTGGAACAAGATTCGAGACAGTCGAAAACAAGTTAGCTCCATCCGTTCATCAACGTCTCAAATTGGACTCAGTTTTTGTGTTACATTCCGAAGCCTATAACTTGTGACTTTTTTGCAACCGGACCTCATAATTAGACTCATACTCTTCCATTACTATTGTTTCAACATATTTGAAGTGTTGGAACAAGATTCGAGACAGTCGAAACTAGTTAGCTCCATCCGTTCATCAACGTCTCAAATTGGACTCAGTTTTTGTGTTACATTGCGAAGCGTATAACTTGTGACTTTTTTGCAACCGGACCTCATAATTAGACTCATACTCTTACATTACTATTGTTTCAACATATTTGAAGTGTTGGAACAAGATTCGGGACAGTCGAAACAAGTTAGCTCCATCCGTTCGTCAACGTCTCAAATTGGACTCAGTTTCTGTGTTACATTCCGAAGCCTATAACTTGTGACTTTTTCGCAACCGGACCTCATAATTAGACTCAAACTCTTCCATTACTATTGTTTCAACAGATTTGAAGTGTTGGAACAATATTTGGGACAGTCGAAACAAGTTAGCTCCATCCGTACGTCAACCGTCTCAAATTGGACTCAGTTTCTGTGTTACATTCCTAAGCCTATAACTTGTGACTTTTTCGCAACCGGACCTCGTAATTGGACTCAAACTCTTCTATTACTATTGTTTCAAAAGAGTTGAAGTGTTGGAATAAGATTTGGGACAGTCGAAACAAGTTAGCTCCATCCGTGCATCAACGTCTCAAATTCGACTCAATTTGTGTGTAACATTCCGAAGCCTATAACTTGTGACTTTGTCGCAATCAGACCTCGTAATTTTACTCAAACTCTTCCATTATTATTGTTTCAACACATTTGAAGTATTGGAACATGATTCGGGACAGGCAAAACAAGTTAGCTCCATCCGTGCGTCAACATCTCAAATTGGACATAGTTTGTGTGTTACATTCCGAAGCCAATAACTTGTGACTTTTTCGAAACCGAACCTCGTAATGGGACTCAAACTCTTGTATTACTATTATTTCAACACATTTGATGTGTTGGAACAAGATTCGGGACGGTCGAAACTAGTTAGCTCCATCCGTTCGTCAACGTCTCAAATTGGACTCAGTTTGTGAGTTACATTCCGAAGCCTATAACTTGTGAGTTTTTTGCAACCGGACCTCATAATTAGACTCATACTCTTCCATTACTATTGTTTCAACATATTTGAAGTGTTGGAACAAGATTCGGGACAGTCGAAACAAGTTAGCTCCATCCGTTCGTCAACGTCTCAAATTGGACTCAGTTTCTGTGTTACATTCCGAAGCCTATAACTTGTGACTTTTTCGCAACCGGACCTCATAATTAGACTCAAACTCTTCCATTACTATTGTTTCAACAGATTTGAAGTGTTGGAACAATATTTGGGACAGTGGAAACAAGTTAGCTCTATCCGTACGTCAACGTCTCAAATTGGACTCAGTTTCTGTGTTGCATTCCGAAGCCTATAACTTGTGACTTTTTCGCAACCGGACCTCGTGATTGGACTCAAACTCTTCTATAACTATTGTTACAACACATTTGATGTGTTGGAACAAGATTCGGGACGGTCGAAACTAGTTAGCTCCATCCGTTCGTCAACCTCTCAAATTGGACTCAGTTTGTGAGTTACATTCCGAAGCCTATAACTTGTGACTTTTTTGCAACCGGACCTCATAATTAGACTCATACTCTTTCATTACTATTTTTTCAACATATTTGAAGTGTTGAAACAAGATTCGGGACAGTCAAAATAAGTTAGCTCCATCCGTACGTCAACGTCTCAAATTGGACACAGTTTGTGTGTTACATTCCGTAGCCTATAACTTGTGACTTTTTCGCAACCGGACCTCACAATTAGACCCAAACTCTTTCATTACTATTGTTTTAATAGATTTGAAGTGTTGGAAAAATATTTGGGACAGTCAAAACAAGTTACCTCCATCCGTGCGTCAACGTCTCAAATTGGACTCAGTTTGTGTGCTACATTCCTAAGCCAATAACTTGTGACTTTTTCGCAACCGGACCTCGTAATTGGACTCAAACTCTTCTATTACTATTGTTTCAACAGATTTGAAGTGTTGGAACAAGATTCGGGACGGTCGAAACAAGTTAGCTCCATCCGTTCGTCAACGTCTCAAATTGGACTCAGTTTGTGTGTTACGTTCCGAACCCTATAACTTGTGACTTTTTCGCAACCGGACCTCGTAATTGGACTCAAACTCTTCCATTACTATTGTTTCATCACATTTGAAGTAGTGGAACAAGATTCGTGACAGTCGAAACAAGTTAGCTCCATCCGTGCGTCAACGTCTCAAATTGGACTCAGTTTGTGTGTTACATTCCGAACCTATAACTTGTGACTTTTTCGCAACCGGACCTCGTAATTGGACTCAAACTCTTGTATTACTATTATTTCAACACATTTGATGTGTTGGAACAAGATTCGGGACGGTCGAAACTAGTTAGCTCCATCCGTTCGTCAACGTCTCAAATTGGACTCAGTTTGTGTGTTACATTCCGAAGCCTATAACTTGTGACTTTTTTGCAACCGGACCTCATAATTAGACTCATACTCTTCCATTACTATTATTTCGACATATTTGAAGTGTTGGAACAAGATTTGAGACAGTCGAAACAAGTTAGCTCCATCCGTTCATCAACGTCTCAAATTGGACTCAGTTTTTGTGTTACATTGCGAAGCCTATAACTTGTGACTTTTTTGCAACCGGACCTCATAATTAGACTCATACTCTTCCATTACTATTGTTTCAACATATTTGAAGTGTTGGAACAAGATTCGGGACAGTTGAAACAAGTTAGCTCCATCCGTTCGTCAACGTCTCAAATTTGACTCAGTTTCTGTGTTACATTCCGAAGCCTATAACTTGTGACTTTTTCGCAACCGGACCTCATAATTAGACTCAAACTCTTCCATTACTATTGTTTCAACATATTTGAAGTGCTGGAAAAAGATTCGGGAGAGTCGAAACAAGTTAGCTCCATCCGTTCGTCAACGTCTCAAATTGGACTCAGTTTCTGTGTTACATTCCGAACCCTATAACTTGTGACTTTTTCGCAACCGAACCTCGTAATTGGACTCAAACTCTTCCATTACTATTGTTTCATCACATTTGAAGTGGTGGAACAAGATTCGTGACATTCGAAACAAGTTAGCTCCATCTGTGCGTCAACGTCTCAAATTGGACTTTTTCGCAACCGGACCTCACAATTAGAACCAAACTCTTTCATTACTATTGTTTTAATCGATTTAAAAGTGTTGGAAAAATATTTGGGACAGTCAAAATAAGTTAGCTCCATCCGTGCGTCAACGTCTCAAATTGGACTCAGTTTGTGTGCTACATTCCTAAGCCTATAACTTGTGACTTTTTCGCAACCGGACCTCGTAATTGGACTCAAACTCTTCTATTACTATTGTTTCAACAGATTTGAAGTGTTGGAACAAGATTCGGGACGGTCGAAACAAGTTAGCTCCATCCGTTCGTCAACGTCTCAAATTGGACTCAGTTTGTGTGTTACGTTCCGAACCCTATAACTTGTGACTTTTTCGCAACCGGACCTCGTAATTGGACTCAAACTCTTCCATTACTATTGTTTCATCACATTTGAAGTGGTGGAACAAGATTCGTGACAGTCGAAACAAGTTAGCTCCATCCGTGCGTCAACGTCTCAAATTGGACTCAGTTTGTGTGTTACATTCAGAACCTATAACTTGTGACTTTTTCGCAACCGGACCTCGTAATTGGACTCATACTCTTCCATGACTATTGTTTCAACATATTTGAAGTGTTGGAACAAGATTCGAGACAGTCGAAACAAGTTAGCTCCATCCGTTCATCAACGTCTCAAATTGGACTCAGTTTTTGTGTTACATTCCGAAGCCTATAACTTGTGACTTTTTTGCAACCGGACCTCATAATTAGACTCATACTCTTCCATTACTATTATTTCGACATATTTGAAGTGTTGGAACAAGATTTGAGACAGTCGAAACAAGTTAGCTCCATCCGTTCATCAATGTCTCAAATTGGACTCAGTTTCTGTGTTACATTCCGAAGCCTATAACTTGTGACTTTTTTGCAACCGGACCTCATAATTAGACTCATACTCTTCCATTACTATTATTTCGACATATTTGAAGTGTTGGAACAAGATTTGAGACAGTCGAAACAAGTTAGCTCCATCCGTTCATCAACGTCTCAAATTGGACTCAGTTTTTGTGTTACATTGCGAAGCCTATAACTTGTGACTTTTTTGCAACCGGACCTCATAATTAGACTCATACTCTTCCATTACTATTGTTTCAACATATTTGAAGTGTTGGAACAAGATTCGGGACAGTTGAAACAAGTTAGCTCCATCGTTCGTCAACGTCTCAAATTTGACTCAGTTTCTGTGTTACATTCCGAAGCCTATAACTTGTGACTTTTTCGCAACCGGACCTCATAATTAGACTCAAACTCTTCCATTACTATTGTTTCAACATATTTGAAGTGCTGGAAAAAGATTCGGGAGAGTCGAAACAAGTTAGCTCCATCCGTTCGTCAACGTCTCAAATTGGACTCAGTTTCTGTGTTACATTCCGAACCCTATAACTTGTGACTTTTTCGCAACCGAACCTCGTAATTGGACTCAAACTCTTCCATTACTATTGTTTCATCACATTTGAAGTGGTGGAACAAGATTCGTGACATTCGAAACAAGTTAGCTCCATCTGTGCGTCAACGTCTCAAATTGGACTTTTTCGCAACCGGACCTCACAATTAGACCCAAACTCTTTCATTACTATTGTTTTAATCGATTTAAAGTGTTGGAAAAATATTTGGGACAGTCAAAATAAGTTAGCTCCATCCGTGCGTCAACGTCTCAAATTGGACTCAGTTTGTGTGCTACATTCCTAAGCCTATAACTTGTGACTTTTTCGCAACCGGACCTCGTAATTGGACTCAAACTCTTCTATTACTATTGTTTCAACAGATTTGAAGTGTTGGAACAAGATTCGGGACGGTCGAAACAAGTTAGCTCCATCCGTTCGTCAACGTCTCAAATTGGACTCAGTTTGTGTGTTACGTTCCGAACCCTATAACTTGTGACTTTTTCGCAACCGGACCTCGTAATTGGACTCAAACTCTTCCATTACTATTGTTTTCATCACATTTGAAGTGGTGGACCAAGATTCGTGACAGTCGAAACAAGTTAGCTCCATCCGTGCGTCAACGTCTCAAATTGGACTCAGTTTGTGTGTTACATTCAGAACCTATAACTTGTGACTTTTTCGCAACCGGACCTCGTAATTGGACTCATACTCTTCCATTACTATTGTTTCAACATATTTGAAGTGTTGGAACAAGATTCGAGACAGTCGAAACAAGTTAGCTCCATCCGTTCATCAACGTCTCAAATTGGACTCAGTTTTTGTGTTACATTCCGAAGCCTATAACTTGTGACTTTTTTGCAACCGGACCTCATAATTAGACTCATACTCTTCCATTACTATTGTTTCAACATATTTGAAGTGTTGGAACAAGATTCGGGACAGTCGAAACAAGTTAGCTCCATCCGTTCGTCAACGTCTCAAATTGGACTCAGTTTCTGTGTTACATTCCGAAGCCTATAACTTGTGACTTTTTCGCAACCGGACCTCATAATTAGACTCAAACTCTTCCATTACTATTGTTTCAACAGATTTGAAGTGTTGGAACAATATTTGGGACAGTCGAAACAAGTTAGCTCCATCCGTACGTCAACCGTCTCAAATTGGACTCAGTTTCTGTGTTACATTCCTAAGCATAAAACTTGTGACTTTTTCGCAACCGGACCTCGTAATTGGACTCAAACTCTTCTATTACTATTGTTTCAAAAGATTTGAAGTGTTGGAATAAGATTTGGGACAGTCGAAACAAGTTAGCTCCATCCGTGCATCAACGTCTCAAATTCGACTCAATTTGTGTGTAACATTCCGAAGCCTATAACTTGTGACTTTGTCGCAATCAGACCTCGTAATTTTACTCAAACTCTTCCATTATTATTGTTTCAACACATTTGAAGTATTGGAACATGATTCGGGACAGGCAAAACAAGTTAGCTCCATCCGTGCGTCAACATCTCAAATTGGACATAGTTTGTGTGTTACATTCCGAAGCCAATAACTTGTGACTTTTTCGAAACCGAACCTCGTAATGGGACTCAAACTCTTGTATTACTATTATTTCAACACATTTGATGTGTTGGAACAAGATTCGGGACGGTCGAAACTAGTTAGCTCCATCCGTTCGTCAACGTCTCAAATTGGACTCAGTTTGTGAGTTACATTCCGAAGCCTATAACTTGTGAGTTTTTTGCAACCGGACCTCATAATTAGACTCATACTCTTCCATTACTATTGTTTCAACATATTTGAAGTGTTGGAACAAGATTCGGGACAGTCGAAACAAGTTAGCTCCATCCGTTCGTCAACGTCTCAAATTGGACTCAGTTTCTGTGTTACATTCCGAAGCCTATAACTTGTGACTTTTTCGCAACCGGACCTCATAATTAGACTCAAACTCTTCCATTACTATTGTTTCAACAGATTTGAAGTGTTGGAACAATATTTGGGACAGTGGAAACAAGTTAGCTCTATCCGTACGTCAACGTCTCAAATTGGACTCAGTTTCTGTGTTGCATTCCGAAGCCTATAACTTGTGACTTTTTCGCAACCGGACCTCGTGATTGGACTCAAACTCTTCTATAACTATTGTTACAACACATTTGATGTGTTGGAACAAGATTCGGGACGGTCGAAACTAGTTAGCTCCATCCGTTCGTCAACCTCTCAAATTGGACTCAGTTTGTGAGTTACATTCCGAAGCCTATAACTTGTGACTTTTTTGCAACCGGACCTCATAATTAGACTCATACTCTTTCATTACTATTTTTTCAACATATTTGAAGTGTTGAAACAAGATTCGGGACAGTCAAAATAAGTTAGCTCCATCCGTACGTCAACGTCTCAAATTGGACACAGTTTGTGTGTTACATTCCGTAGCCTATAACTTGTGACTTTTTCGCAACCGGACCTCACAATTAGACCCAAACTCTTTCATTACTATTGTTTTAATAGATTTGAAGTGTTGGAAAAATATTTGGGACAGTCAAAACAAGTTACCTCCATCCGTGCGTCAACGTCTCAAATTGGACTCAGTTTGTGTCCTACATTCCTAAGCCTATAACTTGTGACTTTTTCGCAACCGGACCTCGTAATTGGACTCAAACTCTTCTATTACTATTGTTTCAACAGATTTGAAGTGTTGGAACAAGATTCGGGACGGTCGAAACAAGTTAGCTCCATCCGTTCGTCAACGTCTCAAATTGGACACAGTTTGTGTGTTACGTTCCGAACCCTATAACTTGTGACTTTTTCGCAACCGGACCTCGTAATTGGACTCAAACTCTTCCATTACTATTGTTTCATCACATTTGAAGTAGTGGAACAAGATTCGTGACAGTCGAAACAAGTTAGCTCCATCCGTGCGTCAACGTCTCAAATTGGACTCAGTTTGTGTGTTACATTCCGAACCTATAACTTGTGACTTTTTCGCAACCGGACCTCGTAATTGGACTCAAACTCTTGTATTACTATTATTTCAACACATTTGATGTGTTGGAACAAGATTCGGGACGGTCGAAACTAGTTAGCTCCATCCGTTCGTCAACGTCTCAAATTGGACTCAGTTTGTGTGTTACATTCCGAAGCCTATAACTTGTGACTTTTTTGCAACCGGACCTCATAATTAGACTCATACTCTTCCATTACTATTATTTCGACATATTTGAAGTGTTGGAACAAGATTTGAGACAGTCGAAACAAGTTAGCTCCATCCGTTCATCAACGTCTCAAATTGGACTCAGTTTTTGTGTTACATTGCGAAGCCTATAACTTGTGACTTTTTTGCAACCGGACCTCATAATTAGACTCATACTCTTCCATTACTATTGTTTCAACATATTTGAAGTGTTGGAACAAGATTCGGGACAGTTGAAACAAGTTAGCTCCATCCGTTCGTCAACGTCTCAAATTTGACTCAGTTTCTGTGCTACATTCCGAAGCCTATAACTTGTGACTTTTTCGCAACCGGACCTCATAATTAGACTCAAACTCTTCCATTACTATTGTTTCAACATATTTGAAGTGCTGGAAAAAGATTCGGGAGAGTCGAAACAAGTTAGCTCCATCCGTTCGTCAACGTCTCAAATTGGACTCAGTTTCTGTGTTACATTCCGAACCCTATAACTTGTGACTTTTTCGCAACCGAACCTCGTAATTGGACTCAAACTCTTCCATTACTATTGTTTCATCACATTTGAAGTGGTGGAACAAGATTCGTGACATTCGAAACAAGTTAGCTCCATCTGTGCGTCAACGTCTCAAATTGGACTTTTTCGCAACCGGACCTCACAATTAGACCCAAACTCTTTCATTACTATTGTTTTAATCGATTTAAAGTGTTGGAAAAATATTTGGGACAGTCAAAATAAGTTAGCTCCATCCGTGCGTCAACGTCTCAAATTGGACTCAGTTTGTGTGCTACATTCCTAAGCCTATAACTTGTGACTTTTTCGCAACCGGACCTCGTAATTGGACTCAAACTCTTCTATTACTATTGTTTCAACAGATTTGAAGTGTTGGAACAAGATTCGGGACGGTCGAAACAAGTTAGCTCCATCCGTTCGTCAACGTCTCAAATTGGACTCAGTTTGTGTGTTACGTTCCGAACCCTATAACTTGTGACTTTTTCGCAACCGGACCTCGTAATTGGACTCAAACTCTTCCATTACTATTGTTTCATCACATTTGAAGTGGTGGAACAAGATTCGTGACAGTCGAAACAAGTTAGCTCCATCCGTGCGTCAACGTCTCAAATTGGACTCAGTTTGTGTGTTACATTCAGAACCTATAACTTGTGCCTTTTTCGCAACCGGACCTCGTAATTGGACTCATACTCTTCCATTACTATTGTTTCAACATATTTGAAGTGTTGGAACAAGATTCGAGACAGTCGAAACAAGTTAGCTCCATCCGTTCATCAACGTCTCAAATTGGACTCAGTTTTTGTGTTACATTCCGAAGCCAATAACTTGTGACTTTTTTGCAACCGGACCTCATAATTAGACTCATACTCTTCCATTACTATTATTTCGACATATTTGAAGTGTTGGAACAAGATTTGAGACAGTCGAAACAAGTTAGCTCCATCCGTTCATCAATGTCTCAAATTGGACTCAGTTTTTGTGTTACATTGCGAAGCCTATAACTTGTGACTTTTTTGCAACCGGACCTCATAATTAGACTCATACTCTTCCATTACTATTGTTTCAACATATTTGAAGTGTTGGAACAAGATTCGGGACAGTCGAAACAAGTTAGCTCCATCCGTTCGTCAACGTCTCAAATTGGACTCAGTTTCTGTGTTACATTCCGAAGCCTATAACTTGTGACTTTTTCGCAACCGGACCTCATAATTAGACTCAAACTCTTCCATTACTATTGTTTCAACATATTTGAAGTGTTGGAACAAGATTCGAGACAGTCGAAACAAGTTAGCTCCATCCGTTCATCAACGTCTCAAATTGGAGTCAGTTTTTGTGTTACATTCCGAAGCCTATAACTTGTGACTTTTTTGCAACCGGACCTCATAATTAGACTCATACTCTTCCATTACTATTGTTTCGACATATTTGAAGTGTTGGAACAAGATCGAGACAGTCGAAACAAGTTAGCTCCATCCGTTCATCAACGTCTCAAATTGGACTCAGTTTTTGTGTTACATTGCGAAGCCTATAACTTGTGACTTTTTTGCAACCGGACCTCATAATTAGACTCATACTCTTCCATTACTATTGTTTCAACATATTTGAAGTGTTGGAACAAGATTCGGGACAGTCGAAACAAGTTAGCTCCATCCGTTCGTCAACGTCTCAAATTGGACTCAGTTTCTGTGTAACATTCCGAAGCCTATAACTTGTGACTTTTTCGCAACCGGACCTCATAATTAGACTCAAACTCTTCCATTACTATTGTTTCAACATATTTGAAGTGTTGGAACAAGATTCGAGACAGTCGAAACAAGTTAGCTCCATCCGTTCATCAACGTCTCAAATTGGACTCAGTTTTTGTGTTACATTCCGAAGCCTATAACTTGTGACTTTTTTGCAACCGGACCTCATAATTAGACTCATACTCTTCCATTACTATTGTTTCGACATATTTGAAGTGTTGGAACAAGATTCGAGACAGTCGAAACAAGTTAGCTCCATCCGTGCGTCAACATCTCAAATTGGACTCAGTTTTTGTGTTACATTCCGAAGCCTATAACTTGTGACTTTTTCGAAACCGGACCTCATAATTAGACTCATACTCTTCCATTACTATTGTTTCAACATATCTGAAGTGTTGGAACAAGATTCGGGACAGTCGAAACTAGTTAGCTCCATCCGTTCATCAACGTCTCAAATTGGACTCAGTTTTTGTGTTACATTGCGAAGCCTATAACTTGTGACTTTTTTGCAACCGGACCTCATAATTAGACTCATACTCTTCCATTACTATTGTTTCAACATATTTGAAGTGTGGGAACAAGATTCGGGACAGTCGAAACAAGTTAGCTCCATCCGTTCGTCAACGTCTCAAATTGGACTCAGTTTCTGTGTTACATTCCGAAGCCTATAACTTGTGACTTTTTCGCAACCGGACCTCATAATTAGACTCAAACTCTTCCATTACTATTGTTTCAACATATTTGAAGTGTTGGAACAAGATTCGAGACAGTCGAAACAAGTTAGCTCCATCCGTTCATCAACGTCTCAAATTGGAGTCAGTTTTTGTGTTACATTCCGAAGCCTATAACTTGTGACTTTTTTGCAACCGGACCTCATAATTAGACTCATACTCTTCCATTACTATTGTTTCGACATATTTGAAGTGTTGGAACAAGATCGAGACAGTCGAAACAAGTTAGCTCCATCCGTTCATCAACGTCTCAAATTGGACTCAGTTTTTGTGTTACATTGCGAAGCCTATAACTTGTGACTTTTTTGCAACCGGATCTCATAATTAGACTCATACTCTTCCATTACTATTGTTTCAACATATTTGAAGTGTTGGAACAAGATTCGTGACAGTCGAAACAAGTTAGCTCCATCCGTGCGTCAACGTCTCAAATTGGACTCAGTTTGTGTGTTACATTCTGAACCTATAACTTGTGACTTTTTCGTAACCGGACCTCGTAACTGGACTCATACTCTTCCATTACTATTGTTTCAACATATTTGAAGTGTTGGAACAAGATTCGGGACAGTCGAAACAAGTTAGCTCCATCCGTTCGTCAACGTCTCAAATTGGACTCAGTTTCTGTGTTACATTCCTAAGCCTATAACTTGTGACTTTTTCGCAACCGGACCTCGTAATTGGACTCAAACTCTTCTATTACTATTGTTTCAAAAGATTTGAAGTGTTGGAATAAGATTTGGGACAGTCGAAACAAGTTAGCTCCATCCGTGCATCAACGTCTCAAATTCGACTCAATTTGTGTGTAACATTCCGAAGCCTATAACTTGTGACTTTGTCGCAATCAGACCTCGTAATTTTACTCAAACTCTTCCATTATTATTGTTTCAACACATTTGAAGTATTGGAACATGATTCGGGACAGGCAAAACAAGTTAGCTCCATCCGTGCGTCAACATCTCAAATTGGACATAGTTTGTGTGTTACATTCCGAAGCCAATAACTTGTGACTTTTTCGAAACCGAACCTCGTAATGGGACTCAAACTCTTGTATTACTATTATTTCAACACATTTGATGTGTTGGAACAAGATTCGGGACGGTCGAAACTAGTTAGCTCCATCCGTTCGTCAACGTCTCAAATTGGACTCAGTTTGTGAGTTACATTCCGAAGCCTATAACTTGTGAGTTTTTTGCAACCGGACCTCATAATTAGACTCATACTCTTCCATTACTATTGTTTCAACATATTTGAAGTGTTGGAACAAGATTCGGGACAGTCGAAACAAGTTAGCTCCATCCGTTCGTCAACGTCTCAAATTGGACTCAGTTTCTGTGTTACATTCCGAAGCCTATAACTTGTGACTTTTTCGCAACCGGACCTCATAATTAGACTCAAACTCTTCCATTACTATTGTTTCAACAGATTTGAAGTGTTGGAACAATATTTGGGACAGTGGAAACAAGTTAGCTCTATCCGTACGTCAACGTCTCAAATTGGACTCAGTTTCTGTGTTGCATTCCGAAGCCTATAACTTGTGACTTTTTCGCAACCGGACCTCGTGATTGGACTCAAACTCTTCTATAACTATTGTTACAACACATTTGATGTGTTGGAACAAGATTCGGGACGGTCGAAACTAGTTAGCTCCATCCGTTCGTCAACCTCTCAAATTGGACACAGTTTGTGAGTTACATTCCGAAGCCTATAACTTGTGACTTTTTTGCAACCGGACCTCATAATTAGACTCATACTCTTTCATTACTATTGTTTCAACATATTTGAAGTGTTGAAACAAGATTCGGGACAGTCAAAATAAGTTAGCTCCATCCGTACGTCAACGTCTCAAATTGGACACAGTTTGTGTGTTACATTCCGTAGCCTATAACTTGTGACTTTTTCGCAACCGGACCTCACAATTAGACCCAAACTCTTTCATTACTATTGTTTTAATAGATTTGAAGTGCTGGAAAAATATTTGGGACAGTCAAAACAAGTTAGCTCCATCCGTGCGTCAACGTCTCAAATTGGACTCAGTTTGTGTGCTACATTCCTAAGCCTATAACTTGTGACTTTTTCGCAACCGGACCTCGTAATTGGACTCAAACTCTTCTATTACTATTGTTTCAACAGATTTGAAGTGTTGGAACAAGATTCAGGACGGTCGAAACAAGTTAGCTCCATCCGTTCGTCAACGTCTCAAATTGGACTCAGTTTGTGTGTTACGTTCCGAACCCTATAACTTGTGACTTTTTCGCAACCGGACCTCGTAATTGGACTCAAACTCTTCCATTACTATTGTTTCATCACATTTGAAGTAGTGGAACAAGATTCGTGACAGTCGAAACAAGTTAGCTCCATCCGTGCGTCAACGTCTCAAATTGGACTCAGTTTGTGTGTTACATTCCGAACCTATAACTTGTGACTTTTTCGCAACCGGACCTCGTAATTGGACTCAAACTCTTGTATTACTATTATTTCAACACATTTGATGTGTTGGAACAAGATTCGGGACGGTCGAAACTAGTTAGCTCCATCCGTTCGTCAACGTCTCAAATTGGACTCAGTTTGTGTGTTACATTCCGAAGCCTATAACTTGTGACTTTTTTGCAACCGGACCTCATAATTAGACTCATACTCTTCCATTACTATTATTTCGACATATTTGAAGTGTTGGAACAAGATTTGAGGCAGTCGAAACAAGTTAGCTCCATCCGTTCATCAACGTCTCAAATTGGACTCAGTTTTTGTGTTACATTGCGAAGCCTATAACTTGTGACTTTTTTGCAACCGGACCTCATAATTAGACTCATACTCTTCCATTACTATTGTTTCAACATATTTGAAGTGTTGGAACAAGATTCGGGACAGTTGAAACAAGTTAGCTCCATCCGTTCGTCAACGTCTCAAATTTGACTCAGTTTCTGTGTTACATTCCGAAGCCTATAACTTGTGACTTTTTCGCAACCGGACCTCATAATTAGACTCAAACTCTTCCATTACTATTGTTTCAACATATTTGAAGTGCTGGAAAAAGATTCGGGACAGTCGAAACAAGTTAGCTCCATCCGTTCGTCAACGTCTCAAATTGGACTCAGTTTCTGTGTTACATTCCGAACCCTATAACTTGTGACTTTTTCGCAACCGAACCTCGTAATTGGACTCAAACTCTTCCATTACTATTGTTTCATCAC
The DNA here is from genome assembly GCA_035048495.1 of Euptelea pleiosperma. NCBI lineage: Eukaryota > Viridiplantae > Streptophyta > Magnoliopsida > Ranunculales > Eupteleaceae > Euptelea > Euptelea pleiosperma. The sequence goes on from CM068548.1 coordinate 415,231, forward strand.
ATTTGAAGTGGTGGAACAAGATTCGTGACATTCGAAACAAGTTAGCTCCATCTGTGCGTCAACGTCTCAAATTGGACTTTTTCGCAACCGGACCTCACAATTAGACCCAAACTCTTTCATTACTATTGTTTTAATCGATTTAAAGTGTTGGAAAAATATTTGGGACAGTCAAAACAAGTTAGCTCCATCCGTGCGTCAACGTCTCAAATTGGACTCAGTTTGTGTGCTACATTCCTAAGCCTATAACTTGTGACTTTTTCGCAACCGGACCTCGTAATTGGACTCAAACTCTTCTATTACTATTGTTTCAACAGATTTGAAGTGTTGGAACAAGATTCGGGATGGTCGAAACAAGTTAGCTCCATCCGTTCGTCAACGTCTCAAATTGGACTCAGTTTGTGTGTTACGTTCCGAACCCTATAACTTGTGACTTTTTCGCAACCGGACCTCGTAATTGGACTCAAACTCTTCCATTACTATTGTTTCATCACATTTGAAGTGGTGGAACAAGATTCGTGACAGTCGAAACAAGTTAGCTCCATCCGTGCGTCAACGTCTCAAATTGGACTCAGTTTGTGTGTTACATTCAGAACCTATAACCTGTGACTTTTTCGCAACCGGACCTCGTAATTGGACTCATACTCTTCCATTACTATTGTTTCAACATATTTGAAGTGTTGGAACAAGATTCGAGACAGTCGAAACAAGTTAGCTCCATCCGTTCATCAACGTCTCAAATTGGACTCAGTTTTTGTGTTACATTCCGAAGCCTATAACTTGTGACTTTTTTGCAACCGGACCTCATAATTAGACTCATACTCTTCCATTACTATTATTTCGACATATTTGAAGTGTTGGAACAAGATTTGAGACAGTCGAAACAAGTTAGCTCCATCCGTTCATCAATGTCTCAAATTGGACTCAGTTTTTGTGTTACATTGCGAAGCCTATAACTTGTGACTTTTTTGCAACCGGACCTCATAATTAGACTCATACTCTTCCATTACTATTGTTTCAACATATTTGAAGTGTTGGAACAAGATTCGGGACAGTCGAAACAAGTTAGCTCCATCCGTTCGTCAACGTCTCAAATTGGACTCAGTTTCTGTGTTACATTCCGAAGCCTATAACTTGTGACTTTTTCGCAACCGGACCTCATAATTAGACTCAAACTCTTCCATTACTATTGTTTCAACATATTTGAAGTGTTGGAACAGGATTCGAGACAGTCGAAACAAGTTAGCTCCATCCGTTCATCAACGTCTCAAATTGGAGTCAGTTTTTGTGTTACATTCCGAAGCCTATAACTTGTGACTTTTTTGCAACCGGACCTCATAATTAGACTCATACTCTTCCATTACTATTGTTTCAACATATTTGAAGTGTTGGAACAAGATTCGAGACAGTCGAAACAAGTTAGCTCCATCTGTTTATCAACGTCTCAAATTGGACTCAGTTTGTGTGCTACATTGCTAAGCCTATAACTTGTGACTTTTTCGCAACCGGACCTCGTAATTGGACTCAAACTCTTCTATTACTATTGTTTCAACAGATTTGATGTGTTGGAACAAGATTCGGGACGGTCGAAACAAGTTAGCTCCATCCGTTCGTCAACGTCTCAAATTGGACTCAGTTTGTGTGTTACGTTCCGAACCCTATAACTTGTGACTTTTTCGCAACCGGACCTCGTAATTGGACTCAAACTCTTCCATTACTATTGTTTCATCACATTTGAAGTGGTGGAACAAGATTCGTGACAGTCGAAACAAGTTAGCTTCATCCGTGCGTCAACGTCTCAAATTGGACTCAGTTTGTGTGTTACATTCCGAACCTATAACTTGTGACTTTTTCGCAACCGGACCTCGTAATTGGACTCAAACTCTTCCATTACTATTGTTTCATCACATTTGAAGTGGTGGAACAAGATTCGTGACAGTCGAAGCAAGTTAGCTCCATCCGTGCGTCAACGTCTTAAATTGGACTCAGTTTGTGTGTTACATTCCGAACCTATAACTTGTGACTTTTTCGTAACCGGACCTCGTAATTGGACTCATACTCTTCCATTACTATTGTTTCAACATATTTGAAGTGTTGGAACAAGATTCGAGACAGTCGAAACAAGTTAGCTCCATCCGTTCATCAACGTCTCAAATTGGACTCAGTTTTTGTGTTACATTCCGAAGCCTATAACTTGTGACTTTTTGCAACCGGACCTCATAATTAGACTCATACTCTTCCATTACTATTGTTTCAACATATTTGAAGTGTTGGAACAAGATTCGAGACAGTCGAAACTAGTTAGCTCCATCCGTTCATCAACGTCTCAAATTGGACTCAGTTTTTGTGTTACATTGCGAAGCCTATAACTTGTGACTTTTTTGCAACCGGACCTCATAATTAGACTCATACTCTTACATTACTATTGTTTCAACATATTTGAAGTGTTGGAACAAGATTCGGGACAGTCGAAACAAGTTAGCTCCATCCGTTCGTCAACGTCTCAAATTGGACTCAGTTTCTGTGTTACATTCCGAAGCCTATAACTTGTGACTTTTTCGCAACCGGACCTCATAATTAGACACAAACTCTTCCATTACTATTGTTTCAACATATTTGAAGTGTTGGAACAAGATTCGAGACAGTCGAAACAAGTTAGCTCCATCCGTTCATCAACGTCTCAAATTGGACTCAGTTTTTGTGTTACATTCCGAAGCCTATAACTTGTGACTTTTTTGCAACCGGACCTCATAATTAGACTCATACTCTTCCATTACTATTGTTTCGACATATTTGAAGTGTTGGAACAAGATCGAGACAGTCGAAACAAGTTAGCTCCATCCGTTCATCAACGTCTCAAATTGGACTCAGTTTTTGTGTTACATTGCGAAGCCTATAACTTGTGACTTTTTTGCAACCGGACCTCATAATTAGACTCATACTCTTCCATTACTATTGTTTCAACATATTTGAAGTGTTGGAACAAGATTCGGGACAGTCGAAACAAGTTAGCTCCATCCGTTCGTCAACGTCTCAAATTGGACTCAGTTTCTGTGTAACATTCCGAAGCCTATAACTTGTGACTTTTTCGCAACCGGACCTCATAATTAGACTCAAACTCTTCCATTACTATTGTTTCAACATATTTGAAGTGTTGGAACAAGATTCGAGACAGTCGAAACAAGTTAGCTCCATCCGTTCATCAACGTCTCAAATTGGACTCAGTTTTTGTGTTACATTCCGAAGCCTATAACTTGTGACTTTTTTGCAACCGGACCTCATAATTAGACTCATACTCTTCCATTACTATTGTTTCGACATATTTGAAGTGTTGGAACAAGATTCGAGACAGTCGAAACAAGTTAGCTCCATCCGTGCGTCAACATCTCAAATTGGACTCAGTTTTTGTGTTACATTCCGAAGCCTATAACTTGTGACTTTTTCGAAACCGGACCTCATAATTAGACTCATACTCTTCCATTACTATTGTTTGAACATATTTGAAGTGTTGGAACAAGATTCGGGACAGTCAAAACAAGTTAGCTCCATCCGTTCGTCAACGTCTCAAATTGGACTCAGTTTCTGTGTTACATTCCGAAGCCTATAACTTGTGACTTTTTCGCAACCGGACCTCATAATTAGACTCAAACTCTTCCAGTACTATTGTTTCAACATATTTGAAGTGTTGGAACAAGATTCGAGACAGTCGAAACAAGTTAGCTCCATCCGTTCATCAACGTCTCAAATTGGAGTCAGTTTTTGTGTTACATTCCGAAGCCTATAACTTGTGACTTTTTTGCAACCGGACCTCATAATTAGACTCATACTCTTCCATTACTATTGTTTCGACATATTTGAAGTGTTGGAACAAGATCGAGACAGTCGAAACAAGTTAGCTCCATCCGTTCATCAACGTCTCAAATTGGACTCAGTTTTTGTGTTACATTGCGAAGCCTATAACTTGTGACTTTTTTGCAACCGGATCTCATAATTAGACTCATACTCTTCCATTACTATTGTTTCAACATATTTGAAGTGTTGGAACAAGATTCGTGACAGTCGAAACAAGTTAGCTCCATCCGTGCGTCAACGTCTCAAATTGGACTCAGTTTGTGTGTTACATTCCGAACCTATAACTTGTGACTTTTTCGTAACCGGACCTCGTAACTGGACTCATACTCTTCCATTACTATTGTTTCAACATATTTGAAGTGTTGGAACAAGATTCGAGACAGTCGAAACAAGTTAGCTCCATCCGTTCATCAACGTCTCAAATTGGACTCAGTTTTTGTGTTACATTCCGAAGCCTATAACTTGTGACTTTTTCGCAACCGGACCTCATAATTAGACTCAAACTCTTCCATTACTATTGTTTCAACAGATTTGAAGTGTTGGAACAATATTTGGGACAGTCGAAACAAGTTAGCTCCATCCGTACGTCAACCGTCTCAAATTGGACTCAGTTTCTGTGTTACATTCCTAAGCCTATAACTTGTGACTTTTTCGCAACCGGACCTCGTAATTGGACTCAAACTCTTCTATTACTATTGTTTCAAAAGATTTGAAGTGTTGGAATAAGATTTGGGACAGTCGAAACAAGTTAGCTCCATCCGTGCATCAACGTCTCAAATTCGACTCAATTTGTGTGTAACATTCCGAAGCCTATAACTTGTGACTTTGTCGCAATCAGACCTCGTAATTTTACTCAAACTCTTCCATTATTATTGTTTCAACACATTTGAAGTATTGGAACATGATTCGGGACAGGCAAAACAAGTTAGCTCCATCCGTGCGTCAACATCTCAAATTGGACATAGTTTGTGTGTTACATTCCGAAGCCAATAACTTGTGACTTTTTCGAAACCGAACCTCGTAATGGGACTCAAACTCTTGTATTACTATTATTTCAACACATTTGATGTGTTGGAACAAGATTCGGGACGGTCGAAACTAGTTAGCTCCATCCGTTCGTCAACGTCTCAAATTGGACTCAGTTTGTGAGTTACATTCCGAAGCCTATAACTTGTGAGTTTTTTGCAACCGGACCTCATAATTAGACTCATACTCTTCCATTACTATTGTTTCAACATATTTGAAGTGTTGGAACAAGATTCGGGACAGTCGAAACAAGTTAGCTCCATCCGTTCGTCAACGTCTCAAATTGGACTCAGTTTCTGTGTTACATTCCGAAGCCTATAACTTGTGACTTTTTCGCAACCGGACCTCATAATTAGACTCAAACTCTTCCATTACTATTGTTTCAACAGATTTGAAGTGTTGGAACAATATTTGGGACAGTGGAAACAAGTTAGCTCTATCCGTACGTCAACGTCTCAAATTGGACTCAGTTTCTGTGTTGCATTCCGAAGCCTATAACTTGTGACTTTTTCGCAACCGGACCTCGTGATTGGACTCAAACTCTTCTATAACTATTGTTACAACACATTTGATGTGTTGGAACAAGATTCGGGACGGTCGAAACTAGTTAGCTCCATCCGTTCGTCAACCTCTCAAATTGGACTCAGTTTGTGAGTTACATTCCGAAGCCTATAACTTGTGACTTTTTTGCAACCGGACCTCATAATTAGACTCATACTCTTTCATTACTATTGTTTCAACATATTTGAAGTGTTGAAACAAGATTCGGGACAGTCAAAATAAGTTAGCTCCATCCGTACGTCAACGTCTCAAATTGGACACAGTTTGTGTGTTACATTCCGTAGCCTATAACTTGTGACTTTTTCGCAACCGGACCTCACAATTAGACCCAAACTCTTTCATTACTATTGTTTTAATAGATTTGAAGTGTTGGAAAAATATTTGGGACAGTCAAAACAAGTTAGCTCCATCCGTGCGTCAACGTCTCAAATTGGACTCAGTTTGTGTGCTACATTCCTAAGCCTATAACTTGTGACTTTTTCGCAACCGGACCTCGTAATTGGACTCAAACTCTTCTATTACTATTGTTTCAACAGATTTGAAGTGTTGGAACAAGATTCGGGACGGTCGAAACAAGTTAGCTCCATCCGTTCGTCAACGTCTCAAATTGGACTCAGTTTGTGTGTTACGTTCCGAACCCTATAACTTGTGACTTTTTCGCAACCGGACCTCGTAATTGGACTCAAACTCTTCCATTACTATTGTTTCATCACATTTGAAGTAGTGGAACAAGATTCGTGACAGTCGAAACAAGTTAGCTCCATCCGTGCGTCAACGTCTCAAATTGGACTCAGTTTGTGTGTTACATTCCGAACCTATAACTTGTGACTTTTTCGCAACCGGACCTCGTAATTGGACTCAAACTCTTGTATTACTATTATTTCAACACATTTGATGTGTTGGAACAAGATTCGGGACGGTCGAAACTAGTTAGCTCCATCCGTTCGTCAACGTCTCAAATTGGACTCAGTTTGTGTGTTACATTCCGAAGCCTATAACTTGTGACTTTTTTGCAACTGGACCTCATAATTAGACTCATACTCTTCCATTACTATTATTTCGACATATTTGAAGTGTTGGAACAAGATTTGAGACAGTCGAAACAAGTTAGCTCCATCCGTTCATCAACGTCTCAAATTGGACTCAGTTTTTGTGTTACATTGCGAAGCCTATAACTTGTGACTTTTTTGCAACCGGACCTCATAATTAGACTCATACTCTTCCATTACTATTGTTTCAACATATTTGAAGTGTTGGAACAAGATTCGGGACAGTTGAAACAAGTTAGCTCCATCCGTTCGTCAACGTCTCAAATTTGACTCAGTTTCTGTGTTACATTCCGAAGCCTATAACTTGTGACTTTTTCGCAACCGGACCTCATAATTAGACTCAAACTCTTCCATTACTATTGTTTCAACATATTTGAAGTGCTGGAAAAAGATTCGGGACAGTCGAAACAAGTTAGCTCCATCCGTTCGTCAACGTCTCAAATTGGACTCAGTTTCTGTGTTACATTCCGAACCCTATAACTTGTGACTTTTTCGCAACCGAACCTCGTAATTGGACTCAAACTCTTCCATTACTATTGTTTCATCACATTTGAAGTGGTGGAACAAGATTCGTGACATTCGAAACAAGTTAGCTCCATCTGTGCGTCAACGTCTCAAATTGGACTTTTTCGCAATCGGACCTCACAATTAGACCCAAACTCTTTCATTACTATTGTTTTAATCGATTTAAAGTGTTGGAAAAATATTTGGGACAGTCAAAACAAGTTAGCTCCATCCGTGCGTCAACGTCTCAAATTGGACTCAGTTTGTGTGCTACATTCCTAAGCCTATAACTTGTGACTTTTTCGCAACCGGACCTCGTAATTGGACTCAAACTCTTCTATTACTATTGTTTCAACAGATTTGAAGTGTTGGAACAAGATTCGGGACGGTCGAAACAAGTTAGCTCCATCCGTTCGTCAACGTCTCAAATTGGACTCAGTTTGTGTGTTACGTTCCGAACCCTATAACTTGTGACTTTTTCGCAACCGGACCTCGTAATTGGACTCAAACTCTTCCATTACTATTGTTTCATCACATTTGAAGTGGTGGAACAAGATTCGTGACAGTCGAAACAAGTTAGCTCCATCCGTGCGTCAACGTCTCAAATTGGACTCAGTTTGTGTGTTACATTCAGAACCTATAACTTGTGACTTTTTCGCAACCGGACCTCGTAATTGGACTCATACTCTTCCATTACTATTGTTTCAACATATTTGAAGTGTTGGAACAAGATTCGAGACAGTCGAAACAAGTTAGCTCCATCCGTTCATCAACGTCTCAAATTGGACTCAGTTTTTGTGTTACATTCCGAAGCCTATAACTTGTGACTTTTTTGCAACCGGACCTCATAATTAGACTCATACTCTTCCATTACTATTATTTCGACATATTTGAAGTGTTGGAACAAGATTCGGGACAGTCGAAACAAGTTAGCTCCATCCGTTCATCAACGTCTCAAATTGGACTCAGTTTTTGTGTTACATTGCGAAGCCTATAACTTGTGACTTTTTTGCAACCGGACCTCATAATTAGACTCATACTCTTCCATTACTATTGTTTCAACATATTTGAAGTGTTGGAACAAGATTCGAGACAGTCGAAACAAGTTAGCTCCATCCGTTTATCAACGTCTCAAATTGGACTCAGTTTGTGTGCTACATTGCTAAGCCTATAACTTGTGACTTTTTCGCAACCGGACCTCGTAATTGGACTCAAACTCTTCCATTACTATTGTTTCATCACATTTGAAGTGGTGGAACAAGATTCGTGACAGTCGAAACAAGTTAGCTTCATCCGTGCGTCAACGTCTCAAATTGAACTCAGTTTGTGTGTTACATTCCGAACCTATAACTTGTGACTTTTTCGCAACCGGACCTCGTAATTGGACTCAAACTCTTCCATTACTATTGTTTCATCACATTTGAAGTGGTGGAAAAAGATTCGTGACAGTCGAAGCAAGTTAGCTCCATCCGTGCGTCAACGTCTTAAATTGGACTCAGTTTGTGTGTTACATTCCGAACCTATAACTTGTGACTTTTTCGTAACCGGACCTCGTAATTGGACTCATACTCTTCCATTACTATTGTTTCAACATATTTGAAGTGTTGGAACAAGATTCGAGACAGTCGAAACAAGTTAGCTCCATCCGTTCATCAACGTCTCAAATTGGACTCAATTTTTGTGTTACATTCCGAAGCCTATAACTTGTGACTTTTTTGCAACCGGACCTCATAATTAGACTCATACTCTTCCATTACTATTGTTTCAACATATTTGAAGTGTTGGAACAAGATTCGAGACAGTCGAAACTAGTTAGCTCCATCCGTTCATCAACGTCTCAAATTGGACTCAGTTTTTGTGTTACATTGCGAAGCCTATAACTTGTGACTTTTTTGCAACCGGACCTCATAATTAGACTCATACTCTTACATTACTATTGTTTCAACATATTTGAAGTGTTGGAACAAGATTCGGGACAGTCGAAACAAGTTAGCTCCATCCGTTCGTCAACGTCTCAAATTGGACTCAGTTTCTGTGTTACATTCCGAAGCCTATAACTTGTGACTTTTTCGCAACCGGACCTCATAATTAGACTCAAACTCTTCCATTACTATTGTTTCAACATATTTGAAGTGTTGGAACAAGATTCGAGACAGTCGAAACAAGTTAGCTCCATCCGTTCATCAACGTCTCAAATTGGACTCAGTTTTTGTGTTACATTCCGAAGCCTATAACTTGTGACTTTTTTGCAACCGGACCTCATAATTAGACTCATACTCTTCCATTACTATTGTTTCGACATATTTGAAGTGTTGGAACAAGATCGAGACAGTCGAAACAAGTTAGCTCCATCCGTTCATCAACGTCTCAAATTGGACTCAGTTTTTGTGTTACATTGCGAAGCCTATAACTTGTGACTTTTTTGCAACCGGACCTCATAATTAGACTCATACTCTTCCATTACTATTGTTTCAACATATTTGAAGTGTTGGAACAAGATTCGGGACAGTCGAAACAAGTTAGCTCCATCCGTTAGTCAACGTCTCAAATTGGACTCAGTTTCTGTGTAACATTCCGAAGCCTATAACTTGTGACTTTTTCGCAACCGGACCTCATAATTAGACTCAAACTCTTCCATTACTATTGTTTCAACATATTTGAAGTGTTGGAACAAGATTCGAGACAGTCGAAACAAGTTAGCTCCATCCGTTCATCAACGTCTCAAATTGGACTCAGTTTTTGTGTTACATTCCGAAGCCTATAACTTGTGACTTTTTTGCAACCGGACCTCATAATTAGACTCATACTCTTCCATTACTATTGTTTCGACATATTTGAAGTGTTGGAACAAGATTCGAGACAGTCGAAACAAGTTAGCTCCATCCGTGCGTCAACATCTCAAATTGGACTCAGTTTTTGTGTTACATTCCGAAGCCTATAACTTGTGACTTTTTCGAAACCGGACCTCATAATTAGACTCATACTCTTCCATTACTATTGTTTCAACATATTTGAAGTGTTGGAACAAGATTCGGGACAGTCGAAACAAGTTAGCTCCATCCGTTCGTCAACGTCTCAAATTGGACTCAGTTTCTGTGTTACATTCCGAAGCCTATAACTTGTGACTTTTTCGCAACCAGACCTCATAATTAGACTCAAACTCTTCCATTACTATTGTTTCAACATATTTGAAGTGTTGGAACAAGATTCGAGACAGTCGAAACAAGTTAGCTCCATCCGTTCATCAACGTCTCAAATTGGACTCAGTTTCTGTGTTACATTCCGAAGCCTATAACTTGTGACTTTTTCGCAACCGGACCTCATAATTAGACTCAAACTCTTCCATTACTATTGTTTCAACATATTTGAAGTGTTGGAACAAGATTCGAGACAGTCGAAACAAGTTAGCTCCATCCGTTCATCAACGTCTCAAATTGGAGTCAGTTTTTGTGTTACATTCCGAAGCCTATAACTTGTGACTTTTTTGCAACCGGACCTCATAATTAGACTCATACTCTTCCATTACTATTGTTTCGACATATTTGAAGTGTTGGAACAAGATCGAGACAGTCGAAACAAGTTAGCTCCATCCGTTCATCAACGTCTCAAATTGGACTCAGTTTTTGTGTTACATTGCGAAGCCTATAACTTGTGACTTTTTTGCAACCGGATCTCATAATTAGACTCATACTCTTCCATTACTATTGTTTCAACATATTTGAAGTGTTGGAACAAGATTCGTGACAGTCGAAACAAGTTAGCTCCATCCGTGCGTCAACGTCTCAAATTGGACTCAGTTTGTGTGTTACATTCCGAACCTATAACTTGTGACTTTTTCGTAACCGGACCTCGTAACTGGACTCATACTCTTCCATTACTATTGTTTCAACATATTTGAAGTGTTGGAACAAGATTCGAGACAGTCGAAACAAGTTAGCTCCATCCGTTCATCAACGTCTCAAATTGGACTCAGTTTTTGTGTTACATTCCGAAGCCTATAACTTGTGACTTTTTCGCAACCGGACCTCATAATTAGACTCAAACTCTTCCATTACTATTGTTTCAACAGATTTGAAGTGTTGGAACAATATTCGAGACAGTCGAAACAAGTTAGCTCCATCCGTTCATCAACGTCTCAAATTGGACTCAGTTTTTGTGTTACATTCCGAAGCCTATAACTTGTGACTTTTTCGTAACCGGACCTCGTAATTGGACTCAAACTCTTCCATTACTATTGTTTCATCACATTTGAAGTGGTGGAACAAGATTCGTGACAGTCGAAACAAGTTAGCTCCATCCGTGCGTCAACGTCTCAAATTGGACTCAGTTTGTGTGTTACATTCAGAACCTATAACTTGTGACTTTTTCGCAACCGGACCTCGTAATTGGACTCATACTCTTCCATTACTATTGTTTCAACATATTTGAAGTGTTGGAACAAGATTCGAGACAGTCGAAACAAGTTAGCTCCATCCGTTCATCAACGTCTCAAATTGGACTCAGTTTTTGTGTTACATTCCGAAGCCTATAACTTGTGACTTTTTTGCAACCGGACCTCATAATTAGACTCATACTCTTCCATTACTATTATTTCGACATATTTGAAGTGTTGGAACAAGATTCGGGACAGTCGAAACAAGTTAGCTCCATCCGTTCATCAACGTCTCAAATTGGACTCAGTTTTTGTGTTACATTGCGAAGCCTATAACTTGTGACTTTTTTGCAACCGGACCTCATAATTAGACTCATACTCTTCCATTACTATTGTTTCAACATATTTGAAGTGTTGGAACAAGATTCGAGACAGTCGAAACAAGTTAGCTCCATCCGTTTATCAACGTCTCAAATTGGACTCAGTTTGTGTGCTACATTGCTAAGCCTATAACTTGTGACTTTTTCGCAACCGGACCTCGTAATTGGACTCAAACTCTTCCATTACTATTGTTTCATCACATTTGAAGTGGTGGAACAAGATTCGTGACAGTCGAAACAAGTTAGCTTCATCCGTGCGTCAACGTCTCAAATTGAACTCAGTTTGTGTGTTACATTCCGAACCTATAACTTGAGACTTTTTCGCAACCGGACCTCGTAATTGGACTCAAACTCTTCCATTACTATTGTTTCATCACATTTGAAGTGGTGGAACAAGATTCGTGACAGTCGAAGCAAGTTAGCTCCATCCGTGCGTCAACGTCTTAAATTGGACTCAGTTTGTGTGTTACATTCCGAACCTATAACTTGTGACTTTTTCGTAACCGGACCTCGTAATTGGACTCATACTCTTCCATTACTATTGTTTCAACATATTTGAAGTGTTGGAACAAGATTCGAGACAGTCGAAACAAGTTAGCTCCATCCGTTCATCAACGTCTCAAATTGGACTCAATTTTTGTGTTACATTCCGAAGCCTATAACTTGTGACTTTTTTGCAACCGGACCTCATAATTAGACTCATACTCTTCCATTACTATTGTTTCAACATATTTGAAGTGTTGGAACAAGATTCGAGACAGTCGAAACTAGTTAGCTCCATCCGTTCATCAACGTCTCAAATTGGACTCAGTTTTTGTGTTACATTGCGAAGCCTATAACTTGTGACTTTTTTGCAACCGGACCTCATAATTAGACTCATACTCTTACATTACTATTGTTTCAACATATTTGAAGTGTTGGAACAAGATTCGGGACAGTCGAAACAAGTTAGCTCCATCCGTTCGTCAACGTCTCAAATTGGACTCAGTTTCTGTGTTACATTCCGAAGCCTATAACTTGTGACTTTTTCGCAACCGGACCTCATAATTAGACTCAAACTCTTCCATTACTATTGTTTCAACATATTTGAAGTGTTGGAACAAGATTCGAGACAGTCGAAACAAGTTAGCTCCATCCGTTCATCAACGTCTCAAATTGGACTCAGTTTTTGTGTTACATTCCGAAGCCTATAACTTGTGACTTTTTTGCAACCGGACCTCATAATTAGACTCATACTCTTCCATTACTATTGTTTCGACATATTTGAAGTGTTGGAACAAGATCGAGACAGTCGAAACAAGTTAGCTCCATCCGTTCATCAACGTCTCAAATTGGACTCAGTTTTTGTGTTACATTGCGAAGCCTATAACTTGTGACTTTTTTGCAACCGGACCTCATAATTAGACTCATACTCTTCCATTACTATTGTTTCAACATATTTGAAGTGTTGGAACAAGATTCGGGACAGTCGAAACAAGTTAGCTCCATCCGTTAGTCAACGTCTCAAATTGGACTCAGTTTCTGTGTAACATTCCGAAGCCTATAACTTGTGACTTTTTCGCAACCGGACCTCATAATTAGACTCAAACTCTTCCATTACTATTGTTTCAACATATTTGAAGTGTTGGAACAAGATTCGAGACAGTCGAAACAAGTTAGCTCCATCCGTTCATCAACGTCTCAAATTGGACTCAGTTTTTGTGTTACATTCCGAAGCCTATAACTTGTGACTTTTTTGCAACCGGACCTCATAATTAGACTCATACTCTTCCATTACTATTGTTTCGACATATTTGAAGTGTTGGAACAAGATTCGAGACAGTCGAAACAAGTTAGCTCCATCCGTGCGTCAACATCTCAAATTGGACTCAGTTTTTGTGTTACATTCCGAAGCCTATAACTTGTGACTTTTTCGAAACCGGACCTCATAATTAGACTCATACTCTTCCATTACTATTGTTTCAACATATTTGAAGTGTTGGAACAAGATTCGAGACAGTCGAAACAAGTTAGCTCCATCCGTGCGTCAACATCTCAAATTGGACTCAGTTTTTGTGTTACATTCCGAACCTATAACTTGTGACTTTTTCGTAACCGGACCTCGTAACTGGACTCATACTCTTCCATTACTATTGTTTCAACATATTTGAAGTGTTGGAACAAGATTCGAGACAGTCGAAACAAGTTAGCTCCATCCGTTCATCAACGTCTCAAATTGGACTCAGTTTTTGTGTTACATTCCGAAGCCTATAACTTGTGACTTTTTCGCAACCGGACCTCATAATTAGACTCAAACTCTTCCATTACTATTGTTTCAACAGATTTGAAGTGTTGGAACAATATTCGAGACAGTCGAAACAAGTTAGCTCCATCCGTTCATCAACGTCTCAAATTGGACTCAGTTTTTGTGTTACATTCCGAAGCCTATAACTTGTGACTTTTTCGTAACCGGACCTCGTAATTGGACTCAAACTCTTCCATTACTATTGTTTCATCACATTTGAAGTGGTGGAACAAGATTCGTGACAGTCGAAACAAGTTAGCTCCATCCGTGCGTCAACGTCTCAAATTGGACTCAGTTTGTGTGTTACATTCAGAACCTATAACTTGTGACTTTTTCGCAACCGGACCTCGTAATTGGACTCATACTCTTCCATTACTATTGTTTCAACATATTTGAAGTGTTGGAACAAGATTCGAGACAGTCGAAACAAGTTAGCTCCATCCGTTCATTAACGTCTCAAATTGGACTCAGTTTTTGTGTTACATTCCGAAGCCTATAACTTGTGACTTTTTTGCAACCGGACCTCATAATTAGACTCATACTCTTCCATTACTATTATTTCGACATATTTGAAGTGTTGGAACAAGATTCGGGACAGTCGAAACAAGTTAGCTCCATCCGTTCATCAACGTCTCAAATTGGACTCAGTTTTTGTGTTACATTGCGAAGCCTATAACTTGTGACTTTTTTGCAACCGGACCTCATAATTAGACTCATACTCTTCCATTACTATTGTTTCAACATATTTGAAGTGTTGGAACAAGATTCGAGACAGTCGAAACAAGTTAGCTCCATCCGTTTATCAACGTCTCAAATTGGACTCAGTTTGTGTGCTACATTGCTAAGCCTATAACTTGTGACTTTTTCGCAACCGGACCTCGTAATTGGACTCAAACTCTTCCATTACTATTGTCTCATCACATTTGAAGTGGTGGAACAAGATTCGTGACAGTCGAAACAAGTTAGCTTCATCCGTGCGTCAACGTCTCAAATTGAACTCAGTTTGTGTGTTACATTCCGAACCTATAACTTGTGACTTTTTCGCAACCGGACCTCGTAATTGGACTCAAACTCTTCCATTACTATTGTTTCATCACATTTGAAGTGGTGGAACAAGATTCGTGACAGTCGAAGCAAGTTAGCTCCATCCGTGCGTCAACGTCTTAAATTGGACTCAGTTTGTGTGTTACATTCCGAACCTATAACTTGTGACTTTTTCGTAACCGGACCTCGTAATTGGACTCATACTCTTCCATTACTATTGTTTCAACATATTTGAAGTGTTGGAACAAGATTCGAGACAGTCGAAACAAGTTAGCTCCATCCGTTCATCAACGTCTCAAATTGGACTCAATTTTTGTGTTACATTCCGAAGCCTATAACTTGTGACTTTTTTGCAACCGGACCTCATAATTAGACTCATACTCTTCCATTACTATTGTTTCAACATATTTGAAGTGTTGGAACAAGATTCGAGACAGTCGAAACTAGTTAGCTCCATCCGTTCATCAACGTCTCAAATTGGACTCAGTTTTTGTGTTACATTGCGAAGCCTATAACTTGTGACTTTTTTGCAACCGGACCTCATAATTAGACTCATACTCTTACATTACTATTGTTTCAACATATTTGAAGTGTTGGAACAAGATTCGGGACAGTCGAAACAAGTTAGCTCCATCCGTTCGTCAACGTCTCAAATTGGACTCAGTTTCTGTGTTACATTCCGAAGCCTATAACTTGTGACTTTTTCGCAACCGGACCTCATAATTAGACTCAAACTCTTCCATTACTATTGTTTCAACATATTTGAAGTGTTGGAACAAGATTCGAGACAGTCGAAACAAGTTAGCTCCATCCGTTCATCAACGTCTCAAATTGGACTCAGTTTTTGTGTTACATTCCGAAGCCTATAACTTGTGACTTTTTTGCAACCGGACCTCATAATTAGACTCATACTCTTCCATTACTATTGTTTCGACATATTTGAAGTGTTGGAACAAGATCGAGACAGTCGAAACAAGTTAGCTCCATCCGTTCATCAACGTCTCAAATTGGACTCAGTTTTTGTGTTACATTGCGAAGCCTATAACTTGTGACTTTTTTGCAACCGGACCTCATAATTAGACTCATACTCTTCCATTACTATTGTTTCAACATATTTGAAGTGTTGGAACAAGATTCGGGACAGTCGAAACAAGTTAGCTCCATCCGTTAGTCAACGTCTCAAATTGGACTCAGTTTCTGTGTAACATTCCGAAGCCTATAACTTGTGACTTTTTCGCAACCGGACCTCATAATTAGACTCAAACTCTTCCATTACTATTGTTTCAACATATTTGAAGTGTTGGAACAAGATTCGAGACAGTCGAAACAAGTTAGCTCCATCCGTTCATCAACGTCTCAAATTGGACTCAGTTTTTGTGTTACATTCCGAAGCCTATAACTTGTGACTTTTTTGCAACCGGACCTCATAATTAGACTCATACTCTTCCATTACTATTGTTTCGACATATTTGAAGTGTTGGAACAAGATTCGAGACAGTCGAAACAAGTTAGCTCCATCCGTGCGTCAACATCTCAAATTGGACTCAGTTTTTGTGTTACATTCCGAAGCCTATAACTTGTGACTTTTTCGAAACCGGACCTCATAATTAGACTCATACTCTTCCATTACTATTGTTTCAACATATTTGAAGTGTTGGAACAAGATTCGGGACAGTCGAAACAAGTTAGCTCCATCCGTTCGTCAACGTCTCAAATTGGACTCAGTTTCTGTGTTACATTCCGAAGCCTATAACTTGTGACTTTTTCGCAACCGGACCTCATAATTAGACTCAAACTCTTCCATTACTATTGTTTCAACATATTTGAAGTGTTGGAACAAGATTCGAGACAGTCGAAACAAGTTAGCTCCATCCGTTCATCAACGTCTCAAATTGGACTCAGTTTCTGTGTTACATTCCGAAGCCTATAACTTGTGACTTTTTCGCAACCGGACCTCATAATTAGACTCAAACTCTTCCATTACTATTGTTTCAACATATTTGAAGTGTTGGAACAAGATTCGAGACAGTCGAAACAAGTTAGCTCCATCCGTTCATCAACGTCTCAAATTGGAGTCAGTTTTTGTGTTACATTCCGAAGCCTATAACTTGTGACTTTTTTGCAACCGGACCTCATAATTAGACTCATACTCTTCCATTACTATTGTTTCGACATATTTGAAGTGTTGGAACAAGATCGAGACAGTCGAAACAAGTTAGCTCCATCCGTTCATCAACGTCTCAAATTGGACTCAGTTTTTGTGTTACATTGCGAAGCCTATAACTTGTGACTTTTTTGCAACCGGATCTCATAATTAGACTCATACTCTTCCATTACTATTGTTTCAACATATTTGAAGTGTTGGAACAAGATTCGTGACAGTCGAAACAAGTTAGCTCCATCCGTGCGTCAACGTCTCAAATTGGACTCAGTTTGTGTGTTACATTCCGAACCTATAACTTGTGACTTTTTCGTAACCGGACCTCGTAACTGGACTCATACTCTTCCATTACTATTGTTTCAACATATTTGAAGTGTTGGAACAAGATTCGAGACAGTCGAAACAAGTTAGCTCCATCCGTTCATCAACGTCTCAAATTGGACTCAGTTTTTGTGTTACATTCCGAAGCCTATAACTTGTGACTTTTTCGCAACCGGACCTCATAATTAGACTCAAACTCTTCCATTACTATTGTTTCAACAGATTTGAAGTGTTGGAACAATATTCGAGACAGTCGAAACAAGTTAGCTCCATCCGTTCATCAACGTCTCAAATTGGACTCAGTTTTTGTGTTACATTCCGAAGCCTATAACTTGTGACTTTTTCGCAACCGGACCTCATAATTAGACTCAAACTCTTCCATTACTATTGTTTCAACAGATTTGAAGTGTTGGAACAATATTTGGGACAGTCGAAACAAGTTAGCTCCATCCGTACGTCAACCGTCTCAAATTGGACTCAGTTTCTGTGTTACATTCCTAAGCCTATAACTTGTGACTTTTTCGCAACCGGACCTCGTAATTGGACTCAAACACTTCTATTACTATTGTTTCAAAAGATTTGAAGTGTTGGAATAAGATTTGGGACAGTCGAAACAAGTTAGCTCCATCCGTGCATCAACGTCTCAAATTGGACTCAGTTTCTGTGTAACATTCCGAAGCCTATAACTTGTGACTTTGTCGCAATCAGACCTCGTAATTTTACTCAAACTCTTCCATTATTATTGTTTCAACACATTTGAAGTATTGGAACATGATTCGGGACAGGCAAAACAAGTTAGCTCCATCCGTGCGTGAACATCTCAAATTGGACATAGTTTGTGTGTTACATTCCCAAGCCAATAACTTGTGACTTTTTCGAAACCGAACCTCGTAATGGGACTCAAACTCTTGTATTACTATTATTTCAACACATTTGATGTGTTGGAACAAGATTCGGGACGGTCGAAACTAGTTAGCTCCATCCGTTCGTCAACGTCTCAAATTGGACTCAGTTTGTGAGTTACATTCCGAAGCCTATAACTTGTGAGTTTTTTGCAACCGGACCTCATAATTAGACTCATACTCTTCCATTACTATTGTTTCAACATATTTGAAGTGTTGGAACAAGATTCGGGACAGTCGAAACAAGTTAGCTCCATCCGTTCGTCAACGTCTCAAATTGGACTCAGTTTCTGTGTTACATTCCGAAGCCTATAACTTGTGACTTTTTCGCAACCGGACCTCATAATTAGACTCAAACTCTTCCATTACTATTGTTTCAACAGATTTGAAGTGTTGGAACAATATTTGGGACAGTGGAAACAAGTTAGCTCTATCCGTACGTCAACGTCTCAAATTGGACTCAGTTTCTGTGTTGCATTCCGAAGCCTATAACTTGTGACTTTTTCGCAACCGGACCTCGTGATTGGACTCAAACTCTTCTATAACTATTGTTACAACACATTTGATGTGCTGGAACAAGATTCGGGACGGTCGAAACTAGTTAGCTCCATCCGTTCGTCAACCTCTCAAATTGGACTCAGTTTGTGAGTTACATTCCGAAGCCTATAACTTGTGACTTTTTTGCAACCGGACCTCATAATTAGACTCATACTCTTTCATTACTATTGTTTTAACATATTTGAAGTGTTGAAACAAGATTCGGGACAGTCAAAATAAGTTAGCTCCATCCGTACGTCAACGTCTCAAATTGGACACAGTTTGTGTGTTACATTCCGTAGCCTATAACTTGTGACTTTTTCGCAACCGGACCTCACAATTAGACCCAAACTCTTTCATTACTATTGTTTTAATAGATTTGAAGTGTTGGAAAAATATTTGGGACAGTCAAAACAAGTTAGCTCCATCCGTGCGTCAACGTCTCAAATTGGACTCAGTTTGTGTGCTACATTCCTAAACCTATAACTTGTGACTTCTTCGCAACCGGACCTCGTAATTGGACTCAAACTCTTCTATTACTATTGTTTCAACAGATTTGAAGTGTTGGAACAAGATTCGGGACGGTCGAAACAAGTTAGCTCCATCCGTTCGTCAACGTCTCAAATTGGACTCAGTTTGTGTGTTACGTTCCGAACCCTATAACTTGTGACTTTTTCGCAACCGGACCTCGTAATTGGACTCAAACACTTCCATTACTATTGTTTCATCACATTTGAAGTAGTGGAACAAGATTCGTGACAGTCGAAACAAGTTAGCTCCATCCGTGCGTCAACGTCTCAAATTGGACTCAGTTTGTGTGTTACATTCCGAACCTATAACTTGTGACTTTTTCGCAACCGGACCTCGTAATTGGACTCAAACTCTTGTATTACTATTATTTCAACACATTTGATGTGTTGGAACAAGATTCGGGACGGTCGAAACTAGTTAGCTCCATCCGTTCGTCAACGTCTCAAATTGGACTCAGTTTGTGTGTTACATTCCGAAGCCTATAACTTGTGACTTTTTTGCAACCGGACCTCATAATTAGACTCATACTCTTCCATTACTATTATTTCGACATATTTGAAGTGTTGGAACAAGATTTGAGACAGTCGAAACAAGTTAGCTCCATCCGTTCATCAACGTCTCAAATTGGACTCAGTTTTTGTGTTACATTGCGAAGCCTATAACTTGTGACTTTTTTGCAACCGGACCTCATAATTAGACTCATACTCTTCCATTACTATTGTTTCAACATATTTGAAGTGTTGGAACAAGATTCGGGACAGTCGAAACAAGTTAGCTCCATCCGTTCGTCAACGTCTCAAATTGGACTCAGTTTCTGTGTTACATTCCGAAGCCTATAACTTGTGACTTTTTCGCAACCGGACCTCATAATTAGACTCAAACTCTTCCATTACTATTGTTTCAACATATTTGAAGTGTTGGAACAAGATTCGAGACAGTCGAAACAAGTTAGCTCCATCCGTTCATCAACGTCTCAAATTGGAGTCAGTTTTTGTGTTACATTCCGAAGCCTATAACTTGTGACTTTTTTGCAACCGGACCTCATAATTAGACTCATACTCTTCCATTACTATTGTTTCGACATATTTGAAGTGTTGGAACAAGATCGAGACAGTCGAAACAAGTTAGCTCCATCCGTTCATCAACGTCTCAAATTGGACTCAGTTTTTGTGTTACATTGCGAAGCCTATAACTTGTGACTTTTTTGCAACCGGATCTCATAATTAGACTCATACTCTTCCATTACTATTGTTTCAACATATTTGAAGTGTTGGAACAAGATTCGTGACAGTCGAAACAAGTTAGCTCCATCCGTGCGTCAACGTCTCAAATTGGACTCAGTTTGTGTGTTACATTCCGAACCTATAACTTGTGACTTTTTCGTAACCGGACCTCGTAACTGGACTCATACTCTTCCATTACTATTGTTTCAACATATTTGAAGTGTTGGAACAAGATTCGAGACAGTCGAAACAAGTTAGCTCCATCCGTTTATCAACGTCTCAAATTGGACTCAGTTTTTGTGTTACATTCCGAAGCCTATAACTTGTGACTTTTTCGCAACCGGACCTCATAATTAGACTCAAACTCTTCCATTACTATTGTTTCAACAGATTTGAAGTGTTGGAACAAGATTCGTGACAGTCGAAACAAGTTAGCTCCATCCGTGCGTCAACGTCTCAAATTGGACTCAGTTTGTGTGTTACATTCCGAACCTATAACTTGTGACTTTTTCGTAACCGGACCTCGTAACTGGACTCATACTCTTCCATTACTATTGTTTCAACATATTTGAAGTGTTGGAACAAGATTCGAGACAGTCGAAACAAGTTAGCTCCATCAGTTCATCAACGTCTCAAATTGGACTCAGTTTTTGTGTTACATTCCGAAGCCTATAACTTGTGACTTTTTCGCAACCGGACCTCATAATTAGACTCAAACTCTTCCATTACTATTGTTTCAACAGATTTGAAGTGTTGGAACAATATTTGGGACAGTCGAAACAAGTTAGCTCCATCCGTACGTCAACCGTCTCAAATTGGACTCAGTTTCTGTGTTACATTCCTAAGCCTATAACTTGTGACTTTTTCGCAACCGGACCTCGTAATTGGACTCAAACTCTTCTATTACTATTGTTTCAAAAGATTTGAAGTGTTGGAATAAGATTTGGGACAGTCGAAACAAGTTAGCTCCATCCGTGCATCAACGTCTCAAATTCGACTCAATTTGTGTGTAACATTCCGAAGCCTATAACTTGTGACTTTGTCGCAATCAGACCTCGTAATTTTACTCAAACTCTTCCATTATTATTGTTTCAACACATTTGAAGTATTGGAACATGATTCGGGACAGGCAAAACAAGTTAGCTCCATCCGTGCGTGAACATCTCAAATTGGACATAGTTTGTGTGTTACATTCCGAAGCCAATAACTTGTGACTTTTTCGAAACCGAACCTCGTAATTGGACTCAAACTCTTGTATTACTATTATTTCAACACATTTGATGTGTTGGAACAAGATTCGGGACGGTCGAAACTAGTTAGCTCCATCCGTTCGTCAACGTCTCAAATTGGACTCAGTTTGTGAGTTACATTCCGAAGCCTATAACTTGTGAGTTTTTTGCAACCGGACCTCATAATTAGACTCATACTCTTCCATTACTATTGTTTCAACATATTTGAAGTGTTGGAACAAGATTCGGGACAGTCGAAACAAGTTAGCTCCATCCGTTCGTCAACGTCTCAAATTGGACTCAGTTTCTGTGTTACATTCCGAAGCCTATAACTTGTGACTTTTTCGCAACCGGACCTCATAATTAGACTCAAACTCTTCCATTACTATTGTTTCAACAGATTTGAAGTGTTGGAACAATATTTGGGACAGTGGAAACAAGTTAGCTCTATCCGTACGTCAACGTCTCAAATTGGACTCAGTTTCTGTGTTGCATTCCGAAGCCTATAACTTGTGACTTTTTCGCAACCGGACCTCGTGATTGGACTCAAACTCTTCTATAACTATTGTTACAACACATTTGATGTGTTGGAACAAGATTCGGGACGGTCGAAACTAGTTAGCTCCATCCGTTCGTCAACCTCTCAAATTGGACTCAGTTTGTGAGTTACATTCCGAAGCCTATAACTTGTGACTTTTTTGCAACCGGACCTCATAATTAGACTCATACTCTTTCATTACTATTGTTTCAACATATTTGAAGTGTTGAAACAAGATTCGGGACAGTCAAAATAAGTTAGCTCCATCCGTACGTCAACGTCTCAAATTGGACACAGTTTGTGTGTTACATTCCGTAGCCTATAACTTGTGACTTTTTCGCAACCGGACCTCACAATTAGACCCAAACTCTTTCATTACTATTGTTTTAATAGATTTGAAGTGTTGGAAAAATATTTGGGACAGTCAAAACAAGTTAGCTCCATCCGTGCGTCAACGTCTCAAATTGGACTCAGTTTGTGTGCTACATTCCTAAGCCTATAACTTGTGACTTTTTCGCAACCGGACCTCGTAATTGGACTCAAACTCTTCTATTACTATTGTTTCAACAGATTTGAAGTGTTGGAACAAGATTCGGGACGGTCGAAACAAGTTAGCTCCATCCGTTCGTCAACGTCTCAAATTGGACTTAGTTTGTGTGTTACGTTCCGAACCCTATAACTTGTGACTTTTTCGCAACCGGACCTCGTAATTGGACTCAAACTCTTCCATTACTATTGTTTCATCACATTTGAAGTAGTGGAACAAGATTCGTGACAGTCGAAACAAGTTAGCTCCATCCGTGCGTCAACGTCTCAAATTGGACTCAGTTTGTGTGTTACATTCCGAACCTATAACTTGTGACTTTTTCGCAACCGGACCTCGTAATTGGACTCAAACTCTTGTATTACTATTATTTCAACACATTTGATGTGTTGGAACAAGATTCGGGACGGTCGAAACTAGTTAGCTCCATCCGTTCGTCAACGTCTCAAATTGGACTCAGTTTGTGTGTTACATTCCGAAGCCTATAACTTGTGACTTTTTTGCAACCGGACCTCATAATTAGACTCATACTCTTCCATTACTATTATTTCGACATATTTGAAGTGTTGGAACAAGATTTGAGACAGTCGAAACAAGTTAGCTCCATCCGTTCATCAACGTCTCAAATTGGACTCAGTTTTTGTGTTACATTGCGAAGCCTATAACTTGTGACTTTTTTGCAACCGGATCTCATAATTAGACTCATACTCTTCCATTACTATTGTTTCAACATATTTGAAGTGTTGGAACAAGATTCGTGACAGTCGAAACAAGTTAGCTCCATCCGTGCGTCAACGTCTCAAATTGGACTCAGTTTGTGTGTTACATTCCGAACCTATAACTTGTGACTTTTTCGTAACCGGACCTCGTAACTGGACTCATACTCTTCCATTACTATTGTTTCAACATATTTGAAGTGTTGGAACAAGATTCGAGACAGTCGAAACAAGTTAGCTCCATCCGTTCATCAACGTCTCAAATTGGACTCAGTTTTTGTGTTACATTCCGAAGCCTATAACTTGTGACTTTTTCGCAACCGGACCTCATAATTAGACTCAAACTCTTCCATTACTATTGTTTCAATAGATTTGAAGTGTTGGAACAAGATTCGTGACAGTCGAAACAAGTTAGCTCCATCCGTGCGTCAACGTCTCAAATTGGACTCAGTTTGTGTGTTACATTCCGAACCTATAACTTGTGACTTTTTCGTAACCGGACCTCGTAACTGGACTCATACTCTTCCATTACTATTGTTTCAACATATTTGAAGTGTTGGAACAAGATTCGAGACAGTCGAAACAAGTTAGCTCCATCCGTTCATCAACGTCTCAAATTGGACTTAGTTTTTGTGTTACATTCCGAAGCCTATAACTTGTGACTTTTTCGCAACCGGACCTCATAATTAGACTCAAACTCTTCCATTACTATTGTTTCAACAGATTTGAAGTGTTGGAACAATATTTGGGACAGTCGAAACAAGTTAGCTCCATCCGTACGTCAACCGTCTCAAATTGGACTCAGTTTCTGTGTTACATTCCTAAGCCTATAACTTGTGACTTTTTCGCAACCGGACCTCGTAATTGGACTCAAACTCTTCTATTACTATTGTTTCAAAAGATTTGAAGTGTTGGAATAAGATTTGGGACAGTCGAAACAAGTTAGCTCCATCCGTGCATCAACGTCTCAAATTCGACTCAATTTGTGTGTAACATTCCGAAGCCTATAACTTGTGACTTTGTCGCAATCAGACCTCGTAATTTTACTCAAACTCTTCCATTATTATTGTTTCAACACATTTGAAGTATTGGAACATGATTCGGGACAGGCAAAACAAGTTAGCTCCATCCGTGCGTGAACATCTCAAATTGGACAAAGTTTGTGTGTTACATTCCGAAGCCAATAACTTGTGACTTTTTCGAAACCGAACCTCGTAATGGGACTCAAACTCTTGTATTACTATTATTTCAACACATTTGATGTGTTGGAACAAGATTCGGGACGGTCGAAACTAGTTAGCTCCATCCGTTCGTCAACGTCTCAAATTGGACTCAGTTTGTGAGTTACATTCCGAAGCCTATAACTTGTGAGTTTTTTGCAACCGGACCTCATAATTAGACTCATACTCTTCCATTACTATTGTTTCAACATATTTGAAGTGTTGGAACAAGATTCGGGACAGTCGAAACAAGTTAGCTCCATCCGTTCGTCAACGTCTCAAATTGGACTCAGTTTCTGTGTTACATTCCGAAGCCTATAACTTGTGACTTTTTCGCAACCGGACCTCATAATTAGACTCAAACTCTTCCATTACTATTGTTTCAACAGATTTGAAGTGTTGGAACAATATTTGGGACAGTGGAAACAAGTTAGCTCTATCCGTACGTCAACGTCTCAAATTGGACTCAGTTTCTGTGTTGCATTCCGAAGCCTATAACTTGTGACTTTTTCGCAACCGGACCTCGTGATTGGACTCAAACTCTTCTATAACTATTGTTACAACACATTTGATGTGCTGGAACAAGATTCGGGACGGTCGAAACTAGTTAGCTCCATCCGTTCGTCAACCTCTCAAATTGGACTCAGTTTGTGAGTTACATTCCGAAGCCTATAACTTGTGACTTTTTTGCAACCGGACCTCATAATTAGACTCATACTCTTTCATTACTATTGTTTTAACATATTTGAAGTGTTGAAACAAGATTCGGGACAGTCAAAATAAGTTAGCTCCATCCGTACGTCAACGTCTCAAATTGGACACAGTTTGTGTGTTACATTCCGTAGCCTATAACTTGTGACTTTTTCGCAACCGGACCTCACAATTAGACCCAAACTCTTTCATTACTATTGTTTTAATAGATTTGAAGTGTTGGAAAAATATTTGGGACAGTCAAAACAAGTTAGCTCCATCCGTGCGTCAACGTCTCAAATTGGACTCAGTTTGTGTGCTACATTCCTAAGCCTATAACTTGTGACTTCTTCGCAACCGGACCTCGTAATTGGACTCAAACTCTTCTATTACTATTGTTTCAACAGATTTGAAGTGTTGGAACAAGATTCGGGACGGTCGAAACAAGTTAGCTCCATCCGTTCGTCAACGTCTCAAATTGGACTCAGTTTGTGTGTTACGTTCCGAACCCTATAACTTGTGACTTTTTCGCAACCGGACCTCGTAATTGGACTCAAACACTTCCATTACTATTGTTTCATCACATTTGAAGTAGTGGAACAAGATTCGTGACAGTCGAAACAAGTTAGCTCCATCCGTGCGTCAACGTCTCAAATTGGACTCAGTTTGTGTGTTACATTCCGAACCTATAACTTGTGACTTTTTCGCAACCGGACCTCGTAATTGGACTCAAACTCTTGTATTACTATTATTTCAACACATTTGATGTGTTGGAACAAGATTCGGGACGGTCGAAACTAGTTAGCTCCATCCGTTCGTCAACGTCTCAAATTGGACTCAGTTTGTGTGTTACATTCCGAAGCCTATAACTTGTGACTTTTTTGCAACCGGACCTCATAATTAGACTCATACTCTTCCATTACTATTATTTCGACATATTTGAAGTGTTGGAACAAGATTTGAGACAGTCGAAACAAGTTAGCTCCATCCGTTCATCAACGTCTCAAATTGGACTCAGTTTTTGTGTTACATTGCGAAGCCTATAACTTGTGACTTTTTTGCAACCGGACCTCATAATTAGACTCATACTCTTCCATTACTATTGTTTCAACATATTTGAAGTGTTGGAACAAGATTCGGGACAGTCGAAACAAGTTAGCTCCATCCGTTCGTCAACGTCTCAAATTGGACTCAGTTTCTGTGTTACATTCCGAAGCCTATAACTTGTGACTTTTTCGCAACCGGACCTCATAATTAGACTCAAACTCTTCCATTACTATTGTTTCAACATATTTGAAGTGTTGGAACAAGATTCGAGACAGTCGAAACAAGTTAGCTCCATCCGTTCATCAACGTCTCAAATTGGAGTCAGTTTTTGTGTTACATTCCGAAGCCTATAACTTGTGACTTTTTTGCAACCGGACCTCATAATTAGACTCATACTCTTCCATTACTATTGTTTCGACATATTTGAAGTGTTGGAACAAGATCGAGACAGTCGAAACAAGTTAGCTCCATCCGTTCATCAACGTCTCAAATTGGACTCAGTTTTTGTGTTACATTGCGAAGCCTATAACTTGTGACTTTTTTGCAACCGGATCTCATAATTAGACTCATACTCTTCCATTACTATTGTTTCAACATATTTGAAGTGTTGGAACAAGATTCGTGACAGTCGAAACAAGTTAGCTCCATCCGTGCGTCAACGTCTCAAATTGGACTCAGTTTGTGTGTTACATTCCGAACCTATAACTTGTGACTTTTTCGTAACCGGACCTCGTAACTGGACTCATACTCTTCCATTACTATTGTTTCAACATATTTGAAGTGTTGGAACAAGATTCGAGACAGTCGAAACAAGTTAGCTCCATCCGTTTATCAACGTCTCAAATTGGACTCAGTTTTTGTGTTACATTCCGAAGCCTATAACTTGTGACTTTTTCGCAACCGGACCTCATAATTAGACTCAAACTCTTCCATTACTATTGTTTCAACAGATTTGAAGTGTTGGAACAAGATTCGTGACAGTCGAAACAAGTTAGCTCCATTCGTGCGTCAACGTCTCAAATTGGACTCAGTTTGTGTGTTACATTCCGAACCTATAACTTGTGACTTTTTCGTAACCGGACCTCGTAACTGGACTCATACTCTTCCATTACTATTGTTTCAATATATTTGAAGTGTTGGAACAAGATTCGAGACAGTCGAAACAAGTTAGCTCCATCCGTTCATCAACGTCTCAAATTGGACTCAGTTTTTGTGTTACATTCCGAAGCCTATAACTTGTGACTTTTTCGCAACCGGACCTCATAATTAGACTCAAACTCTTCCATTACTATTGTTTCAACAGATTTGAAGTGTTGGAACAATATTTGGGACAGTCGAAACAAGTTAGCTCCATCCGTACGTCAACCGTCTCAAATTGGACTCAGTTTCTGTGTTACATTCCTAAGCCTATAACTTGTGACTTTTTCGCAACCGGACCTCGTAATTGGACTCAAACTCTTCTATTACTATTGTTTCAAAAGATTTGAAGTGTTGGAATAAGATTTGGGACAGTCGAAACAAGTTAGCTCCATCCGTGCATCAACGTCTCAAATTCGACTCAATTTGTGTGTAACATTCCGAAGCCTATAACTTGTGACTTTGTCGCAATCAGACCTCGTAATTTTACTCAAACTCTTCCATTATTATTGTTTCAACACATTTGAAGTATTGGAACATGATTCGGGACAGGCAAAACAAGTTAGCTCCATCCGTGCGTGAACATCTCAAATTGGACATAGTTTGTGTGTTACATTCCGAAGCCAATAACTTGTGACTTTTTCGAAACCGAACCTCGTAATGGGACTCAAACTCTTGTATTACTATTATTTCAACACATTTGATGTGTTGGAACAAGATTCGGGACGGTCGAAACTAGTTAGCTCCATCCGTTCGTCAACGTCTCAAATTGGACTCAGTTTGTGAGTTACATTCCGAAGCCTATAACTTGTGAGTTTTTTGCAACCGGACCTCATAATTAGACTCATACTCTTCCATTACTATTGTTTCAACATATTTGAAGTGTTGGAACAAGATTCGGGACAGTCGAAACAAGTTAGCTCCATCCGTTCGTCAACGTCTCAAATTGGACTCAGTTTCTGTGTTACATTCCGAAGCCTATAACTTGTGACTTTTTCGCAACCGGACCTCATAATTAGACTCAAACTCTTCCATTACTATTGTTTCAACAGATTTGAAGTGTTGGAACAATATTTGGGACAGTGGAAACAAGTTAGCTCTATCCGTACGTCAACGTCTCAAATTGGACTCAGTTTCTGTGTTGCATTCCGAAGCCTATAACTTGTGACTTTTTCGCAACCGGACCTCGTGATTGGACTCAAACTCTTCTATAACTATTGTTACAACACATTTGATGTGTTGGAACAAGATTCGGGACGGTCGAAACTAGTTAGCTCCATCCGTTCGTCAACCTCTCAAATTGGACTCAGTTTGTGAGTTACATTCCGAAGCCTATAACTTGTGACTTTTTTGCAACCGGACCTCATAATTAGACTCATACTCTTTCATTACTATTGTTTCAACATATTTGAAGTGTTGAAACAAGATTCGGGACAGTCAAAATAAGTTAGCTCCATCCGTACGTCAACGTCTCAAATTGGACACAGTTTGTGTGTTACATTCCGTAGCCTATAACTTGTGACTTTTTCGCAACCGGACCTCACAATTAGACCCAAACTCTTTCATTACTATTGTTTTAATAGATTTGAAGTGTTGGAAAAATATTTGGGACAGTCAAAACAAGTTAGCTCCATCCGTGCGTCAACGTCTCAAATTGGACTCAGTTTGTGTGCTACATTCCTAAGCCTATAACTTGTGACTTTTTCGCAACCGGACCTCGTAATTGGACTCAAACTCTTCTATTACTATTGTTTCAACAGATTTGAAGTGTTGGAACAAGATTCGGGACGGTCGAAACAAATTAGCTCCATCCGTTCGTCAACGTCTCAAATTGGACTTAGTTTGTGTGTTACGTTCCGAACCCTATAACTTGTGACTTTTTCGCAACCGGACCTCGTAATTGGACTCAAACTCTTCCATTACTATTGTTTCATCACATTTGAAGTAGTGGAACAAGATTCGTGACAGTCGAAACAAGTTAGCTCCATCCGTGCGTCAACGTCTCAAATTGGACTCAGTTTGTGTGTTACATTCCGAACCTATAACTTGTGACTTTTTCGCAACCGGACCTCGTAATTGGACTCAAACTCTTGTATTACTATTATTTCAACACATTTGATGTGTTGGAACAAGATTCGGGACGGTCGAAACTAGTTAGCTCCATCCGTTCGTCAACGTCTCAAATTGGACTCAGTTTGTGTGTTACATTCCGAATCCTATAACTTGTGACTTTTTTGCAACCGGACCTCATAATTAGACTCATACTCTTCCATTACTATTATTTCGACATATTTGAAGTGTTGGAACAAGATTTGAGACAGTCGAAACAAGTTAGCTCCATCCGTTCATCAACGTCTCAAATTGGACTCAGTTTTTGTGTTACATTGCGAAGCCTATAACTTGTGACTTTTTTGCAACCGGACCTCATAATTAGACTCATACTCTTCCATTACTATTGTTTCAACATATTTGAAGTGTTGGAACAAGATTCGGGACAGTTGAAACAAGTTAGCTCCATCCGTTCGTCAACGTCTCAAATTTGACTCAGTTTCTGTGTTACATTCCGAAGCCTATAACTTGTGACTTTTTCGCAACCGGACCTCATAATTAGACTCAAACTCTTCCATTACTATTGTTTCAACATATTTGAAGTGCTGGAAAAAGATTCGGGACAGTCGAAACAAGTTAGCTCCATCCGTTCGTCAACGTCTCAAATTGGACTCAGTTTCTGTGTTACATTCCGAACCCTATAACTTGTGACTTTTTCGCAACCGAACCTCGTAATTGGACTCAAACTCTTCCATTACTATTGTTTCATCACATTTGAAGTGGTGGAACAAGATTCGTGACATTCGAAACAAGTTAGCTCCATCTGTGCGTCAACGTCTCAAATTGGACTTTTTCGCAACCGGACCTCACAATTAGACCCAAACTCTTTCATTACTATTGTTTTAATCGATTTAAAGTGTTGGAAAAATATTTGGGACAGTCAAAACAAGTTAGCTCCATCCGTGCGTCAACGTCTCAAATTGGACTCAGTTTGTGTGCTACATTCCTAAGCCTATAACTTGTGACTTTTTCGCAACCGGACCTCGTAATTGGACTCAAACTCTTCTATTACTATTGTTTCAACAGATTTGAAGTGTTGGAACAAGATTCGGGACGGTCGAAACAAGTTAGCTCCATCCGTTCGTCAACGTCTCAAATTGGACTCAGTTTGTGTGTTACGTTCCGAACCCTATAACTTGTGACTTTTTCGCAACCGGACCTCGTAATTGGACTCAAACTCTTCCATTACTATTGTTTCATCACATTTGAAGTAGTGGAACAAGATTCGTGACAGTCGAAACAAGTTAGCTCCATCCGTGCGTCAACGTCTCAAATTGGACTCAGTTTGTGTGTTACATTCCGAACCTATAACTTGTGACTTTTTCGCAACCGGACCTCGTAATTGGACTGAAACTCTTGTATTACTATTATTTCAACACATTTGATGTGTTGGAACAAGATTCGGGACGGTCGAAACTAGTTAGCTCCATCCGTTCGTCAACGTCTCAAATTGGACTCAGTTTGTGTGTTACATTCCGAAGCCTATAACTTGTGACTTTTTTGCAACCGGACCTCATAATTAGACTCATACTCTTCCATTACTATTATTTCGACATATTTGAAGTGTTGGAACAAGATTCGGGACAGTCGAAACAAGTTAGCTCCATCCGTTCGTCAACGTCTCAAATTTGACTCAGTTTCTGTGTTACATTCCGAAGCCTATAACTTGTGACTTTTTCGCAACCGGACCTCATAATTAGACTCAAACTCTTCCATTACTA
The DNA here is from genome assembly GCA_035048495.1 of Euptelea pleiosperma. Classification (NCBI taxonomy): domain Eukaryota; kingdom Viridiplantae; phylum Streptophyta; class Magnoliopsida; order Ranunculales; family Eupteleaceae; genus Euptelea; species Euptelea pleiosperma. The sequence continues at coordinate 446,926 of CM068548.1, forward strand.
TTGTTTCAACATATTTGAAGTGCTGGAACAAGATTCGGGACAGTCGAAACAAGTTAGCTCCATCCGTTCGTCAACGTCTCAAATTGGACTCAGTTTCTGTGTAACATTCCGAACCCTATAACTTGTGACTTTTTCGCAACCGAACCTCGTAATTGGACTCAAACTCTTCCATTACTATTGTTTCATCACATTTGAAGTGGTGGAACAAGATTCGTGACATTCGAAACAAGTGAGCTCCATCTGTGCGTCAACGTCTCAAATTGGACTCAGTTTGTGTGTTACATTCCGTAGCCTATAACTTGTGACTTTTTCGCAATCGGACCTCACAATTAGACCCAAACTCTTTCATTACTATTGTTTTAATAGATTTGAAGTGTTGGAAAAATATTTGGGACAGTCAAAACAAGTTAGCTCCATCCGTGCGTCAACGTCTCAAATTGGACTCAGTTTGTGTGCTACATTCCTATGCCTATAACTTGTGACTTTTTCGCAACCGGACCTCGTAATTGGACTCAAACTCTTCTATTACTATTGTTTCAACAGATTTGAAGTGTTGGAACAAGATTCGGGACGGTCGAAACAAGTTAGCTCCATCCGTTCGTCAACGTCTCAAATTGGACTCAGTTTGTGTGTTACGTTCCGAACCCTATAACTTGTGACTTTTTCGCAACCGGACCTCGTAATTGGACTCAAACTCTTCCATTACTATTGTTTCATCACATTTGAAGTGGTGGAACAAGATTCGTGACAGTCGAAACAAGTTAGCTCCATCCGTGCGTCAACGTCTCAAATTGGACTCAGTTTGTGTGTTACATTCAGAACCTATAACTTGTGACTTTTTCGCAACTGGACCTCGTAATTGGACTCATACTCTTCCATTACTATTGTTTCAACATATTTGAAGTGTTGGAACAAGATTCGAGACAGTCGAAACAAGTTAGCTCCATCCGTTCATCAACGTCTCAAATTGGACTCAGTTTTTGTGTTACATTCCGAAGCCTATAACTTGTGACTTTTTTGCAACCGGACCTCATAATTAGACTCATACTCTTCCATTACTATTATTTCGACATATTTGAAGTGTTGGAACAAGATTTGAGACAGTCGAAACAAGTTAGCTCCATCCATTCATCAATGTCTCAAATTGGACTAAGTTTTTGTGTTACATTGCGAAGCCTATAACTTGTGACTTTTTTGCAACCGGACCTCATAATTAGACTCATACTCTTCCATTACTATTGTTTCAACATATTTGAAGTGTTGGAATAAGATTCGGGACAGTCGAAACAAGTTAGCTCCATCCGTTCGTCAACGTCTCAAATTGGACTCAGTTTCTGTGTTACATTCCGAAGCCTATAACTTGTGACTTTTTCGCAACCGGACCTCATAATTAGAATCAAACTCTTCCATTACTATTGTTTCAACATATTTGAAGTGTTGGAACAAGATTCGAGACAGTCGAAACAAGTTAGCTCCATCCGTTCATCAAGGTCTCAAATTGGACTCAGTTTTTGTGTTACATTCCGAAGCCTATAACTTATGACTTTTTTTGCAACCGGACCTCAAAATTAGACTCATACTCTTCCATTAATATTGTTTCGACATATTTGAAGTGTTGGAACAAGATCGAGACAGTCGAAACAAGTTAGCTCCATCCGTTCATCGTCTCAAATTGGACTCAGTTTTTGTGTTACATTGCGAAGCCTATAACTTGTGACTTTTTTGCAACCGGACCTCATAATTAGACTCATACTCTTCCATTACTATTGTTTCAACATATTTGAAGTGTTGGAATAAGATTCGGGACAGTCGAAACAAGTTAGCTCCATCCGTTCGTCAACGTCTCAAATTGGACTCAGTTTCTGTGTTACATTCCGAAGCCTATAACTTGTGACTTTTTCGCAACCGGACCTCATAATTAGAATCAAACTCTTCCATTACTATTGTTTCAACATATTTGAAGTGTTGGAACAAGATTCGAGACAGTCGAAACAAGTTAGCTCCATCCGTTCATCAAGGTCTCAAATTGGACTCAGTTTTTGTGTTACATTCCGAAGCCTATAACTTATGACTTTTTTTGCAACCGGACCTCAAAAGTAGACTCATACTCTTCCATTAATATTGTTTCGACATATTTGAAGTGTTGGAACAAGATCGAGACAGTCGAAACAAGTTAGCTCCATCCGTTCATCGTCTCAAATTGGACTCAGTTTTTGTGTTACATTGCGAAGCCTATAACTTGTGACTTTTTTGCAACCGGACCTCATAATTAGACTCATACTCTTCCATTACTATTGTTTCAACATATTTGAAGTGTTGGAACAAGATTCGGGACAGTCGAAACAAGTTAGCTCCATCCGTTCGTCAACGTCTCAAATTGGACTCAGTTTCTGTGTTACATTCCGAAGCCTATAACTTGTGACTTTTTCGCAACCGGACCTCATAATTAGACTCAAACTCTTCCATTACTATTGATATTCGCTCAAAAGTGCTTATTTTAAGCAATTATCCTTTTAGCGTTATTGCATTCTCCTACGTAAAATACTCTATTTACCTACTTTTCTACGTAAGAGTCTCTTCTGTTGCGTAGAACACACTTTTCTGGACGAAATGGTATATTTGCATGCATTAAACACATTTTCGAAAGTCTAGATATTAAGCCGTTCTGATAAAGTCTCATTACGCGCTTCTTCTGTCGCAGGAAACCCGATGGGACGATTCTCAAGACTTGTGGGCCCAAATCGATCATGAAAGCCCATTATCAAAGCTTAAAGAGCCCACATGCTATGACTAGAAGATATGGGCCAAATATGGGCTGAATAAGAGGACCATAAAGTCGGCCCAAAGAACGAAGAGAGCCGGAGAGCCAATGACCAAGAGACGGACCAAAGCGTTTAAAGCCACATGAGTCAGCAAAGAATGATAGTCGACTCTACTGGAGAAGCGTGAGGATGGTCACAGTGAAGAACAGGGTTCCAGACCCTCCGCCAGTGCTTTTTTCCATTTTTTTTGATACTTTTTCTCTCATCTCTCCTTATTCTCTCTCTCTCTTCATCTCTCGGTCCTCGAATCTACTGACCTAACCCCAGAACTCCTGCCCATCGGCTCTATCTCATCTCCCTTAGCTTTCTGACCGTTGGATCTTCCATCGGACCGTTGGATCTTTAATCGGACCGTTGGATCTCTCTAGATCCGTCGATCTACCAATCTGGGTCCCAATCAAGTCACCATCCATCCGATCACCTTCAGAATGCCTGTCACATCATCTTGTGAGACGATGGACATCATCAGTCCATGTGGGCCAGTAGCCGGGCCCATCAGCATCGACCCGCTGTCCGACCAGTTAGTGGACCCCGCGAATTTCAAAAATAATTTTAATTAAATGGGGGGTCCACTAATTGGGGAGATTCCCCATAGAAAAGTAGCATTTTACTTAAAAAAAAAAAAAAAAAAAAAAAAAAAAAAAAAAAAAAAAATTTTAAAAATATTTTTTTTATTTAAAAAATACCCTATTTCCATTAATGGAAATAGGGAGCTTTATAAGAGGAAGGAGAAGGGTTCGTTCGAACCCTAATCCCCCTCAAATCTTCTCTTCTCTTCCCCCAATCTCTTCTCCTATCAATCCCCCTCCTCCTTCTCCTCTTTTTTTCACTTTTATCATCGTCTTCTTCATCTCTCCGGCGGACTGAACCAGTCCGTGGAGCACAACCTCCTCCTCTTCTCCACGCTGAAGACCACGTCATCATCCTCCAGCCACTTCCTGATGCTCCACCGCTCCTTCCTCCAGTATCGCAGCACCTCGTAGCCACCACACCTCTCCCTCACGAGCTGCCATCTCCGGCGAAGCAAACCTGCATCACCGGTAAGTTCTATTCTCTCCCCCTTCTCTTCTTCTCTTTCTTCCTCTTTCTTCTTCTTTCTTCTTCTTCTTCTTCTTCTTCTTTTTCTTCTTCTTCTAGCATCTGTAGTCCTCGTTTTTTTTTTTTTTTTTTTTACTTACCGGAGTTGCAGGCTGCAACTCCGGCCGACTCTGTACACAGGCAGGACGTTACTGCCCCCTACTCCTCCCTCTCCTCATCTTCCCCTTCTTATTCTTCTTATTCTCCTTCCCTTCTTATTCTATTTTCAGTTTCAAAAAGAAAAAAATAAATAAATAAAAAATACAGAATCGCCGGCGAACTCCATTAACGCCGGCGAACTCTGATAGGCTCTTCCCCTTCTTCTTTCTTCTTCTTCTTCTTCCTTCCTCCTTCTTTCTTCTTCTTCTTCTTCTCTGCTATAGGTTCGACACCATCGTGGACTGCAATACCGCCTGTTGCAGCACCACCAAGCACCTCCTTCCTTGCTCCGCCTTCCATCACCACCGTTCTCCCTTGACTGGTGCATCTTACAGCACCCTCCCTCACGGACCAGGGTCTTTTTTGTTACCCTTGCACTGGGCAAGCGGTACAGCAGGTGGCGCTTCCATCCCCTTGAACCACAACCACCGTGTGGTCTTCCATCCTTCCACGTCACCACCTACAACAGTCCACACAGTGGACTGCTATACCGCCTCAACCCTCCTTGCAGCCATGTGCTTCACCTACGCCCCCCCAGTCCATGCATGCCATCAACTTCCATGTGGAACACCTTGATTTATTCCAGGATCCATGGACTTCTCCAAACTTCCTTGGACAGCCACTATTTCGTGATCGCATGCAACCACGATCAAGCCGTGTAGCGTGAATGCAACATTTCTCAGATCAACTTTCTCATTTCCTATCTCTTCAACAGCTGATCATCCGAGCCAAAACTCATACATCATTGGCCGATCCAATTGGCCGATCACATTTCGACCACCCCGGTATGTCCTAAGGTTACTTTCTCTCTTTAGTCTCTCTCTAGAACTCATTCTCTCTAGTTTCTCTCTCTCTTCTTTCACCTTCTCTCTCTAACCATCTCTTTTCTCTCTCTAAAAAAACCTCCCATCTCATCTTCTCTCTCTATCTATTCTTTTTTTTTGTTTCTCTCTCCATTCTTCACTTTCTCTCTCTACCCTAATCTCTTTTAATGCTTTCTAGTTTAGTTATTTTTATTTGATTTTCATTGTAAGAGACAAGTTCAGTTAAATAAATATGATTAAAGTATGATTGTGTTACATTATCTGCAATTTCCTCGTCATTTTATGCTCTTTAATTGCACTAACTAACCTCGAGTGTGGATCGACATCCGACACGAATCCCTATACAGAATCTTTGAATTTTGCAGGATAATCGGATTAAAATTATAAATCTTGTTGAAGTTAGGGTTTCCGTAACCAACGACGCGGAAAAATCCTATTATCAACTATTGTTTCAACATATTTGAAGTGTTGGAACAAGATTCGAGACAGTCGAAACAAGTTAGCTCCATCCGTGCGTCAACGTCTCAAATTGGACTCAGTTTGTGTGTTACATTCAGAACCTATAACTTGTGACTTTTTCGCAACTGGACCTCGTAATTGGACTCATACTCTTCCATTACTATTGTTTCAACATATTTGAAGTGTTGGAACAAGATTCGAGACAGTCGAAACAAGTTAGCTCCATCCGTTCATCAACGTCTCAAATTGGACTCAGTTTTTGTGTTACATTCCGAAGCCTATAACTTGTGACTTTTTTGCAACCGGACCTCATAATTAGACTCATACTCTTCCATTACTATTATTTCGACATATTTGAAGTGTTGGAACAAGATTTGAGACAGTCGAAACAAGTTAGCTCCATCCGTTCATCAACGTCTCAAATTGGACTCAGTTTGTGTGCTACATTCCTAAGCCTATAACTTGTGACTTTTTCCCAACCGGACCTCGTAATTGGACTCAAACTCTTCTATTACTATTGTTTCAACAGATTTGATGTGTTGGAACAAGATTCGGGACGGTCGAAACAAGTTAGCTCCATCCGTTCGTCAACGTCTCAAATTGGACTCAGTTTGTGTGTTACGTTCCGAACCCTATAACTTGTGACTTTTTCGCAACCGGACCTCGTAATTGGACTCAAACTCTTCCATTACTATTGTTTCATCACATTTGAAGTGGTGGAACAAGATTCGTGACAGTCGAAACAAGTTAGCTTCATCCGTGCGTCAACGTCTCAAATTGGACTCAGTTTGTGTGTTACATTCCGAACCTATAACTTGTGACTTTTTCGCAACCGGACCTCGTAATTGGACTCAAACTCTTCCATTACTATTGTTTCATCACATTTGAAGTGGTGGAACAAGATTCGTGACAGTCGAAACAAATTAGCTCCATCCGTGCGTCAACGTCTCAAATTGGACTCAGTTTGTGTGTTACATTCCGAACCTATAACTTGTGACTTTTTCGTAACCGGACCTCGTAATTGGACTCATACTCTTCCATTACTATTGTTTCAACATATTTGAAGTGTTGGAACAAGATTCGAGACAGTCGAAACAAGTTAGCTGCATCCGTTCATCAACGTCTCAAATTGGACTCAGTTTTTGTGTTACATTCCGAAGCCTATAACTTGTGACTTTTTTGCAACCGGACCTAATAATTAGACTCATACTCTTCCATTACTATTGTTTCAACATATTTGAAGTGTTGGAACAAGATTCGAGACAGTCGAAACTAGTTAGCTCCATCCGTTCATCAACGTCTCAAATTGGACTCAGTTTTTGTGCTACATTGCGAAGCCTATAACTTGTGACTTTTTTGCAACCGGACCTCATAATTAGACTCATACTCTTACATTACTATTGTTTCAACATATTTGAAGTGTTGGAACAAGATTCGGGACAGTCGAAACAAGTTAGCTCCATCCGTTCGTCAACGTCTCAAATTGGACTCAGTCTCTGTGTTACATTCCGAAGCCTATAACTTGTGACTTTTTCGCAACCGGACCTCAGAATTAGACTCAAACTCTTCCATTACTATTGTTTCAACATATTTGAAGTGTTGGAACAAGATTCGAGACAGTCGAAACAAGTTAGCTCCATCCGTTCATCAACGTCTCAAATTGGACTCAGTTTTTGTGTTACATTCCGAAGCCTATAACTTGTGACTTTTTTGCAACCGGACCTCATAATTAGACTCATACTCTTCCATTACTATTGTTTCAACATATTTGAAGTGTTGGAACAAGATTCGGGACAGTCGAAACAAGTTAGCTCCATCCGTTCGTCAACGTCTCAAATTGGACTCAGTTTCTGTGTTACATTCCGAAGCCTATAACTTGTGACTTTTTCGCAACCGGACCTCATAATTAGACTCAAACTCTTCCATTACTATTGTTTCAACAGATTTGAAGTGTTGGAACAATATTTGGGACAGTCGAAACAAGTTAGCTCCATCCGTACGTCAACGTCTCAAATTGGACTCAGTTTCTGTGTTACATTCCTAAGCCTATAACTTGTGACTTTTTCGCAACCGGACCTCGTAATTGGACTCAAACTCTTCTATTACTATTGTTTCAAAAGATTTGAAGTGTTGGAATAAGATTTGGGACAGTCGAAACAAGTTAGCTCCATCCGTGCATCAACGTCTCAAATTCGACTCAATTTGTGTTTAACATTCCGAAGCCTATAACTTGTGACTTTGTCGCAATCAGACCTCGTAATTTTACTCAAACTCTTCCATTATTATTGTTTCAACACATTTGAAGTATTGGAACATGATTCGGGACAGGCAAAACAAGTTAGCTCCATCCGTGCGTCAACATCTCAAATTGGACATAGTTTGTGTGTTACATTCCGAAGCCAATAACTTGTGACTTTTTCGAAACCGAACCTCGTAATTGGACTCAAACTCTTGTATTACTATTATTTCAACACATTTGATGTGTTGGAACAAGATTCGGAACGGTCGAAACTAGTTAGCTCCATCCGTTCGTCAACGTCTCAAATTGGACTCAGTTTGTGAGTTACATTCCGAAGCCTATAACTTGTGAGTTTTTTGCAACCGGACCTCATAATTAGACTCATACTCTTCCATTACTATTGTTTCAACATATTTGAAGTGTTGGAACAAGATTCGGGACAGTCGAAACAAGTTAGCTCCATCCGTTCGTCAACGTCTCAAATTGGACTCAGTTTCTGTGTTACATTCCGAAGCCTATAACTTGTGACTTTTTTGCAACCGGACCTCATAATTAGACTCATACTCTTCCATTACTATTGTTTCGACATATTTAAAGTGTTGGAACAAGATTCGAGACAGTCGAAACAAGTTAGCTCCGTCCGTGCGTCAACATCTCAAATTGGACTCAGTTTTTGTGTTACATTCCGAAGCCTATAACTTGTGACTTTTTCGAAACCGGACCTCATAATTAGACTCATACTCTTCCATTACTATTGTTTCAACATATTTGAAGTGTTGGAACAAGATTCGAGACAGTCGAAACAAGTTAGCTCCATCCGTTCATCAACGTCTCAAATTGGACTCAGTTTGTGTGCTACATTCCTAAGCCTATAACTTGTGACTTTTTCCCAACCGGACCTCGTAATTGGACTCAAACTCTTCTATTACTATTGTTTCAACAGATTTGATGTGTTGGAACAAGATTCGGGACGGTCGAAACAAGTTAGCTCCATCCGTTCGTCAACGTCTCAAATTGGACTCAGTTTGTGTGTTACGTTCCGAACCCTATAACTTGTGACTTTTTCGCAACCGGACCTCGTAATTGGACTCAAACTCTTCCATTACTGTTGTTTCATCACATTTGAAGTGGTGGAACAAGATTCGTGACAGTCGAAACAAGTTAGCTTCATCCGTGCGTCAACGTCTCAAATTGGACTCAGTTTGTGTGTTACATTCCGAACCTATAACTTGTGACTTTTTCGCAACCGGACCTCGTAATTGGACTCAAACTCTTCCATTACTATTGTTTCATCACATTTGAAGTGGTGGAACAAGATTCGTGACAGTCGAAACAAGTTAGCTCCATCCGTGCGTCAACGTCTCAAATTGGACTCAGTTTGTGTGTTACATTCCGAACCTATAACTTGTGACTTTTTCGTAACCGGACCTCGTAATTGGACTCATACTCTTCCATTACTATTGTTTCAACATATTTGAAGTGTTGGAACAAGATTCGAGACAGTCGAAACAAGTTAGCTCCATCCGTTCATCAACGTCTCAAATTGGACTCAGTTCTTGTGTTACATTCCGAAGCCTATAACTTGTGACTTTTTTGCAACAGGACCTAATAATTAGACTCATACTCTTCCATTACTATTGTTTCAACATATTTGAAGTGTTGGAACAAGATTCGAGATAGTCGAAACTAGTTAGCTCCATCCGTTCATCAACGTCTCAAATTGGACTCAGTTTTTGTGTTACATTGCGAAGCCTATAACTTGTGACTTTTTTGCAACCGGACCTCATAATTAGACTCATACTCTTACATTACTATTGTTTCAACATATTTGAAGTGTTGGAACAAGATTCGGGACAGTCGAAACAAGTTAGCTCCATCCGTTCGTCAACGTCTCAAATTGGACTCAGTTTCTGTGTTACATTCCGAAGCCTATAACTTGTGACTTTTTCGCAACCGGACCTCAGAATTAGACTCAAACTCTTCCATTACTATTGTTTCAACATATTTGAAGTGTTGGAACAAGATTCGAGACAGTCGAAACAAGTTAGCTCCATCCGTTCATCAACGTCTCAAATTGGACTCAGTTTTTGTGTTACATTCCGAAGCCTATAACTTGTGACTTTTTTGCAACCGGACCTCATAATTAGACTCATACTCTTCCATTACAATTGTTTCAACATATTTGAAGTGTTGGAACAAGATTCGGGACAGTCGAAACAAGTTAGCTCCATCCGTTCGTCAACGTCTCAAATTGGACTCAGTTTCTGTGTTACATTCCGAAGCCTATAACTTGTGACTTTTTCGCAACCGGACCTCATAATTAGACTCAAACTCTTCCATTACTATTGTTTCAACAGATTTGAAGTGTTGGAACAATATTTGGGACAGTCGAAACAAGTTAGCTCCATCCGTACGTCAACGTCTCAAATTGGACTCAGTTTCTGTGTTACATTCCTAAGCCTATAACTTGTGACTTTTTCGCAACCGGACCTCGTAATTGGACTCAAACTCTTCTATTACTATTGTTTCAAAAGATTTGAGGTGTTGGAATAAGATTTGGGACAGTCGAAACAAGTTAGCTCCATCCGTGCATCAACGTCTCAAATTCGACTCAATTTGTGTTTAACATTCCGAAGCCTATAACTTGTGACTTTGTCGCAATCAGACCTCGTAATTTTACTCAAACTCTTCCATTATTATTGTTTCAACACATTTGAAGTATTGGAACATGATTCGGGACAGGCAAAACAAGTTAGCTCCATCCGTGCGTCAACATCTCAAATTGGACATAGTTTGTGTGTTACATTCCGAAGCCAATAACTTGTGACTTTTTCGAAACCGAACCTCGTAATTGGACTCAAACTCTTGTATTACTATTATTTCAACACATTTGATGTGTTGGAACAAGATTCGGAACGGTCGAAACTAGTTAGCTCCATCCGTTCGTCAACGTCTCAAATTGGACTCAGTTTGTGAGTTACATTCCGAAGCCTATAACTTGTGAGTTTTTTGCAACCGGACCTCATAATTAGACTCATACTCTTCCATTACTATTGTTTCAACATATTTGAAGTGTTGGAACAAGATTCGGGACAGTCGAAACAAGTTAGCTCCATCCGTTCGTCAACGTCTCAAATTGGACTCAGTTTCTGTGTTACATTCCGAAGCCTATAACTTGTGACTTTTTTGCAACCGGACCTCATAATTAGACTCATACTCTTCCATTACTATTGTTTCGACATATTTGAAGTGTTGGAACAAGATTCGAGACAGTCGAAACAAGTTAGCTCCGTCCGTGCGTCAACATCTCAAATTGGACTTAGTTTTTGTGTTACATTCCGAAGCCTATAACTTGTGACTTTTTCGAAACCGGACCTCATAATTAGACTCATACTCTTCCATTACTATTGTTTCAACATATTTGAAGTGTTGGAACAAGATTCGAGACAGTCGAAACAAGTTAGCTCCATCCGTTCATCAACGTCTCAAATTGGACTCAGTTTGTGTGCTACATTCCTAAGCCTATAACTTGTGACTTTTTCCCAACCGGACCTCGTAATTGGACTCAAACTCTTCTATTACTATTGTTTCAACAGATTTGATGTGTTGGAACAAGATTCGGGACGGTCGAAACAAGTTAGCTCCATCCGTTCGTCAACGTCTCAAATTGGACTCAGTTTGTGTGTTACGTTCCGAACCCTATAACTTGTGACTTTTTCGCAACCGGACCTCGTAATTGGACTCAAACTCTTCCATTACTGTTGTTTCATCACATTTGAAGTGGTGGAACAAGATTCGTGACAGTCGAAACAAGTTAGCTTCATCCGTGCGTCAACGTCTCAAATTGGACTCAGTTTGTGTGTTACATTCCGAACCTATAACTTGTGACTTTTTCGCAACCGGACCTCGTAATTGGACTCAAACTCTTCCATTACTATTGTTTCATCACATTTGAAGTGGTGGAAGAAGATTTGTGACAGTCGAAACAAGTTAGCTCCATCCGTGCGTCAACGTCTCAAATTGGACTCAGTTTGTGTGTTACATTCCGAACCTATAACTTGTGACTTTTTCGTAACCGGACCTCGTAATTGGACTCATACTCTTCCATTACTATTGTTTCAACATATTTGAAGTGTTGGAACAAGATTCGAGACAGTCGAAACAAGTTAGCTCCATCCGTTCATCAACGTCTCAAATTGGACTCAGTTTTTGTGTTACATTCCGAAGCCTATAACTTGTGACTTTTTTGCAACAGGACCTCATAATTAGACTCATACTCTTCCATTACTATTGTTTCAACATATTTGAAGTGTTGGAACAAGGTTCGAGACAGTCGAAACTAGTTAGCTCCATCCGTTCATCAACGTCTCAAATTGGACTCAGTTTTTGTGTTACATTGCGAAGCCTATAACTTGTGACTTTTTTGCAACCGGACCTCATAATTAGCCTCATACTCTTACATTACTATTGTTTCAACATATTTGAAGTGTTGGAACAAGATTCGGGACAGTCGAAACAAGTTAGCTCCATCCGTTCGTCAACGTCTCAAATTGGACTCAGTTTCTGTGTTACATTCCGAAGCCTATAACTTGTGACTTTTTCGCAACCGGACCTCATAATTAGACTCAAACTCTTCCATCACTATTGTTTCAACATATTTGAAGTGTTGGAACAAGATTCGAGACAGTCGAAACAAGTTAGCTCCATCCGTTCATCAACGTCTCAAATTGGACTCAGTTTTTGTGTTACATTCCGAAGCCTATAACTTGTGAGTTTTTTGCAACCGGACCTCATAATTAGACTCATACTCTTCCATTACTATTGTTTCAACATATTTGAAGTGTTGGAACAAGATTCGGGACAGTCGAAACAAGTTAGCTCCATCCGTTCGTCAACGTCTCAAATTGGACTCAGTTTCTGTGTTACATTCCGAAGCCTATAACTTGTGACTTTTTCGCAACCGGACCTCATAATTGGACTCAAACTCTTCCATTACTATTGTTTCAACAGATTTGAAGTGTTGGAACAATATTTGGGACAGTCGAAACAAGTTACCTCCATCCGTACGTCAACGTCTCAAATTGGACTCAGTTTCTGTGTTACATTCCTAAGCCTATAACTTGTGACTTTTTCGCAACCGGACCTCGTAATTGGACTCAAACTCTTCTATTACTATTGTTTCAAAAGATTTGAAGTGTTGGAATAAGATTTGGGACAGTCGAAACAAGTTAGCTCCATCCGTGCATCAACGTCTCAAATTCGACTCAATTTGTGTGTAACATTCCGAAGCCTATAACTTGTGACTTTGTCGCAATCAGACCTCGTAATTTTACTCAAACTCTTCCATTATTATTGTTTCAACACATTTGAAGTATTGGAACATGATTCGGGACAGGCAAAACAAGTTAGCTCCATCCGTGCGTCAACATCTCAAATTGGACATAGTTTGTGTGTTACATTCCGAAGCCAATAACTTGTGACTTTTTCGAAACCGAACCTCGTAATTGGACTCAAACTCTTGTATTACTATTATTTCAACACATTTGATGTGTTGGAACAAGATTCGGAATGGTCGAAACTAGTTAGCTCCATCCGTTCGTCAACGTCTCAAATTGGACTCAGTTTGTGAGTTACATTCCGAAGCCTATAACTTGTGAGTTTTTTGCAACCGGACCTCATAATTAGACTCATACTCTTCCATTACTATTGTTTCAACATATTTGAAGTGTTGGAACAAGATTAGGGACAGTCGAAACAAGTTAGCTCCATCCGTTCGTCAACGTCTCAAATTGGACTCAGTTTCTGTGTTACATTCCGAAGCCTATAACTTGTGACTTTTTCGCAACCGGACCTCATAATTGGACTCAAACTCTTCCATTACTATTGTTTCAACAGATTTGAAGTGTTGGAACAATATTTGGGACAGTCGAAACAAGTTACCTCCATCCGTACGTCAACGTCTCAAATTGGACTCAGTTTCTGTGTTACATTCCTAAGCCTATAACTTGTGACTTTTTCGCAACCGGACCTCGTAATTGGACTCAAACTCTTCTATTACTATTGTTTCAAAAGATTTGAAGTGTTGGAATAAGATTTGGGACAGTCGAAACAAGTTAGCTCCATCCGTGCATCAACGTCTCAAATTCGACTCAATTTGTGTGTAACATTCCGAAGCCTATAACTTGTGACTTTGTCGCAATCAGACCTCGTAATTTTACTCAAACTCTTCCATTATTATTGTTTCAACACATTTGAAGTATTGGAACATGATTCGGGACAGGCAAAACAAGTTAGCTCCATCCGTGCGTCAACATCTCAAATTGGACATAGTTTGTGTGTTACATTCCGAAGCCAATAACTTGTGACTTTTTCGAAACCGAACCTCGTAATTGGACTCAAACTCTTGTATTACTATTATTTCAACACATTTGATGTGTTGGAACAAGATTCGGAATGGTCGAAACTAGTTAGCTCCATCCGTTCGTCAACGTCTCAAATTGGACTCAGTTTGTGAGTTACATTCCGAAGCCTATAACTTGTGAGTTTTTTGCAACCGGACCTCATAATTAGACTCATACTCTTCCATTACTATTGTTTCAACATATTTGAAGTGTTGGAACAAGATTAGGGACAGTCGAAACAAGTTAGCTCCATCCGTTCGTCAACGTCTCAAATTGGACTCAGTTTCTGTGTTACATTCCGAAGCCTATAACTTGTGACTTTTTTGCAACCGGACCTCATAATTAGACTCATACTCTTCCATTACTATTGTTTCGACATATTTGAAGTGTTGGAACAATATTTGGGACAGTCGAAACAAGTTAGCTCCATCCGTACGTGAACGTCTCAAATTGGACTCAGTTTCTGTGTTGCATTCCGAAGCCTATAACTTGTGACTTTTTCGCAACCGGACCTCGTGATTGGACTCAAACTCTTCTATAACTATTGTTACAACACATTTGATGTGTTGGAACAAGATTCGGGACGGTCGAAACTAGTTAGCTCCATCCGTTCGTCAACCTCTCAAATTGGACTCAGTTTGTGAGTTACATTCCGAAGCCTATAACTTGTGACTTTTTTGCAACCGGACCTCATAATTGGACTCATACTCTTTCATTACTATTGTTTCAACATATTTGAAGTGTTGAAACAAGATTCGGGACAGTCAAAATAAGTTAGCTCCATCCGTACGTCAACGTCTCAAATTGGACACAGTTTGTGTGTTACGTTCCGAACCCTATAACTTGTGACTTTTTCGCAACCGGACCTCGTAATTGGACTCAAACTCTTCCATTACTATTGTTTCATCACATTTGAAGTGGTGGAACAAGATTCGTGACATTCGAAACAAGTTAGCTCCATCTGTGCGTCAACGTCTCAAATTGGACTCAGTTTGTGTGTTACATTTCGTAGCCTATAACTTGTGACTTTTTCGCAACCGGACCTCACAATTAGACCCAAACTCTTCCATTACTATTGTTTCAATAGATTTGAAGTGTTGGAAAAATATTTGGGACAGTCAAAACAAGTTAGCTCCATCCGTGCGTCAACGTCTCAAATTGGACTCAGTTTGTGTGCTACATTCCTAAGCCTATAACTTGTGACTTTTTCGCAACCGGACCTCGTAATTGGACTCAAACTCTTCTATTACTATTGTTTCAACAGATTTGAAGTGTTGGAACAAGATTCGGGACGGTCGAAACAAGTTAGCTCCATCCGTTCGTCAACGTCTCAAATTCGACTCAGTTTGTGTGTTACGTTCCGAACCCTATAACTTGTGACTTTTTCGCAACCGGACCTCGTAATTGGACTCAAACTATTCCATTACTATTGTTTCATCACATTTGAAGTGGTGGAAGAAGATTCGTGACAGTCGAAACAAGTTAGCTCCATCAGTGCGTCAACATCTCAAATTGGACTTAGTTTGTGTGTTACATTCCGAACCTATAACTTGTGACTTTTTCGCAACCGGACCTCGTAATTGGACTCAAACTCTTGTATTACTATTATTTCAACACATTTGATGTGTTGGAACAAGATTCGGGACGGTCGAAACTAGTTAGCTCCATCCGTTCGTCAACGTCTCAAATTGGACTCAGTTTGTGAGTTACATTCCGAAGCCTATAACTTGTGAGTTTTTTGCAACCGGACCTCATAAATAGACTCATACTCTTCCATTACTATTGTTTCAATATATTTGAAGTGTTGGAACAAGATTCGGGACAGTCGAAACAAGTTAGCTCCATCCGTTCGTCTACGTCTCAAATTGGACTCAGTTTCTGTGTTACATTCCGAAGCCTATAACTTGTGACTTTTTCGCAACCGGACCTAATAATTAGACTCAAACTCTTCCATTACTACTGTTTCAACATATTTGAAGTGTTGGAACAATATTTGGGACTGTCGAAACAAGTTAGCTCCATCCGTACGTCAACGTCTCAAATTGGACTCAGTTTCTGTGTTGCATTCCGAAGCCTATAACTTGTGTCTTTTTCGCAACCGGACCTCGTGATTGGACTCAAACTCTTCTATAACTATTGTTACAACACATTTGATGTGTTGGAACAAGATTCGGGACGGTCGAAACTAGTTAGCTCCATCCGTTCGTCAACCTCTCAAATTGGACTCAGTTTGTGAGTTACATTTTGAAGCCTATAACTTTTGACTTTTTTGCAACCGGACCTCATAATTAGACTCATACTCTTCCATTATTATTGTTTCAACATATTTGAAGTGTTGGAACAAGATTCGGGACAGTCGAAACAAGTTAGCTCCATCCGTTCGTCAACGTCTCAAATTGGACTCAGTTTCTGTGTTACATTCCGAAGCCTATGACTTGTGACTTTTTCGCAACCGGACCTCATAATTAGACTCAAACTCTTCCATTACTATTGTTTCAACATATTTGAAGTGTTGGAACAAGATTCGAGACAGTCGAAACAAGTTAGCTCCATCCGTTCATCAACGTCTCAAATTGGACTCAGTTTTTGTGTTACATTCCGAAGCCTATAACTTGTGACTTTTTTGCAACCGGACCTCATAATTAGACTCATACTCTTCCATTACTATTGTTTCGACATATTTGAAGTGTTGGAACAAGATTCGAGACAGTCGAAACAAGTTAACTCCATCCGTTCATCAACGTCTCAAATTGGACTCAGTTTTTGTGTTACATTGCGAAGCCTATAACTTGTGACTTTTTTGCAACCGGACCTCATAATTAGACTCATACTCTTCCATTACTATTGTTTCAACATATTTGAAGTGTTGGAACAAGATTCGGGACAGTTGAAACAAGTTAGCTCCATCCGTTCGTCAACGTCTCAAATTGGACTCAGTTTCTGTGTTACATTCCGAAGCCTATAACTTGTGACTTTTTTGCAACCGGACCTCATAATTAGACTCATACTCTTCCATTACTATTGTTTCAACATATTTGAAGTGTTGGAACAAGATTCGGGACAGTCGAAACAAGTTAGCTCCATCCGTTCGTCAACGTCTCAAATTGGACTCAGTTTCTGTGTTACATTCCGAAGCCTATAACTTGTGACTTTTTCGCAACCGGACCTCATAATTAGACTCAAACTCTTCCATTACTATTGTTTCAACAGATTTGAAGTGTTGGAACAATATTTGGGACAGTCGAAACAAGTTAGCTCCATCCGTACGTCAACGTCTCAAATTGGACTTAGTTTCTGTGTTACATTCCTAAGCCTATAACTTGTGACTTTTTCGCAACCGGACCTCGTAATTGGACTCAAACTCTTCTATTACTATTGTTTCAAAAGATTTGAAGTGTTGGAATAAGATTTGGGACAGTCGAAACAAGTTAGCTCCATCCGTGCATCAACGTCTCAAATTCGACTCAATTTGTGTGTAACATTCCGAAGCCTATAACTTGTGACTTTGTCGCAATCAGACCTCGTAATTTTACTCAAACTCTTCCATTATTATTGTTTCAACACATTTGAAGTATTGGAACATGATTCGGGACAGGCAAAACAAGTTAGCTCCATCCGTGCGTCAACATCTCAAATTGGACATAGTTTGTGTGTTACATTCCGAAGCCAATAACTTGTGACTTTTTCGAAACCGAACCTCGTAATTGGACTCAAACTCTTGTATTACTATTATTTCAACACATTTGATGTGTTGGAACAAGATTCGGAACGGTCGAAACTAGTTAGCTCCATCCGTTCGTCAACGTCTCAAATTGGACTCAGTTTGTGAGTTACATTCCGAAGCCTATAACTTGTGAGTTTTTTGCAACCGGACCTCATAATTAGACTCATACTCTTCCATTACTATTGTTTCAACATATTTGAAGTGTTGGAACAAGATTCGGGACAGTCGAAACAAGTTAGCTCCATCCGTTCGTCAACGTCTCAAATTGGACTCAGTTTCTGTGTTACATTCCGAAGCCTATAACTTGTGACTTTTTTGCAACCGGACCTCATAATTAGACTCATACTCTTCCATTACTATTGTTTCGACATATTTGAAGTGTTGGAACAAGATTCGAGACAGTCGAAACAAGTTAGCTCCGTCCGTGCGTCAACATCTCAAATTGGACTCAGTTTTTGTGTTACATTCCGAAGCCTATAACTTGTGACTTTTTCGAAACCGGACCTCATAATTAGACTCATACTCTTCCATTACTATTGTTTCAACATAGTTGAAGTGTTGGAACAAGATTCGAGACAGTCGAAACAAGTTAGCTCCATCCGTTCATCAACGTCTCAAATTGGACTCAGTTTGTGTGCTACATTCCTAAGCCTATAACTTGTGACTTTTTCCCAACCGGACCTCGTAATTGGACTCAAACTCTTCTATTACTATTGTTTCAACAGATTTGATGTGTTGGAACAAGATTCGGGACGGTCGAAACAAGTTAGCTCCATCCGTTCGTCAACGTCTCAAATTGGACTCAGTTTGTGTGTTACGTTCCGAACCCTATAACTTGTGACTTTTTCGCAACCGGACCTCGTAATTGGACTCAAACTCTTCCATTACTATTGTTTCATCACATTTGAAGTGGTGGAACAAGATTCGTGACAGTCGAAACAAGTTAGCTTCATCCGTGCGTCAACGTCTCAAATTGGACTCAGTTTGTGTGTTACATTCCGAACCTATAACTTGTGACTTTTTCGCAACCGGACCTCATAATTAGACTCAAACTCTTCCATTACTATTGTTTCAACAGATTTGAAGTGTTGGAACAATATTTGGGACAGTCGAAACAAGTTAGCTCCATCCGTACGTCAACGTCTCAAATTGGACTCAGTTTCTGTGTTACATTCCTAAGCCTATAACTTGTGACTTTTTCGCAACCGGACCTCATAATTATACTCAAACTCTTCCATCACTATTGTTTCAACATATTTGAAGTGTTGGAACAAGATTCGAGACAGTCGAAACAAGTTAGCTCCATCCGTTCATCAACGTCTCAAATTGGACTCAGTTTTTGTGTTACATTCCGAAGCCTATAACTTGTGACTTTTTTGCAACCGGACCTCATAATTAGACTCATACTCTTCCATTACTATTGTTTCAACATATTTGAAGTGTTGGAACAAGATTCGGGACAGTCGAAACAAGTTAGCTCCATCCGTTCGTCAACGTCTCAAATTGGACTCAGTTTCTGTGTTACATTCCGAAGCCTATAACTTGTGACTTTTTCGCAACCGGACCTCATAATTGGACTCAAACTCTTCCATTACTATTGTTTCAACAGATTTGAAGTGTTGGAACAATATTTGGGACAGTCGAAACAAGTTACCTCCATCCGTACGTCAACGTCTCAAATTGGACTCAGTTTCTGTGTTACATTCCTAAGCCTATAACTTGTGACTTTTTCGCAACCGGACCTCGTAATTGGACTCAAACTCTTCTATTACTATTGTTTCAAAAGATTTGAAGTGTTGGAATAAGATTTGGGACAGTCGAAACAAGTTAGCTCCATCCGTGCATCAACGTCTCAAATTCGACTCAATTTGTGTGTAACATTCCGAAGCCTATAACTTGTGACTTTGTCGCAATCAGACCTCGTAATTTTACTCAAACTCTTCCATTATTATTGTTTCAACACATTTGAAGTATTGGAACATGATTCGGGACAGGCAAAACAAGTTAGCTCCATCCGTGCGTCAACATCTCAAATTGGACATAGTTTGTGTGTTACATTCCGAAGCCAATAACTTGTGACTTTTTCGAAACCGAACCTCGTAATTGGACTCAAACTCTTGTATTACTATTATTTCAACACATTTGATGTGTTGGAACAAGATTCGGAACGGTCGAAACTAGTTAGCTCCATCCGTTCGTCAACGTCTCAAATTGGACTCAGTTTGTGAGTTACATTCCGAAGCCTATAACTTGTGAGTTTTTTGCAACCGGACCTCATAATTAAACTCATACTCTTCCATTACTATTGTTTCAACATATTTGAAGTGTTGGAACAAGATTCGGGACAGTCGAAACAAGTTAGCTCCATCCGTTCGTCAACGTCTCAAATTGGACTCAGTTTCTGTGTTACATTCCGAAGCCTATAACTTGTGACTTTTTTGCAACCGGACCTCATAATTAGACTCATACTCTTCCATTACTATTGTTTCGACATATTTGAAGTGTTGGAACAATATTTGGGACAGTCGAAACAAGTTAGCTCCATCCGTACGTGAACGTCTCAAATTGGACTCAGTTTCTGTGTTGCATTCCGAAGCCTATAACTTGTGACTTTTTCGCAACCGGACCTCGTGATTGGACTCAAACTCTTCTATAACTATTGTTACAACACATTTGATGTGTTGGAACAAGATTCGGGACGGTCGAAACTAGTTAGCTCCATCCGTTCGTCAACCTCTCAAATTGGACTCAGTTTGTGAGTTACATTCCGAAGCCTATAACTTGTGACTTTTTTGCAACCGGACCTCATAATTGGACTCATACTCTTTCATTACTATTGTTTCAACATATTTGAAGTGTTGAAACAAGATTCGGGACAGTCAAAATAAGTTAGCTCCATCCGTACGTCAACGTCTCAAATTGGACACAGTTTGTGTGTTACGTTCCGAACCCTATAACTTGTGACTTTTTCGCAACCGGACCTCGTAATTGGACTCAAACTCTTCCATTACTATTGTTTCATCACATTTGAAGTGGTGGAACAAGATTCGTGACATTCGAAACAAGTTAGCTCCATCTGTGCGTCAACGTCTCAAATTGGACTCAGTTTGTGTGTTACATTCCGTAGCCTATAACTTGTGACTTTTTCGCAACCGGACCTCACAATTAGACCCAAACTCTTCCATTACTATTGTTTCAATAGATTTGAAGTGTTGGAAAAATATTTGGGACAGTCAAAACAAGTTAGCTCCATCCGTGCGTCAACGTCTCAAATTGGACTCAGTTTGTGTGCTACATTCCTAAGCCTATAACTTGTGACTTTTTCGCAACCGGACCTCGTAATTGGACTCAAACTCTTCTATTACTATTGTTTCAACAGATTTGAAGTGTTGGAACAAGATTCGGGACGGTCGAAACAAGTTAGCTCCATCCGTTCGTCAACGTCTCAAATTCGACTCAGTTTGTGTGTTACGTTCCGAACCCTATAACTTGTGACTTTTTCGCAACCGGACCTCGTAATTGGACTCAAACTATTCCATTACTATTGTTTCATCACATTTGAAGTGGTGGAAGAAGATTCGTGACAGTCGAAACAAGTTAGCTCCATCAGTGCGTCAACATCTCAAATTGGACTTAGTTTGTGTGTTACATTCCGAACCTATAACTTGTGACTTTTTCGCAACCGGACCTCGTAATTGGACTCAAACTCTTGTATTACTATTATTTCAACACATTTGATGTGTTGGAACAAGATTCGGGACGGTCGAAACTAGTTAGCTCCATCCGTTCGTCAACGTCTCAAATTGGACTCAGTTTGTGAGTTACATTCCGAAGCCTATAACTTGTGAGTTTTTTGCAACCGGACCTCATAAATAGACTCATACTCTTCCATTACTATTGTTTCAACATATTTGAAGTGTTGGAACAAGATTCGGGACAGTCGAAACAAGTTAGCTCCATCCGTTCGTCAACGTCTCAAATTGGACTCAGTTTCTGTGTTACATTCCGAAGCCTATAACTTGTGACTTTTTCGCAACCGGACCTAATAATTAGACTCAAACTCTTCCATTACTATTGTTTCAACATATTTGAAGTGTTGGAACAATATTTGGGACTGTCGAAACAAGTTAGCTCCATCCGTACGTCAACGTCTCAAATTGGACTCAGTTTCTGTGTTGCATTCCGAAGCCTATAACTTGTGTCTTTTTCGCAACCGGACCTCGTGATTGGACTCAAACTCTTCTATAACTATTGTTACAACACATTTGATGTGTTGGAACTAGATTCGGGACGGTCGAAACTAGTTAGCTCCATCCGTTCGTCAACCTCTCAAATTGGACTCAGTTTGTGAGTTACATTTTGAAGCCTATAACTTTTGACTTTTTTGCAACCGGACCTCATAATTAGACTCATACTCTTCCATTATTATTGTTTCAACATATTTGAAGTGTTGGAACAAGATTCGGGACAGTCGAAACAAGTTAGCTCCATCCGTTCGTCAACGTCTCAAATTGGACTCAGTTTCTGTGTTACATTCCGAAGCCTATAACTTGTGACTTTTTCGCAACCGGACCTCATAATTAGACTCAAACTCTTCCATTACTATTGTTTCAACATATTTGAAGTGTTGGAACAAGATTCGAGACAGTCGAAACAAGTTAGCTCCATCCGTTCATCAACGTCTCAAATTGGACTCAGTTTTTGTGTTACATTCCGAAGCCTATAACTTGTGACTTTTTTGCAACCGGACCTCATAATTAGACTCATACTCTTCCATTACTATTGTTTCGACATATTTGAAGTGTTGGAACAAGATTCGAGACAGTCGAAACAAGTTAACTCCATCCGTTCATCAACGTCTCAAATTGGACTCAGTTTTTGTGTTACATTGCGAAGCCTATAACTTGTGACTTTTTTGCAACCGGACCTCATAATTAGACTCATACTCTTCCATTACTATTGTTTCAACATATTTGAAGTGTTGGAACAAGATTCGGGACAGTTGAAACAAGTTAGCTCCATCCGTTCGTCAACGTCTCAAATTGGACTCAGTTTCTGTGTTACATTCCGAAGCCTATAACTTGTGACTTTTTTGCAACCGGACCTCATAATTAGACTCATACTCTTCCATTACTATTGTTTCAACATATTTGAAGTGTTGGAACAAGATTCGGGACAGTCGAAACAAGTTAGCTCCATCCGTTCGTCAACGTCTCAAATTGGACTCAGTTTCTGTGTTACATTCCGAAGCCTATAACTTGTGACTTTTTCGCAACCGGACCTCATAATTAGACTCAAACTCTTCCATTACTATTGTTTCAACAGATTTGAAGTGTTGGAACAATATTTGGGACAGTCGAAACAAGTTAGCTCCATCCGTACGTCAACGTCTCAAATTGGACTCAGTTTCTGTGTTACATTCCTAAGCCTATAACTTGTGACTTTTTCGCAACCGGACCTCGTAATTGGACTCAAACTCTTCTATTACTATTGTTTCAAAAGATTTGAAGTGTTGGAATAAGATTTGGGACAGTCGAAACAAGTTAGCTCCATCCGTGCATCAACGTCTCAAATTCGACTCAATTTGTGTGTAACATTCCGAAGCCTATAACTTGTGACTTTGTCGCAATCAGACCTCGTAATTTTACTCAAACTCTTCCATTATTATTGTTTCAACACATTTGAAGTATTGGAACATGATTCGGGACAGGCAAAACAAGTTAGCTCCATCCGTGCGTCAACATCTCAAATTGGACATAGTTTGTGTGTTACATTCCGAAGCCAATAACTTGTGACTTTTTCGAAACCGAACCTCGTAATTGGACTCAAACTCTTGTATTACTATTATTTCAACACATTTGATGTGTTGGAACAAGATTCGGAACGGTCGAAACTAGTTAGCTCCATCCGTTCGTCAACGTCTCAAATTGGACTCAGTTTGTGAGTTACATTCCGAAGCCTATAACTTGTGAGTTTTTTGCAACCGGACCTCATAATTAGACTCATACTCTTCCATTACTATTGTTTCAACATATTTGAAGTGTTGGAACAAGATTCGGGACAGTCGAAACAAGTTAGCTCCATCCGTTCGTCAACGTCTCAAATTGGACTCAGTTTCTGTGTTACATTCCGAAGCCTATAACTTGTGACTTTTTTGCAACCGGACCTCATAATTAGACTCATACTCTTCCATTACTATTGTTTCGACATATTTGAAGTGTTGGAACAAGATTCGAGACAGTCGAAACAAGTTAGCTCCGTCCGTGCGTCAACATCTCAAATTGGACTCAGTTTTTGTGTTACATTCCGAAGCCTATAACTTGCGACTTTTTCGAAACCGGACCTCATAATTAGACTCATACTCTTCCATTACTATTGTTTCAACATATTTGAAGTGTTGGAACAAGATTCGGGACAGTCGAAACAAGTTAGCTCCATCCGTTCGTCAACGTCTCAAATTGGACTCAGTTTCTGTGTTACATTCCGAAGCCTATAACTTGTGACTTTTTTGCAACCGGACCTCATAATTAGACTCATACTCTTCCATTACTATTGTTTCGACATATTTGAAGTGTTGGAACAAGATTCGAGACAGTCGAAACAAGTTAGCTCCGTCCGTGCGTCAACATCTCAAATTGGACTCAGTTTTTGTGTTACATTCCGAAGCCTATAACTTGTGACTTTTTCGAAACCGGACCTCATAATTAGACTCATACTCTTCCATTACTATTGTTTCAACATAGTTGAAGTGTTGGAACAAGATTCGAGACAGTCGAAACAAGTTAGCTCCATCCGTTCATCAACGTCTCAAATTGGACTCAGTTTGTGTGCTACATTCCTAAGCCTATAACTTGTGACTTTTTCCCAACCGGACCTCGTAATTGGACTCAAACTCTTCTATTACTATTGTTTCAACAGATTTGATGTGTTGGAACAAGATTCGGGACGGTCGAAACAAGTTAGCTCCATCCGTTCGTCAACGTCTCAAATTGGACTCAGTTTGTGTGTTACGTTCCGAACCCTATAACTTGTGACTTTTTCGTAACCGGACCTCGTAATTGGACTCAAACTCTTCCATTACTATTGTTTCATCACATTTGAAGTGGTGGAACAAGATTCGTGACAGTCGAAACAAGTTAGCTTCATCCGTGCGTCAACGTCTCAAATTGGACTCAGTTTGTGTGTTACATTCCGAACCTATAACTTGTGACTTTTTCGCAACCGGACCTCATAATTAGACTCATACTCTTCCATTACTATTGTTTCGACATATTTGAAGTGTTGGAACAAGATTCGAGACAGTCGAAACAAGTTAGCTCCGTCCGTGCGTCAACATCTCAAATTGGACTCAGTTTTTGTGTTACATTCCGAACCTATAACTTGTGACTTTTTTGCAACCGGACCTCATAATTAGACTCATACTCTTCCATTACTATTGTTTCGACATATTTGAAGTGTTGGAACAAGATTCGAGACAGTCGAAACAAGTTAGCTCCGTCCGTGCGTCAACATCTCAAATTGGACTCAGTTTTTGTGTTACATTCCGAACCTATAACTTGTGACTTTTTCGCAACCGGACCTCATAATTAGACTCAAACTCTTCCATTACTATTGTTTCAACAGATTTGAAGTGTTGGAACAATATTTGGGACAGTCGAAACAAGTTAGCTCCATCCGTACGTCAACGTCTCAAATTGGACTTAGTTTCTGTGTTACATTCCTAAGCCTATAACTTGTGACTTTTTTGCAACCGGACCTCGTAATTGGACTCAAACTCTTCTATTACTATTGTTTCAAAAGATTTGAAGTGTTGGAATAAGATTTGGGACAGTCGAAACAAGTTAGCTCCATCCGTGCATCAACGTCTCAAATTCGACTCAATTTGTGTGTAACATTCCGAAGCCTATAACTTGTGACTTTGTCGCAATCAGACCTCGTAATTTTACTCAAACTCTTCCATTATTATTGTTTCAACACATTTGAAGTATTGGAACATGATTCGGGACAGGCAAAACAAGTTAGCTCCATCCGTGCGTCAACATCTCAAATTGGACATAGTTTGTGTGTTACATTCCGAAGCCAATAACTTGTGACTTTTTCGAAACCGAACCTCGTAATTGGACTCAAACTCTTGTATTACTATTATTTCAACACATTTGATGTGTTGGAACAAGATTCGGAACGGTCGAAACTAGTTAGCTCCATCCGTTCGTCAACGTCTCAAATTGGACTCAGTTTGTGAGTTACATTCCGAAGCCTATAACTTGTGAGTTTTTTGCAACCGGACCTCATAATTAAACTCATACTCTTCCATTACTATTGTTTCAACATATTTGAAGTGTTGGAACAAGATTCGGGACAGTCGAAACAAGTTAGCTCCATCCGTTCGTCAACGTCTCAAATTGGACTCAGTTTCTGTGTTACATTCGAAGCCTATAACTTGTGACTTTTTTGCAACCGGACCTCATAATTAGACTCATACTCTTCCATTACTATTGTTTCGACATATTTGAAGTGTTGGAACAATATTTGGGACAGTCGAAACAAGTTAGCTCCATCCGTACGTGAACGTCTCAAATTGGACTCAGTTTCTGTGTTGCATTCCGAAGCCTATAACTTGTGACTTTTTCGCAACCGGACCTCGTGATTGGACTCAAACTCTTCTATAACTATTGTTACAACACATTTGATGTGTTGGAACAAGATTCGGGACGGTCGAAACTAGTTAGCTCCATCCGTTCGTCAACCTCTCAAATTGGACTCAGTTTGTGAGTTACATTCCGAAGCCTATAACTTGTGACTTTTTTGCAACCGGACCTCATAATTGGACTCATACTCTTTCATTACTATTGTTTCAACATATTTGAAGTGTTGAAACAAGATTCGGGACAGTCAAAATAAGTTAGCTCCATCCGTACGTCAACGTCTCAAATTGGACACAGTTTGTGTGTTACGTTCCGAACCCTATAACTTGTGACTTTTTCGCAACCGGACCTCGTAATTGGACTCAAACTCTTCCATTACTATTGTTTCATCACATTTGAAGTGGTGGAACAAGATTCGTGACATTCGAAACAAGTTAGCTCCATCTGTGCGTCAACGTCTCAAATTGGACTCAGTTTGTGTGTTACATTCCGTAGCCTATAACTTGTGACTTTTTCGCAACCGGACCTCACAATTAGACCCAAACTCTTCCATTACTATTGTTTCAATAGATTTGAAGTGTTGGAAAAATATTTGGGACAGTCAAAACAAGTTAGCTCCATCCGTGCGTCAACGTCTCAAATTGGACTCAGTTTGTGTGCTACATTCCTAAGCCTATAACTTGTGACTTTTTCGCAACCGGACCTCGTAATTGGACTCAAACTCTTCTATTACTATTGTTTCAACAGATTTGAAGTGTTGGAACCAGATTCGGGACGGTCGAAAAAAGTTAGCTCCATCCGTTCGTCAACGTCTCAAATTGGACTCAGTTTGTGTGTTACGTTCCGAACCCTATAACTTGTGACTTTTTCGCAACCGGACCTCGTAATTGGACTCAAACTATTCCATTACTATTGTTTCATCACATTTGAAGTGTTGGAACAAGATTAGGGACAGTCGAAACAAGTTAGCTCCATCAGTGCGTCAACATCTCAAATTGGACTTAGTTTGTGTGTTACATTCCGAACCTATAACTTGTGACTTTTTCGCAACCGGACCTCGTAATTGGACTCAAACTCTTGTATTACTATTATTTCAACACATTTGATGTGTTGGAACAAGATTCGGGACGGTCGAAACTAGTTAGCTCCATCCGTTCGTCAACGTCTCAAATTGGACTCAGTTTGTGAGTTACATTCCGAAGCCTATAACTTGTGAGTTTTTTGCAACCGGACCTCATAAATAGACTCATACTCTTCCATTACTATTGTTTCAACATATTTGAAGTGTTGGAACAAGATTCGGGACAGTCGAAACAAGTTAGCTCCATCCGTTCGTCAACGTCTCAAATTGGACTCAGTTTCTGTGTTACATTCCGAAGCCTATAACTTGTGACTTTTTCGCAACCGGACCTAATAATTAGACTCAAACTCTTCCATTACTATTGTTTCAACATATTTGAAGTGTTGGAACAATATTTGGGACTGTCGAAACAAGTTAGCTCCATCCGTACGTCAACGTCTCAAATTGGACTCAGTTTCTGTGTTGCATTCCGAAGCCTATAACTTGTGTCTTTTTCGCAACCGGACCTCGTGATTGGACTCAAACTCTTCTATAACTATTGTTACAACACATTTGATGTGTTGGAACAAGATTCGGGACGGTCGAAACTAGTTAGCTCCATCCGTTCGTCAACCTCTCAAATTGGACTCAGTTTGTGAGTTACATTTTGAAGCCTATAACTTTTGACTTTTTTGCAACCGGACCTCATAATTAGACTCATACTCTTCCATTATTATTGTTTCAACATATTTGAAGTGTTGGAACAAGATTCGGGACAGTCGAAACAAGTTAGCTCCATCCGTTCGTCAACGTCTCAAATTGGACTCAGTTTCTGTGTTACATTCCGAAGCCTATAACTTGTGACTTTTTCGCAACCGGACCTCATAATTAGACTCAAACTCTTCCATTACTATTGTTTCAACATATTTGAAGTGTTGGAACAAGATTCGAGACAGTCGAAACAAGTTAGCTCGATCCGTTCATCAACGTCTCAAATTGGACTCAGTTTTTGTGTTACATTCCGAAGCCTATAACTTGTGACTTTTTTGCAACCGGACCTCATAATTAGACTCATACTCTTCCATTACTATTGTTTCGACATATTTGAAGTGTTGGAACAAGATTCGAGACAGTCGAAACAAGTTAACTCCATCCGTTCATCAACGTCTCAAATTGGACTCAGTTTTTGTGTTACATTGCGAAGCCTATAACTTGTGACTTTTTTGCAACCGGACCTCATAATTAGACTCATACTCTTCCATTACTATTGTTTCAACATATTTGAAGTGTTGGAACAAGATTCGGGACAGTCGAAACAAGTTAGCTCCATCCGTTCGTCAACGTCTCAAATTGGACTCAGTTTGTGTGTTACATTCCGAACCTATAACTTGTGACTTTTTCGCAACCGGACCTCATAATTAGACTCAAACTCTTCCATTACTATTGTTTCAACAGATTTGAAGTGTTGGAACAATATTTGGGACAGTCGAAAAAAGTTAGCTCCATCCGTACGTCAACGTCTCAAATTGGACTTAGTTTCTGTGTTACATTCCTAAGCCTATAACTTGTGACTTTTTTGCAACCGGACCTCGTAATTGGACTCAAACTCTTCTATTACTATTGTTTCAAAAGATTTGAAGTGTTGGAATAAGATTTGGGACAGTCGAAACAAGTTAGCTCCATCCGTGCATCAACGTCTCAAATTCGACTCAATTTGTGTGTAACATTCCGAAGCCTATAACTTGTGACTTTGTCGCAATCAGACCTCGTAATTTTACTCAAACTCTTCCATTATTATTGTTTCAACACATTTGAAGTATTGGAACATGATTCGGGACAGGCAAAACAAGTTAGCTCCATCCGTGCGTCAACATCTCAAATTGGACATAGTTTGTGTGTTACATTCCGAAGCCAATAACTTGTGACTTTTTCGAAACCGAACCTCGTAATTGGACTCAAACTCTTGTATTACTATTATTTCAACACATTTGATGTGTTGGAACAAGATTCGGAACGGTCGAAACTAGTTAGCTCCATCCGTTCGTCAACGTCTCAAATTGGACTCAGTTTGTGAGTTACATTCCGAAGCCTATAACTTGTGAGTTTTTTGCAACCGGACCTCATAATTAAACTCATACTCTTCCATTACTATTGTTTCAACATATTTGAAGTGTTGGAACAAGATTCGGGACAGTCGAAACAAGTTAGCTCCATCCGTTCGTCAACGTCTCAAATTGGACTCAGTTTCTGTGTTACATTCGAAGCCTATAACTTGTGACTTTTTTGCAACCGGACCTCATAATTAGACTCATACTCTTCCATTACTATTGTTTCGACATATTTGAAGTGTTGGAACAATATTTGGGACAGTCGAAACAAGTTAGCTCCATCCGTACGTGAACGTCTCAAATTGGACTCAGTTTCTGTGTTGCATTCCGAAGCCTATAACTTGTGACTTTTTCGCAACCGGACCTCGTGATTGGACTCAAACTCTTCTATAACTATTGTTACAACACATTTGATGTGTTGGAACAAGATTCGGGACGGTCGAAACTAGTTAGCTCCATCCGTTCGTCAACCTCTCAAATTGGACTCAGTTTGTGAGTTACATTCCGAAGCCTATAACTTGTGACTTTTTTGCAACCGGACCTCATAATTGGACTCATACTCTTTCATTACTATTGTTTCAACATATTTGAAGTGTTGAAACAAGATTCGGGACAGTCAAAATAAGTTAGCTCCATCCGTACGTCAACGTCTCAAATTGGACACAGTTTGTGTGTTACGTTCCGAACCCTATAACTTGTGACTTTTTCGCAACCGGACCTCGTAATTGGACTCAAACTCTTCCATTACTATTGTTTCATCACATTTGAAGTGGTGGAACAAGATTCGTGACATTCGAAACAAGTTAGCTCCATCTGTGCGTCAACGTCTCAAATTGGACTCAGTTTGTGTGTTACATTCCGTAGCCTATAACTTGTGACTTTTTCGCAACCGGACCTCACAATTAGACCCAAACTCTTCCATTACTATTGTTTCAATAGATTTGAAGTGTTGGAAAAATATTTGGGACAGTCAAAACAAGTTAGCTCCATCCGTGCGTCAACGTCTCAAATTGGACTCAGTTTGTGTGCTACATTCCTAAGCCTATAACTTGTGACTTTTTCGCAACCGGACCTCGTAATTGGACTCAAACTCTTCTATTACTATTGTTTCAACAGATTTGAAGTGTTGGAACCAGATTCGGGACGGTCGAAAAAAGTTAGCTCCATCCGTTCGTCAACGTCTCAAATTGGACTCAGTTTGTGTGTTACGTTCCGAACCCTATAACTTGTGACTTTTTCGCAACCGGACCTCGTAATTGGACTCAAACTATTCCATTACTATTGTTTCATCACATTTGAAGTGTTGGAACAAGATTAGGGACAGTCGAAACAAGTTAGCTCCATCAGTGCGTCAACATCTCAAATTGGACTTAGTTTGTGTGTTACATTCCGAACCTATAACTTGTGACTTTTTCGCAACCGGACCTCGTAATTGGACTCAAACTCTTGTATTACTATTATTTCAACACATTTGATGTGTTGGAACAAGATTCGGGACGGTCGAAACTAGTTAGCTCCATCCGTTCGTCAACGTCTCAAATTGGACTCAGTTTGTGAGTTACATTCCGAAGCCTATAACTTGTGAGTTTTTTGCAACCGGACCTCATAAATAGACTCATACTCTTCCATTACTATTGTTTCAACATATTTGAAGTGTTGGAACAAGATTCGGGACAGTCGAAACAAGTTAGCTCCATCCGTTCGTCAACGTCTCAAATTGGACTCAGTTTCTGTGTTACATTCCGAAGCCTATAACTTGTGACTTTTTCGCAACCGGACCTAATAATTAGACTCAAACTCTTCCATTACTATTGTTTCAACATATTTGAAGTGTTGGAACAATATTTGGGACTGTCGAAACAAGTTAGCTCCATCCGTACGTCAACGTCTCAAATTGGACTCAGTTTCTGTGTTGCATTCCGAAGCCTATAACTTGTGTCTTTTTCGCAACCGGACCTCGTGATTGGACTCAAACTCTTCTATAACTATTGTTACAACACATTTGATGTGTTGGAACAAGATTCGGGACGGTCGAAACTAGTTAGCTCCATCCGTTCGTCAACCTCTCAAATTGGACTCAGTTTGTGAGTTACATTTTGGAGCCTATAACTTTTGACTTTTTTGCAACCGGACCTCATAATTAGACTCATACTCTTCCATTATTATTGTTTCAACATATTTGAAGTGTTGGAACAAGATTCGGGACAGTCGAAACAAGTTAGCTCCATCCGTTCGTCAACGTCTCAAATTGGACTCAGTTTCTGTGTTACATTCCGAAGCCTATAACTTGTGACTTTTTCGCAACCGGACCTCATAATTAGACTCAAACTCTTCCATTACTATTGTTTCAACATATTTGAAGTGTTGGAACAAGATTCGAGACAGTCGAAACAAGTTAGCTCGATCCGTTCATCAACGTCTCAAATTGGACTCAGTTTTTGTGTTACATTCCGAAGCCTATAACTTGTGACTTTTTTGCAACCGGACCTCATAATTAGACTCATACTCTTCCATTACTATTGTTTCGACATATTTGAAGTGTTGGAACAAGATTCGAGACAGTCGAAACAAGTTAACTCCATCCGTTCATCAACGTCTCAAATTGGACTCAGTTTTTGTGTTACATTGCGAAGCCTATAACTTGTGACTTTTTTGCAACCGGACCTCATAATTAGACTCATACTCTTCCATTACTATTGTTTCAACATATTTGAAGTGTTGGAACAAGATTCGGGACAGTTGAAACAAGTTAGCTCCATCCGTTCGTCAACGTCTCAAATTGGACTCAGTTTCTGTGTTACATTCCGAAGCCTATAACTTGTGACTTTTTTGCAACCGGACCTCATAATTAGACTCATACTCTTCCATTACTATTGTTTCAACATATTTGAAGTGTTGGAACAAGATTCGGGACAGTCGAAACAAGTTAGCTCCATCCGTTCGTCAACGTCTCAAATTGGACTCAGTTTCTGTGTTACATTCCGAAGCCTATAACTTGTGACTTTTTCACATCCGGACCTCATAATTAGACTCAAACTCTTCCATTACTATTGTTTCAACAGATTTGAAGTGTTGGAACAATATTTGGGACAATCGAAACAAGTTAGCTCCATCCGTACGTCAACGTCTCAAATTGGACTCAGTTTCTGTGTTACATTCCTAAGCCTATAACTTGTGACTTTTTCGCAACCGGACCTCGTAATTGGACTCAAACTCTTCTATTACTATTGTTTCAAAAGATTTGAAGTGTTGGAATAAGATTTGGGACAGTCGAAACAAGTTAGCTCCATCCGTGCATCAACGTCTCAAATTCGACTCAATTTGTGTGTAACATTCCGAAGCCTATAACTTGTGACTTTGTCGCAATCAGACCTCGTAATTTTACTCAAACTCTTCCATTATTATTGTTTCAACACATTTGAAGTATTGGAACATGATTCGGGACAGGCAAAACAAGTTAGCTCCATCCGTGCGTCAACATCTCAAATTGGACATAGTTTGTGTGTTACATTCCGAAGCCAATAACTTGTGACTTTTTCGAAACCGAACCTCGTAATTGGACTCAAACTCTTGTATTACTATTATTTCAACACATTTGATGTGTTGGAACAAGATTCGGGACGGTCGAAACTAGTTAGCTCCATCCGTTCGTCAACGTCTCAAATTGGACTCAGTTTGTGTGTTACATTCCGAACCTATAACTTGTGACTTTTTCGCAACCGGAC
This sequence comes from Euptelea pleiosperma, assembly GCA_035048495.1. Taxonomy (NCBI): domain Eukaryota; kingdom Viridiplantae; phylum Streptophyta; class Magnoliopsida; order Ranunculales; family Eupteleaceae; genus Euptelea; species Euptelea pleiosperma. Next base: position 480,169 of record CM068548.1, read on the forward strand.
CTCGTAATTGGACTCAAACTCTTCCATTACTATTGTTTCATCACATTTGAAGTGGTGGAACAAGATTCGTGACAGTCGAAACAAGTTAGCTCCATCCGTGCGTCAACGTCTCAAATTGGACTCAGTTTGTGTGTTACATTCCGAACCTATAACTTGTGACTTTTTCGTAACCGGACCTCGTAATTGGACTCATACTCTTCCATTACTATTGTTTCAACATATTTGAAGTGTTGGAACAAGATTCGAGACAGTCGAAACAAGTTAGCTCCATCCGTTCATCAACGTCTCAAATTGGACTCAGTTTTTGTGTTACATTCCGAAGCCTATAACTTGTGACTTTTTTGCAACCGGACCTCATAATTAGACTCATACTCTTCCATTACTATTGTTTCAACATATTTGAAGTGTTGGAACAAGATTCGAGACAGTCGAAACTAGTTAGCTCCATCCGTTCATCAACGTCTCAAATTGGACTCAGTTTTTGTGTTACATTGCGAAGCCTATAACTTGTGACTTTTTTGCAACCGGACCTCATAATTAGACTCATACTCTTACATTACTGTTGTTTCAACATATTTGAAGTGTTGGAACAAGATTCGGGACAGTCGAAACAAGTTAGCTCCATCCGTTCGTCAACGTCTCAAATTGGACTCAGTTTCTGTGTTACATTCCGAAGCCTATAACTTGTGACTTTTTCGCAACCGGACCTCATAATTAGACTCAAACTCTTCCATTACTATTGTTTCAACATATTTGAAGTGTTGGAACAAGATTCGAGACAGTCGAAACAAGTTAGCTCCATCCGTTCATCAACGTCTCAAATTGGACTCAGTTTTTGTGTTACATTCCGAAGCCTATAACTTGTGACTTTTTTGCAACCGGACCTCATAATTAGACTCATACTCTTCCATTACTATTGTTTCAACATATTTGAAGTGTTGGAACAAGATTCGGGACAGTCGAAACAAGTTAGCTCCATCCGTTCGTCAACGTCTCAAATTGGACTCAGTTTCTGTGTTACATTCCGAAGCCTATAACTTGTGACTTTTTCGCAACCGGACCTCATAATTAGACTCAAACTCTTCCATTACTATTGTTTCAACAGATTTGAAGTGTTGGAACAATATTTGGGACAGTCGAAACAAGTTAGCTCCATCCGTACGTCAACGTCTCAAATTGGACTCAGTTTCTGTGTTACATTCCTAAGCCTATAACTTGTGACTTTTTCGCAACCGGACCTCGTAATTGGACTCAAACTCTTCTATTACTATTGTTTCAAAAGATTTGAAGTGTTGGAATAAGATTTGGGACAGTCGAAACAAGTTAGCTCCATCCGTGCATCAACGTCTCAAATTCGACTCAATTTGTGTGTAACATTCCGAAGCCTATAACTTGTGACTTTGTCGCAATCAGACCTCGTAATTTTACTCAAACTCTTCCATTATTATTGTTTCAACACATTTGAAGTATTGGAACATGATTCGGGACAGGCAAAACAAGTTAGCTCCATCCGTGCGTCAACATCTCAAATTGGACATAGTTTGTGTGTTACATTCCGAAGCCAATAACTTGTGACTATTTCGAAACCGAACCTCGTAATTGGACTCAAACTCTTGTATTACTATTATTTCAACACATTTGATGTGTTGGAACAAGATTCGGAACGGTCGAAACTAGTTAGCTCCATCCGTTCGTCAACGTCTCAAATTGGACTCAGTTTGTGAGTTACATTCCGAAGCCTATAACTTGTGAGTTTTTTGCAACCGGACCTCATAAATAGACTCATACTCTTCCATTACTATTGTTTCAACATATTTGAAGTGTTGGAACAAGATTCGGGACAGTCGAAACAAGTTAGCTCCATCCGTTCGTCAACGTCTCAAATTGGACTCAGTTTCTGTGTTACATTCCGAAGCCTATAACTTGTGACTTTTTCGCAACCGGACCTAATAATTAGACTCAAACTCTTCCATTACTATTGTTTCAACATATTTGAAGTGTTGGAACAATATTTGGGACTGTCGAAACAAGTTAGCTCCATCCGTACGTCAACGTCTCAAATTGGACTCAGTTTCTGTGTTGCATTCCGAAGCCTATAACTTGTGTCTTTTTCGCAACCGGACCTCGTGATTGGACTCAAACTCTTCTATAACTATTGTTACAACACATTTGATGTGTTGGAACAAGATTCGGGACGGTCGAAACTAGTTAGCTCCATCCGTTCGTCAACCTCTCAAATTGGACTCAGTTTGTGAGTTACATTTTGGAGCCTATAACTTTTGACTTTTTTGCAACCGGACCTCATAATTAGACTCATACTCTTCCATTATTATTGTTTCAACATATTTGAAGTGTTGGAACAAGATTCGGGACAGTCGAAACAAGTTAGCTCCATCCGTTCGTCAACGTCTCAAATTGGACTCAGTTTCTGTGTTACATTCCGAAGCCTATAACTTGTGACTTTTTCGCAACCGGACCTCATAATTAGACTCAAACTCTTCCATTACTATTGTTTCAACATATTTGAAGTGTTGGAACAAGATTCGAGACAGTCGAAACAAGTTAGCTCGATCCGTTCATCAACGTCTCAAATTGGACTCAGTTTTTGTGTTACATTCCGAAGCCTATAACTTGTGACTTTTTTGCAACCGGACCTCATAATTAGACTCATACTCTTCCATTACTATTGTTTCGACATATTTGAAGTGTTGGAACAAGATTCGAGACAGTCGAAACAAGTTAACTCCATCCGTTCATCAACGTCTCAAATTGGACTCAGTTTTTGTGTTACATTGCGAAGCCTATAACTTGTGACTTTTTTGCAACCGGACCTCATAATTAGACTCATACTCTTCCATTACTATTGTTTCAACATATTTGAAGTGTTGGAACAAGATTCGGGACAGTTGAAACAAGTTAGCTCCATCCGTTCGTCAACGTCTCAAATTGGACTCAGTTTCTGTGTTACATTCCGAAGCCTATAACTTGTGACTTTTTTGCAACCGGACCTCATAATTAGACTCATACTCTTCCATTACTATTGTTTCAACATATTTGAAGTGTTGGAACAAGATTCGGGACAGTCGAAACAAGTTAGCTCCATCCGTTCGTCAACGTCTCAAATTGGACTCAGTTTCTGTGTTACATTCCGAAGCCTATAACTTGTGACTTTTTCACATCCGGACCTCATAATTAGACTCAAACTCTTCCATTACTATTGTTTCAACAGATTTGAAGTGTTGGAACAATATTTGGGACAATCGAAACAAGTTAGCTCCATCCGTACGTCAACGTCTCAAATTGGACTCAGTTTCTGTGTTACATTCCTAAGCCTATAACTTGTGACTTTTTCGCAACCGGACCTCGTAATTGGACTCAAACTCTTCTATTACTATTGTTTCAAAAGATTTGAAGTGTTGGAATAAGATTTGGGACAGTCGAAACAAGTTAGCTCCATCCGTGCATCAACGTCTCAAATTCGACTCAATTTGTGTGTAACATTCCGAAGCCTATAACTTGTGACTTTGTCGCAATCAGACCTCGTAATTTTACTCAAACTCTTCCATTATTATTGTTTCAACACATTTGAAGTATTGGAACATGATTCGGGACAGGCAAAACAAGTTAGCTCCATCCGTGCGTCAACATCTCAAATTGGACATAGTTTGTGTGTTACATTCCGAAGCCAATAACTTGTGACTTTTTCGAAACCGAACCTCGTAATTGGACTCAAACTCTTGTATTACTATTATTTCAACACATTTGATGTGTTGGAACAAGATTCGGGACGGTCGAAACTAGTTAGCTCCATCCGTTCGTCAACGTCTCAAATTGGACTCAGTTTGTGTGTTACATTCCGAACCTATAACTTGTGACTTTTTCGCAACCGGACCTCGTAATTGGACTCAAACTCTTCCATTACTATTGTTTCATCACATTTGAAGTGGTGGAACAAGATTCGTGACAGTCGAAACAAGTTAGCTCCATCCGTGCGTCAACGTCTCAAATTGGACTCAGTTTGTGTGTTACATTCCGAACCTATAACTTGTGACTTTTTCGTAACCGGACCTCGTAATTGGACTCATACTCTTCCATTACTATTGTTTCAACATATTTGAAGTGTTGGAACAAGATTCGAGACAGTCGAAACAAGTTAGCTCCATCCGTTCATCAACGTCTCAAATTGGACTCAGTTTTTGTGTTACATTCCGAAGCCTATAACTTGTGACTTTTTTGCAACCGGACCTCATAATTAGACTCATACTCTTCCATTACTATTGTTTCAACATATTTGAAGTGTTGGAACAAGATTCGAGACAGTCGAAACTAGTTAGCTCCATCCGTTCATCAACGTCTCAAATTGGACTCAGTTTTTGTGTTACATTGCGAAGCCTATAACTTGTGACTTTTTTGCAACCGGACCTCATAATTAGACTCATACTCTTACATTACTGTTGTTTCAACATATTTGAAGTGTTGGAACAAGATTCGGGACAGTCGAAACAAGTTAGCTCCATCCGTTCGTCAACGTCTCAAATTGGACTCAGTTTCTGTGTTACATTCCGAAGCCTATAACTTGTGACTTTTTCGCAACCGGACCTCATAATTAGACTCAAACTCTTCCATTACTATTGTTTCAACATATTTGAAGTGTTGGAACAAGATTCGAGACAGTCGAAACAAGTTAGCTCCATCCGTTCATCAACGTCTCAAATTGGACTCAGTTTTTGTGTTACATTCCGAAGCCTATAACTTGTGACTTTTTTGCAACCGGACCTCATAATTAGACTCATACTCTTCCATTACTATTGTTTCAACATATTTGAAGTGTTGGAACAAGATTCGGGACAGTCGAAACAAGTTAGCTCCATCCGTTCGTCAACGTCTCAAATTGGACTCAGTTTCTGTGTTACATTCCGAAGCCTATAACTTGTGACTTTTTCGCAACCGGACCTCATAGTTAGACTCAAACTCTTCCATTACTATTGTTTCAACAGATTTGAAGTGTTGGAACAATATTTGGGACAGTCGAAACAAGTTAGCTCCATCCGTACGTCAACGTCTCAAATTGGACTCAGTTTCTGTGTTACATTCCTAAGCCTATAACTTGTGACTTTTTCGCAACCGGACCTCGTAATTGGACTCAAACTCTTCTATTACTATTGTTTCAAAAGATTTGAAGTGTTGGAATAAGATTTGGGACAGTCGAAACAAGTTAGCTCCATCCGTGCATCAACGTCTCAAATTCGACTCAATTTGTGTGTAACATTCCGAAGCCTATAACTTGTGACTTTGTCGCAATCAGACCTCGTAATTTTACTCAAACTCTTCCATTATTATTGTTTCAACACATTTGAAGTATTGGAACATGATTCGGGACAGGCAAAACAAGTTAGCTCCATCCGTGCGTCAACATCTCAAATTGGACATAGTTTGTGTGTTACATTCCGAAGCCAATAACTTGTGACTATTTCGAAACCGAACCTCGTAATTGGACTCAAACTCTTGTATTACTATTATTTCAACACATTTGATGTGTTGGAACAAGATTCGGAACGGTCGAAACTAGTTAGCTCCATCCGTTCGTCAACGTCTCAAATTGGACTAAGTTTGTGAGTTACATTCCGAAGCCTATAACTTGTGAGTTTTTTGCAACCGGACCTCATAATTAGACTCATACTCTTCCATTACTATTGTTTCAACATATTTGAAGTGTTGGAACAAGATTCGGGACAGTCGAAACAAGTTAGCTCCATCCGTTCGTCAACGTCTCAAATTGGACTCAGTTTCTGTGTTACATTCCGAAGCCTATAACTTGTGACTTTTTTGCAACCGGACCTCATAATTAGACTCATACTCTTCCATTACTATTGTTTCGACATATTTGAAGTGTTGGAACAATATTTGGGACAGTCGAAACAAGTTAGCTCCATCCGTACGTGAACGTCTCAAATTGGACTCAGTTTCTGTGTTGCATTCCGAAGCGTATAACTTGTGACTTTTTCGCAACCGGACCTCGTGATTGGACTCAAACTCTTCTATAACTATTGTTACAACACATTTGATGTGTTGGAACAAGATTCGGGACGGTCGAAACTAGTTAGCTCCATCCGTTCGTCAACCTCTCAAATTGGACTCAGTTTGTGAGTTACATTCCGAAGCCTATAACTTGTGACTTTTTTGCAACCGGACCTCATAATTGGACTCATACTCTTTCATTACTATTGTTTCAACATATTTGAAGTGTTGAAACAAGATTCGGGACAGTCAAAATAAGTTAGCTCCATCCGTACGTCAACGTCTCAAATTGGACACAGTTTGTGTGTTACGTTCCGAACCCTATAACTTGTGACTTTTTCGCAACCGGACCTCGTAATTGGACTCAAACTCTTCCATTACTATTGTTTCATCACATTTGAAGTGGTGGAACAAGATTCGTGACATTCAAAACAAGTTAGCTCCATCTGTGCGTCAACGTCTCAAATTGGACTCAGTTTGTGTGTTACATTCCGTAGCCTATAACTTGTGACTTTTTCGCAACCGGACCTCACAATTAGACCCAAACTCTTTCATTACTATTGTTTTAATAGATTTGAAGTGTTGGAAAAATATTTGGGACAGTCAAAACAAGTTAGCTCCATCCGTGCGTCAACGTCTCAAATTGGACTCAGTTTGTCTGCTACATTCCTAAGCCTATAACTTGTGACTTTTTCGCAACCGGACCTCGTAATTGGACTCAAACTCTTCTATTACTATTGTTTCAACAGATTTGAAGTGTTGGAACAAGATTCGGGACGGTCGAAACAAGTTAGCTCCATCCGTTCGTCAACGTCTCAAATTGGACTCAGTTTGTGTGTTACGTTCCGAACCCTATAACTTGTGACTTTTTCGCAACCGGACCTCGTAATTGGACTCAAACTCTTCCATTACTATTGTTTCATCACATTTGAAGTGGTGGAACAAGATTCGTGACAGTCGAAACAAGTTAGCTCCATCCGTGCGTCAACGTCTCAAATTGGACTCAGTTTGTGTGTTACATTCCGAACCTATAACTTGTGACTTTTTCGCAACCGGACCTCGTAATTGGACTCAAACTCTTGTATTACTATTATTTCAACACATTTGATGTGTTGGAACAAGATTCGGGATGGTCGAAACTAGTTAGCTCCATCCGTTCGTCAACGTCTCAAATTGGACTCAGTTTGTGAGTTACATTCCGAAGCCTATAACTTGTGAGTTTTTTGCAACCGGACCTCATAAATAGACTCATCTCTTCCATTACTATTGTTTCAACATATTTGAAGTATTGGAACAAGATTCGGGACAGTCGAAACAAGTTAGCTCCATCCGTTCGTCAACGTCTCAAATTGGACTCAGTTTCTGTGTTACATTCCGAAGCCTATAACTTGTGACTTTTTCGCAACCGGACCTAATAATTAGACTCAAACTCTTCCATTACTATTGTTTCAACATATTTGAAGTGTTGGAACAATATTTGGGACTGTCGAAACAAGTTAGCTCCATCCGTACGTCAACGTCTCAAATTGGACTCAGTTTCTGTGTTGCATTCCGAAGCCTATAACTTGTGTCTTTTTCGCAACCGGACCTCGTGATTGGACTCAAACTCTTCTATAACTATTGTTTCAACATATTTGAAGTGTTGGAACAAGATTTGGGACAGTCGAAACAAGTTAGCTCCATCCGTTCGTCAACGTCTCAAATTGGACTCAGTTTCTGTGTTACATTCCGAAGCCTATAACTTGTGACTTTTTCGCAACCGGACCTCATAATTAGACTCAAACTCTTCCATTACTATTGTTTCAACATATTTAAAGTGTTGGAACAAGATTCGAGACAGTCGAAACAAGTTAGCTCCATCCGTTCATCAACGTCTCAAATTGGACTCAGTTTTTGTGTTACATTCCGAAGCCTATAACTTGTGACTTTTTTGCAACCGGACCTCATAATTAGACTCATACTCTTCCATTACTATTGTTTCGACATATTTGAAGTGTTGGAACAAGATTCGAGACAGTCGAAACAAGTTAACTCCATCCGTTCATCAACGTCTCAAATTGGACTCAGTTTTTGTGTTACATTGCGAAGCCTATAACTTGTGAGTTTTTTGCAACCGGACCTCATAATTAGACTCATACTCTTCCATTACTATTGTTTCAACATATTTGAAGTGTTGGAACAAGATTCGGGACAGTTGAAACAAGTTAGCTCCATCCGTTCGTCAACGTCTCAAATTGGACTCAGTTTCTGTGTTACATTCCGAAGCCTATAACTTGTGACTTTTTCGCAACCGGACCTCATAATTAGACTCAAACTCTTCCATTACTATTGTTTCAACATATTTAAAGTGTTGGAACAAGATTCGAGACAGTCGAAACAAGTTAGCTCCATCCGTTCATCAACGTCTCAAATTGGACTCAGTTTTTGTGTTACATTCCGAAGCCTATAACTTGTGACTTTTTTGCAACCGGACCTCATAATTAGACTCATACTCTTCCATTACTATTGTTTCAACATATTTGAAGTGTTGGAACAAGATTCGGGACAGTCGAAACAAGTTAGCTCCATCCGTTCGTCAACGTCTCAAATTGGACTCAGTTTCTGTGTTACATTCCGAAGCCTATAACTTGTGACTTTTTCCCATCCGGACCTCATAATTAGACTCAAACTCTTCCATTACTATTGTTTCAACAGATTTGAAGTGTTGGAACAATATTTGGGACAGTCGAAACAAGTTAGCTCCATCCGTACGTCAACGTCTCAAATTGGACTCAGTTTCTGTGTTACATTCCTAAGCCTATAACTTGTGACTTTTTCGCAACCGAACCTCGTAATTGGACTCAAACTCTTCTATTACTATTGTTTCAGAAGATTTGAAGTGTTGGAATAAGATTTGGGATAGTCGAAACAAGTTAGCTCCATCCGTGCATCAACGTCTCAAATTCGACTCAATTTGTGTGTAACATTCCGAAGCCTATAACTTGTGACTTTGTCGGAATCAGACCTCGTAATTTTACTCAAACTCTTCCATTATTATTGTTTCAACACATTTGAAGTATTGGAACATGATTCGGGACAGGCAAAACAAGTTAGCTCCATCCGTGCGTCAACATCTCAAATTGGACATAGTTTGTGTGTTACATTCCGAAGCCAATAACTTGTGACTTTTTCGAAACCGAACCTCGTAATTGGACTCAAACTCTTGTATTACTATTATTTCAACACATTTGATGTGTTGGAACAAGATTCGGGACGGTCGAAACTAGTTAGCTCCATCCGTTCGTCAACGTCTCAAATTGGACTCAGTTTGTGAGTTACATTCCGAAGCCTATAACTTGTGAGTTTTTTGCAACCGGACCTCATAATTAGACTCATACTCTTCCATTACTATTGTTTCAACATATTTGAAGTGTTGGAACAAGATTCGGGACAGTCGAAACAAGTTAGCTCCATCCGTTCGTCAACGTCTCAAATTGGACTCAGTTTCTGTGTTACATTCCGAAGCCTATAACTTGAGACTTTTTCGCAACCGGACCTCATAATTAGACTCAAACTCTTCCATTACTATTGTTTCAACAGATTTGAAGTGTTGGAACAATATTTGGGACAGTGGAAACAAGTTAGCTCTATCCGTACGTCAACGTCTCAAATTGGACTCAGTTTCTGTGTTGCATTCCGAAGCCTATAACTTGTGACTTTTTCGCAACCGGACCTCGTGATTGGACTCAAACTGTTCTATAACTATTGTTACAACACATTTGATGTGTTGGAACAAGATTCGGGACGGTCGAAACTAGTTAGCTCCATCCGTTCGTCAACCTCTCAAATTGGACTCAGTTTGTGAGTTACATTCCGAAGCCTATAACTTGTGACTTTTTTGCAACCGGACCTCATAATTAGACTCATACTCTTTCATTACTATTGTTTCAACATATTTGAAGTGTTGAAACAAGATTCGGGACAGTCAAAATAAGTTAGCTCCATCCGTACGTCAACGTCTCAAATTGGACACAGTTTGTGTGTTACATTCCGTAGCCTATAACTTGTGACTTTTTCGCAACCGGACCTCACAATTAGACCCAAACTCTTTCATTACTATTGTTTTAATAGATTTGAAGTGTTGGAAACATATTTGGGACAGTCAAAACAAGTTAGCTCCATCCATGCGTCAACGTCTCAAATTGGACTCAGTTTGTGTGCTACATTCCTAAGCCTATAACTTGTGACTTTTTCGCAACCGGACCTCGTAATTGGACTCAAACTCTTCTATTACTATTGTTTCAACAGATTTGAAGTGTTGGAACAAGATTCGGGACGGTCGAAACAAGTTAGCTCCATCCGTTCGTCAACGTCTCAAATTGGACTCAGTTTGTGTGTTACGTTCCGAACCCTATAACTTGTGACTTTTTCGCAACCGGACCTCGTAATTGGACTCAAACTCTTCCATTACTATTGTTTCATCACATTTGAAGTAGTGGAACAAGATTCGTGACAGTCGAAACAAGTTAGCTCCATCCGTGCGTCAACGTCTCAAATTGGACTCAGTTTCTGTGTTACATTCCGAACCTACTACTTGTGACTTTTTCGCAACCGGACCTCGTAATTGGACTCAAACTCTTGTATTACTATTATTTCAACACATTTGATGTGTTGGAACAAGATTCGGGACGGTCGAAACTAGTTAGCTCCATCCGTTCGTCAACGTCTCAAATTGGACTCAGTTTGTGTGTTACATTCCGAAGCCTATAACTTGTGACTTTTTTGCAACCGGACCTCATAATTAGACTCATACTCTTCCATTACTATTGTTTCAACATATTTGAAGTGTTGGAACAAGATTCGAGACAGTCGAAACAAGTTAGCTCCATCCGTTCATCAACGTCTCAAATTGGACTCAGTTTTTGTGTTACATTCCGAAGCCTATAACTTGTGACTTTTTTGCAACCGGACCTCATAATTAGACTCATACTCTTCCATTACTATTGTTTCAACATATTTGAAGTGTTGGAACAAGATTCGGGACAGTCGAAACAAGTTAGCTCCATCCGTTCGTCAACGTCTCAAATTGGACTCAGTTTCTGTGTTACATTCCGAAGCCTATAACTTGTGACTTTTTCGCAACCGGACCTCATAATTAGACTCAAACTCTTCCATTACTATTGTTTCAACAGATTTGAAGTGTTGGAACAATATTTGGGACAGTCGAAACAAGTTAGCTCCATCCGTACGTCAACGTCTCAAATTGGACTCAGTTTCTGTGTTACATTCCGAAGCCTATAACTTGTGTCTTTTTCGCAACCGGACCTCGTGATTGGACTCAAACTCTTCTATAACTATTGTTACAACACATTTGATGTGTTGGAACAAGATTCGGGACGGTCGAAACTAGTTAGCTCCATCCGTTCTTCAACCTCTCAAATTGGACTCAGTTTGTGAGTTACATTCCGAAGCCTATAACTTGTGACTTTTTTGCAACCGGACCTCATAATTAGACTCATACTCTTCCATTACTATTGTTTCAACATATTTGAAGTGTTGGAACAAGATTCGGGACAGTCGAAACAAGTTAGCTCCATCCGTTCGTCAACGTCTCAAATTGGACTCAGTTTCTGTGTTACATTCCGAAGCCTATAACTTGTGACTTTTTCCCAACCGGACCTCATAATTAGACTCAAACTCTTCCATTACTATTGTTTCAACAGATTTGAAGTGTTGGAACAATATTTGGGACAGTCGAAACAAGTTAGCTCCATCCGTACGTGTCACGCCCCGAATCCGGATACCCAGATACGACCCGAAAATCCATGGATCGACCCGTACCCGAACCCAGAGGTGATCCATGAATGTCCCCTAGTGGTCCAATTAGGTCAATTAGACTACTAAGGTTCATTCGAAAATCGACTAAGTCAAAGAAAGAGTCTAGATATAGGAAACAAATAATCAAAATAATTCATAACTCAAACAATTCAATCAATCAACTAAATGTGGAGAGAATGAGGTGAGAACATGCTCTCAATCAAAGGCTTACATGCCTGTGAAAATAAATAACCAATGTTTAGAACAGTCAAAATAAGTCTTCTGAAGTGTGGGATCGACTCTAAAATCCTAGCCGATCTCCTCGAATGCACCGGAGTCTTTCGCCTCAAAATCATCACACGTACCCAGCTCTTCAAAATCTGAAAATGGTATCGGTGTAGCACCGTGAGCCGAGGCCCAGTAATACAACAGTGTGCATGGTATGATATCATACTATACAAGTTTTTAACCAAGGTATGCATCTCAATCATATAATAAGGATGACATGAATATGAAGATGAATGCAAGTAAGTACGGGATGCAAATGCAACTAGTACCCATAACCACATAGGGTCTCCATCTCCTTCCCGCACTGGGAGCGGTCTCATTGACCCATCTGCAGGATATAATAACGTCTGGGGCCTTTCACCCTAGGGTACCGAACCCTGATTAATTGATAAAACCAATATAACGTATATAATATACTTCAACCCCGTTCCCTTATGCACCCCTTATATGAAATAACGTGATCATCATGGTATGATAACAAGATGTACTAGGGTTACATGACATAAGCACGCATGTATTTAATATTTAAATAAAAATATAAAATGAACCAATGATCATTAAGAGTAATAATATGGGAACGAATTAGGGTTAACATATAACAATCATCGAAGGTCACGATCAACACGGATGAATAATATAAGTGGAGATCACAAGGCAATCCAACACACCATTGCCGAACCCTATGAGGGATCCATGACACAAGGTCGAACCCTAAAGAGGGATCCAAGACACTTGGCCGAACCCTATGAGGGATCCAAGACACATGGGTGGGATCCCCATGCATACAAGTATAGGTCGAACCATCTAGATATAATAGTCAATAAGACATGACCAAATATCACAATCAACATCGATAAATAATATAAGTGAAAATCGCAAGAAAATCCAACACGCCATGGCCGAACTCTATGAGGGATCCATGACACAAGGTCGAACCCTAAAGAGGGATCCAAGACACTTGGCCAAACCCTATGAGAGATCCAAGACACATGGGTGGGATCCCCATGCATATAGGTATAGGTCAAACCATCTAGGGTTTAGTCAAACAACAAGGTTAAAACCTTAATAGTTAATAATCATGACCGAACCACGAACAATTAATAAGTTTTTTTTATAAAAAAATGTACTGCATTATAAAAATCATAACTAAATAAATATGAATTAGAAAAATATAAACTCAATGGGTTTAAAAACTAGATTCACAGTGGTTTTTAGGAAAAAAAAATAGAAAAATATTTAGATTCAAAATATGGTCGAAACCCTTAATGAAGTGGGTCGGACAGAACTTGGGATTCTGGGTTTTATAGAAAAGTCTAGCACATTTAAAAACTCATAACTTAATCAATACATATTAGAAAAATACAAACTCAAGGGTTATAGAAACTAAATTGATAGAGGTATCTATGAAAAATAATTAAAAAATATTTAGGTTAAAAATATAGATCGAAATCTCAAGTGAAGTGGACCGTGTAAAATCTGAAATTCTGGGTTTTATAGAAAAGTCCAGCACGTTTGAAAAATCATAACTTAATAAATACAGATCAAAAAAATATAAACTCAAAGGTTCTAGAAACTAGATTGATAGAGGTATCTGTAAAAAAAATAATTATAAAAATATTTAGGTTAAAAATATAGATTAAAATCTCAGGTAAAGTGGACCGTGTAAAATCTAAAATTCTGGGTTTTACAGAAAAGTCCAGCACGTTTGAAAAATCATAACTTAATCAATACAAATCAGAAAAATATAAAATCAAAGGTTATAGAAACTAGATTGATAGAGGTATCTGTTAAAAATAATTAGAAAAATATTTAGATTAAAACTATAGATCGAAATCTCAGGTAAAGTGGACCGTATAAAATCTGAAATTCTGTGCTTTACAGAAAAGTCCAGCACGTTTGAAAAATCATAACTTAATCAATATAAATCATAAAAATATAAACTCAAAGGTTCTAGAAACTAGATTGATAGAGGTATCTATGAAAAATAATTAAAAAAATATTTAGGTTAACAATATAGATCGAAATCTCAAGTGAAGTGGTCCGTGTAAAATATAAAAGTCTGGGTTTTACAAAAAAGTCCAGCACGTTTGAAAAATCATAACTTAACCAATACAAATCAGAAAAATATAAACTCAAAGGTTCTAGAAACTAGATTGATAGAGGTATCCATGAAAAATAATTAGAAAAATATTTAGGTTAAAAATATAGATCGAAATCCCAAGTGAATCGGACCGTGTAAAATCTAGAATTCTGGGTTTTTTGGTAAAGTCATACAACTTAGAAAATTCATAACTTAATCAATAAAAATCAGAAAAATACAAACTAAACGGTTTTGGAAAATAGATTCAAAGAAGTATTTAGAAAAAAATAATATAAAAATATTTAAATCATAAAAGTACAACAAAAATGATAAGAACATAGTCATCCGTTATAGGTACAAAATAGACCATGGCCAAACCCATCATGGTGGCCCAAAACAAAGATCAACCCAATAAGAATAAAGTAAATATTATTAAAATTAATTTATAATGAGTATCAACCATTATTTAATGAAAGAAAAACAAATCTTGAAGAAAAACAAGTATAGGATGGATCAAGCGCACTTACCTTAAGGTTTCTTGAACTTTAATGAAAATCAAAAGTTTCTTCAAATTTGAAAGTCGTCGGATCGTCCTCTCCTCGGAGTATGTTCTTCTAATCGGAGTCCCCGTCAATTCTCTCTTCTTGCTCGAGTGCGATCGGTCCCCGGATGAAGGTTTAATGGAGTTTGCTCTATTCTTCAATGGAGTTTGGTTTTGTGAAATCTTCTAAAGCTTTAGGGTTTTCATAAATAGGTTTAGGGAAGGATTAGGGTTTCTATTTTGTTGAAAATCGTAACTATCAAAGAGATGACTTTTTCAACCCTCAAAAACTTATATTTTATACTACTAATGGGTTAGAAATGGGCCCAAGGCCCATATATAACAACTAGGCTCAATTAAGATTATTATTAAGCCCAAAAGACTTCTAGATTGACCATACGGGCCCACCCAACAATCATAACATAAATAATTATAAATTAATTCAATCAAACTATATTATATAATTTAAAAGTCCATACAATAAGGTATTGACACATGTCAAACACACAAATCATAAAAACGTTCAAAATCCTAGAAAAGTGTCAAATGACATTGGAATGACCCGAAAGTGATTTGCGGGTCCCACGCTCCTATTAAATAAATAAAATATAATTAAATATTATTTTTGAAAAATATGCGAGTGGTAGGAAGTTCGAAAATTATAAAAATACTATTTTTGTCAAAATCTCCCAAAATCTCCCGCTAGGGTTTTCATGTCTCAAGAAAGTTTTCAAATTTCACAGGTAAGTTGGTAAGGATAAAATAGGAATATTTTTGGTGTCTCGGGCCCACAAAATAATTTTTTATAAAAGTTTTAGAATGTTAGCTGGGGAAAGAAAAAGTCCCCTGCAAATTATGGTTTATTATTTTTAGCAAGAATTTAGCCCTAAAGAGCGAGTTTCAAAAATAGTAGGTTTTTAAAAATTGTCAGAACGAAACCAAATTAAATACACATACTCATACATGATATTAAACAATAAAAACAATAATAAGAGTCTGAAAAAGTTTCAAGTTTTCATTATTAGGTGAATTTACCATAATACCCTAGAACGAAAATTCAGGGTATTACAGTACGTCAACGTCTCAAATTGGACTCAGTTTCTGTGTTGCATTCCGAAGCCTATAACTTGTGACTTTTTCGCAACCGGACCTCATAATTAGACTCAAACTCTTCCATTACAATTGTTTCAACAGATTTGAAGTGTTGGAACAATATTTGGGACAGTCGAAACAAGTTAGCTCCATCCGTACGTCAACGTCTCAAATTGGACTCAGTTTCTGTGTTGCATTCCGAAGCCTATAACTTGTGACTTTTTCGCAACCGGACCTCGTGATTGGACTCAAACTCTTCTATAACTATTGTTACAACACATTTGATGTGTTGGAACAAGATTCGGGACGGTCGAAACTAGTTAGCTCCATCCGTTCGTCAACCTCTCAAATTGGACTCAGTTTGTGAGTTACATTCCGAAGCCTATAACTTGTGACTTTTTTGCAACCGGACGTCATAATTAGACTCATACTCTTTCATTACTATTGTTTCAACATATTTGAAGTGTTGAAACAAGATTCGGGACAGTCAAAATAAGTTAGCTCCATCCGTACGTCAACGTCTCAAATTGGACACAGTTTGTGTCTTACATTCCGTAGCCTATAACTTGTGACTTTTTCGCAACCGGACCTCATAATTAGACTCATACTCTTCCATTACTATTGTTTCAACATATTTGAAGTGTTGGAACAAGATTCGGGACAGTCGAAACAAGTTAGCTCCATCCGTTCGTCAACGTCTCAAATTGGACTCAGTTTCTGTGTTACATTCCGAAGCCTATAACTTGTGACTTTTTCGCAACCGGACCTTATAATTAGACTCAAACTCTTCCATTACTATTGTTTCAACATATTTAAAGTGTTGGAACAAGATTCGAGACAGTCGAAACAAGTTAGCCCCATCCGTTCATCAACGTCTCAAATTGGACTCAGTTTTTGTGTTACATTCCGAAGCCTATAACTTGTGACTTTTTTGCAACCGGACCTCATAATTAGACTCATACTCTTCCATTACTATTGTTTCAACATATTTGAAGTGTTGGAACAAGATTCGGGACAGTCGAAACAAGTTAGCTCCATCCGTTCGTCAACGTCTCAAATTGGACTCAGTTTCTGTGTTACATTCCGAAGCCTATAACTTGTGACTTTTTCGCAACCGGACCTCATAATTAGACTCAAACTCTTCCATTACTATTGTTTCAACAGATTTGAAGTGTTGGAACAATATTTGGGACAGTCGAAACAAGTTAGCTCCATCCGTACGTCAACGTCTCAAATTGGACTCAGTTTCTGTGTTACATTCCTAAGCCTATAACTTGTGACTTTTTCGCAACCGGACCTCGTAATTGGACTCAAACTCTTCTATTACTATTGTTTCAAAAGATTTGAAGTGTTGGAATAAGATTTGGGACAGTAGAAACAAGTTAGCTCCATCCGTGCATCAACGTCTCAAATTCGACTCAATTTGTGTGTAACATTCCGAAGCCTATATCTTCTGACTTTGTCGCAATTAGACCTCGTAATTTTACTCAAACTGTTCCATTATTATTGTTTCAACACATTTGAAGTATTGGAACATGATTCGGGACAGGCAATACAAGTTAGCTCCATCCGTGCGTCAACATCTCAAATTGGACATAGTTTGTGTGTTACATTCCGCAGCCAATAACTTGTGACTTTTTCGAAACCGAACCTCGTAATTGGACTCAAACTCTTGTATTACTATTATTTCAACACATTTGATGTGTTGGAACAAGATTCGGGACGGTCGAAACTAGTTAGCTCCATCCGTTCGTCAACGTCTCAAATTGGACTCAGTTTGTGAGTTACATTCCGAAGCCTATAACTTGTGAGTTTTTTGCAACCGGACCTCATAATTAGACTCATACTCTTCCATTACTATTGTTTCAACATATTTGAAGTGTTGGAACAAGATTCGGGACAGTCGAAACAAGTTAGCCCCGTCCGTTCGTCAACGTCTCAAATTGGACTCAGTTTCTGTGTTACATTCCGAAGCCTATAACTTGTGACTTTTTCGCAACCGGACCTAATAATTAGACTCAAACTCTTCCATTACTATTGTTTCAACATATTTGAAGTGTTGAAACAATATTTGGGACTGTCGAAACAAGTTAGCTCCATCCGTACGTCAACGTCTCAAATTGGACTCAGTTTCTGTGTTGCATTCCGAAGCCTATAACTTGTGTCTTTTTCGCAACCGGACCTCGTGATTGGACTCAAACTCTTCTATAACTATTGTTACAACACATTTGATGTGTTGGAACAAGATTCGGGACGGTCGAAACTAGTTAGCTCCATCCGTTCGTCAACCTCTCAAATTGGACTCAGTTTGTGAGTTACATTCCGAAGCCTATAACTTTTGACTTTTTTGCAACCGGACCTCATAATTAGACTCATACTCTTCCATTACTATTGTTTCAACATATTTGAAGTGTTGGAACAAGATTCGGGACAGTCGAAACAAGTTAGCTCCATCCGTTCGTCAACGTCTCCAATTGGACTCAGTTTCTGTGTTACATTCCGAAGCCTATAACTTGTGACTTTTTCGCAACCGGACCTCATAATTAGACTCAAACTCTTCCATTACTATTGTTTCAACATATTTAAAGTGTTGGAACAAGATTCGAGACAGTCGAAACAAGTTAGCTCCATCTGTTCATCAACGTCTCAAATTGGACTCAGTTTTTGTGTTACATTCCGAAGCCTATAACTTGTGACTTTTTTGCAACCGGACCTCATAATTAGACTCATACTCTTCCATTACTATTGTTTCAACATATTTGAAGTGTTGGAATAAGATTTGGGACAGTCGAAACAAGTTAGCTCCATCCGTGCATCAACGTCTCAAATTCGACTCAATTTGTGTGTAACATTCCGAAGCCTATAACTTGTGACTTTGTCGCAATCAGACCTCGTAATTTTACTCAAACTCTTCCATTATTATTGTTTCAACACATTTGAAGTATTGGAACATGATTCGGGACAGGCAAAACAAGTTAGCTCCATCCGTGCGTCAACATCTCAAATTGGACATAGTTTGTGTGTTACATTCCGAAGCCAATAACTTGTGACTATTTCGAAACCGAACCTCGTAATTGGACTCAAACTCTTGTATTACTATTATTTCAACACATTTGATGTGTTGGAACAAGATTCGGGATGGTCGAAACTAGTTAGCTCCATCCGTTCGTCAACGTCTCAAATTGGACTCAGTTTGTGAGTTAAATTTCGAAGCCTATAACTTGTGAGTTTTTTGCAACCGGACCTCATAATTAGACTCATACTCTTCCATTACTATTGTTTCAACATATTTGAAGTGTTGGAACAAGATTCGGGACAGTCGAAACAAGTTAGCTCCATCCGTTCGTCAACGTCTCAAATTGGACTCAGTTTCTGTGTTACATTCCGAAGCCTATAACTTGTGACTTTTTCGCAACCGGACCTAATAATTAGACTCAAACTCTTCCATTACTATTGTTTCAACATATTTGAAGTGTTGGAACAATATTTGGGACTGTCGAAACAAGTTAGCTCCATCCGTACGTCAACGTCTCAAATTGGACTCAGTTTCTGTGTTGCATTCCGAAGCCTATAACTTGTGTCTTTTTCACAACCGGACCTCATAATTAGACTCAAACTCTTCCATTACTATTGTTTCAACAGATTTGAAGTGTTGGAACAATATTTGAGACAGTCGAAACAAGTTAGCTCCATCCGTACGTCAACGTCTCAAATTGGACTCAGTTGCTGTGTTACATTCCTAAGCCTATAACTTGTGACTTTTTCGCAACCGGACCTCGTAATTGGACTCAAACTCTTCTATTACTATTGTTTCAAAAGATTTGAAGTGTTGGAATAAGATTTGGGACAGTCGAAACAAGTTAGCTCCATCCGTGCATCAACGTCTCAAATTCGACTCAATTTGTGTGTAACATTCCGAAGCCTATAACTTGTGACTTTGTCGCAATCAGACCTCGTAATTTTACTCAAACTCTTCCATTATTATTGTTTCAACACATTTGAAGTATTGGAACATGATTCGGGACAGGCAAAACAAGTTAGCTCCATCCGTGCGTCAACATCTCAAATTGGACATAGTTTGTGTGTTACATTCCGAAGCCAATAACTTGTGACTTTTTCGAAACCGAACCTCGTAATTGGACTCAAACTCTTGTATTACTATTATTTCAACACATTTGATGTGTTGGAACAAGATTCGGGACGGTCGAAACTAGTTAGCTCCATCCGTTCGTCAACGTCTCAAATTGGACTCAGTTTGTGAGTTACATTCCGAAGCCTATAACTTGTGACTTTTTTGCAACCGGACCTCATAATTAGACTCATACTCTTCCATTACTATTGTTTCAACATATTTGAAGTGTTGGAACAAGATTCGGCACAGTCGAAACAAGTTAGCTCCATCCGTTCGTCAACGTCTCAAATTGGACTCAGTTTCTGTGTTACATTGAAGTGTTGGAACAATATTTGGGACAGTCGAAACAAGTTAGCTCCATCCGTACGTCAACGTCTCAAATTGGACTCAGTTTCTGTGTTGCATTCCGAAGCCTATAACTTGTGACTTTTTCTCAACCGGACCTCATAATTAGACTCAAACTCTTCCATTACTATTGTTTCAACAGATTTGAAGTGTTGGAACAATATTTGGGACAGTCGAAACAAGTTAGCTCCATCCGTACGTCAACGTCTCAAATTGGACTCAGTTTCTGTGTTGCATTCCGAAGCCTATAACTTGTGACTTTTTCGCAACCGGACCTCGTGATTGGACTCAAACTCTTCTATAACTATTGTTACAACACATTTGATGTGTTGGAACAAGATTCGGGACGGTCAAAACTAGTTAGCTCCATCCGTTCGTCAACCTCTCAAATTGGACTCAATTTGTGAGTTACATTCCGAAGCCTATAACTTGTGACTTTTTTGCAACCGGATCTCATAATTAGACTCATACTCTTTCATTACTATTGTTTCAACATATTTGAAGTGTTGAAACAAGATTCGGGACAGTCAAAATAAGTTAGCTCCATCCGTACGTCAACGTCTCAAATTGGACACAGTTTGTGTGTTACATTCCGTAGCCTATAACTTGTGACTTTTTCGCAACCGGACCTCATAATTAGACTCATACTCTTCCATTACTATTGTTTCAACATATTTGAAGTGTTGGAACAAGATTCGGGACAGTCGAAACAAGTTAGCTCCATCCGTTCGTCAACGTCTCAAATTGGACTCAGTTTCTGTGTTACATTCCGAAGCCTATAACTTGTGACTTTTTCGCAACCGGACCTCATAATTAGACTCAAACTCTTCCATTACTATTGTTTCAACATATTTAAAGTGTTGGAACAAGATTCGAGACAGTCGAAACAAGTTAGCTCCATCCGTTCATCAACGTCTCAAATTGGACTCAGTTTTTGTGTTACATTCCGAAGCCTATAACTTGTGACTTTTTTGCAACCGGACCTCATAATTAGACTCATACTCTTCCATTACTATTGTTTCAACATATTTGAAGTGTTTGAACAAGATTCGGGATAGTCGAAACAAGTTAGCTCCGTCCGTTCGTCAACGTCTCAAATTGGACTCAGTTTCTGGGTTACATTCCGAAGCCTATAACTTGTGACTTTTTCGCAACCGGACCTAATAATTAGACTCAAACTCTTCCATTACTATTGTTTCAACATATTTGAAGTGTTGGAACAATATTTCGGACTGTCGAAACAAGTTAGCTCCATCCGTACGTCAACGTCTCAAATTGGACTCAGTTTCTGTGTTGCATTCCGAAGCCTATAACTTGTGTCTTTTTCGCAACCGGACCTCGTGATTGGACTCAAACTCTTCTATAACAATTGTTACAACACATTTGATGTGTTGGAACAAGATTCGGGACGGTCGAAACTAGTTAGCTCCATCCGTTCGTCAACCTCTCAAATTGGACTCAGTTTGTGAGTTACATTCCGAAGCCTATAACTTTTGACTTTTTTGCAACCGGACCTCATAATTAGACTCATACTCTTCCATTACTATTGTTTCAACATATTTGAAGTGTTGGAACAAGATTCGGGACAGTCGAAACAAGTTAGCTCCATCCGTTCGTCAACGTCTCAAATTGGACTCAGATTCTGTGTTACATTCCGAAGCCTATAACTTGTGACTTTTTCGCAACCGGACCTCATAATTAGACTCAAACTCTTCCATTACTATTGTTTCAACATATTTAAAGTGTTGGAACAAGATTCGAGACAGTCGAAACAAGTTAGCTCCATCCGTTCATCAACGTCTCAAATTGGACTCAGTTTTTGTGTTACATTCCGAAGCCTATAACTTGTGACTTTTTTGCAACCGGACCTCATAATTAGACTCATACTCTTCCATTACTATTGTTTCAACATATTTGAAGTGTTGGAACAAGATTCGGGACAGTCGAAACAAGTTAGCTCCATCCGTTCGTCAACGTCTCAAATTGGACTCAGTTTCTGTGTTACATTCCGAAGCCTATAACTTGTGACTTTTTCGCAACCGGACCTCATAATTAGACTCAAACTCTTCCATTACTATTGTTTCAACAGATTTGAAGTGTTCGAACAATATTTGGGACAGTCGAAACAAGTTAGCTCCATCCGTACGTCAACGTCTCAAATTGGACTCAGTTTCTGTGTTACATTCCTAAGCCTATAACTTGTGACTTTTTCGCAACCGGACCTCGTAATTGGACTCAAACTCTTCTATTACTATTGTTTCAAAAGATTTGAAGTGTTGGAATAAGATTTGGGACAGTCGAAACAAGTTAGCTCCATCCGTGCATCAACGTCTCAAATTCGACTCAATTTGTGTGTAACATTCCGAAGCCTATAACTTGTGACTTTGTCGCAATCAGACCTCGTAATTTTACTCAAACTCTTCCATTATTATTGTTTCAACACATTTGAAGTATTGGAACATGATTCGGGACAGGCAAAACAAGTTAGCTCCATCCGTGCGTCAACATCTCAAATTGGACATAGTTTGTGTGTTACATTTCGAAGCCAATAACTTGTGACTTTTTCGAAACCGAACCTCGTAATTGGACTCAAACTCTTGTATTACTATTATTTCAACACATTTGATGTGTTGGAACAAGATTCGGGACGGTCGAAACTAGTTAGCTCCATCCGTTCGTCAACGTCTCAAATTGGACTCAGTTTGTGAGTTACATTCCGAAGCCTATAACTTGTGAGTTTTTTGCAACCGGACCTCATAATTAGACTCATACTCTTCCATTACTATTGTTTCAACATATTTGAAGTGTTGGAACAAGATTCGGGACAGTCGAAACAAGTTAGCTCCATCCGTTCGTCAACGTCTCAAATTGGACTCAGTTTCTGTGTTACATTCCGAAGCCTATAACTTGTGACTTTTTCGCAACCGGACCTCATAATTAGACTCAAACTCTTCCATTACTATTGTTTCAACAGATTTGAAGTGTTGGAACAATATTTGGGACAGTCGAAACAAGTTAGCTCCATCCGTACGTCAACGTCTAAAATTGGACTCAGTTTCTGTGTTGCATTCCGAAGCCTATAACTTGTGACTTTTTCGCAACCGGACCTCGTGATTGGACTCAAACTCTTCTATAACTATTGTTACAACACATTTGATGTGTTGGAACAAGATTCGGGACGGTCGAAACTAGCTAGCTCCATCCGTTCGTCAACCTCTCAAATTGGACTCAGTTTGTGAGTTACATTCCGAAGCCTATAACTTGTGACTTTTTTGCAACCGGACCTCATAATTAGACTCATACTCTTTCATTACTATTGTTTCAACATATTTGAAGTGTTGAAACAAGATTCGGGACAGTCAAAATAAGTTAGCTCCATCCGTACGTCAACGTCTCAAATTGGACACAGTTTGTGTGTTACATTCCGTAGCCTATAACTTGTGACTTTTTCGCAACCGGACCTCACAATTAGACCCAAACTCTTTCATTACTATTGTTTTAATAGATTTGAAGTGTTGGAAAAATATTTGGGACAATCAAAACAAGTTAGCTCCATCCGTGCGTCAACGTCTCAAATTGGACTCAATTTGTGTGTAACATTCCGAAGCCTATAACTTGTGACTTTGTCGCAATCAGACCTCCTAATTTTACTCCAACTCTTCCATTATTATTGTTTCAACACATTTGAAGTATTGGAACATGATTCGGGACAGGCAAAACAAGTTAGCTCCATCCGTGCGTCAACATCTCAAATTGGACATAGTTTGTGTGTTACATTCCGAAGCCAATAACTTGTGACTATTTCAAAACCGAACCTCGTAATTGGACTCAAACTCTTGTATTACTATTATTTCAACACATTTGATGTGTTGGAACAAGATTCGGGACGGTCGAAACTAGTTAGCTCCATCCGTTCGTCAACGTCTCAAATTGGACTCAGTTTGTGAGTTACATTCCGAAGCCTATAACTTGTGAGTTTTTTGCAACCGGACCTCATAATTAGACTCATACTCTTCCATTACTATTGTTTCAACATATTTGAAGTGTTGGAACAAGATTCGGGATAGTCGAAACAAGTTAGCTCCATCCGTTCGTCAACGTCTCAAATTGGACTCAGTTTCTGTGTTACATTCCGAAGCCTATAACTTGTGACTTTTCGCAACCGGACCTAATAATTAGACTCAAACTCTTCCATTACTATTGTTTCAACATATTTGAAGTGTTGGAACAATATTTGGGACTGTCGAAACAAGTTAGCTCCATCCGTACGTCAACGTCTCAAATTGGACTCAGTTTCTGTGTTGCATTCCGAAGCCTATAACTTGTGTCTTTTTCGCAACCGGACCTCGTGATTGGACTCAAACTCTTCTATAACTATTGTTACAACACATTTGATGTGTTGGAACAAGATTCGGGACGGTCGAAACTAGTTAGCTCCATCCGTTCGTCAACCTCTAAAATTGGACTCAGTTTGTGAGTTACATTCCGAAGCCTATAACTTGTGACTTTTTTGCAACCGGACCTCATAATTAGACTCATACTCTTCCATTACTATTGTTTCAACATATTTGAAGTGTTGGAACAAGATTCGGGACAGTCGAAACAAGTTAGCTCCATCCGTTCGTCAACGTCTCAAATTGGACTCAGTTTCTGTGTTACATTCCGAAGCCTATAACTTGTGACTTTTTCCCAACCGGACCTCATAATTAGACTCAAACTCTTCCATTACTATTGTTTCAACAGATTTGAAGTGTTGGAACAATATTTGGGACAGTCGAAACAAGTTAGCTCCATCCGTACGTCAACGTCTCAAATTGGACTCAGTTTCTGTGTTACATTCCTAAGCCTATAACTTGTGACTTTTTCGCAACCGGACCTCGTAATTGGACTCAAACTCTTCTATTACTATTGTTTCAAAAGATTTGAAGTGTTGGAATAAGATTTGGGACAGTCGAAACAAGTTAGCTCCATCCGTGCATCAACGTCTTAAATTAGACTCAATTTGTGTGTAACATTCCGAAGCCTATAACTTGTGACTTTGTCGCAATCAGACCTCGTAATTTTACTCAAACTCTTCCATTATTATTGTTTCAACACATTTGAAGTATTGGAACATGATTCGGGACAGGCAAAACAAGTTAGCTGCATCCGTGCGTCAACATCTCAAATTGGACATAGTTTGTGTGTTACATTCCGCAGCCAATAACTTGTGACTTTTTCGAAACCGAACCTCGTAATTGGACTCAAACTCTTGTATTACTATTATTTCAACACATTTGATGTGTTGGAACAAGATTCGGGACGGTCGAAACTAGTTAGCTCCATCCGTTCGTCAACGTCTCAAATTGGACTCAGTTTGTGAGTTACATTCCGAAGCCTATAACTTGTGAGTTTTTTGCAACCGGAGCTCATAATTAGACTCATACTCTTCCATTACTATTGTTTCAACATATTTGAAGTGTTGGAACAAGATTCGGGACAGTCGAAACAAGTTAGCTCCGTCCGTTCGTCAACGTCTCAAATTGGACTCAGTTTCTGTGTTACATTCCGAAGCCTATAACTTGTGACTTTTTCGCAACCGGACCTAATAATTAGACTCAAACTCTTCCATTACTATTGTTTCAACATATTTGAAGTGTTGGAACAATATTTGGGACTGTCGAAACAAGTTAGCTCCATCCGTACGTCAACGTCTCAAATTGGACTCAGTTTCTGTGTTGCATTCCGAAGCCTATAACTTGTGTCTTTTTCGCAACCGGACCTCGTGATTGGACTCAAACTCTTCTATAACTATTGTTACAACACATTTGATGTGTTGGAACAAGATTCGGGACGGTCGAAACTAATTAGCTCCATCCGTTCGTCAACCTCTCAAATTGGACTCAGTTTGTGAGTTACATTCCGAAGCCTATAACTTTTGACTTTTTTGCAACCGGACCTCATAATTAGACTCATACTCTTCCATTACTATTGTTTCAACATATTTGAAGTGTTGGAACAAGATTCGGGACAGTCGAAACAAGTTAGCTCCATCCGTTCGTCAACGTCTCAAATTGGACTCAGTTTCTGTGTTACATTCCGAAGCCTATAACTTGTGACTTTTTCGCAACCGGACCTCATAATTAGACTCAAACTCTTCCATTACTATTGTTTCAACATATTTAAAGTGTTGGAACAAGATTCGAGACAGTCGAAACAAGTTAGCTCCATCCGTTCATCAACGTCTCAAATTGGACTCAGTTTTTGTGTTACATTCCGAAGCCTATAACTTGTGACTTTTTTGCAACCGGACCTCATAATTAGACTCATACTCTTCCATTACTATTGTTTCAACATATTTGAAGTGTTGGAACAAGATTCGGGACAGTCGAAACAAGTTAGCTCCATCCGTTCGTCAACGTCTCAAATTGGACTTAGTTTGTGTGTTACATTCCGAAGCCTATAACTTGTGACTTTTTCGCAACCGGACCTCATAATTAGACTCAAACTCTTCCATTACTATTGTTTCAACAGATTTGAAGTGTTGGAACAATATTTGGGACAGTCGAAACAAGTTAGCTCCATCCGTACGTCAACGTCTCAAATTGGACTCAGTTTCTGTGATACATTCCTAAGCCTATAACTTGTGACTTTTTCGCAACCGGACCTCGTAATTGGACTCAAACTCTTCTATTACTATTGTTTCAAAAGATTTGAAGTGTTGGAATAAGATTTGGGACAGTCGAAACAAGTTAGCTCCATCCGTGCATCAACGTCTCAAATTCGACTCAATTTGTGTGTAACATTCCGAAGCCTATAACTTGTGACTTTGTCGCAATCAGACCTCGTAATTTTACTCCAACTCTTCCATTATTATTGTTTCAACACATTTGAAGTATTGGAACATGATTCGGGACAGGCAAAACAAGTTAGCTCCATCCGTGCGTCAACATCTCAAATTGGACATAGTTTGTGTGTTACATTCCGAAGCCAATAACTTGTGACTATTTCGAAACCGAACCTCGTAATTGGACTCAAACTCTTGTATTACTATTATTTCAACACATTTGATGTGTTGGAACAAGATTCGGGACGGTCGAAACTAGTTAGCTCCATCCGTTCGTCAACGTCTCAAATTGGACTCAGTTTGTGAGTTACATTCCGAAGCCTATAACTTGTGAGTTTTTTGCAACCGGACCTCATAATTAGACTCATACTCTTCCATTACTATTGTTTCAACATATTTGAAGTGTTGGAACAAGATTCGGGACAGTCGAAACAAGTTAGCTCCATCCGTTCGTCAACGTCTCAAATTGGACTCAGTTTCTGTGTTACATTCCGAAGCCTATAACTTGTGACTTTTTCGCAACCGGACCTAATAATTAGACTCAATCTCTTCCATTACTATTGTTTCAACATATTTGAAGTGTTGGAACAATATTTGGGACTGTCGAAACAAGTTAGCTCCATCCGTACGTCAACGTCTCAAATTGGACTCAGTTTCTGTGTTGCATTCCGAAGCCTATAACTTGTGTCTTTTTCGCAACCGGACCTCGTGATTGGACTCAAACTCTTCTATAACTATTGTTACAACACATTTGATGTGTTGGAACAAGATTCGGGACGGTCGAAACTAGTTAGCTCCATCCGTTCGTCAACCTCTCAAATTGGACTCAGTTTGTGAGTTACATTCCGAAGCCTATAACTTGTGACTTTTTTGCAACCGGACCTCATAATTAGACTCATACTCTTCCATTACTATTGTTTCAACATATTTGAAGTGTTGGAACAAGATTCGGGACAGTCGAAACAAGTTAGCTCCATCCGTTCGTCAACGTCTCAAATTGGACTCAGTGTCTGTGTTAAATTCCGAAGCCTATAACTTGTGACTTTTTCCGAACCGGACCTCATAATTAGACTCAAACTCTTCCATTACTATTGTTTCAACAGATTTGAAGTGTTGGAACAATATTTGGGACAGTCGAAACAAGTTAGCTCCATCCGTACGTCAACGTCTCAAATTGGACTCAGTTTCTGTGTTACATTCCTAAGCCTATAACTTGTGACTTTTTCGCAACCGGACCTCGTAATTGGACTCAAACTCTTCTATTACTATTGTTTCAAAAGATTTGAAGTGTTGGAATAAGATTTGGGACAGTCGAAACAAGTTAGCTCCATCCGTGCATCAACGTCTCAAATTCGACTCAATTTGTGTGTAACATTCCGAAGCCTATAACTTGTGACTTTGTCGCAATCAGACCTCGTAATTTTACTCAAACTCTTCCATTATTATTGTTTCAACACATTTGAAGTATTGGAACATGATTCGGGACAGGCAAAACAAGTTAGCTCCATCCGTGCGTCAACATCTCAAATTGGACATAGTTTGTGTGTTACATTCCGAAGCCAATAACTTGTGACTTTTTCGAAACCGAACCTCGTAATTGGACTCAAACTCTTGTATTACTATTATTTCAACACATTTGATGTGTTGGAACAAGATTCGGGACGGTCGAAACTAGTTAGCTCCATCCGTTCGTCAACGTCTCAAATTGGACTCAGTTTGTGAGTTACATTCCGAAGCCTATAACTTGTGAGTTTTTTGCAACCGGACCTCATAATTAGACTCATACTCTTCCATTACTATTGTTTCAACATATTTGAAGTGTTGGAACAAGATTCGGGACAGTCGAAACAAGTTAGCTCCATCCGTTCGTCAACGTCTCAAATTGGACTCAGTTTCTGTGTTACATTGAAGTGTTGGAACAATATTTGGGACAGTCGAAAGAAGTTAGCTCCATCCGTACGTCAACGTCTCAAATTGGACTCAGTTTCTGTGTTGCATTCCGAAGCCTATAACTTGTGACTTTTTCGCAACCGGACCTCATAATTAGACTCAAACTCTTCCATTACAATTGTTTCAACAGATTTGAAGTGTTGGAACAATATTTGGGACAGTCGAAACAAGTTAGCTCCATCCGTACGTCAACGTCTCAAATTGGACTCAGTTTCTGTGTTGCATTCCGAAGCCTATAACTTGTGACTTTTTCGCAACCGGACCTCGTGATTGGACTCAAACTCTTCTATAACTATTGTTACAACACATTTGATGTGTTGGAACAAGATTCGGGACGGTCGAAACTAGTTAGCTCCATCCGTTCGTCAACCTCTCAAATTGGACTCAGTTATTGAGTTACATTCCGAAGCCTATAACTTGTGACTTTTTTGCAACCGGACCTCATAATTTGACTCATACTCTTTCATTACTATTGTTTCAACATATTTGAAGTGTTGAAACAAGATTCGGGACAGTCAAAATAAGTTAGCTCCATCCGTACGTCAACGTCTCAAATTGGACACAGTTTGTGTGTTACATTCCGTAGCCTATAACTTGTGACTTTTTCGCAACCGGACCTCATAATTAGACTCACATACTCTTCCATTACTATTGTTTCAACATATTTGAAGTGTTGGAACAAGATTCGGGACAGTCGAAACAAGTTAGCTCCATCCGTTCGTCAACGTCTCAAATTGGACTCAGTTTCTGTGTTACATTCCGAAGCCTATAACTTGTGACTTTTTCGCAACCGGACCTCATAATTAGACTCAAACTCTTCCATTACTATTGTTTCACCATATTTAAAGTCTTGGAACAAGATTCGAGACAGTCGAAACAAGTTAGCTCCATCCGTTCATCAACGTCTCAAATTGGACTCAGTTTTTGTGTTACATTCCGAAGCCTATAACTTGTGACTTTTTTGCAACCGGACCTCATAATTAGACTCATACTCTTCCATTACTATTGTTTCAACATATTTGAAGTGTTGGAACAAGATTCGGGACAGTCGAAACAAGTTAGCTCCATCCGTTCGTCAACGTCTCAAATTGGACTCAGTTTCTGTGTTACATTCCGAAGCCTATAACTTGTGACTTTTTCGCAACCGGACCTCATAATTAGACTCAAACTCTTCCATTACTATTGTTTCAACATATTTAAAGTGTTGGAACAAGATACGAGACAGTCGAAACAAGTTAGCTCCATCCGTTCATCAACGTCTCAAATTGGACTCAGTTTTTGTGTTACATTCCGAAGCCTATAACTTGTGACTTTTTTGCAACCGGACCTCATAATTAGACTCATACTCTTCCATTACTATTGTTTCAACATATTTGAAGTGTTGGAACAAGATTCGGGACAGTCGAAACAAGTTAGCTCCATCCGTTCGTCAACGTCTCAAATTGGACTCAGTTTCTGTGTTACATTCCGAAGCCTATAACTTGTGACTTTTTCGCAACCGGACCTCATAATTAGACTCAAACTCTTCCATTACTATTGTTTCAACAGATTTGAAGTGTTGGAACAATATTTGGGACAGTCGAAACAAGTTAGCTCCATCCGTACGTCAACGTCTCAAATTGGACTCAGTTTCTGTGTTACATTCCTAAGCCTATAACTTGTGACTTTTTCGCAACCGGACCTCGTAATTGGACTCAAACTCTTCTATTACTATTGTTTCAAAAGATTTGAAGTGTTGGAATAAGATTTGGGACAGTCGAAACACGTTAGCTCCATCCGTGCATCAACGTCTCAAATTCGACTCAATTTGTGTGTAACATTCCGAAGCCTATAACTTGTGATTTTGTCGCAATCAGACCTCGTAATTTTACTCAAACTCTTCCATTATTATTGTTTCAACACATTTGAAGTATTGGAACATGATTCGGGACAGGCAAAACAAGTTAGCTCCATCCGTGCGTCAACATCTCAAATTGGACATAGTTTGTGTGTTACATTCCGAAGCCAATAACTTGTGACTATTTCGAAACCGAACCTCGTAATTGGACTCAAACTCTTGTATTACTATTATTTCAACACATTTGATGTGTTGGAACAAGATTCGGGATGGTCGAAACTAGTTAGCTCCATCCGTTCGTCAACGTCTCAAATTGGACTCAGTTTGTGAGTTACATTCCGAAGCCTATAACTTGTGAGTTTTTTGCAACCGGACCTCATAATTAGACTCATACTCTTCCATTACTATTGTTTCAACATATTTGAAGTGTTGGAACAAGATTCGGGACAGTCGAAACAAGTTAGCTCCATCCGTTCGTCAACGTCTCAAATTGGACTCAGTTTCTGTGTTACATTCCGAAGCCTATAACTTGTGACTTTTTCGCAACCGGACCTAATAATTAGACTCAAACTCTTCCATTACTATTGTTTCAACATATTTGAAGTGTTGGAACAATATTTGGGACTGTCGAAACAAGTTAGCTCCATCCGTACGTCAACGTCTCAAATTGGACTCAGTTTCTGTGTTGCATTCCGAAGCCTATAACTTGTGTCTTTTTCGCAACCGGACCTCGTGATTGGACTCAAACTCTTCTATAACTATTGTTACAACACATTTGATGTGTTGGAACAAGATTCGGGACGGTCGAAACTAGTTAGCTCCATCCGTTCGTCAACCTCTCAAATTGGACTCAGTTTGTGAGTTACATTCCGATGCCTATAACTTGTGACTTTTTTGCAACCGGACCTCATAATTAGACTCATACTCTTCCATTACTATTGTTTCAACATATTTAAAGTGTTGGAACAAGATTCGGGACAGTCGAAACAAGTTAGCTCCGTCCGTTCGTCAATGTAATGACCCTATTTCTAGCAATATTATAGTAGACTTTTTATAATACTTTGAACATTATATGTATGCCATTTTAAAGGTCTCAACAATAGCTTTCTATCGGTATCAAGTTCATCCAAATCGGACGTGCGAGTCAAAAGTTATTGTGTTTAGTTCTGGACAACATTTTAAGTTTTTATTAAAATTCAAAAAAAGAAAAAAAAAGACAATTTTCAAAATTATAGTCCCACATCGGTTAAAAATAAAAAGTTCTGAGTTCTCAACCTCTATAAATAGAAGGCCATGCCTTAAGAAAATGACATCAATTTGGGTATTTGCATTCTAACCCCTGAGGTAAGAATATTTGCAAAAAAGTCCCTCAACTAGAAGAAATTCTAGAAAATTCCCAGGAATTCCTGAAAATATTCAGGAGGTCATTTGAAAAGTTTTTTTTTTGTGGGGCCTACTGCCTCGAGACACGCGCTACCTCGAGATTCGCATCGTACGAGGTTCAAAGATTTTGGGATTCTAGCGTATTCACTGGTAAGTACATAGTTATTTATTTTATGCCTTTATTTATTTAATTAATTAATTATTATTTAATTAATTAATTATTTATTTATTTAATTGATTAATTATTATTTATTTATTTATTTATTTATAAATATTAATTTTTATTTTTATTTTTTTTGAAATAGTAGAAAATTCGCAGAATATTGTAGAAAAATTCTAGAAAATTCTATTATTTTTGGGGAAAATGTCTGAAAATGCTATTCTTGTTATCTGTTAAATTTTAGCAAGGAAAAATCCTAATTCTTGTATTTTCCACATAAAATGTGTAAATGCATTGATAATTTCTTGTAATCTTAAAAGCATGAAATTATGATAGATGAGGACATGCGTAATCTATTTAGTTGGATGAAGTCATGCTCAAATTCATTTAAAATGAGATATATGCGTTTTACATCCGTTTTATGTATTCATTTTCTAAGATATTAATAGGGCTTAAATGTTCTTATTTTTTTCAAAATACAAAAATAGGAATGCTATGCATGTAAAGATGTTTCTACAAACATTATTATTTTATGCATATAAATACGATTGATGACATGAATAAGAACGTGATTGGGAATGTGGAATATCAGATTAGTTGGAATCAGGCGTTGTCTCATTTCTTCGAGACCCCTTGGGGTTTTAGTCCCCTAAAGCATCAGGCGTTGTCTTATTTCCTTAAGACCCCTTGGGGTTCCAGTCCCCTAAAGAAGAGGCGTTGTCTCATTCATGAGACCCCTAGGGTATTTATACCTAAAAGAAAATTAGGGAATCCGGAGAGAGGATACCTAATGAAACAATTAGTGTGCACATTAGGGAGTTTACTTGTGGACTAGAAGTGTTGACATCGTACACTAGGACCGATGGAATGTTGGTACGAAATACATCAGAATTGATAGTTTGACTTTATAGAAATGGTCACGGGTATTCCGATAAGAGAAAGGTTGACTATTATATGAAAAGACTTCATTGTATTCGAAGTTATACGTAAGTAATTGATGGAGAGTTGAGTTTTATCGAATTATATGTGAAATACATTTGCAAATTGTATTTGTTTTAAAATAAACAAAAGTCGCTAATTTAAGTGGATTTTACGCATGAGGAATGTACTTACTGGGCCCTAGCTCATCGTTTTAAAATGTTTTGTTTTCAGGAAAGGATAAGGGGAAGTTGGACTGATGCTTCCAGCATTTCTGTTGATAGACCTGTGCTTTTGACGATGTTATATTTTGTTTAATTCTTCTATCTTGTAGAAGGATACATGAGTTATGTAGGTCTTTTGACCGTTTAGTAACATGTATTTGGGAGTACGATATATATACAATGTTTTCTTTTGGATGGGCATATTACGGTTTTGTTTGAAGTAAGACATCCTCTAACATTATTAATGTGTCAATGAAGTGCGTTTCGTCTTATGAATTGTTTAAACAAAATGAAAAAAAAAATTATCCGGTGTATTTCCGCTGCATCGTGATACCAGTTTTGTTTAACTGTGCGTTTGTATGATCAGATCGCGCCTCAAGATACGAGAAAGGTCGATATGACCTAATATCGGATTTGGGGGCGTGACAGCTTGGTATCAGAGCTTTAGGTTACAAGTCCTCGGAAACATAGTACCTTAGCCAAATTGAATAATACATTTTCATCAAATCATATATTAATTAAGATCATAATACAACCTTACGAATGAAGAACTAACAAGATAAAGAACATCATAATACGATTCCTTGTTATTTTTAAAACTATTTATTGTGCGCGTCCCTAACTCGTCCTTTTGTTATAAAGGCAATGAGAAGTGGAAGAGCCAGAGGTAAGAATACCTCACGTACGCCTACTCCAGAGGTAGGTGCGGAGGCTCAGTTAGCCGGCGTTTACGCGGCTTTGGGTCATATCACTGCTGCCTTGGACCGGCATGTTCAGGAGGTTCGTCCCGAGCCAGCTCGTGCTCGTCCGGACGATAGTTTGCGAGAGTTCCAACGACTACGAGCGCCGGAGTTCAGAGGTCTTCCTGAACCAATGGAAGCCGAGGGGTGGTTACGTGAGGTAGATAGGATTTTTCGGGCTATGAGATGCCCTGAGGACCGTAAGGTGGAGTTGGCCACCTTTATGTTGAAGGGCGATGCTATGACTTGGTGGGACATGGTGCGTTCCGTGAGAGACGATGTGGTCCTCACATGGGAAGAGTTTAGGGGACTATTTCTGGAGAAGTATTTCCCCGTTTCTGTCCGAGATCAGCTCGAGGCAGACTTCTTGGCCCTCGAGCAGGGTTCCATGACTGTGGCACAGTATGTGACCCAGTTTGATCGTTTGGCAGCTTATGCACCACACATCATCTCGACAGAGGAGAGAAAGGCGAAGAGATTTCAGGCGGGCCTCAAGTCTGGAATTAGGAGGATGATTGTGGGTCAGTTGATTCATGTGTATGCCACCACCGTAGAGATGGCATTGGCGCTGGAGAAGGATACCAGCGATTTCCTAAAGGATCGTACAGATCCTAAGGGAAAGGGTCGAGTTGCACCTACTGCTCCCCAGAGATATTCGGATTCAGCTAAGAAGCTGAAGTTATCTGTTCCTACCATTGCTGCACACCCGATCAACTCCGCCCCTCCTAATCAGATTGTGCGAGCAGATAGGCGTTGTTATAACTGCAATGGTGTAGGACACTTACAGAGGCACTGCCCTCGTGCACCATATCAGAAGCCTGTGGGCAATACTCAGAGGCCGAATATACCAGGGCGAGTCTTTGCCATTACACGGCAGGATGCGAGTGCATCCAAGAATGTGGTAGAAGGTACTCTTCTGATCTCACACTTGTATGCTAAAGTGTTGATTGATTCGGGTTCTACCCATTCTTTTGTATCTATTACATTTGCATATGCTTTAGGCTTTGAATTCGAGTCATTAGATTTTACGCTCACTGTATCTACACCTCTAGGAGGGAACTGTATTGTAGATCAAATGTGTAAGAATTGTTTGATTCGGATAGGAGATCATGATTTGATTGCTGACTTGATCCTATTAGAGATGACGGATGTAGACGTTATTCTTGGGATGGACTGGCTGTCAGCATATCATGCGACAGTGGATTGTTATGCGAAGAGGGTGACATTCCAGATACCGGGACAGTCTCCTTTTCAGTTTGTGGGTGCAAAATTATCACCCCATGCATCAGTAGTATCGGCCTTACGTGTTTATAAGAAACGTCGGGCCGATTGTACTAGTTTCCTTGCCTTTCTAGAGGGGGAAGAGAGCAAGAGGGTACAAATGGAGCAGATTCCTGTAGTTAGTGAGTTCAAGGATATCTTTCCAGAGGAACTACCAGGATTGCCTCCAAAGAGAGAAGTTGAGTTTTCCATTGAGCTTGTGCCAGGGACTTCACCTATTTCTAAGGCGCCATACAGAATGGCACCTGCAGAGCTCAAGGAACTGAAGGTTCAGGTGGAAGACTTAGGAACTAAGGGCTTCATAAGACCAAGTGTCTCCCCTTGGGGCGCTCCGGTCCTGTTCGTGAAGAAGAAAGACGGTTCCCTGAGGATGTGCATCGACTACAGACAAATCAACAAGGTCACGGTGAAGAATAAATACCCTTTGCCGCGGATTGATGATCTGTTTGACCAGTTGAGGGGAGCCCATTACTTTTCGAAGATAGACTTGAGGTCTGGGTATCATCAGCTCAGAGTGAAAGATGAGGATATCTCGAAGACAGCATTTCAGACACGGTATGGCCATTATGAATTTCTAGTCATGCCATTCGGATTGACGAATGCTCCAGCCGCATTCATGGATCTGATGAACCGGATCTTCCGATTGTACCTCGATCAGTTCATCATCGTCTTTATTGATGATATCCTGATCTACTCACGGACTCAAGAACAGCATGAGCAGCATCTGCGACTAGCCCTACAGACGTTGAGAGATCATCGACTCTATGCCAAGTTCAGTAAATGTGAATTCTGGCAAGAGGATATAAAGTTCTTGGGTCATGTTATTTCCGGGGAGGGAATCTCAGTTGATCCGTCGAAGGTTGAAGCAGTGTTGAACTGGGAGCCGCCGAGCAGTGTTACTGAAATTCGGAGTTTCCTGGGTTTGGCGGGCTACTATCGGAGGTTCATTGATGGATTCTCCAGCATTGCTACCCCGATGACACGCCTCACACGGAAGGGTGTAAAGTTCGAGTGGGACGAGAAGTGTTCTTCTGCCTTTGAAGAGCTAAAGACTCGTCTAACTACTTCACCTGTTCTGACAATTCCGTCTGATGAGGGGGGCTTTGTCATTTACAGTGATGCATCATTGAAGGGACTAGGTTGTGTCTTGATGCAGAATGGGAAGGTGATCGCTTATGCTTCGAGACAGTTGAAGATTCATGAGCAGAATTACCCTACCCACGACCTTGAGCTTGCAGCAGTTGTTTTTGCGCTCAAGATTTGGCGTCATTACCTCTACGGCGAGAAGTTCGAGCTTTATTCTGATCACAAGAGCTTGAAATACATTTTCACTCAAAGGGAGCTGAACATGAGGCAGAGACGATGGATGGAGTTCCTGAAGGACTATGACTTCACTCTCCAGTACCACCCAGGCAAGGCCAATGTTGTGGCAGATGCACTAAGCCGAAAACAGAGTGGGACCATATTTTGCCTTTTGGGCCAGGAGGTAGAATGGCCGGATGTTGAGGGGGACCGTGAACCTCAGATTTCGACACAGTACCCCAAGATCCTTGTCTCACACTTGGTGGTCGAACCCTCTTTGATTAGAAGGATTATAAAGGCACAGCATGGGAAGGGAGGGTCTGATGCCGTCCGCCATACTATCTCGAAGGAGGAGTGGACTTTACACTCAGATGGCAGTCTAAGGTACCGTGAGAGGTTGTGGGTACCTGAAGACAATGATGACCTAAAACGGGAGATTCTCGATGAGGCTCACTGAACTCGTTACACAATACATCCAGGCAGCTCTAAGATGTACCAAGACTTACGTAGGCAGTTTTGGTGGAATAACATGAAGAGGGAGATTGCTCAATATGTGTCGAGATGCCTAACATGTCAGCAGATCAAGGTAGAGCATCAGAAACCAGGAGGCACCCTGCAGCCTCTACCTATCCCAGAGTGGAAGTGGGATAATGTGTCAATGGATTTTGTGATGGGTCTACCTAAGACTCGTCAGAACCATGACTCCATTTGGGTAATCGTGGACAGATTGACGAAGTCTGCTCATTTCTTGGCTGTCAGAGCTACTCACAGTGTCGATGATCTGAGCAGATTGTACGTCAAAGAGATTGTCAAACTACACGGTATCCCAGTCTCCATTGTGTCTGATAGAGATCCAAAGTTCACCTCGAAGTTCTGGAAGAGTTTTCAGAGTGCCTTCGGGACAAAGTTGAATTTTAGTTCAGCTTTTCACCCTCAAACAGACGGGCAAACAGAGCGAGTGAATCAAATCTTAGAAGATTTACTCAGAGCTTGTATAATGGACTTTAAGGGCAGTTGGGAGGATCACTTGCCGCTTGTGGAGTTCGCATACAATAATAGCCATCAGTCAAGCATCGGCATGGCACCCTATGAGGCTCTGTACGGGAGGCCTTGTAGATCTCCAGTGTGCTGGGCAGAAGTTGGAGAGAGAAGCTTGCTTGGTCCTGAGGTGGTGCAGGAGACCACTGAGAAGATCGGGATCATTCGAGAACGTCTCCTTGCGGCGCAGAGTCGGCAGAAGTCTTATGCTAATCTGCATCGCCGTAAGCTTGAGTTCTCCATCGGCGACCATGTCTTCTTGAAGGTATCGCCAGTCAGAGGAGTGATGAGGTTCGGCAAGAAAGGGAAGCTAGCACCGAGGTTCATTGGACCTTTCTTGGTCCTTGATAGGATTGGTGAGGTTGCCTATCGCTTAGCTTTGCCTACTCAGTTGGCCGGAGTTCACGACGTCTTCCATGTCTCGATGCTTCGCAAGTATGAGCCGGATCCATCTCACGTGCTTGATTGGAAGTCTTTAGAGCTCCGAGAGGATATTTCATATGTTGAACAACCTGTCTGTATCCTTGCCACGAAAGAACAAGTGTTGCGCACTAAAGTGATCCCCTTAGTGAAGGTGTTGTGGCAACACCACAACATTGAGGATGCCTCTTGGGAACTGGAGGCTGACGTCAGAGAGAAGTATCCACATTTGTTCTCGGATTAGGCATGTCTAATTTCGAGGACGAAATTCCTTATAAGGAGGGTGGGATGTAATGACCCTATTTCTAGCAATATTATAGTAGACTTTTTATAATACTTTGAACATTATATGTATGCCATTTTAAAGGTCTCAACAATAGCTTTCTATCGGTATCAAGTTCATCCAAATCGGACGTGCGAGTCAAAAGTTATTGTGTTTAGTTCTGGACAACATTTTAAGTTTTTATTAAAATTCAAAAAAAGAAAAAAAAAGACAATTTTCAAAATTATAGTCCCACATCGGTTAAAAATAAAAAGTTCTGAGTTCTCAACCTCTATAAATAGAAGGCCATGCCTTAAGAAAATGACATCAATTTGGGTATTTGCATTCTAACCCCTGAGGTAAGAATATTTGCAAAAAAGTCCCTCAACTAGAAGAAATTCTAGAAAATTCCCAGGAATTCCTGAAAATATTCAGGAGGTCATTTGAAAAGTTTTTTTTTTGTGGGGCCTACTGCCTCGAGACACGCGCTACCTCGAGATTCGCATCGTACGAGGTTCAAAGATTTTGGGATTCTAGCGTATTCACTGGTAAGTACATAGTTATTTATTTTATGCCTTTATTTATTTAATTAATTAATTATTATTTAATTAATTAATTATTTATTTATTTAATTGATTAATTATTATTTATTTATTTATTTATTTATAAATATTAATTTTTATTTTTATTTTTTTTGAAATAGTAGAAAATTCGCAGAATATTGTAGAAAAATTCTAGAAAATTCTATTATTTTTGGGGAAAATGTCTGAAAATGCTATTCTTGTTATCTGTTAAATTTTAGCAAGGAAAAATCCTAATTCTTGTATTTTCCACATAAAATGTGTAAATGCATTGATAATTTCTTGTAATCTTAAAAGCATGAAATTATGATAGATGAGGACATGCGTAATCTATTTAGTTGGATGAAGTCATGCTCAAATTCATTTAAAATGAGATATATGCGTTTTACATCCGTTTTATGTATTCATTTTCTAAGATATTAATAGGGCTTAAATGTTCTTATTTTTTTCAAAATACAAAAATAGGAATGCTATGCATGTAAAGATGTTTCTACAAACATTATTATTTTATGCATATAAATACGATTGATGACATGAATAAGAACGTGATTGGGAATGTGGAATATCAGATTAGTTGGAATCAGGCGTTGTCTCATTTCTTCGAGACCCCTTGGGGTTTTAGTCCCCTAAAGCATCAGGCGTTGTCTTATTTCCTTAAGACCCCTTGGGGTTCCAGTCCCCTAAAGAAGAGGCGTTGTCTCATTCATGAGACCCCTAGGGTATTTATACCTAAAAGAAAATTAGGGAATCCGGAGAGAGGATACCTAATGAAACAATTAGTGTGCACATTAGGGAGTTTACTTGTGGACTAGAAGTGTTGACATCGTACACTAGGACCGATGGAATGTTGGTACGAAATACATCAGAATTGATAGTTTGACTTTATAGAAATGGTCACGGGTATTCCGATAAGAGAAAGGTTGACTATTATATGAAAAGACTTCATTGTATTCGAAGTTATACGTAAGTAATTGATGGAGAGTTGAGTTTTATCGAATTATATGTGAAATACATTTGCAAATTGTATTTGTTTTAAAATAAACAAAAGTCGCTAATTTAAGTGGATTTTACGCATGAGGAATGTACTTACTGGGCCCTAGCTCATCGTTTTAAAATGTTTTGTTTTCAGGAAAGGATAAGGGGAAGTTGGACTGATGCTTCCAGCATTTCTGTTGATAGACCTGTGCTTTTGACGATGTTATATTTTGTTTAATTCTTCTATCTTGTAGAAGGATACATGAGTTATGTAGGTCTTTTGACCGTTTAGTAACATGTATTTGGGAGTACGATATATATA
Source organism: Euptelea pleiosperma (assembly GCA_035048495.1). Classification (NCBI taxonomy): domain Eukaryota; kingdom Viridiplantae; phylum Streptophyta; class Magnoliopsida; order Ranunculales; family Eupteleaceae; genus Euptelea; species Euptelea pleiosperma. The sequence goes on from CM068548.1 coordinate 520,680, forward strand.
CAATGTTTTCTTTTGGATGGGCATATTACGGTTTTGTTTGAAGTAAGACATCCTCTAACATTATTAATGTGTCAATGAAGTGCGTTTCGTCTTATGAATTGTTTAAACAAAATGAAAAAAAAAATTATCCGGTGTATTTCCGCTGCATCGTGATACCAGTTTTGTTTAACTGTGCGTTTGTATGATCAGATCGCGCCTCAAGATACGAGAAAGGTCGATATGACCTAATATCGGATTTGGGGGCGTGACAGTCAACGTCTCAAATTGGACTCAGTTTCTGTGTTACATTCCGAAGCCTATAACTTGTGACTTTTTCGCAACCGGACCTAATAATTAGACTCAAACTCTTCCATTACTATTGTTTCAACATATTTGAAGTGTTGAAACAATATTTGGGACTGTCGAAACAAGTTAGCTCCATCCGTACGTCAACGTCTCAAATTGGACTCAGTTTCTGTGTTGCATTCCGAAGCCTATAACTTGTGTCTTTTTCGCAACCGGACCTCGTGATTGGACTCAAACTCTTCTATAACTATTGTTACAACACATTTGATGTGTTGGAACAAGATTCGGGACGGTCGAAACTAGTTAGCTCCATCCGTTCGTCAACCTCTCAAATTGGACTCAGTTTGTGAGTTATATTCCGAAGCCTATAACTTTTGACTTTTTTGCAACCGGACCTCATAATTAGACTCATACTCTTCCATTACTATTGTTTCAACATATTTGAAGTGTTGGAACAAGATTCGGGACAGTCGAAACAAGTTAGCTCCATCCGTTCGTCAACGTCTCAAATTGGACTCAGTTTCTGTGTTACATTCCGAAGCCTATAACTTGTGACTTTTTCGCAACCGGACCTCATAATTAGACTCAAACTCTTCCATTACTATTGTTTCAACATATTTAAAGTGTTGGAACAAGATTCGAGACAGTCGAAACAAGTTAGCTCCATCCGTTCATCAACGTCTCAAATTGGACTCAGTTTTTGTGTTACATTCCGAAGCCTATAACTTGTGACTTTTTTGCAACCGGACCTCATAATTAGACTCATACTCTTCCATTACTATTGTTTCAACATATTTGAAGTGTTGGAACAAGATTCGGGACAGTCGAAACAAGTTAGCTCCATCCGTTCGTCAACGTCTCAAATTGGACTCAGTTTCTGTGTTACATTCCGAAGCCTATAACTTGTGACTTTTTCGCAACCGGACCTCATAATTAGACTCAAACTCTTCCATTACTATTGTTTCAACAGATTTGAAGTGTTGGAACAATATTTGGGACAGTCGAAACAAGTTAGCTCCATCCGTACGTCAACGTCTCAAATTGGACTCAGTTTCTGTGTTACATTCCTAAGCCTATAACTTGTGACTTTTTCGCAACCGGACCTCGTAATTGGACTCAAACTCTTCTATTACTATTGTTTCAAAAGATTTGAAGTGTTGGAATAAGATTTGGGACAGTCGAAACACGTTAGCTCCATCCGTGCATCAACGTCTCAAATTCGACTCAATTTGTGTGTAACATTCCGAAGCCTATAACTTGTGACTTTGTCGCAATCAGACCTCGTAATTTTACTCAAACTCTTCCATTATTATTGTTTCAACACATTTGAAGTATTGGAACATGATTCGGGACAGGCAAAACAAGTTAGCTCCATCCGTGCGTCAACATCTCAAATTGGACATAGTTTGTGTGTTACATTCCGAAGCCAATAACTTGTGACTATTTCGAAACCGAACCTCGTAATTGGACTCAAACTCTTGTATTACTATTATTTCAACACATTTGATGTGTTGGAACAAGATTCGGGATGGTCGAAACTAGTTAGCTCCATCCGTTCGTCAACGTCTCAAATTGGACTCAGTTTGTGAGTTACATTCCGAAGCCTATAACTTGTGAGTTTTTTGCAACCGGACCTCATAATTAGACTCATACTCTTCCATTACTATTGTTTCAACATATTTGAAGTGTTGGAACAAGATTCGGGACAGTCGAAACAAGTTAGCTCCATCCGTTCGTCAACGTCTCAAATTGGACTCAGTTTCTGTGTTACATTCCGAAGCCTATAACTTGTGACTTTTTCGCAACCGGACCTAATAATTAGACTCAAACTCTTCCATTACTATTGTTTCAACATATTTGAAGTGTTGGAACAATATTTGGGACTGTCGAAACAAGTTAGCTCCATCCGTACGTCAACGTCTCAAAGTGGACTCAGTTTCTGTGTTGCATTCCGAAGCCTATAACTTGTGTCTTTTTCGCAACCGGACCTCGTGATTGGACTCAAACTCTTCTATAACTATTGTTACAACACATTTGATGTGTTGGAACAAGATTCGGGATGGTCGAAACTAGTTAGCTCCATCCGTTCGTCAACCTCTCAAATTGGACTCAGTTTGTGAGTTACATTCCGATGCCTATAACTTGTGACTTTTTTGCAACCGGACCTCATAATTAGACTCATACTCTTCCATTACTATTGTTTCAACATATTTGAAGTGTTGGAACAAGATTCGGGACAGTCGAAACAAGTTAGCTCCATCCGTTCGTCAACGTCTCAAATTGGACTCAGTTTCTGTGTTACATTCCGAAGCCTATAACTTGTGACTTTTTCACAACCGGACCTCATAATTAGACTCAAACTCTTCCATTACTATTGTTTCAACAGATTTGAAGTGTTGGAACAATATTTGGGACAGTCGAAACAAGTTAGCTCCATCCGTACGTCAACGTCTCAAATTGGACTCAGTTTCTGTGTTACATTCCTAAGCCTATAACTTGTGACTTTTTCGCAACCGGACCTCGTAATTGGACTCAAACTCTTCTATTACTATTGTTTCAAAAGATTTGAAGTGTTGGAATAAGATTTGGGACAGTCGAAACAAGTTAGCTCCATCCGTGCATCAACGTCTCAAATTCGACTCAATTTGTGTGTAAAATTCCGAAGCCTATAACTTGTGACTTTGTCGCAATCAGACCTCGTAATTTTACTCAAACTCTTCCATTATTATTGTTTCAACACATTTGAAGTATTGGAACATGATTCGGGACAGGCAAAACAAGTTAGCTCCATCTGTGCGTCAACATCTCAAATTGGACATAGTTTGTGTGTTACATTCCGAAGCCAATAACTTGTGACTTTTTCGAAACCGAACCTCGTAATTGGACTCAAACTCTTGTATTACTATTATTTCAACACATTTGATGTGTTGGAACAAGATTCGGGACGGTCGAAACTAATTAGCTCCATCCGTTCGTCAACGTCTCAAATTGGACTCAGTTTGTCAGTTACATTCCGAAGCCTATAACTTGTGACTTTTTTGCAACCGGACCAAATAATTAGACTCATACTCTTCCATTACTATTGTTTCAACATATTTGAAGTGTTGGAACAAGATTCGGGACAGTCGAAACAAGTTAGCTCCATCCGTTCGTCAACGTCTCAAATTGGACTCAGTTTCAGTGTTACATTCCGAAGCCTATAACTTGTGACTTTTTCGCAACCGGACCTAATAATTAGACTCAAACTCTTCCATTACTATTGTTTCAACATATTTGAAGTGTTGGAACAATATTTGGGACTGTCGAAACAAGTTAGCTCCATCCGTACGTCAACGTCTCAAATTGGACTCAGTTTCTGTGTTGCATTCCGAAGCCTATAACTTGTGTCTTTTTCGCAACCGGACCTCGTGATTGGACTCAAACTCTTCTATAACTATTGTTACAACACATTTGATGTGTTGGAACAAGATTCGGGACGGTCGAAACTAGTTAGCTCCATCCGTTCGTCAACCTCTCAAATTGGACTCAGTTTGTGAGTTACATTCCGATGCCTATAACTTGTGACTTTTTTGCAACCGGACCTCATAATTAGACTCATACTCTTCCATTACTATTGTTTCAACATATTTGAAGTGTTGGAACAAGATTCGGGACAGTCGAAACAAGTTAGCTCCATCCGTTCGTCAACGTCTCAAATTGGACTCAGTTTCTGTGTTACATTCCGAAGCCTATAACTTGTGACTTTTTCACAACCGGACCTCATAATTAGACTCAAACTCTTCCATTACTATTGTTTCAACAGATTTGAAGTGTTGGAACAATATTTGGGACAGTCGAAACAAGTTAGCTCCATCCGTACGTCAACGTCTCAAATTGGACTCAGTTTCTGTGTTACATTCCTAAGCCTATAACTTGTGACTTTTTCGCAACCGGACCTCGTAATTAGACTCAAACTCTTCTATTACTATTGTTTCAAAAGATTTGAAGTGTTGGAACAATATTTGGGACAGTCGAAACAAGTTAGCTCCATCCGTACGTCAACGTCTCAAATTGGACTCAGTTTCTGTGTTACATTCCTAAGCCTATAACTTGTGACTTTTTCGCAACCGGACCTCGTAATTGGACTCAAACTCTTCTATTACTATTGTTTCAAAAGATTTGAAGTGTTGGAATAAGATTTGGGACAGTCGAAACAAGTTAGCTCCATCCGTGCATCAACGTTTCAAATTTGACTCAATTTGTGTGTAACATTCCGAAGCCTATAACTTGTGACTTTGTCGCAATCAGACCTCGTAATTTTACTCAAACTCTTCCATTATTATTGTTTCAACACATTTGAAGTATTGGAACATGATTCGGGACAGGCAAAACAAGTTAGCTCCATCCGTGCGTCAACATCTCAAATTGGACATAGTTTGTGTGTTACATTCCGAAGCCAATAAGTTGTGACTTTTTCGAAACCGAACCTCGTAATTGGACTCAAACTCTTGTATTACTATTATTTCAACACATTTGATGTGTTGGAACAAGATTCGGGACGGTCGAAACTAGTTAGCTCCATCCGTTCGTCAACGTCTCAAATTGGACTCAGTTTGTGAGTTACATTCCGAAGCCTATAACTTGTGAGTTTTTTGCAACCGGACCTCATAATTAGACTCATACTCTTCCATTACTATTGTTTCAACATATTTGAAGTGTTGGAACAAGATTCGGGACAGTCGAAACAAGTTAGCTCCATCCGTTCGTCAACGTCTCAAATTGGACTCAGTTTCTGTGTTACATTGAAGTGTTGGAACAATATTTGGGACAGTCGAAACAAGTTAGCACCATCCGTACGTCAACGTCTCAAATTGGACTCAGTTTCTGTGTTGCATTCCGAAGCCTATAACTTGTGACTTTTTCTCAACCGGACCTCATAATTAGACTCAAACTCTTCCATTACTATTGTTTCAACAGATTTGAAGTGTTGGAACAATATTTGGGACAGTCGAAACAAGTTAGCTCCATCCGTACGTCAACGTCTCAAATTGGACTCAGTTTCTGTGTTGCATTCCGAAGCCTATAACTTGTGACTTTTTCGCAACCGGACCTCGTGATTGGACTCAAACTCTTCTATAACTATTGTTACAACACATTTGATGTGTTGGAACAAGATTCGGGACGGTCGAAACTAGTTAGCTCCATCCGTTCGTCAACCTCTCAAATTGGACTCAGTTTGTGAGTTACATTCCGAAGCCTATAACTTGTGACTTTTTTGCAACCGGATCTCATAATTAGACTCATACTCTTTCATTACTATTGTTTCAACATATTTGAAGTGTTGAAACAAGATTCGGGACAGTCAAAATAAGTTAGCTCCATCCGTACGTCAACGTCTCAAATTGGACTCAGTTTGTGTGTTACATTCCGTAGCCTATAACTTGTGACTTTTTCGCAACCGGACCTCATAATTAGACTCATACTCTTCCATTACTATTGTTTCAACATATTTGAAGTGTTGGAAGAAGATTCGGGACAGTCGAAACAAGTTAGCTCCATCCGTTCGTCAACGTCTCAAATTGGACTCAGTTTCTGTGTTACATTCCGAAGCCTATAACTTGTGACTTTTTCGCAACCGGACCTCATAATTAGACTCAAACTCTTCCATTACTATTGTTTCAACATATTTAAAGTGTTGGAACAAGATTCGAGACAGTCGAAACAAGTTAGCTCCATCCGTTCATCAACGTCTCAAATTGGACTCAGTTTTTGTGTTACATTCCGAAGCCTATAACTTGTGACTTTTTTGCAACCGGACCTCATAATTAGACTCATACTCTTCCATTACTATTGTTTCAACATATTTGAAGTGTTGGAACAAGATTCGGGACAGTCGAAACAAGTTAGCTCCATCCGTTCGTCAACATCTCAAATTGGACTCAGTTTCTGTGTTACATTCCGAAGCCTATAACTTGTGACTTTTTCGCAACCGGACCTCATAATTAGACTCAAACTCTTCCATTACTATAGTTTCAACAGATTTGAAGTGTTGGAACAATATTTGGGACAGTCGAAACAAGTTAGCTCCATCCGTACGTCAACGTCTCAAATTGGACTCAGTTTCTGTGTTACATTCCTAAGCCTATAACTTGTGACTTTTTCGCAACCGGACCTCGTAATTGGACTCAAACTCTTCTATTACTATTGTTTCAAAAGATTTGAAGTGTTGGAATAAGATTTGGGACAGTCGAAACAAGTTAGCTCCATCCGTGCATCAACGTCTCAAATTCGACTCAATTTGTGTGTAACATTCCGAAGCCTATATCTTCTGACTTTGTCGCAATCAGGCCTCGTAATTTTACTCAAACTCTTCCATTATTATTGTTTCAACACATTTGAAGTATTGGAACATGATTCGGGACAGGCAAAACAAGTTAGCTCCATCCGTGCGTCAACATCTCAAATTGGACATAGTTTGTGTGTTACATTCCGCAGCCAATAACTTGTGACTTTTTCAAAACCGAACCTCGTAATTGGACTCAAACTCTTGTATTACTATTATTTCAACACATTTGATGTGTTGGAACAAGATTCGGGACGGTCGAAACTAGTTAGCTCCATCCGTTCGTCAACGTCTCAAATTGGACTCAGTTTGTGAGTTACATTCCGAAGCCTATAACTTGTGAGTTTTTTGCAACCGGACCACATAATTAGACTCATACTCTTCCATTACTATTGTTTCAACATATTTGAAGTGTTGGAACAAGATTCGGGACAGTCGAAACAAGTTAGCTCCGTCCGTTCGTCAACGTCTCAAATTGGACTCAGTTTCTGGGTTACATTCCGAAGCCTATAACTTGTGACTTTTTCGCAACCGGACCTAATAATTAGACTCAAACTCTTCCATTACTATTGTTTCAACATATTTGAAGTGTTGGAACAATATTTGGGACTGTCGAAACAAGTTAGCTCCATCAGTACGTCAACGTCTCAAATTGGACTCAGTTTCTGTGTTGCATTCCGAAGCCTATAACTTGTGTCTTTTTCGCAACCGGACCTCGTGATTGGACTCAAACTCTTCTATAACAATTGTTACAACACATTTGATGTGTTGGAACAAGATTCGGGACGGTCGAAACTAGTTAGCTCCATCCGTTCGTCAACCTCTCAAATTGGACTCAGTTTGTGAGTTACATTCCGAAGCCTATAACTTTTGACTTTTTTGCAACCGGATCTCATAATTAGACTCATACTCTTTCATTACTATTGTTTCAACATATTTGAAGTGTTGAAATAAGATTCGGGACAGTCAAAATAAGTTAGCTCCATCCGTACGTCACCGTCTCAAATTGGACACAGTTTGTGTGTTACATTCCGTAGCCTATAACTTGTGACTTTTTCGCAACCGGACCTCATAATTAGACTCATACTCTTCCATTACTATTGTTTCAACATATTTGAAGTGTTGGAAGAAGATTCGGGACAGTCGAAACAAGTTAGCTCCATCCGTTCGTCAACGTCTCAAATTGGACTCAGTTTCTGTGTTACATTCCGAAGCCTATAACTTGTGACTTTTTCGCAACCGGACCTCATAATTAGACTCAAACTCTTCCATTACTATTGTTTCAACATATTTAAAGGTTGGAACAAGATTCGAGACAGTCGAAACAAGTTAGCTCCATCCGTTCATCAACGTCTCAAATTGGACTCAGTTTTTGTGTTACATTCCGAAGCCTATAACTTGTGACTTTTTTGCAACCGGACCTCATAATTAGACTCATACTCTTCCATTACTATTGTTTCAACATATTTGAAGTGTTGGAACAAGATTCGGGACAGTCGAAACAAGTTAGCTCCATCCGTTCGTCAACATCTCAAATTGGACTCAGTTTCTGTGTTACATTCCGAAGCCTATAACTTGTGACTTTTTCGCAACCGGACCTCATAATTAGACTCAAACTCTTCCATTACTATAGTTTCAACAGATTTGAAGTGTTGGAACAATATTTGGGACAGTCGAAACAAGTTAGCTCCATCCGTACGTCAACGTCTCAAATTGGACTCAGTTTCTGTGTTACATTCCTAAGCCTATAACTTGTGACTTTTTCGCAACCGGACCTCGTAATTGGACTCAAACTCTTCTATTACTATTGTTTCAAAAGATTTGAAGTGTTGGAATAAGATTTGGGACAGTCGAAACAAGTTAGCTCCATCCGTGCATCAACGTCTCAAATTCGACTCAATTTGTGTGTAACATTCCGAAGCCTATATCTTCTGACTTTGTCGCAATCAGGCCTCGTAATTTTACTCAAACTCTTCCATTATTATTGTTTCAACACATTTGAAGTATTGGAACATGATTCGGGACAGGCAAAACAAGTTAGCTCCATCCGTGCGTCAACATCTCAAATTGGACATAGTTTGTGTGTTACATTCCGCAGCCAATAACTTGTGACTTTTTCAAAACCGAACCTCGTAATTGGACTCAAACTCTTGTATTACTATTATTTCAACACATTTGATGTGTTGGAACAAGATTCGGGACGGTCGAAACTAGTTAGCTCCATCCGTTCGTCAACGTCTCAAATTGGACTCAGTTTGTGAGTTACATTCCGAAGCCTATAACTTGTGAGTTTTTTGCAACCGGACCACATAATTAGACTCATACTCTTCCATTACTATTGTTTCAACATATTTGAAGTGTTGGAACAAGATTCGGGACAGTCGAAACAAGTTAGCTCCGTCCGTTCGTCAACGTCTCAAATTGGACTCAGTTTCTGGGTTACATTCCGAAGCCTATAACTTGTGACTTTTTCGCAACCGGACCTAATAATTAGACTCAAACTCTTCCATTACTATTGTTTCAACATATTTGAAGTGTTGGAACAATATTTGGGACTGTCGAAACAAGTTAGCTCCATCAGTACGTCAACGTCTCAAATTGGACTCAGTTTCTGTGTTGCATTCCGAAGCCTATAACTTGTGTCTTTTTCGCAACCGGACCTCGTGATTGGACTCAAACTCTTCTATAACAATTGTTACAACACATTTGATGTGTTGGAACAAGATTCGGGACGGTCGAAACTAGTTAGCTCCATCCGTTCGTCAACCTCTCAAATTGGACTCAGTTTGTGAGTTACATTCCGAAGCCTATAACTTTTGACTTTTTTGCAACCGGATCTCATAATTAGACTCATACTCTTTCATTACTATTGTTTCAACATATTTGAAGTGTTGAAATAAGATTCGGGACAGTCAAAATAAGTTAGCTCCATCCGTACGTCAACGTCTCAAATTGGACACAGTTTGTGTGTTACATTCCGTAGCCTATAACTTGTGACTTTTTCGCAACCGGACCTCATAATTAGACTCATACTCTTCCATTACTATTGTTTCAACATATTTGAAGTGTTGGAACAAGATTCGGGACAGTTGAAACAAGTTAGCTCCATCCGTTCGTCAACGTCTCAAATTGGACTCAGTTTCTGTGTTACATTCCGAAGCCTATAACTTGTGACTTTTTCGCAACCGGACCTCATAATTAGACTCAAACTCTTCCATTACTATTGTTTCCACATATTTAAAGTGTTGGAACAAGATTCGAGACAGTCGAAACAAGTTAGCTCCATCCGTTCATCAACGTCTCAAATTGGACTCAGTTTTTGTGTTACATTCCGAAGCCTATAACTTGTGACTTTTTTGCAACCGGACCTCATAATTAGACTCATACTCTTCCATTACTATTGTTTCAACATATTTGAAGTGTTGGAACAAGATTCGGGACAGTCGAAACAAGTTAGCTCCATCCGTTCGTCAACGTCTCAAATTGGACTCAGTTTCTGTGTTACATTCCGAAGCCTATAACTTGTGACTTTTTCGCAACCGGACCTCATAATTAGACTCAAACTCTTCCATTACTATTGTTTCAACAGATTTGAAGTGTTGGAACAATATTTGGGACAGTCGAAACAAGTTAGCTCCATCCGTACGTCAACGTCTCAAATTGGACTCAGTTTCTGTGTTACATTCCTAAGCCTATAACTTGTGACTTTTTCGCAACCGGACCTCGTAATTGGACTCAAACTCTTCTATTACTATTGTTTCAAAAGATTTGAAGTGTTGGAATAAGATTTGGGACAGTCGAAACAAGTTAGCTCCATCCGTGCATCAACGTCTCAAATTCGACTCAATTTGTGTGTAACATTCCGAAGCCTATAACTTGTGACTTTGTCGCAATCAGACCTCGTAATTTTACTCAAACTCTTCCATTATTATTGTTTCAACACATTTGAAGTATTGGAACATGATTCGGGACAGGCAAAACAAGTTAGCTCCATCCGTGCGTCAACATCTCAAATTGGACATAGCTTGTGTGTTACATTCTGAAGCCAATAACTTGTGACTTTTTCGAAACCGAACCTCGTAATTGGACTCAAACTCTTGTATTACTATTATTTCAACACATTTGATGTGTTGGAACAAGATTCGGGACGGTCGAAACTAGTTAGCTCCATCCGTTCGTCAACGTCTCAAATTGGACTCAGTTTGTGAGTTACATTCCGAAGCCTATAACTTGTGAGTTTTTTGCAACCGGACCTCATAATTAGACTCATACTCTTCCATTACTATTGTTTCAACATATTTGAAGTGTTGGAACAAGATTCGGGACAGTCGAAACAAGTTAGCTCCATCCGTTCGTCAACGTCTCAAATTGGACTCAGTTTCTGTGTTACATTCCGAAGCCTATAACTTGTGACTTTTTTGCAACCGGACCTCATAATTAGACTCAAACTCTTCCATTACTATTGTTTCAACAGATTTGAAGTGTTGGAACAATATTTGGGACAGTCGAAACAAGTTAGCTCCATCCGTGCGTCAACGTCTCAAATTGGACTCAGTTTGTGTGCTACATTCCTAAGCCTATAACTTGTGACTTTTTCGCAACCGGACCTTGTAATTGGACTCAAACTCTTCTATTACTATTGTTTCAACAGATTTGAAGTGTTGGAACAAGATTCGGGACGGTCGAAACAAGTTAGCTCCATCCGTTCGTCAACGTCTCAAATTGGACTCAGTTTGTGTGTTACGTTCCGAACCCTATAACTTGTGACTTTTTCGCAACCGGACCTCGTAATTGGACTCAAACTCTTGTATTACTATTATTTCAACACATTTGATGTGTTGGAACAAGATTCGGGACGGTCGAAACTAGTTAGCTCCATCCGTGCGTCAACATCTCAAATTGGACATAGTTTGTGTGTTACATTCCGCAGCCAATAACTTGTGACTTTTTCGAAACCGAACCTCGTAATTGGACTCAAACTCTTGTATTACTATTATTTCAACACATTTGATGTGTTGGAACAAGATTCGGGACGGTCGAAACTAGTTAGCTCCATCCGTTCGTCAACGTCTCAAATTGGACTCAGTTTGTGAGTTACATTCCGAAGCCTATAACTTGTGAGTTTTTTGCAACCGGACCTCATAATTAGACTCATACTCTTCCATTACTATTGTTTCAACATATTTGAAGTGTTGGAACAAGATTCGGGACAGTCGAAACAAGTTAGCTCCGTCCGTTCGTCAACGTCTCAAATTGGACTCAGTTTCTGTGTTACATTCCGAAGCCTATAACTTGTGACTTTTTCGCAACCGGACCTAATAATTAGACTCAAACTCTTCCATTACTATTGTTTCAACATATTTGAAGTGTTGGAACAATATTTGGGACTGTCGAAACAAGTTAGCTCCATCCGTACGTCAACGTCTCAAATTGGACACAGTTTCTGTGTTGCATTCCGAAGCCTATAACTTGTGTCTTTTTCGCAACCGGACCTCGTGATTGGACTCAAACTCTTCTATAACTATTGTTACAACACATTTGATGTGTTGGAACAGGATTCGGGACGGTCGAAACTAGTTAGCTCCATCCGTTCGTCAACCTCTCAAATTGGACTCAGTTTGTGAGTTACATTCCGAAGCCTATAACTTTTGACTTTTTTGCAACCGGACCTCATAATTAGACTCATACTCTTCCATTACTATTGTTTTAACATATTTGAAGTGTTGGAACAAGATTCGGGACAGTCGAAACAAGTTAGCTCCATCCGTTCGTCAACGTCTCTAATTGGACTCAGTTTCTGTGTTACATTCCGAAGCCTATAACTTGTGACTTTTTCACAACCAGACCTCATAATTAGACTCAAACTCTTCCATTACTATTGTTTCAACAGATTTGAAGTGTTGGAACAATATTTGGGACAGTCGAAACAAGTTAGCTCCATCCGTACGTCAACGTCTCAAATTGGACTCAGTTTCTGTGTTACATTCCTAAGCCTATAACTTTTGACTTTTTCGCAACCGGACCTCGTAATTGGTCTCAAACTCTTCTATTACTATTGTTTCAAAAGATTTGAAGTGTTGGAATAAGATTTGGGACAGTCGAAACAAGTTAGCTCCATCCGTGCATCAACGTCTCAAATTCGACTCAATTTGTGTGTAACATTTCGAAGCCTATAACTTGTGACTTTGTCGCAATCAGACCTCGTAATTTTACTCAAACTCTTCCATTATTATTGTTTCAACACATTTGAAGTGGTGGAACAAGATTCGTGACATTCGACACAAGTTAGCTCCATCTGTGCGTCAACGTCTCAAATTGGACTCAGTTTGTGTGTTACATTCCGTAGCCTATAACTTGTGACTTTTTCGCAACCGGACCTCACAATTAGACCCAAACTCTTCCATTACTATTGTTTCAATAGATTTGAAGTGTTGGAAAAATATTTGGGACAGTCAAAACAAGTTAGCTCCATCCGTGCGTCAACGTCTCAAATTGGACTCAGTTTGTGTGTTACATTCCTAAGCCTATAACTTGTGACTTTTTCTCAACCGGACCTCGTAATTGGACTCAAACTCTTCTATTACTATTGTTTCAACAGATTTGAAGTGTTGGAACAAGATTAGGGACGGTCGAAACAAGTTAGCTCCATCCGTTCGTCAACGTCTCAAATTGGACTCAGTTTGTGTGTTACGTTCCGAACCCTATAACTTGTGACTTTTTCACAACCGGACCTCGTAATTGGACTCAAACTGTTCCATTACTATTGTTTCATCACATTTGAAGTGGTGGAAGAAGATTCGTGACAGTCGAAACAAGTTAGCTCCATCAGTGCGTCAACATCTCAAATTGGACTCAGTTTGTGTGTTACATTCCGAACCTATAACTTGTGACTTTTTCGCAACCGGACCTCGTAATTGGACTCAAACTCTTGTATTACTATTATTTCAACACATTTGATGTGTTGGAACAAGATTCGGGACGGTCGAAACTAGTTAGCTCCATCCGTGCGTCAACATCTCAAATTGGACATAGTTTGTGTGTTACATTCCGAAGCCAATAACTTGTGACTTTTTCGAAACCGAACCTCGTAATTGGACTCAAACTCTTGTATTACTATTATTTCAACACATTTGATGTGTTGGAACAAGATTCGGGACGGTCGAAACTAGTTAGCTCCATCCGTTCGTCAACGTCTCAAATTGGACTCAGTTTGTGAGTTACATTCCGAAGCCTATAACTTGTGAGTTTTTTGCAACCGGACCACATAATTAGACTCATACTCTTCCATTACTATTGTTTCAACATATTTGAAGTGTTGGAACAAGATTCGGGACAGTCGAAACAAGTTAGCTCCATCCGTTCGTCAACGTCTCAAATTGGACTCAGTTTCTGTGTTACATTCCGAAGCCTATAACTTGTGACTTTTTCGCAACCGGACCTCATAATTAGACTCAAACTCTTCCATTACTATTGTTTCAACAGATTTGAAGTGTTGGAACAATATTTGGGACAGTCGAAACAAGTTAGCTCCATCCGTGCGTCAACGTCTCAAATTGGACTCAGTTTGTGTGCTACATTCCTAAGCCTATAACTTGTGACTTTTTCGCAACCGGACCTTGTAATTGGACTCAAACTCTTCTATTACTATTGTTTCAACAGATTTGAAGTGTTGGAACTAGATTCGGGACGGTCGAAACAAGTTAGCTCCATCCGTTCGTCAACGTCTCAAATTGGACTCAGTTTGTGTGTTACGTTCCGAACCCTATAACTTGTGACTTTTTCGCAACCGGACCTCGTAATTGGACTCAAACTCTTCTATTACTATTGTTTCATCACATTTGAAGTGGTGGAACAAGATTCGTGACAGTCGAAACAAGTTAGCTCCATCCGTGCGTCAACGTCTCAAATTGGACTCAGTTTGTGTGTTACATTCCGAACCTATAACTTGTGACTTTTTCGCAACCGGACCTCGTAATTGGACTCAAACTCTTGTATTACTATTATTTCAACACATTTGATGTGTTGGAACAAGATTCGGGACGGTCGAAACTAGTTAGCTCCATCCGTTCGTCAACGTCTCAAATTGGACTCAGTTTGTGTGTTACATTCCGAAGCCTATAACTTGTGACTTTTTTGCAACCGGACCTCATAATTAGACTCATACTCTTCCATTACTATTGTTTCAACATATTTGAAGTGTTGGAACAAGATTCGAGACAGTCGAAACAAGTTAGCTCCATCCGTTCATCAACGTCTCAAATTGGACTCAGTTTTTGTGTTACATTCCGAAGCCTATAACTTGTGACTTTTTTGCAACCGGACCTCATAATTAGACTCATACTCTTCCATTACTATTGTTTCAACATATTTGAAGTGTTGGAACAAGATTCGGGACAGTCGAAACAAGTTAGCTCCATCCGTTCGTCAACGTCTCAAATTGGACTCAGTTTCTGTGTTACATTCCGAAGCCTATAACTTGTGACTTTTTCGCAACCGGACCTCATAATTAGACTCAAACTCTTCCATTACTATTGTTTCAACAGATTTGAAGTGTTGGAACAATATTTGGGACAGTCGAAACAAGTTAGCTCCATCCGTACGTCAACGTCTCAAATTGGACTCAGTTTCGGTGTTACATTCCTAAGCCTATAACTTGTGACTTTTTCGCAACCGGACCTCGTAATTGGACTCAAACTCTTCTATTACTATTGTTTCAAAAGATTTGAAGTGTTGGAATAAGATTTGGGACAGTCGAAACAAGTTAGCTCCATCCGTGCATCAACGTCTCAAATTCGACTCAATTTGTGTGTAACATTCCGAAGCCTATATCTTCTGACTTTGTCGCAATCAGACCTCGTAATTTTACTCAAACTCTTCCATTATTATTGTTTCAACACATTTGAAGTATTGGAACATGATTCGGGACAGGCAAAACAAGTTAGCTCCATCCGTGCGTCAACATCTCAAATTGGACATAGTTTGTGTGTTACATTCCGCAGCCAATAACTTGTGACTTTTTCGAAACCGAACCTCGTAATTGGACTCAAACTCTTGTATTACTATTATTTCAACACATTTGATGTGTTGGAACAAGATTCGGGACGGTCGAAACTAGTTAGCTCCATCCGTTCGTCAACGTCTCAAATTGGACTCAGTTTGTGAGTTACATTCCGAAGCCTATAACTTGTGAGTTTTTTGCAACCGGACCTCATAATTAGACTCATACTCTTCCATTACTATTGTTTCAACATATTTGAAGTGTTGGAACAAGATTCGGGACAGTCGAAACAAGTTAGCTCCGTCCGTTCGTCAACGTCTCAAATTGGACTCAGTTTCTGTGTTACATTCCGAAGCCTATAACTTGTGACTTTTTCGCAACCGGACCTAATAATTAGACTCAAACTCTTCCATTACTATTGTTTCAACATATTTGAAGTGTTGGAACAATATTTGGGACTGTCGAAACAAGTTAGCTCCATCCGTACGTCAACGTCTCAAATTGGACTCAGTTTCTGTGTTGCATTCCGAAGCCTATAACTTGTGTCTTTTTCGCAACCGGACCTCGTGATTGGACTCAAACTCTTCTATAACTATTGTTACAACACATTTGATGTGTTGGAACAAGATTCGGGACGGTCGAAACTAGTTAGCTCCATCCGTTCGTCAACCTCTCAAATTGGACTCAGTTTGTGAGTTACATTCCGAAGCCTATAACTTTTGACTTTTTTGCAACCGGACCTCATAATTAGACTCATACTCTTCCATTACTATTGTTTCAACATATTTGAAGTGTTGGAACAAGATTCGGGACAGTCGAAACAAGTTAGCTCCATCCGTTCGTCAACGTCTCTAATTGGACTCAGTTTCTGTGTTACATTCCGAAGCCTATAACTTGTGACTTTTTCACAACCAGACCTCATAATTAGACTCAAACTCTTCCATTACTATTGTTTCAACAGATTTGAAGTGTTGGAACAATATTTGGGACAGTCGAAACAAGTTAGCTCCATCCGTACGTCAACGTCTCAAATTGGACTCAGTTTCTGTGTTACATTCCTAAGCCTATAACTTGTGACTTTTTCGCAACCGGACCTCGTAATTGGTCTCAAACTCTTCTATTACTATTGTTTCAAAAGATTTGAAGTGTTGGAATAAGATTTGGGACAGTCGAAACAAGTTAGCTCCATCCGTGCATCAACGTCTCAAATTCGACTCAATTTGTGTGTAACATTCCGAAGCCTATAACTTGTGACTTTGTTGCAATCAGACCTCGTAATTTTACTCAAACTCTTCCATTATTATTGTTTCAACACATTTGAAGTGGTGGAACAAGATTCGTGACATTCGACACAAGTTAGCTCCATCTGTGCGTCAACGTCTCAAATTGGACTCAGTTTGTGTGTTACATTCCGTAGCCTATAACTTGTGACTTTTTCGCAACCGGACCTCACAATTAGACCCAAACTCTTCCATTACTATTGTTTCAATAGATTTGAAGTGTTGGAAAAATATTTGGGACAGTCAAAACAAGTTAGCTCCATCCGTGCGTCAACGTCTCAAATTGGACTCAGTTTGTGTGTTACATTCCTAAGCCTATAACTTGTGACTTTTTCTCAACCGGACCTCGTAATTGGACTCAAACTCTTCTATTACTATTGTTTCAACAGATTTGAAGTGTTGGAACAAGATTCGGGACGGTCGAAACAAGTTAGCTCCATCCGTTCGTCAACGTCTCAAATTGGACTCAGTTTGTGTGTTACGTTCCGAACCCTATAACTTGTGACTTTTTCACAACCGGACCTCGTAATTGGACTCAAACTGTTCCATTACTATTGTTTCATCACATTTGAAGTGGTGGAAGAAGATTCGTGACAGTCGAAACAAGTTAGCTCCATCAGTGCGTCAACATCTCAAATTGGACTCAGTTTGTGTGTTACATTCCGAACCTATAACTTGTGACTTTTTCGCAACCGGACCTCGTAATTGGACTGAAGACGTAAAACTTAGCGCTTTCGGAAAGGCAATTCCGGTATTCCGAGAGTACATGAGTCTCATGCATTTGTTATTACTGTTATATCTCTGGAAATGCAGGTACATTCATTCTTCCGATCATCAGGTACCACACACTGTCGAGTTTCTACCGACTTGGTAACATCCTTCCTGAATCTTTACATCATCATCATTGATTTGTTATCATTTTATGTCCCGGTCATGAGCACCGAGGACGGTGCTGTATTTTGGTTGGGGGTGGGTATTTACCAAAACTCATGTCTTCATTTAAAAAAAAAAAAAAAAAAAAAAAAAAAAAAAAAAAAAAGATGTTTTTGGGGTGATTTCCGATGTTCTCCAAAAGTTTTCTAGAATTTCAAAAATGTGTCAAATACCCTGACTTTGATTAGCTAAAAAAACCTCCGTTAAGACAGTATTGAGGATGTCAATTTTTGTTTAAAGTTAGCGTTGAGTCAATTCAAGCATGACTACAGCAGGTTTGAAAACTCAGAAAAACTCAGATTTGGCACAATTGTACACTATCAACATCAGAGTCATCCTAAGTTTTGAAACTCTAGAGATCCTGTGAGAAGAATTGTGGAGACCTAACCCAGTGAGCTTTCGAGCCTTTAATCATTTCAGAGAGTTATACAATAATCCTGAGTCAATGGATGACTCACTATTCTTCATGCCCGCAATATTCGTTGAGAGATCTCATTATCTTTTGCTTCGATCATAAAATTCGGAACGACATCAAAATTGGATTATTACAACAGAACCTTCTCTGTATCCAGTCAAGACAGTATACATGATAGTGCAAACCCTAGAAAATGATTTAGGCCATTTTTCTGAACCATTCAGCCTTTGTACTCACCTGAATTATACTTCACTAGAAACCCCTTGAACCCTTCTATAAAAGCCTTTTATTTGCAAACCCATTAACCTAAAATCCAGTCCAGCTACGAAACATGACTGGCTACCCTTATTTTGAGATGGATAAAAGAATAACTGATGTGGGTGTACCGTGAAAAAGAAAAGTAAAGAAGAAGAATCAAAAGGAAAAGAAAGTGGTTCAAGCCAAAAACAAAATATGAAAAGAAAGTATGAAGAAGAGCTGAAAAGAAATTGAGCAGTCTCAGAAATATCAAGAAAAAGAGAAAAATACGAAAAAAGGAAAAAGAACCAGATAATGGTGTTACGTCGCAGGAAAAATTCAAGAAAATGGCAATATCCTCTCAAGATCTTTGAAATCCTGTATTCCTTTATCTCTCTACACCTGACCTAAGCCTCATTACAACCCAGGAAAGTCCTACTTGATTCTAGGATAGTACGATCATAAAATGTGGAGATTGGAGAAAGAGAAGCTATAGAGTTTGATCTGACGTTCCCGAGTGAAGTGGTATTCCAATCATGAGATCTTCTTCTGTTAAAGATGTCCTTCCTTCAAATAAAACATATGTGAGATCTTTTGCCTCTTTATATTAAATACATCTCCTCACATATAAATTGAGAGAAAAGAAGAAAACCCTTCTTGTGTGATTCTATTCTGAGTGCTAAACATGTGAGATTTGAGGTCGAGGCATAAAAACTTAGAGGTGATCTGGAAATCTTTACTGTCGGATGATGAGAATGTTGAGCACACACACACGCAGAGTCTGACTATTCTGGGTCATGATTATCAGTCTGTAGTCTTGCCAAAACTTTCCAACTCTTCGCTAGCATGTAACTTTTTTTGCATCCATTCAATGATTTGACGAACGGGGTTTTCCCTGAGCTAATATGAAAAAGTGTGCAGCATGTGCAGAGCCCTTTTAAGCTCATGTATTTCGCACTAATTGCCAAGGATTGGCAATATGCTGGTTGGGGGTTGTGATATTCGCTCAAAAGTGCTTATTTTAAGCACTTATCCTGTTAGCGTTATCGCACTCTCCTACGTAAAACTGCTCTAATTATCCACTTTTCTACGTAAGAGTCTATCTCATTGCGTAAAACACACTTTTCTGGACGAAATGGTATATTTGCATGCATTAAACACATTTTCGGAAGTCTAAATATTAAGCCGTTCTGATTACGCACTTCTTCTGTCGCAGGACACCCCGATGGGACGATTTTCGAGACTTGTGGGCCCAAATCGATCATGAAAGCTCATTATCAAAGCTTAACAAGCCCACATGCTATAACTAGAAGATATGGGCCAAATATGGGCTGAATAAGAGGACCAAAAAGTCGGCCCAAAGAACGAAGAGAGTAGGAGAGCCAATGACCAAGAGACGGACCAAAGCGTTTAAAGCCACATGAGTCAGCAAAGAATGATGGTCGACTCTACTGGAGAAGCGTGAGGATGGTCACAGTGAAGAACAGGGTTCCAGACCCTCCGCCAGTGCTTTTTTCCATTTTTTTTGATACTTTTTCTCTCATCTCTCCTTATTCTCTCTCTCTCTTCATCTCTCGATCCTCGAATCTACTGACCTAACCCCAGAACTCCTGCCTATCAGCTCTATCTCATCTCCCTTAGCTTTCTGACCGTTGGATCTTCCATCGGACCGTTGGATCTTCAATCAGACCGTTGGATCTCTCTAGATCCGTCGATCTACCAATCTGAGTCCCAATCAAGTCACCATCCATCCGATCGCCATCAGACTGTCTGCCACATCATTCTGTGAGATGATGGACATCATCAACCCATGAGGGCCAATAGCCGGGCCCATCTTCATCGACCCGCTGACCGACCAGTTAGTGGACCCCGCAAATTTCAAAAATAATTTTAATTAAATGGGGGGTCCACTAATTGGGGAGATTCCCCATAGAAAAGTAGGTTTTTACTTAAAAAAAAAAAAAAAAAAAAAAATATATATATATATATATATATATATTTTTTATTTTCAAAAAATACCCTATTTCCATTAATGGAAATAGGGAGCTTTATAAGAGGAGGGAGAAGGGTTCGTTCGAACCCTAATCCCCCTCCCATCTCTTTCTCTCCTCTCCAAAATCATTTTCAAACAATTTCCTATCATTCTTCTCCTTCTTTTTCTTCTTTCTTTTTCTCCTCCTCTTCATCTTCTTCATGTCTTCGCCGGAGTTGCCTGCAACTCCGGCCGTCTGGTGAGGCCTCCTCTTCTTCTTCTTCTTCTTCTTCTTCTTCCTCTTCCGCTTCCTCTTCTGCTCCTTCCTCTTTGCTTCTGTGTGCAGCACGTCCTCCTTCCTCTTTGCTGCTGTGTGCAGCTCGTCTTCCATCATTCCTTCACCGCCTGAACCAGTCCGTCAACCACCGCCTGCCTCCACCCTTTTCAATCCGTGAGCTCCTCTCATCTCCGCCCAGCACCCTCCTTGGATTGCTGCCCATCTCCACCACCGTGTGCAACTCCTCAAACTGCCAACCACACACCACTACCGTCGAAGTTGCGGGTTCACCTTCCACTACCGCCCTCACCGGAGTTGCGCCTGCAACTCCGGTCGTTCGTGCCACACCTGCAGGACCTCTCTACTCTCCACGATCTCTCCACCTTCTCCTCCTAAACCGCCTATCTTCCCTTGGGATAGACGGTGGCTGTTCTTCCAACAGCCACCATCGTTTCATCCCCTTCTCTCTCCCAAAAACGAAAAAAAAAAAACCAAAAGAAGAGGAGAAGAGGAAAGAAAGGATGTACCTGTGCGCTCCATCTCCTTCCACAACCACCGAATCTTGCTGCTAAGTGCAGCAAGCAAACGCCACCCTACAGCACTACTCCACCTCCATTAACACCGGTGACCGCCTCACGAACCAGCAAATGTCCACGCCCTCTTTACGGTAAGTCCTTGACAGTTCTGACGGTTTCCTCTCAAGTCCGGCCTGCAACACGCCGGAAACCACCGTTGAACCAGCAGATCCACACAAGTTGCAGCCCTCCTTCGTCCCTCCATCATTACCACCATCAATGCAACCTCAAAGGCTTCACCATCTTGTTGGCTCCACCCACAATCTCCACTCCATCAATGATTGAGTCAATGGCCGAGTCCTCCTCTCACTTGGCTGATCTCATTGCTACAACTCTCGGTAAGTGTGAAAGGTAAAACCTTCATTCTTCTCTCTCTAGTTTCTCTCTCTCAAAACCCCTTTCTCTCTCTACATCCCTCTCTTATTAAAATGCTTTCTAGTTTAGTTATTTTGTTAGATTTTTGCTGTAAAAGACAATTTTGATTGAATGAAGTTGATTTGAATAAAATTATGTTCCATTCTCTATAAATTTCCCGTCATTTTATGTCATTATTGCGCTAATCCGACTAATCCCGAGTGCGGATCGACATCCGACACGAGCCACTGTGCAAAATTGCTCATTCTACAGGTTAAATGTCTCGGATAAATTAAAAATGTGTTGAAGTTAGGGTTTCCGTAACCAACGACGCGGAAAAATCCTACTTTCAGTAGCCTATAACTTGTGACTTTTTCGCAACCGGACCTCACAATTAGACCCAAACTCTTCCATTACTATTGTTTCAATAGATTTGAAGTGTTGGAAAAATATTTGGGACAGTCAAAACAAGTTAGCTCCATCCGTGCGTCAACGTCTCAAATTGGACTCAGTTTGTGTGCTACATTCCTAAGCCTATAACTTGTGACTTTTTCGCAACCGGACCTCGTAATTGGACTCAAACTCTTCTATTACTATTGTTTCAACAGATTTGAAGTGTTGGAACAAGATTCGGGACGGTCGAAACAAGTTAGCTCCATCCGTTCGTCAACGTCTCAAATTGGACTCAGTTTGTGTGTTACGTTCCGAACCCTATAACTTGTGACTTTTTCGCAACCGGACCTCGTAATTGGACTCAAACTGTTCCATTACTATTGTTTCATCACATTTGAAGTGGTGGAAGAAGATTCGTGACAGTCGAAACAAGTTAGCTCCATCAGTGCGTCAACATCTCAAATTGGACTCAGTTTGTGTGTTACATTCCGAACCTATAACTTGTGACTTTTTCGCAACCGGACCTCGTAATTGGACTCAAACTCTTGTATTACTATTATTTCAACACATTTGATATGTTGGAACAAGATTCGGGACGGTCGAAACTAGTTAGCTCCATCCGTTCGTCAACGTCTCAAATTGGACTCAGTTTGTGTGTTACATTCCGAAGCCTATAACTTGTGACTTTTTTGCAACCGGACCTCATAATTAGACTCAAACTCTTCCATTACTATTGTTTTAACAGATTTGAAGTGTTGGAACAATATTTGGGACAGTCGAAACAAGTTAGCTCCATCCGTACGTCAACGTCTCAAATTAGACTCAGTTTCTGTGTTGCATTCCGAAGCCTATAACTTGTGAGTTTTTCACAACCGGACCTCGTAATTGGACTCAAACTCTTCTATTACTATTGTTTCAACAGATTTGAAGTGTTGGAATAAGATTTGGGACAGTCGAAACAAGTTAGCTCCATCCGTGCATCAACGTCTCAAATTCGACTCAATTTGTGTGTAACATTCCGAAGCCTATAACTTGTGACTTTGTCGCAATCAGACCTCGTAATTTTACTCAAACTCTTCCATTATTATTGTTTCAACACATTTGAAGTATTGTACATTATTCGGGACAGGCAAAACAAGTTAGCTCCATCCGTGCGTCAACATCTCAAATTGGACATAGTTTGTGTGTTACATTCCGAAGCCATTAACTTGTCACTTTTTCGCAACCGGACCTCGTAATTGGACTCAAACTCTTGTATTACTATTATTTCAACACATTTGATGTGTTGGAACAAGATTCGGGACGGTCGAAACAAGTTAGCTCCATCCGTTCGTCAACCTCTCAAATTGGACTCAGTTTGTGTGTTACGTTCCGAACCCTATAACTTGTGACTTTTTCGCAACCGAAGCTCGTAATTGGACTCGAACTCTTCCATTACTATTGTTTCATCATATTTGAAGTGGTGGAACAAGATTCGTGACAGTCGAAACAAGTTAGCTCCATCCTTGCGTCAACGTCTCAAATTGGACTCAGTTTGTGTGTTACATTCCGAAGCCTATAACTTGTGACTTTTTTGCAACCGGACCTCATAATTAGACTCATACTCTTCCATTACTATTGTTTCAACACATTTGATGTGTTGGAACAAGATTCGGGACGGTCGAAACAAGTTAGCTCCATCCGTGCGTCAACGTCTCAAATTGGACTCAGTTTGTGTGTTACATTCCGAAGCCTATAACTTGTGACTTTTTTGCAACCGGACCTCATAATTAGACTCATACTCTTCAATTACTATTGTTTCAACATATTTGAAGTGTTAGAACAAGATTCGGGACAGTCGAAACAAGTTAGCTCCATCCGTTCGTCAACGTCTCAAATTGGACTCAGTTTCTGTGTTACATTCCGAAGTCTATAACTTGTGACTTTTTCGCAACCGGACCTCATAATTAGACTCAAACTCTTCCATTACTATTGTTTCAACAGATTTGAAGTGTTGGAACAATATTTGGGACAGTCGAAACAAGTTAGCTCCATCCGTACGTCAACGTCTCAAATTGGACTCAGTTTCTGTGTTGCATTCCGAAGCCTATAACTTGTGACTTTTTTGCAACCGGACCTCGTGATTGGACTCAAACTCTTCTATTACTATTGCTTCAACACATTTGAAGTGTTGAAATAAGATTCGGGACAGTCAAAATAAGTTAGCTCCATTCGTACGTCAACGTCTCAAATTGGACTCAGTTTGTGTGTTACGTTCCGAACCCTATAACTTGTGACTTTTTCGCAACCGGACCTCGTAATTGGACTCAAACTCTTGCATTACTATTGTTTCATCACATTTGAAGTGGTGGAACAAGATTCGTGACATTCGAAACAAGTTAGCTCCATCTGTGCGTCAACGTCTCAAATTGGACTCAGTTTGTGTGTTACATTCCGTAGCCTATAACTTGTGACTTTTTCGCAACCGGACCTCACAATTAGACCCAAACTCTTCCATTACTATTGTTTCAATAGATTTGAAGTGTTGAAAAAATATTTGGGACAGTCAAAACAAGTTAGCTCCATCCGTGCGTCAACGTCTCAAATTGGACTCAGTTTGTGTGCTACATTCCTAAGCCTATAACTTGTGACTTTTTCGCAACCGGACCTCACAATTAGACCCAAACTCTTCCATTACTATTGTTTCAATAGATTTGAAGTGTTGAAAAAATATTTGGGACAGTCAAAACAAGTTAGCTCCATCCGTGCGTCAACGTCTCAAATTGGACTCAGTTTGTGTGCTACATTCCTAAGCCTATAACTTGTGACTTTTTCGCAACCGGACCTCGTAATTGGACTCAAACTCTTCCATTACTATTGTTTCATCACATTTGAAGTGGTGGAACAAGATTCGTGGCATTCGAAACAAGTTAGCTCCATCTGTGCGTCAACGTCTCAAATTGGACTCAGTTTGTGTGTTACATTCCGTAGCCTATAACTTGTGACTTTTTCGCAACCGGACCTCACAATTAGACCCAAACTCTTCCATTACTATTGTTTCAATAGATTTGAAGTGTTGGAAAAATATTTGGGACAGTCAAAACAAATTAGCTCCATCCGTGCGTCAACGTCTCAAATTGGACTCAGTTTGTGTGCTACATTCCTAAGCCTATAACTTGTGACTTTTTCGCAACCGGACCTCGTAATTGGACTCAAACTCTTCTATTACTATTGTTTCAACAGATTTGAAGTGTTGGAACAAGATTCGGGACGGTCGAAACAAGTTAGCTCCATCCGTTCGTCAACGTCTCAAATTGGACTCAGTTTGTGTGTTACGTTCCGAACCCTATAACTTGTGACTTTTTCGCAACCGGACCTCGTAATTGGACTCAAACTATTCCATTACTATTGTTTCATCACATTTGAAGTGGTGGAAGAAGATTCGTGACAGTCGAAACAAGTTAGCTCCATCAGTGCGTCAACATCTCAAATTGGACTTAGTTTGTGTGTTACATTCCGAACCTATAACTTGTGACTTTTTCGCAACCGGACCTCGTAATTGGACTCAAACTCTTGTATTACTATTATTTCAACACATTTGATGTGTTGGAACAAGATTCGGGACGGTCGAAACTAGTTAGCTCCATCCGTTCGTCAACGTCTCAAATTGGACTCAGTTTGTGTGTTACATTCCGAAGCCTATAACTTGTGACTTTTTTGCAACCGGACCTCGTGATTGGACTCAAACTCTTCTATTACTATTGCTTCAACACATTTGAAGTGTTGAAATAAGATTCGGGACAGTCAAAATAAGTTAGCTCCATTCGTACGTCAACGTCTCAAATTGGACTCAGTTTGTGTGTTACGTTCCGAACCCTATAACTTGTGACTTTTTTGCAACCGGACCTCGTGATTGGACTCAAACTCTTCTATTACTATTGCTTCAACACATTTGAAGTGTTGAAATAAGATTCGGGACAGTCAAAATAAGTTAGCTCCATTCGTACGTCAACGTCTCAAATTGGACTCAGTTTGTGTGTTACGTTCCGAACCCTATAACTTGTGACTTTTTCGCAACCGGACCTCGTAATTGGACTCAAACTCTTGCATTACTATTGTTTCATCACATTTGAAGTGGTGGAACAAGATTCGTGACATTCGAAACAAGTTAGCTCCATCTGTGCGTCAACGTCTCAAATTGGACTCAGTTTGTGTGTTACATTCCGTAGCCTATAACTTGTGACTTTTTCGCAACCGGACCTCACAATTAGACCCAAACTCTTCCATTACTATTGTTTCAATAGATTTGAAGTGTTGAAAAAATATTTGGGACAGTCAAAACAAGTTAGCTCCATCCGTGCGTCAACGTCTCAAATTGGACTCAGTTTGTGTGCTACATTCCTAAGCCTATAACTTGTGACTTTTTCGCAACCGGACCTCACAATTAGACCCAAACTCTTCCATTACTATTGTTTCAATAGATTTGAAGTGTTGAAAAAATATTTGGGACAGTCAAAACAAGTTAGCTCCATCCGTGCGTCAACGTCTCAAATTGGACTCAGTTTGTGTGCTACATTCCTAAGCCTATAACTTGTGACTTTTTCGCAACCGGACCTCGTAATTGGACTCAAACTCTTCCATTACTATTGTTTCATCACATTTGAAGTGGTGGAACAAGATTCGTGGCATTCGAAACAAGTTAGCTCCATCTGTGCGTCAACGTCTCAAATTGGACTCAGTTTGTGTGTTACATTCCGTAGCCTATAACTTGTGACTTTTTCGCAACCGGACCTCACAATTAGACCCAAACTCTTCCATTACTATTGTTTCAATAGATTTGAAGTGTTGGAAAAATATTTGGGACAGTCAAAACAAGTTAGCTCCATCCGTGCGTCAACGTCTCAAATTGGACTCAGTTTGTGTGCTACATTCCTAAGCCTATAACTTGTGACTTTTTCGCAACCGGACCTCGTAATTGGACTCAAACTCTTCTATTACTATTGTTTCAACAGATTTGAAGTGTTGGAACAAGATTCGGGACGGTCGAAACAAGTTAGCTCCATCCGTTCGTCAACGTCTCAAATTGGACTCAGTTTGTGTGTTACGTTCCGAACCCTATAACTTGTGACTTTTTCGCAACCGGACCTCGTAATTGGACTCAAACTATTCCATTACTATTGTTTCATCACATTTGAAGTGGTGGAAGAAGATTCGTGACAGTCGAAACAAGTTAGCTCCATCAGTGCGTCAACATCTCAAATTGGACTTAGTTTGTGTGTTACATTCCGAACCTATAACTTGTGACTTTTTCGCAACCGGACCTCGTAATTGGACTCAAACTCTTGTATTACTATTATTTCAACACATTTGATGTGTTGGAACAAGATTCGGGACGGTCGAAACTAGTTAGCTCCATCCGTTCGTCAACGTCTCAAATTGGACTCAGTTTGTGTGTTACATTCCGAAGCCTATAACTTGTGACTTTTTTGCAACCGGACCTCATAATTAGACTCAAACTCTTCCATTACTATTGTTTTAACAGATTTGAAGTGTTGGAACAATATTTGGGACAGTC
Organism: Euptelea pleiosperma; assembly: GCA_035048495.1. Lineage (NCBI taxonomy): Eukaryota > Viridiplantae > Streptophyta > Magnoliopsida > Ranunculales > Eupteleaceae > Euptelea > Euptelea pleiosperma. The sequence goes on from CM068548.1 coordinate 548,275, forward strand.
GAAACAAGTTAGCTCCATCCGTACGTCAACGTCTCAAATTAGACTCAGTTTCTGTGTTGCATTCCGAAGCCTATAACTTGTGAGTTTTTCACAACCGGACCTCGTAATTGGACTCAAACTCTTCTATTACTATTGTTTCAACAGATTTGAAGTGTTGGAATAAGATTTGGGACAGTCGAAACAAGTTAGCTCCATCCGTGCATCAACGTCTCAAATTCGACTCAATTTGTGTGTAACATTCCGAAGCCTATAACTTGTGACTTTGTCGCAATCAGACCTCGTAATTTTACTCAAACTCTTCCATTATTATTGTTTCAACACATTTGAAGTATTGTACGTTATTCGGGACAGGCAAAACAAGTTAGCTCCATCCGTGCGTCAACATCTCAAATTGGACATAGTTTGTGTGTTACATTCCGAAGCCATTAACTTGTCACTTTTTCGCAACCGGACCTCGTAATTGGACTCAAACTCTTGTATTACTATTATTTCAACACATTTGATGTGTTGGAACAAGATTCGGGACGGTCGAAACAAGTTAGCTCCATCCGTTCGTCAACGTCTCAAATTGGACTCAGTTTGTGTGTTACGTTCCGAACCCTATAACTTGTGACTTTTTCGCAACCGGAGCTCGTAATTGGACTCGAACTCTTCCATTACTATTGTTTCATCATATTTGAAGTGGTGGAACAAGATTCGTGACAGTCGAAACAAGTTAGCTCCATCCTTGCGTCAACGTCTCAAATTGGACTCAGTTTGTGTGTTACATTCCGAAGCCTATAACTTGTGACTTTTTTGCAACCGGACCTCATAATTAGACTCATACTCTTCCATTACTATTGTTTCAACACATTTGATGTGTTGGAAGAAGATTCGGGACGGTCGAAACAAGTTAGCTCCATCCGTGCGTCAACGTCTCAAATTGGACTCAGTTTGTGTGTTACATTCCGAAGCCTATAACTTGTGACTTTTTTGCAACCGGACCTCATAATTAGACTCATACTCTTCAATTACTATTGTTTCAACATATTTGAAGTGTTAGAACAAGATTCGGGACAGTCGAAACAAGTTAGCTCCATCCGTTCGTCAACGTCTCAAATTGGACTCAGTTTGTGTGTTACGTTCCGAACCCTATAACTTGTGACTTTTTCGCAACCGGAGCTCGTAATTGGACTCGAACTCTTCCATTACTATTGTTTCATCATATTTGAAGTGGTGGAACAAGATTCGTGACAGTCGAAACAAGTTAGCTCCATCCTTGCGTCAACGTCTCAAATTGGACTCAGTTTGTGTGTTACATTCCGAAGCCTATAACTTGTGACTTTTTTGCAACCGGACCTCATAATTAGACTCAAACTCTTCCATTACTATTGTTTCAACAGATTTGAAGTGTTGGAACAATATTTGGGACAGTCGAAACAAGTTAGCTCCATCCGTACGTCAACGTCTCAAATTGGACTCAGTTTCTGTGTTGCATTCCGAAGCCTATAACTTGTGACTTTTTCGCAACCGGACCTCGTGATTGGACTCAAACTCTTCTATTACTATTGCTTCAACACATTTGAAGTGTTGAAATAAGATTCGGGACAGTCAAAATAAGTTAGCTCCATCCGTACGTCAACGTCTCAAATTGGACTCAGTTTGTGTGTTACGTTCCGAACCCTATAACTTGTGACTGATAATAGGATTTTTTTCCGTGTCGTTGGATCGGAAACCCTAATCTCAACAATATTTTTGTAATTTGATCCGATTATCCTGCAAAATTGATAGATTTGTATAGGGATTCGTGTCGGATGTCGATCCGCACTCTGGATTAGTCGGGTTAGCACAAATGAGAATATTGAATAACGAAAATTGCTAGAAATGATGATGGGATGAGAATGGTGGTGTAGGATCTTTAAAACATGGTTTGTGATTTTTTAAAAAGAGACTTTTATACTAACAATAAGAACACGAAAATAAAGACAAGTTCCATTAATTCATTAATCCGAAAGTTATTACAATATTTGAATCAAAATAAGCAATAAAAACTAAACTAGAAAGCTAATAAAGAAAGTGATAGAGAAAAAAAAACAAGAGAGAGAGATGAAGAATGGCTAGAGATAGAGAGAAAGTATAAGGGAGAGAGAGAAGTAGAGAGAACAAGGGTTTGAGATAGAGAAAAACATAGTGGAGAGAGAAAGTGAGAAGAGAGAGAATCTTACCAACTTACTAATGGGAGAGGATGAGTAGCAAATAGGTAGGCCATAATCGTGAGCCCGACTACACCATGCTTGATGGCAATGAGTAGAGATCGCCGGAGATCTTGGCACTAGTGGGTGGAGTTGATGGAGAGCATGTACGCTGGAGATGTGGTAGGTGGCCGTGATGGAGAAAAGTGGGGTGACGGCTGGTGTTGCTGGGAAGACAGCAACGTTTGGAGCTTTGAGATGGTGGTGCGTTGTTGCTTAAAGAGACCGTGAGACTCACGATTTCAGGTCTGCCCGGAGTGGTGATTCATTGCAGCCACGGAAAGGTTGATCACCGGTGTGTTGCAGGGAAGCTTGATGGAGAAGAACATGGTGAGTTGTGGAACGTGGGAGGCGGCTGGGTGTGACTGTTGCTGGCCGTTGAGGCTTTGAGGGGCAGCACGACGTGGTGGCTCTCCTATTGAGGACGGCTCGGGGTGCTTGGTGGAGGCGCACTAGTCCGGTTGCTTGCTCTTGAGAGGGAGATATTGGATGAGGAGAGAGATGGGGGCAGCGTGCATTCAGAGGTGTGGTGAGGGTGGCTGGAATGCAAGGGGCATGGAAGGGAGAATACGGCTATGGGAGAGCAAGGGGGTTGACGTGTTGCAGGTTGCAGGCGGTGGAAGAAGAGGGGCGGTGTTGCTGTTTGCAACACCAGAAACGGTGTGTGCAGCAGCGTGGAAGTGGTGTAGTTGGTGGTGCGGCAAGAGGCGAATGGCAGGGCGGAGAAGGAGAAGTGGAGCAGGTTCGTGCGCGGTGCTCGCAGCTGTTGCTGGCCGGAGTTGCAGGCTGCAACTCCGGTAGAAGACGCGAAGAAGATGACGAAGAAGAAGAACGAAAAGAAGAAAAAGAAGGAGAAGGAAGAGAGGAAAAGGTCGGGAATGGTTATCGGGGAGGAGAGAAGGAGATGGGAGAGGGATTAGGGTTCGAACGAACCCTTCTCCTTCCTCTTATAAAGCTCCCTATTTCCATTAATGGAAATAGGGTATTTTTTAAATAAAAAAAATATTTTTTAATTTTTTTTTTTTTTTTTTTTTTTTTTTTTTTTTTTTTTTTTTTTTTTTTTTTTTTTTAAGTAAAATGCCACTTTTCTATGGGGAATCTCCCCAATTAGTGGACCCCCCCATTTAATTAAAATTATTTTTGAAATTCGCGGGGTCCACTAACTGGTCGGACAGCGGGTCGATGCTGATGGGCCCGGCTACTGGCCCACATGGACTGATGATGTCCATCGTCTCACAAGATGATGTGACGGGCATTCTGAAGGCGATCGGATGGATGGTGACTTGATTGGGACTCAGATTGGTAGATCGACGGATCTAGAGAGATCCAACGGTCCGATTGAAGATCCAACGGTCCGATGGAAGATCCAACGGTCAGAAAGCTAAGGGAGATGAGATAGAGCCGATGGGCAGGAGTTCTGGGGTTAGGTCAGTAGATTCGAGGACCGAGAGATGAAGAGAGAGAGAGAATAAGGAGAGATGAGAGAAAAAGTATCAAAAAAAATGGAAAAAAGCACTGGCGGAGGGTCTGGAACCCTGTTCTTCACTGTGACCATCCTCACGCTTCTCCAGTAGAGTCGACTATCATTCTTTGCTGACTCATGTGGCTTTAAACGCTTTGGTCCGTCTCTTGGTCATTGGCTCTCCGGCTCTCTTCGTTCTTTGGGCCGACTTTATGGTCCTCTTATTCAGCCCATATTTGGCCCATATCTTCTAGTCATAGCATGTGGGCTCTTTAAGCTTTGATAATGGGCTTTCATGATCGATTTGGGCCCACAAGTCTTGAGAATCGTCCCATCGGGTTTCCTGCGACAGAAGAAGCGCGTAATGAGACTTTATCAGAACGGCTTAATATCTAGACTTCCGAAAATGTGTTTAATGCATGCAAATATACCATTTCGTCCAGAAAAGTGTGTTCTACGCAACAGAAGAGACTCTTACGTAGAAAAGTAAGTAAATAGAGTATTTTACGTGGGAGAATGCAATAACGCTAAAAGGATAATTGCTTAAAATAAACACTTTTGAGCGAATATCAGTGACTTTTTCGCAATCGGACCTCGTAATTGGACTCAAACTCTTGCATTACTATTGTTTCATCACATTTGAAGTGGTGGAAAAAGATTCGTGACATTCGAAACAAGTTAGCTCCATCTGTGCGTCAACGTCTCAAATTGGACTCAGTTTGTGTGTTACATTCCGTAGCCTATAACTTGTGACTTTTTCGCAACCGGACCTCACAATTAGACCCAAACTCTTCCATTACTATTGTTTCAATAGATTTGAAGTGTTGGAAAAATATTTGGGACAGTCAAAACAAGTTAGCTCCATCCGTGCGTCAACGTCTCAAATTGGACTCAGTTTGTGTGCTACATTCCTAAGCCTATAACTTGTGACTTTTTCGCAACCGGACCTCGTAATTGGACTCAAACTCTTCTATTACTATTGTTTCAACAGATTTGAAGTGTTGGAACAAGATTCGGGACGGTCGAAACAAGTTAGCTCCATCCGTTCGTCAACGTCTCAAATTGGACTCAGTTTGTGTGTTACGTTCCGAACCCTATAACTTGTGACTTTTTCGCAACCGGACCTCGTAATTGGACTCAAACTATTCCATTACTATTGTTTCATCACATTTGAAGTGGTGGAAGAAGATTCGTGACAGTCGAAACAAGTTAGCTCCATCAGTGCGTCAACATCTCAAATTGGACTTAGTTTGTGTGTTACATTCCGAACCTATAACTTGTGACTTTTTCGCAACCGGACCTCGTAATTGGACTCAAACTCTTGTATTACTATTATTTCAACACATTTGATGTGTTGGAACAAGATTCGGGACGGTCGAAACTAGTTAGCTCCATCCGTTCGTCAACGTCTCAAATTGGACTCAGTTTGTGTGTTACATTCCGAAGCCTATAACTTGTGACTTTTTTGCAACCGGACCTCATAATTAGACTCAAACTCTTCCATTACTATTGTTTTAACAGATTTGAAGTGTTGGAACAATATTTGGGACAGTCGAAACAAGTTAGCTCCATCCGTACGTCAACGTCTCAAATTAGACTCAGTTTCTGTGTTGCATTCCGAAGCCTATAACTTGTGAGTTTTTCACAACCGGACCTCGTAATTGGACTCAAACTCTTCTATTACTATTGTTTCAACAGATTTGAAGTGTTGGAATAAGATTTGGGACAGTCGAAACAAGTTAGCTCCATCCGTGCATCAACGTCTCAAATTCGACTCAATTTGTGTGTAACATTCCGAAGCCTATAACTTGTGACTTTGTCGCAATCAGACCTCGTAATTTTACTCAAACTCTTCCATTATTATTGTTTCAACACATTTGAAGTATTGTACGTTATTCGGGACAGGCAAAACAAGTTAGCTCCATCCGTGCGTCAACATCTCAAATTGGACATAGTTTGTGTGTTACATTCCGAAGCCATTAACTTGTCACTTTTTCGCAACCGGACCTCGTAATTGGACTCAAACTCTTGTATTACTATTATTTCAACACATTTGATGTGTTGGAACAAGATTCGGGACGGTCGAAACAAGTTAGCTCCATCCGTTCGTCAACGTCTCAAATTGGACTCAGTTTGTGTGTTACGTTCCGAACCCTATAACTTGTGACTTTTTCGCAACCGGAGCTCGTAATTGGACTCGAACTCTTCCATTACTATTGTTTCATCATATTTGAAGTGGTGGAACAAGATTCGTGACAGTCGAAACAAGTTAGCTCCATCCTTGCGTCAACGTCTCAAATTGGACTCAGTTTGTGTGTTACATTCCGAAGCCTATAACTTGTGACTTTTTTGCAACCGGACCTCATAATTAGACTCATACTCTTCCATTACTATTGTTTCAACACATTTGATGTGTTGGAAGAAGATTCGGGACGGTCGAAACAAGTTAGCTCCATCCGTGCGTCAACGTCTCAAATTGGACTCAGTTTGTGTGTTACATTCCGAAGCCTATAACTTGTGACTTTTTTGCAACCGGACCTCATAATTAGACTCATACTCTTCAATTACTATTGTTTCAACATATTTGAAGTGTTAGAACAAGATTCGGGACAGTCGAAACAAGTTAGCTCCATCCGTTCGTCAACGTCTCAAATTGGACTCAGTTTGTGTGTTACGTTCCGAACCCTATAACTTGTGACTTTTTCGCAACCGGAGCTCGTAATTGGACTCGAACTCTTCCATTACTATTGTTTCATCATATTTGAAGTGGTGGAACAAGATTCGTGACAGTCGAAACAAGTTAGCTCCATCCTTGCGTCAACGTCTCAAATTGGACTCAGTTTGTGTGTTACATTCCGAAGCCTATAACTTGTGACTTTTTTGCAACCGGACCTCATAATTAGACTCAAACTCTTCCATTACTATTGTTTCAACAGATTTGAAGTGTTGGAACAATATTTGGGACAGTCGAAACAAGTTAGCTCCATCCGTACGTCAACGTCTCAAATTGGACTCAGTTTCTGTGTTGCATTCCGAAGCCTATAACTTGTGACTTTTTCGCAACCGGACCTCGTGATTGGACTCAAACTCTTCTATTACTATTGCTTCAACACATTTGAAGTGTTGAAATAAGATTCGGGACAGTCAAAATAAGTTAGCTCCATCCGTACGTCAACGTCTCAAATTGGACTCAGTTTGTGTGTTACGTTCCGAACCCTATAACTTGTGACTGATAATAGGATTTTTTTCCGTGTCGTTGGATCGGAAACCCTAATCTCAACAATATTTTTGTAATTTGATCCGATTATCCTGCAAAATTGATAGATTTGTATAGGGATTCGTGTCGGATGTCGATCCGCACTCTGGATTAGTCGGGTTAGCACAAATGAGAATATTGAATAACGAAAATTGCTAGAAATGATGATGGGATGAGAATGGTGGTGTAGGATCTTTAAAACATGGTTTGTGATTTTTTAAAAAGAGACTTTTATACTAACAATAAGAACACGAAAATAAAGACAAGTTCCATTAATTCATTAATCCGAAAGTTATTACAATATTTGAATCAAAATAAGCAATAAAAACTAAACTAGAAAGCTAATAAAGAAAGTGATAGAGAAAAAAAAACAAGAGAGAGAGATGAAGAATGGCTAGAGATAGAGAGAAAGTATAAGGGAGAGAGAGAAGTAGAGAGAACAAGGGTTTGAGATAGAGAAAAACATAGTGGAGAGAGAAAGTGAGAAGAGAGAGAATCTTACCAACTTACTAATGGGAGAGGATGAGTAGCAAATAGGTAGGCCATAATCGTGAGCCCGACTACACCATGCTTGATGGCAATGAGTAGAGATCGCCGGAGATCTTGGCACTAGTGGGTGGAGTTGATGGAGAGCATGTACGCTGGAGATGTGGTAGGTGGCCGTGATGGAGAAAAGTGGGGTGACGGCTGGTGTTGCTGGGAAGACAGCAACGTTTGGAGCTTTGAGATGGTGGTGCGTTGTTGCTTAAAGAGACCGTGAGACTCACGATTTCAGGTCTGCCCGGAGTGGTGATTCATTGCAGCCACGGAAAGGTTGATCACCGGTGTGTTGCAGGGAAGCTTGATGGAGAAGAACATGGTGAGTTGTGGAACGTGGGAGGCGGCTGGGTGTGACTGTTGCTGGCCGTTGAGGCTTTGAGGGGCAGCACGACGTGGTGGCTCTCCTATTGAGGACGGCTCGGGGTGCTTGGTGGAGGCGCACTAGTCCGGTTGCTTGCTCTTGAGAGGGAGATATTGGATGAGGAGAGAGATGGGGGCAGCGTGCATTCAGAGGTGTGGTGAGGGTGGCTGGAATGCAAGGGGCATGGAAGGGAGAATACGGCTATGGGAGAGCAAGGGGGTTGACGTGTTGCAGGTTGCAGGCGGTGGAAGAAGAGGGGCGGTGTTGCTGTTTGCAACACCAGAAACGGTGTGTGCAGCAGCGTGGAAGTGGTGTAGTTGGTGGTGCGGCAAGAGGCGAATGGCAGGGCGGAGAAGGAGAAGTGGAGCAGGTTCGTGCGCGGTGCTCGCAGCTGTTGCTGGCCGGAGTTGCAGGCTGCAACTCCGGTAGAAGACGCGAAGAAGATGACGAAGAAGAAGAACGAAAAGAAGAAAAAGAAGGAGAAGGAAGAGAGGAAAAGGTCGGGAATGGTTATCGGGGAGGAGAGAAGGAGATGGGAGAGGGATTAGGGTTCGAACGAACCCTTCTCCTTCCTCTTATAAAGCTCCCTATTTCCATTAATGGAAATAGGGTATTTTTTAAATAAAAAAAATATTTTTTAATTTTTTTTTTTTTTTTTTTTTTTTTTTTTTTTTTTTTTTTTTTTTTTTTTTTTTTTAAGTAAAATGCCACTTTTCTATGGGGAATCTCCCCAATTAGTGGACCCCCCCATTTAATTAAAATTATTTTTGAAATTCGCGGGGTCCACTAACTGGTCGGACAGCGGGTCGATGCTGATGGGCCCGGCTACTGGCCCACATGGACTGATGATGTCCATCGTCTCACAAGATGATGTGACGGGCATTCTGAAGGCGATCGGATGGATGGTGACTTGATTGGGACTCAGATTGGTAGATCGACGGATCTAGAGAGATCCAACGGTCCGATTGAAGATCCAACGGTCCGATGGAAGATCCAACGGTCAGAAAGCTAAGGGAGATGAGATAGAGCCGATGGGCAGGAGTTCTGGGGTTAGGTCAGTAGATTCGAGGACCGAGAGATGAAGAGAGAGAGAGAATAAGGAGAGATGAGAGAAAAAGTATCAAAAAAAATGGAAAAAAGCACTGGCGGAGGGTCTGGAACCCTGTTCTTCACTGTGACCATCCTCACGCTTCTCCAGTAGAGTCGACTATCATTCTTTGCTGACTCATGTGGCTTTAAACGCTTTGGTCCGTCTCTTGGTCATTGGCTCTCCGGCTCTCTTCGTTCTTTGGGCCGACTTTATGGTCCTCTTATTCAGCCCATATTTGGCCCATATCTTCTAGTCATAGCATGTGGGCTCTTTAAGCTTTGATAATGGGCTTTCATGATCGATTTGGGCCCACAAGTCTTGAGAATCGTCCCATCGGGTTTCCTGCGACAGAAGAAGCGCGTAATGAGACTTTATCAGAACGGCTTAATATCTAGACTTCCGAAAATGTGTTTAATGCATGCAAATATACCATTTCGTCCAGAAAAGTGTGTTCTACGCAACAGAAGAGACTCTTACGTAGAAAAGTAGGTAAATAGAGTATTTTACGTGGGAGAATGCAATAACGCTAAAAGGATAATTGCTTAAAATAAACACTTTTGAGCGAATATCACAACCCCCAACCAGCATATTGCCAATCCTTGGCAATTAGTGCGAAATAAATGAGCTTAAAAGGGCTCTGCACATGCTACACACTTTTTCATATTAGCTCCGGGAAAACACCGTTCGTCAAATCATTGAATTGATGCAAAAATAGTTACGTGCTAGCGAAGAGTTGGAGAGTCTTGGCAAGACTACAGACTGATAATCATGACCCAGAATAGTCAGACTCTGCGTGTGTGTGTGCTCAACATTCTCATCATCCGACAGTAAAGATTTTCAGATCACCTCTAAGTTTTTATGCCTTGACCTCAAATCTCACATGTTTAGCACTCAGAATAGAATCACACAAGAAGGGTTTTCTTCTTTTCTCTCAATTTATATGTGAGGAGATGTGTTGATATATGAAAGCAAAGATCTCACATATGTATTATTTGAAGGAAGGACATCCTTAACAGAAGAAGATCTCATGATTGGAATACCACTTCACTCGGGAACGTCAGATCAAACTCTATAGCTTCTCTTTCTCCAATCTCCACATTTTATGATCGTGCTATCCTAGAATCAAGTAGGACTTTCCTGGGTTGTAATGAGGCTTAGGTCAGGTGTAGAGAGATAAAGGAATACAGGATTTCAAAGATCTTGAGAGGATATTGCCATTTTCTTGAATTTTTCCTGCGACGTAACACCATTATCTGGTTTTTTTTTCTTTTTTCGTATTTTTCTCTTTTTCTTGATATTTCTGAGACTGCTCAATTTCTTTTCAGCTCTTCTTCATACTTTCTTTCTATATTTTGTTTTTGGCTTGAACCACTTTCTTTTCCTTTTGATTCTTCTTCTTTATTTTTCTTTTTCACGGTACACCCACATCAGTTATTCTTTTGTCCATCTCAAAATAAGGGTAGCCAGTCATGTTTCGTAGCTGGACTGGATTTTAGGTTGATGGGTTTGCAAGTAAAAGGCTTTTATAGAAAGGTTCAAGGGGCTTCTAGTGAAGTATAATTCAGGTGAGTAAAAAGGCTGAATGGTTCAGAAAAATGGCCTAAATCATTTTCTAGGGTTTGCACTATCATGTATACTGTCTTGACTGGATACAGAGAAGGTTCTGTCGTAGTAATCCAATGTTGATGTCGTTCCGAGTTCCATGATCGAAGCAAAAGATAATGAGATCTCTCAACGAATATTGCGGGCATGAAGAATAGTGAGTCATCTTGTGACTCAGGATTATTGTATAACTCTCCGAAATGATTAAAGGCTCGAAAGCTTACTGGGTTAGGTCTCCACAATTCTTCTCACAGGATCTCTAGAATTTCCAAACTTAGGATGACTCTGATGTTGATAGTGTACAATTGTGCCGAATCTGATTTTTTCTAAGTTTTCAAACCTGCTGTAGTCACACTTGACTTGACTCAACGCTAACTTTAAACAAAAATTGACATCCTCAATACTGACTTAACGGAGGTTTTCAGCTAATCAAAGTCAGGGTATTTGACACATTTTTGAAATTCTAGAAAACTTTTGGAGAACATCGGAAATCACCCCAAAAACAACATTTTTTTTTTTTTTTTTTTTTTTTTTTTTTATCAAAATGAAGACATGAGTTTTGGTAAATACCCCACCCCCAACCAAAATACAGCACCGTCCTCGGTGCTCATGACCGGGACATAAAATGATAACAAATCAATGATGATGATGCAAAGATTCAGGAAGGATGTTACCAAGTCGGCAGAAACTCGACAGTGTGTGGTACCTGATGATCGGAAGAATGATTGTACCTGCATTTCCAGAGATATAACAGTAATAACAAATGCATGAGACTCATGTACTCTAGGAATACCGGAATTGCCTTTCCGAAAGCGCTAAGTTTTACGTCTTCAGCCAGACATGACGGGGGTGACAGGCACCCCCAACCAAGTTGGAGCACAGGAGACTGAGTAGATCATCAGTCGACATAGGTAGGATCGATGAGATCGATCTCAAAAGTCTGAATGAACAATACGTCAAGTTCATGGAACTGTTTTAGACGCTGCCCATTGACCTGAAAAGAGGAGTGATCCTTGGGATCCTCAATAGTGATTGCCCCAAAGGGTGTGACTGCGGTGACCGTATACGGACCGGTCCACCTAGATTTCAGTTTCCCAGGGAAGAGATGAAGACGAGAATTATAAAGAAGGACCTTCTGTCCTGGATGGAACTCTTTCCTGAGGATGCTCTTGTCATGTATCCACTTCATTTTGGCTTTGTAATTCTTGGACAAGTTGTAGGCATCATTTCTGAGTTCTTCTAACTCATTCATTTGAAGTTTTCGCTCTTCCCCTGCAGATTCGAGGTCGAAGTTGAGTTTCTTAATGGCCCATAGGGCACGATGTTCAATCTCTACCGGTAGATGACAAGGTTTCCCAAAGACCAGACGATAGGGAGACATATTGAGTGGGGTCTTGTAGGCGGTTCTGTATGCCCATAAAGCATCAGTGAGACGAGTAGACCAGTCTTTACGTGTGGTATTGACTGTCTTCTCCAAGATTTGCTTGATCTGACGATTAGAAACCTCCACTTGACCACTAGTCTGCGGATGATAAGCTAGGGCAACCTTGTGGGTTACCCCATACTTTTTCATTAATTTCTCGAATATCCTATTGCAGAAATGGGTGCCCCCATCACTAATGATGGCCTTAGGGGCACCGAATCTAGCGAAGATGAACTCCTTTAGGAATTTGACCACCACTTTGTGGTCATTGGTCTTGGTGGGAATGGCTTCTATCCATTTGGATACATAGTCTACCGCGAGGAGAATATACTCAAAACCATATGAAATGGGAAAGGGGCCCATGAAATCGATGCCCCAAATGTCAAATATTTCATCGACCTGGATGGGAGTTAGGGGCATCATGTTCCTCTGGGAGATGCGGCCTAGATGCTGGCAATTAGGACAGGTTTTGCTGTAGATATGGGCATCTTTAAATAATGTGGGCCAGTAGAATCCGCATTGCAGCACTTTTTCTGCAGTCTTCTTAGTGCTGAAATGACCACCACAAGGTTGGTCATGACACGAGGACAAGATATTGAGTTGGTCTGACTCAGGGACACAGAGACGAATGATCTGGTCAGGACAGTATTTATACAAATAAGGGTCATCCCAAGAGTAGTACTTAACTCTTGCTAGGAATTGGCTTTTGTCCTGTTTTGACCAGTGTGAAGGCATTTCTTCGGTGGCAAGGTAGTTGACAATGTCAGCATACCAAGGATTAACAGAGATGGCGAACAGTTGTTCGTCTGGAAAGGTTTCAGGGATGGGCTGGGTGTCGAAGGATGACTCTAAAGTCAGTCTAGACAAGTGATCAGCCACTACATTCTCAGTTCCTTTCTTATCCTTAATCTCGAGGTCGAATTCCTGCAGTAAGAGAATCCATCGAATTAATCGAGGTTTGGTTTCCTTTTTCGACATGAGGTAACGAAGGGCTGCATGATCAGTGTACACAACCACCTTAGTGGCTAAGAGGTACTGACGGAATTTATCAAGGGCGAAGACTACCGCCAGGAGTTCTTTCTCAGTGGTGGAGTAATTCATTTGGGCAGAGTTAAGAGTTTTGCTCGCGTAGTAGATCACGTGTGACCTTTTGTCAACTCTCTGCCCTAGAACAGCGCCTAACGCGTAGTCAGAAGCATCGCACATTACCTCGAAAGGTAGAGTCCAATCCGGGGGACGGATAATGGGCGCAGTAGTGAGCTCAGATTTGAGACGCTCAAATGCCTTGACACAGTCAGCATTAAAGTCGAAAGGACTATCTTTAGCCAGAAGATGGGACAGAGGTCGAGCGATTTGAGAGAAGTCCTTGATGAATCGCCTATAGAATCCTCCGTGTCCCAAAAAGGATCGGATGTCACGCACGGACTTAGGAATGGGCAAGGTCGAGATGATATCGATTTTAGCTTTGTCGACCTCAATGCCCTGATGGGAAATGACATGTCCCAGAACAATGCCCTTCTTCACCATGAAGTGGCATTTCTCCCAATTGAGGACAAGTCGCTTGTCCTGACAGCGTTGAAGTACCAGCCCTAGATGGTTCAGACAGTCATCAAAGGATGACCCAAAAACTGAGAAGTCGTCCATAAAGACTTCGAGGAATTTTTCCACCATGTCAGAGAATATACTCATCATACACCTTTGAAAGGTTGCGGGTGCATTGCAGAGGCCAAAGGGCATGCGCTTGTAGGCAAAAGTGCCAAAGGGACAAGTGAAGGTTGTCTTCTCGTGATCCTCAGGGGCGATTGGTATTTGATTATACCCTGAGTAACCATCGAGGAAGCAGTAATAGGAGTGACCTGCTAATCTCTCCAACATTTGGTCTATGAAGGGTAAAGGAAAATGGTCCTTCCTCGTGTTGGTGTTGAGTCGTCGGTAATCGATGCAGACTCTCCACCCTTTCTTCAGGCGCTGGGTTACCATTTCTTTGTTCTCATTTTCCACAACTGTGAATCCTGCCTTTTTAGGGACGACATGAATAGGACTCACCCATTTGCTATCGGAGATGGGGTAAATGATACCCGCATCTAACAGTTTAAGGACCTCGTCCCGGACTACATCCTTCAAGACGGGGTTCAACCTCCTCTGGTGTTCTCGAGAGGTTTTGGATTCATCCTCGAGATAGATGTGATGTTGGCACACCGAGGGGTCTATGCCACGAATATCATCTATAGTCCAACCTATCGCAGATTTGTGCTCGTTGAGCAGCTCGAGAAGTTTCTTACGTTCACTCTCAGACAAAGCGGAAGCAATAATGACAGGGTAGGTTTCCTTAGGACCAAGATAGGCATAGGAAAGATCTGTGGGAAGAGGCTTAAGCTCCAATTTTGGAGCAGATGGAGTAGAAATAGGTGTCACAGAAGACACGGATTGAAGAGGTTTGACTTCAGTAGATAAAGGAAGGATGGGTTCTCTGGCCATGGTTATCAGAGGCTCGAACTCGATGAGAGGAGCGGGGATCTCTATCAGTGGAGCAGTCTCCAAAAGATCATTGAGATCAGAAATAGCTGACTCTGTTGCAAAGTCAGCTCCAAAGTGTTCTAGACACTGCTTAAGAATATCTTCGGTGGAGTCCGGGATTAGACTCTCAACGGCACACATTTCATCGGTCACTTCGCGATCGGCATCTTGTTGCATTAAACGAAAGATGTTGACCTCAGCTTTGAGGTTACCAAAAGCAATGGACATGTTTCCGTCCCGGCACCCGATGTGTGCGTTCGCGGTGGCAAGGAATGGACGGCCTAAGATGACCGGAATGCGGTTATCCTGACACGGCTCGGTGTCGAGAATGATAAAGTCCACAGGATAGTAAAAGTCAGCGACTTTTACTAGGACATCCTCAATGATTCCTCTTGGAATCTTGATGGACTGATCAGCCAATTTCAGGGTGACATTGGTAGGCTTCATATCTTTCAGTCCTAACTGCTGATATACCGAGAATGGTATGAGGTTAACGCTAGCCCCTAAATCTAGCAAGGCAGTGCAACTAAAGTTGTCTCCAATTTCACATTGGACAGTCGGGCTACCTGGATCCTTGTGTTTGATCACACTATTGCGTTGAATGAACGCGGTAGCTTTTTCGGCCAAGAAGGCAGCTTTGGGTACATGCGTACGCCGCTTAACTGTGCACAAGTCCTTGAGGAATTTGGCATAGGAGGGGATTTGCTTGATAGCAGAAAGGAATGGGATATTGATCTGGACATCTTTAAAGACGTCTAAGATCTCTGAGAATTGTTGATCCCGCTTATCTTGGACAAGTCTGTCCGGGAAGGGAGGCTTTACTCGACAAATGGATTTGTCTTTAGCCTTGGATTTCTGCACAGGGATATCTGATGTTGGTGCAGAGGTGGAAGAAGCATAGGTAGGATTAGGACTAGTTTCCTCTGTGCGAGTGATGGGTGCCGGAGATGGCACCGGTGGTGGTTGGACTCCCATGTCCACAGTTTTTCCAGATCGTAGGGTGGTTACAGCTTGCACCTCCCCTTGACACTTCTCATTCTGGCTTTGAGATTGGGATCCGATCTCATATACTGTCCCTTTGGCATTTCCTTTAGGGTTGGCAATGGGTTGGCTAGGAAAGATGCCTTTAGCTTTCTCAGCTTCCAGGTTGCCTAAGCGTTGCTCTAGACGAAGCATGGATTGCTGTTGCTGTTGCTCTAGGCGTTGCATAGATTGTTGTTGCTGAGTAATGAGTTGAGCTAGAAGGTCTTCGATACCAGATTTGGGGACCGACTGTTGGGGAACAGCTAAAGGGAGCTGAGGCACCAATTCGCGACTCGAGCTCATTGGGGCATTATAGTTATAGGCTGGAGAATTAGTTGGGACAATCGGTTGGTTCTGAAAGTTCTGGGGAGCTCTTTGCTGATTCTGAAATGTGCTTGATTGTCCAGAGTATTGACCCTGTTGGAATTGCTGGTTCTGAGTAGATGGGTACTGATTCTGCTGGTACTGACCCTGATTGAATTGCCTATTGGGTTGATTGAAC
The DNA here is from genome assembly GCA_035048495.1 of Euptelea pleiosperma. NCBI lineage: Eukaryota > Viridiplantae > Streptophyta > Magnoliopsida > Ranunculales > Eupteleaceae > Euptelea > Euptelea pleiosperma. Next base: position 564,282 of record CM068548.1, read on the forward strand.
CCAGGAGGATACATGCCCTGAGGTTGACGTGGAGGTTGAGCTTGTGGTTGAGTAGACTGAGGCCTCCAAGAGAAGTTAGGGTGGTTTCTCGTGTCCGGATGATAAGATTGACTATACGAGTTCTGAGTGGGTGGTTTGTATGTGCTGAAAGCACAAACTTCTTCCTGAAGAGGATTAGACCATCCTTCATTCAAAGGACAATGCTCAGTAGTATGGGAGGGTTGCAGACAGAGGGTGCAGGATTCCATTGGGCTCTCGTGTCCCACATGCATGACTGGGGTAGATTGTTGAGTAGGCTTTTGTACAGACACAGCCAGTGCCGAGACTGACTTGCTCAACTCTTGAATGACTGATCGAAGCTCAGTATCAGCTGTAGCATCATGTCCCTTGGTTGTCCTTTGGACCGAAGTGGTTCTACTAAACTCTGAGTCAGTCGTCCAATGTTGAGAGTTTTCTCCTAACTCTCCCAAGAATTTGTATGCATCGGTCGGAGTTTGGTGCAGGAATTTTCCTTGGCACATGGACTCTACCATGGTCCGGGACTCATCAGTAAGTCCCTTATAGAAGACGTGGACAAGATTGCCCTTGTCGATGCTATGGTGGGGACACTTAGTCAGGTAGTCTTGGAATCTATCCCACGCTTCAAAAAATTTCTCATCGGACTTTTGTCGAAAGTCCTGGATGAGTTGCTTCATTTGGTTGGTCCGAGTCATGGGGTAGAATTTAGACATGAATTTGCCTACCAACTCTTTCCAACTGCTGATTGAATCAGCGGGTAAGGAGTAGAGCCAATCTGAGGCTCGGTCTTTGAGCGAGAATGGGAAAACTCGCAGACGCACATTGTCATCATCGAGGTTCTGATTCTTGAAAAGTAGGATGACATGTTGGAATTCCCGAATATGGGAATATGGGTCTTCTCTTGGGAGACCACGAAAGGTTGGCAGCATTTGGATCGTCTGTGGCCTGATCTCAAACTGTACCGCCGTAGTAGGTGGGAGAACAATGCAAGTGGGCGGATTGGCAGAGATAGGAGCGAACGTCTCGATAAGAGGTCGTTCGACTGCCATGACTACAAAGGTAGTAGTACTGGGGGAGGCGGGTGGGGAAAGAGATGGGGAAGAATTCAGTGGAGGATCCACTGTAGGGACGTGATTCTCAGATCGAACCAAGCGTTTGTTCGGACGATTCCAAACGGGCATACGCGAATGAGGCAAGCTCTATACTTGGCAAAAAGTTGCCAGAGAGGAACACTATCCTAAATGATGCACACCAAGCACAGATAATCCTATTCTAAGCAATCAGGATATATTTTAGGAATTATCTTTGTTAGTTTTGGGGTTAGAGTAGATTATGACAGTGGGCGGACCACTGGTTTATCTTTTAGCCGCCGGACTAACTGTTTACACTCAGAGGTTCTCACCAGGCTACACTCTTCAGAGCGAATCCTTTAGTACTAACTCTAGTCAACAACAAGGCAATCCGAAGCCTAGACAGACGTGCGGCACAATGGCTGTCTTAAGTACGTCCCAGACTAACCGGATTGGTCAAGTGTAGAAGAAGAGTGTTCCCTCGGGTTAAGCTAGGGTTGGTGCGTGTTCCTAGTCCACACGCAACTAACCGCCGAATAGTCCAAGATGCCACGTCGAGCTCAGTGTACTTGAGTAGCAGGGACTTATGGGTGTGTTAGACAACAGGGACCCGCGCTCGTGGTCTTATTTCGATTGGATGTTAAGCGGGTTCGCTTTGTGTGGATTTTTCCTCGAACACCGGGCTAATTGGCTCTACTTCTTGATTCTTTTTATTATAGATGGATCCTGGGGAGCAATTTCAGCTGGATTGATGAGGTGGGTGATGAAATCCCACCAGTTTCAATTTGGAGCTGGGTCTGCTCTCTTAGAGTTGATTGATTAACGGCCACGCCACGCAAGTCGAATAATATGTATGCGAAAGCAAATAGACAAGCGGCAATGATTCACCCAAATTGCTCTGTATCGCACTCAAGGCGAGGATAGAGACTTACCTCCCGTGGGCCACGCCACGGGGTCGCCTCCGTGGGTTAGAGAGGGGTATCCTAATGGGCTTGGGCCCGACTCCACCTCTTTGAGCTTTTGCTCTCTACCCACACTGGATCGTGTTCCTGCAGAAAAGTTAGATCACACGGTCCAGGTAGTCGGGATTCTATTTGGAAGATCCTTGCCTTTTTAGGGTTCACTAAACAAGCACTGGATTTAGGCAAGTTTTTGAATTAATTTCCAAATTCGAGATGGGTTAAAATTTAGGAATTCCCAGATTGGAAAATACCTAGATTGGAAAGTTTCCCGAACTGTGGAGATCTTCCAAGAAAGATTTGATTGCGAGATCCCTTATAATTTTGGGAAATTTCCCAAAATTGAAATTCTGCTAGATTTGGGGCGTTTCCTTTTGCAGACTTTTCCAAATTCGGAAGATTTCTAAAGATAGAAATTCTTCTAAAGAGGAAACTTCTAAGAGGGGAAACCCTAATTTAGCAAAGTTTCAAGATTTTAGAATCTTTCCAAAAATTGCAAATCCTTGATTGGTGATTTCTAAAAATCTGCAGAATATGAAACCCTAATTTTTTTGAATTTTGAATTTATTATTTTTTTGGTATTTTTCACTTAATCTAGGGTTTCTAAAAAACCCTAGAACAAGATCTAGCAGTTATATGGAAAGCAGTAAAATTCCTAAATTATTACAAATTGCACTCGGCCTTCCGAGGCATTAAAAATAGTAATTTAAAAACTGCTAAAAATCAACAAAAACAAAAAATAGAAAGTTTCCCGAAAAGGTCGGGCTGGCCAAATTGAGCAGCTTTCCGATTTAGCAACTTTCCAATTCTGTCTTTACGTCCTTTTTCGCACTCCCGAACACCCGAGCGGCAGCGGCGCCATTTGATAATAGGATTTTTTTCCGTGTCGTTGGATCGGAAACCCTAATCTCAACAATATTTTTGTAATTTGATCCGATTATCCTGCAAAATTGATAGATTTGTATAGGGATTCGTGTCGGATGTCGATCCGCACTCTGGATTAGTCGGGTTAGCACAAATGAGAATATTGAATAACGAAAATTGCTAGAAATGATGATGGGATGAGAATGGTGGTGTAGGATCTTTAAAACATGGTTTGTGATTTTTTAAAAAGAGACTTTTATACTAACAATAAGAACACGAAAATAAAGACAAGTTCCATTAATTCATTAATCCGAAAGTTATTACAATATTTGAATCAAAATAAGCAATAAAAACTAAACTAGAAAGCTAATAAAGAAAGTGATAGAGAAAAAAAAACAAGAGAGAGAGATGAAGAATGGCTAGAGATAGAGAGAAAGTATAAGGGAGAGAGAGAAGTAGAGAGAACAAGGGTTTGAGATAGAGAAAAACATAGTGGAGAGAGAAAGTGAGAAGAGAGAGAATCTTACCAACTTACTAATGGGAGAGGATGAGTAGCAAATAGGTAGGCCATAATCGTGAGCCCGACTACACCATGCTTGATGGCAATGAGTAGAGATCGCCGGAGATCTTGGCACTAGTGGGTGGAGTTGATGGAGAGCATGTACGCTGGAGATGTGGTAGGTGGCCGTGATGGAGAAAAGTGGGGTGACGGCTGGTGTTGCTGGGAAGACAGCAACGTTTGGAGCTTTGAGATGGTGGTGCGTTGTTGCTTAAAGAGACCGTGAGACTCACGATTTCAGGTCTGCCCGGAGTGGTGATTCATTGCAGCCACGGAAAGGTTGATCACCGGTGTGTTGCAGGGAAGCTTGATGGAGAAGAACATGGTGAGTTGTGGAACGTGGGAGGCGGCTGGGTGTGACTGTTGCTGGCCGTTGAGGCTTTGAGGGGCAGCACGACGTGGTGGCTCTCCTATTGAGGACGGCTCGGGGTGCTTGGTGGAGGCGCACTAGTCCGGTTGCTTGCTCTTGAGAGGGAGATATTGGATGAGGAGAGAGATGGGGGCAGCGTGCATTCAGAGGTGTGGTGAGGGTGGCTGGAATGCAAGGGGCATGGAAGGGAGAATACGGCTATGGGAGAGCAAGGGGGTTGACGTGTTGCAGGTTGCAGGCGGTGGAAGAAGAGGGGCGGTGTTGCTGTTTGCAACACCAGAAACGGTGTGTGCAGCAGCGTGGAAGTGGTGTAGTTGGTGGTGCGGCAAGAGGCGAATGGCAGGGCGGAGAAGGAGAAGTGGAGCAGGTTCGTGCGCGGTGCTCGCAGCTGTTGCTGGCCGGAGTTGCAGGCTGCAACTCCGGTAGAAGACGCGAAGAAGATGACGAAGAAGAAGAACGAAAAGAAGAAAAAGAAGGAGAAGGAAGAGAGGAAAAGGTCGGGAATGGTTATCGGGGAGGAGAGAAGGAGATGGGAGAGGGATTAGGGTTCGAACGAACCCTTCTCCTTCCTCTTATAAAGCTCCCTATTTCCATTAATGGAAATAGGGTATTTTTTAAATAAAAAAAATATTTTTTAATTTTTTTTTTTTTTTTTTTTTTTTTTTTTTTTTTTTTTTTTTTTTTTTTTTTTTAAGTAAAATGCCACTTTTCTATGGGGAATCTCCCCAATTAGTGGACCCCCCATTTAATTAAAATTATTTTTGAAATTCGCGGGGTCCACTAACTGGTCGGACAGCGGGTCGATGCTGATGGGCCCGGCTACTGGCCCACATGGACTGATGATGTCCATCGTCTCACAAGATGATGTGACGGGCATTCTGAAGGCGATCGGATGGATGGTGACTTGATTGGGACTCAGATTGGTAGATCGACGGATCTAGAGAGATCCAACGGTCCGATTGAAGATCCAACGGTCCGATGGAAGATCCAACGGTCAGAAAGCTAAGGGAGATGAGATAGAGCCGATGGGCAGGAGTTCTGGGGTTAGGTCAGTAGATTCGAGGACCGAGAGATGAAGAGAGAGAGAGAATAAGGAGAGATGAGAGAAAAAGTATCAAAAAAAATGGAAAAAAGCACTGGCGGAGGGTCTGGAACCCTGTTCTTCACTGTGACCATCCTCACGCTTCTCCAGTAGAGTCGACTATCATTCTTTGCTGACTCATGTGGCTTTAAACGCTTTGGTCCGTCTCTTGGTCATTGGCTCTCCGGCTCTCTTCGTTCTTTGGGCCGACTTTATGGTCCTCTTATTCAGCCCATATTTGGCCCATATCTTCTAGTCATAGCATGTGGGCTCTTTAAGCTTTGATAATGGGCTTTCATGATCGATTTGGGCCCACAAGTCTTGAGAATCGTCCCATCGGGTTTCCTGCGACAGAAGAAGCGCGTAATGAGACTTTATCAGAACGGCTTAATATCTAGACTTCCGAAAATGTGTTTAATGCATGCAAATATACCATTTCGTCCAGAAAAGTGTGTTCTACGCAACAGAAGAGACTCTTACGTAGAAAAGTAGGTAAATAGAGTATTTTACGTGGGAGAATGCAATAACGCTAAAAGGATAATTGCTTAAAATAAGCACTTTTGAGCGAATATCACAACCCCCAACCAGCATATTGCCAATCCTTGGCAATTAGTGCGAAATAAATGAGCTTAAAAGGGCTCTGCACATGCTACACACTTTTTCATATTAGCTCCGGGAAAACACCGTTCGTCAAATCATTGAATTGATGCAAAAATAGTTACGTGCTAGCGAAGAGTTGGAGAGTCTTGGCAAGACTACAGACTGATAATCATGACCCAGAATAGTCAGACTCTGCGTGTGTGTGTGCTCAACATTCTCATCATCCGACAGTAAAGATTTTCAGATCACCTCTAAGTTTTTATGCCTTGACCTCAAATCTCACATGTTTAGCACTCAGAATAGAATCACACAAGAAGGGTTTTCTTCTTTTCTCTCAATTTATATGTGAGGAGATGTGTTGATATATGAAAGCAAAGATCTCACATATGTATTATTTGAAGGAAGGACATCCTTAACAGAAGAAGATCTCATGATTGGAATACCACTTCACTCGGGAACGTCAGATCAAACTCTATAGCTTCTCTTTCTCCAATCTCCACATTTTATGATCGTGCTATCCTAGAATCAAGTAGGACTTTCCTGGGTTGTAATGAGGCTTAGGTCAGGTGTAGAGAGATAAAGGAATACAGGATTTCAAAGATCTTGAGAGGATATTGCCATTTTCTTGAATTTTTCCTGCGACGTAACACCATTATCTGGTTTTTTTTTTCTTTTTTCGTATTTTTCTCTTTTTCTTGATATTTCTGAGACTGCTCAATTTCTTTTCAGCTCTTCTTCATACTTTCTTTCTATATTTTGTTTTTGGCTTGAACCACTTTCTTTTCCTTTTGATTCTTCTTCTTTATTTTTCTTTTTCACGGTACACCCACATCAGTTATTCTTCTGTCCATCTCAAAATAAGGGTAGCCAGTCATGTTTCGTAGCTGGACTGGATTTTAGGTTGATGGGTTTGCAAGTAAAAGGCTTTTATAGAAAGGTTCAAGGGGCTTCTAGTGAAGTATAATTCAGGTGAGTAAAAAGGCTGAATGGTTCAGAAAAATGGCCTAAATCATTTTCTAGGGTTTGCACTATCATGTATACTGTCTTGACTGGATACAGAGAAGGTTCTGTCGTAGTAATCCAATGTTGATGTCGTTCCGAGTTCCATGATCGAAGCAAAAGATAATGAGATCTCTCAACGAATATTGCGGGCATGAAGAATAGTGAGTCATCTTGTGACTCAGGATTATTGTATAACTCTCCGAAATGATTAAAGGCTCGAAAGCTTACTGGGTTAGGTCTCCACAATTCTTCTCACAGGATCTCTAGAATTTCCAAACTTAGGATGACTCTGATGTTGATAGTGTACAATTGTGCCGAATCTGATTTTTTCTAAGTTTTCAAACCTGCTGTAGTCACACTTGACTTGACTCAACGCTAACTTTAAACAAAAATTGACATCCTCAATACTGACTTAACGGAGGTTTTCAGCTAATCAAAGTCAGGGTATTTGACACATTTTTGAAATTCTAGAAAACTTTTGGAGAACATCGGAAATCACCCCAAAAACAACATTTTTTTTTTTTTTTTTTTTTTTTTTTTTTTTTATCAAAATGAAGACATGAGTTTTGGTAAATACCCCACCCCCAACCAAAATACAGCACCGTCCTCGGTGCTCATGACCGGGACATAAAATGATAACAAATCAATGATGATGATGCAAAGATTCAGGAAGGATGTTACCAAGTCGGCAGAAACTCGACAGTGTGTGGTACCTGATGATCGGAAGAATGATTGTACCTGCATTTCCAGAGATATAACAGTAATAACAAATGCATGAGACTCATGTACTCTAGGAATACCGGAATTGCCTTTCCGAAAGCGCTAAGTTTTACGTCTTCAGCCAGACATGACGGGGGTGACAGGCACCCCCAACCAAGTTGGAGCACAGGAGACTGAGTAGATCATCAGTCGACATAGGTAGGATCGATGAGATCGATCTCAAAAGTCTGAATGAACAATACGTCAAGTTCATGGAACTGTTTTAGACGCTGCCCATTGACCTGAAAAGAGGAGTGATCCTTGGGATCCTCAATAGTGATTGCCCCAAAGGGTGTGACTGCGGTGACCGTATACGGACCGGTCCACCTAGATTTCAGTTTCCCAGGGAAGAGATGAAGACGAGAATTATAAAGAAGGACCTTCTGTCCTGGATGGAACTCTTTCCTGAGGATGCTCTTGTCATGTATCCACTTCATTTTGGCTTTGTAATTCTTGGACAAGTTGTAGGCATCATTTCTGAGTTCTTCTAACTCATTCATTTGAAGTTTTCGCTCTTCCCCTGCAGATTCGAGGTCGAAGTTGAGTTTCTTAATGGCCCATAGGGCACGATGTTCAATCTCTACCGGTAGATGACAAGGTTTCCCAAAGACCAGACGATAGGGAGACATATTGAGTGGGGTCTTGTAGGCGGTTCTGTATGCCCATAAAGCATCAGTGAGACGAGTAGACCAGTCTTTACGTGTGGTATTGACTGTCTTCTCCAAGATTTGCTTGATCTGACGATTAGAAACCTCCACTTGACCACTAGTCTGCGGATGATAAGCTAGGGCAACCTTGTGGGTTACCCCATACTTTTTCATTAATTTCTCGAATATCCTATTGCAGAAATGGGTGCCCCCATCACTAATGATGGCCTTAGGGGCACCGAATCTAGCGAAGATGAACTCCTTTAGGAATTTGACCACCACTTTGTGGTCATTGGTCTTGGTGGGAATGGCTTCTATCCATTTGGATACATAGTCTACCGCGAGGAGAATATACTCAAAACCATATGAAATGGGAAAGGGGCCCATGAAATCGATGCCCCAAATGTCAAATATTTCATCGACCTGGATGGGAGTTAGGGGCATCATGTTCCTCTGGGAGATGCGGCCTAGATGCTGGCAATTAGGACAGGTTTTGCTGTAGATATGGGCATCTTTAAATAATGTGGGCCAGTAGAATCCGCATTGCAGCACTTTTTCTGCAGTCTTCTTAGTGCTGAAATGACCACCACAAGGTTGGTCATGACACGAGGACAAGATATTGAGTTGGTCTGACTCAGGGACACAGAGACGAATGATCTGGTCAGGACAGTATTTATACAAATAAGGGTCATCCCAAGAGTAGTACTTAACTCTTGCTAGGAATTGGCTTTTGTCCTGTTTTGACCAGTGTGAAGGCATTTCTTCGGTGGCAAGGTAGTTGACAATGTCAGCATACCAAGGATTAACAGAGATGGCGAACAGTTGTTCGTCTGGAAAGGTTTCAGGGATGGGCTGGGTGTCGAAGGATGACTCTAAAGTCAGTCTAGACAAGTGATCAGCCACTACATTCTCAGTTCCTTTCTTATCCTTAATCTCGAGGTCGAATTCCTGCAGTAAGAGAATCCATCGAATTAATCGAGGTTTGGTTTCCTTTTTCGACATGAGGTAACGAAGGGCTGCATGATCAGTGTACACAACCACCTTAGTGGCTAAGAGGTACTGACGGAATTTATCAAGGGCGAAGACTACCGCCAGGAGTTCTTTCTCAGTGGTGGAGTAATTCATTTGGGCAGAGTTAAGAGTTTTGCTCGCGTAGTAGATCACGTGTGACCTTTTGTCAACTCTCTGCCCTAGAACAGCGCCTAACGCGTAGTCAGAAGCATCGCACATTACCTCGAAAGGTAGAGTCCAATCCGGGGGACGGATAATGGGCGCAGTAGTGAGCTCAGATTTGAGACGCTCAAATGCCTTGACACAGTCAGCATTAAAGTCGAAAGGACTATCTTTAGCCAGAAGATGGGACAGAGGTCGAGCGATTTGAGAGAAGTCCTTGATGAATCGCCTATAGAATCCTCCGTGTCCCAAAAAGGATCGGATGTCACGCACGGACTTAGGAATGGGCAAGGTCGAGATGATATCGATTTTAGCTTTGTCGACCTCAATGCCCTGATGGGAAATGACATGTCCCAGAACAATGCCTTCTTCACCATGAAGTGGCATTTCTCCCAATTGAGGACAAGTCGCTTGTCCTGACAGCGTTGAAGTACCAGCCCTAGATGGTTCAGACAGTCATCAAAGGATGACCCAAAAACTGAGAAGTCGTCCATAAAGACTTCGAGGAATTTTTCCACCATGTCAGAGAATATACTCATCATACACCTTTGAAAGGTTGCGGGTGCATTGCAGAGGCCAAAGGGCATGCGCTTGTAGGCAAAAGTGCCAAAGGGACAAGTGAAGGTTGTCTTCTCGTGATCCTCAGGGGCGATTGGTATTTGATTATACCCTGAGTAACCATCGAGGAAGCAGTAATAGGAGTGACCTGCTAATCTCTCCAACATTTGGTCTATGAAGGGTAAAGGAAAATGGTCCTTCCTCGTGTTGGTGTTGAGTCGTCGGTAATCGATGCAGACTCTCCACCCTTTCTTCAGGCGCTGGGTTACCATTTCTTTGTTCTCATTTTCCACAACTGTGAATCCTGCCTTTTTAGGGACGACATGAATAGGACTCACCCATTTGCTATCGGAGATGGGGTAAATGATACCCGCATCTAACAGTTTAAGGACCTCGTCCCGGACTACATCCTTCAAGACGGGGTTCAACCTCCTCTGGTGTTCTCGAGAGGTTTTGGATTCATCCTCGAGATAGATGTGATGTTGGCACACCGAGGGGTCTATGCCACGAATATCATCTATAGTCCAACCTATCGCAGATTTGTGCTCGTTGAGCAGCTCGAGAAGTTTCTTACGTTCACTCTCAGACAAAGCGGAAGCAATAATGACAGGGTAGGTTTCCTTAGGACCAAGATAGGCATAGGAAAGATCTGTGGGAAGAGGCTTAAGCTCCAATTTTGGAGCAGATGGAGTAGAAATAGGTGTCACAGAAGACACGGATTGAAGAGGTTTGACTTCAGTAGATAAAGGAAGGATGGGTTCTCTGGCCATGGTTATCAGAGGCTCGAACTCGATGAGAGGAGCGGGGATCTCTATCAGTGGAGCAGTCTCCAAAAGATCATTGAGATCAGAAATAGCTGACTCTGTTGCAAAGTCAGCTCCAAAGTGTTCTAGACACTGCTTAAGAATATCTTCGGTGGAGTCCGGGATTAGACTCTCAACGGCACACATTTCATCGGTCACTTCGCGATCGGCATCTTGTTGCATTAAACGAAAGATGTTGACCTCAGCTTTGAGGTTACCAAAGCAATGGACATGTTTCCGTCCCGGCACCCGATGTGTGCGTTCGCGGTGGCAAGGAATGGACGGCCTAAGATGACCGGAATGCGGTTATCCTGACACGGCTCGGTGTCGAGAATGATAAAGTCCACAGGATAGTAAAAGTCAGCGACTTTTACTAGGACATCCTCAATGATTCCTCTTGGAATCTTGATGGACTGATCAGCCAATTTCAGGGTGACATTGGTAGGCTTCATATCTTTCAGTCCTAACTGCTGATATACCGAGAATGGTATGAGGTTAACGCTAGCCCCTAAATCTAGCAAGGCAGTGCAACTAAAGTTGTCTCCAATTTCACATTGGACAGTCGGGCTACCTGGATCCTTGTGTTTGATCACACTATTGCGTTGAATGAACGCGGTAGCTTTTTCGGCCAAGAAGGCAGCTTTGGGTACATGCGTACGCCGCTTAACTGTGCACAAGTCCTTGAGGAATTTGGCATAGGAGGGGATTTGCTTGATAGCAGAAAGGAATGGGATATTGATCTGGACATCTTTAAAGACGTCTAAGATCTCTGAGAATTGTTGATCCCGCTTATCTTGGACAAGTCTGTCCGGGAAGGGAGGCTTTACTCGACAAATGGATTTGTCTTTAGCCTTGGATTTCTGCACAGGGATATCTGATGTTGGTGCAGAGGTGGAAGAAGCATAGGTAGGATTAGGACTAGTTTCCTCTGTGCGAGTGATGGGTGCCGGAGATGGCACCGGTGGTGGTTGGACTCCCATGTCCACAGTTTTTCCAGATCGTAGGGTGGTTACAGCTTGCACCTCCCCTTGACACTTCTCATTCTGGCTTTGAGATTGGGATCCGATCTCATATACTGTCCCTTTGGCATTTCCTTTAGGGTTGGCAATGGGTTGGCTAGGAAAGATGCCTTTAGCTTTCTCAGCTTCCAGGTTGCCTAAGCGTTGCTCTAGACGAAGCATGGATTGCTGTTGCTGTTGCTCTAGGCGTTGCATAGATTGTTGTTGCTGAGTAATGAGTTGAGCTAGAAGGTCTTCGATACCAGATTTGGGGACCGACTGTTGGGGAACAGCTAAAGGGAGCTGAGGCACCAATTCGCGACTCGAGCTCATTGGGGCATTATAGTTATAGGCTGGAGAATTAGTTGGGACAATCGGTTGGTTCTGAAAGTTCTGGGGAGCTCTTTGCTGATTCTGAAATGTGCTTGATTGTCCAGAGTATTGACCCTGTTGGAATTGCTGGTTCTGAGTAGATGGGTACTGATTCTGCTGGTACTGACCCTGATTGAATTGCCTATTGGGTTGATTGAACCCAGGAGGATACATGCCCTGAGGTTGACGTGGAGGTTGAGCTTGTGGTTGAGTAGACTGAGGCCTCCAAGAGAAGTTAGGGTGGTTTCTCGTGTCCGGATGATAAGATTGACTATACGAGTTCTGAGTGGGTGGTTTGTATGTGCTGAAAGCACAAACTTCTTCCTGAAGAGGATTAGACCATCCTTCATTCAAAGGACAATGCTCAGTAGTATGGGAGGGTTGCAGACAGAGGGTGCAGGATTCCATTGGGCTCTCGTGTCCCACATGCATGACTGGGGTAGATTGTTGAGTAGGCTTTTGTACAGACACAGCCAGTGCCGAGACTGACTTGCTCAACTCTTGAATGACTGATCGAAGCTCAGTATCAGCTGTAGCATCATGTCCCTTGGTTGTCCTTTGGACCGAAGTGGTTCTACTAAACTCTGAGTCAGTCGTCCAATGTTGAGAGTTTTCTCCTAACTCTCCCAAGAATTTGTATGCATCGGTCGGAGTTTGGTGCAGGAATTTTCCTTGGCACATGGACTCTACCATGGTCCGGGACTCATCAGTAAGTCCCTTATAGAAGACGTGGACAAGATTGCCCTTGTCGATGCTATGGTGGGGACACTTAGTCAGGTAGTCTTGGAATCTATCCCACGCTTCAAAAAATTTCTCATCGGACTTTTGTCGAAAGTCCTGGATGAGTTGCTTCATTTGGTTGGTCCGAGTCATGGGGTAGAATTTAGACATGAATTTGCCTACCAACTCTTTCCAACTGCTGATTGAATCAGCGGGTAAGGAGTAGAGCCAATCTGAGGCTCGGTCTTTGAGCGAGAATGGGAAAACTCGCAGACGCACATTGTCATCATCGAGGTTCTGATTCTTGAAAAGTAGGATGACATGTTGGAATTCCCGAATATGGGAATATGGGTCTTCTCTTGGGAGACCACGAAAGGTTGGCAGCATTTGGATCGTCTGTGGCCTGATCTCAAACTGTACCGCCGTAGTAGGTGGGAGAACAATGCAAGTGGGCGGATTGGCAGAGATAGGAGCGAACGTCTCGATAAGAGGTCGTTCGACTGCCATGACTACAAAGGTAGTAGTACTGGGGGAGGCGGGTGGGGAAAGAGATGGGGAAGAATTCAGTGGAGGATCCACTGTAGGGACGTGATTCTCAGATCGAACCAAGCGTTTGTTCGGACGATTCCAAACGGGCATACGCGAATGAGGCAAGCTCTATACTTGGCAAAAAGTTGCCAGAGAGGAACACTATCCTAAATGATGCACACCAAGCACAGATAATCCTATTCTAAGCAATCAGGATATATTTTAGGAATTATCTTTGTTAGTTTTGGGGTTAGAGTAGATTATGACAGTGGGCGGACCACTGGTTTATCTTTTAGCCGCCGGACTAACTGTTTACACTCAGAGGTTCTCACCAGGCTACACTCTTCAGAGCGAATCCTTTAGTACTAACTCTAGTCAACAACAAGGCAATCCGAAGCCTAGACAGACGTGCGGCACAATGGCTGTCTTAAGTACGTCCCAGACTAACCGGATTGGTCAAGTGTAGAAGAAGAGTGTTCCCTCGGGTTAAGCTAGGGTTGGTGCGTGTTCCTAGTCCACACGCAACTAACCGCCGAATAGTCCAAGATGCCACGTCGAGCTCAGTGTACTTGAGTAGCAGGGACTTATGGGTGTGTTAGACAACAGGGACCCGCGCTCGTGGTCTTATTTCGATTGGATGTTAAGCGGGTTCGCTTTGTGTGGATTTTTCCTCGAACACCGGGCTAATTGGCTCTACTTCTTGATTCTTTTTATTATAGATGGATCCTGGGGAGCAATTTCAGCTGGATTGATGAGGTGGGTGATGAAATCCCACCAGTTTCAATTTGGAGCTGGGTCTGCTCTCTTAGAGTTGATTGATTAACGGCCACGCCACGCAAGTCGAATAATATGTATGCGAAAGCAAATAGACAAGCGGCAATGATTCACCCAAATTGCTCTGTATCGCACTCAAGGCGAGGATAGAGACTTACCTCCCGTGGGCCACGCCACGGGGTCGCCTCCGTGGGTTAGAGAGGGGTATCCTAATGGGCTTGGGCCCGACTCCACCTCTTTGAGCTTTTGCTCTCTACCCACACTGGATCGTGTTCCTGCAGAAAAGTTAGATCACACGGTCCAGGTAGTCGGGATTCTATTTGGAAGATCCTTGCCTTTTTAGGGTTCACTAAACAAGCATTGGATTTAGGCAAGTTTTTGAATTAATTTCCAAATTCGAGATGGGTTAAAATTTAGGAATTCCCAGATTGGAAAATACCTAGATTGGAAAGTTTCCCGAACTGTGGAGATCTTCCAAGAAAGATTTGATTGCGAGATCCCTTATAATTTTGGGAAATTTCCCAAAATTGAAATTCTGCTAGATTTGGGGCGTTTCCTTTTGCAGACTTTTCCAAATTCGGAAGATTTCTAAAGATAGAAATTCTTCTAAAGAGGAAACTTCTAAGAGGGGAAACCCTAATTTAGCAAAGTTTCAAGATTTTAGAATCTTTCCAAAAATTGCAAATCCTTGATTGGTGATTTCTAAAAATCTGCAGAATATGAAACCCTAATTTTTTTGAATTTTGAATTTATTATTTTTTTGGTATTTTTCACTTAATCTAGGGTTTCTAAAAAACCCTAGAACAAGATCTAGCAGTTATATGGAAAGCAGTAAAATTCCTAAATTATTACAAATTGCACTCGGCCTTCCGAGGCATTAAAAATAGTAATTTAAAAACTGCTAAAAATCAACAAAAACAAAAAATAGAAAGTTTCCCGAAAAGGTCGGGCTGGCCAAATTGAGCAGCTTTCCGATTTAGCAACTTTCCAATTCTGTCTTTACGTCCTTTTTCGCACTCCCGAACACCCGAGCGGCAGCGGCGCCATTTGATAATAGGATTTTTTTCCGTGTCGTTGGATCGGAAACCCTAATCTCAACAATATTTTTGTAATTTGATCCGATTATCCTGCAAAATTGATAGATTTGTATAGGGATTCGTGTCGGATGTCGATCCGCACTCTGGATTAGTCGGGTTAGCACAAATGAGAATATTGAATAACGAAAATTGCTAGAAATGATGATGGGATGAGAATGGTGGTGTAGGATCTTTAAAACATGGTTTGTGATTTTTTAAAAAGAGACTTTTATACTAACAATAAGAACACGAAAATAAAGACAAGTTCCATTAATTCATTAATCCGAAAGTTATTACAATATTTGAATCAAAATAAGCAATAAAAACTAAACTAGAAAGCTAATAAAGAAAGTGATAGAGAAAAAAAAACAAGAGAGAGAGATGAAGAATGGCTAGAGATAGAGAGAAAGTATAAGGGAGAGAGAGAAGTAGAGAGAACAAGGGTTTGAGATAGAGAAAAACATAGTGGAGAGAGAAAGTGAGAAGAGAGAGAATCTTACCAACTTACTAATGGGAGAGGATGAGTAGCAAATAGGTAGGCCATAATCGTGAGCCCGACTACACCATGCTTGATGGCAATGAGTAGAGATCGCCGGAGATCTTGGCACTAGTGGGTGGAGTTGATGGAGAGCATGTACGCTGGAGATGTGGTAGGTGGCCGTGATGGAGAAAAGTGGGGTGACGGCTGGTGTTGCTGGGAAGACAGCAACGTTTGGAGCTTTGAGATGGTGGTGCGTTGTTGCTTAAAGAGACCGTGAGACTCACGATTTCAGGTCTGCCCGGAGTGGTGATTCATTGCAGCCACGGAAAGGTTGATCACCGGTGTGTTGCAGGGAAGCTTGATGGAGAAGAACATGGTGAGTTGTGGAACGTGGGAGGCGGCTGGGTGTGACTGTTGCTGGCCGTTGAGGCTTTGAGGGGCAGCACGACGTGGTGGCTCTCCTATTGAGGACGGCTCGGGGTGCTTGGTGGAGGCGCACTAGTCCGGTTGCTTGCTCTTGAGAGGGAGATATTGGATGAGGAGAGAGATGGGGGCAGCGTGCATTCAGAGGTGTGGTGAGGGTGGCTGGAATGCAAGGGGCATGGAAGGGAGAATACGGCTATGGGAGAGCAAGGGGGTTGACGTGTTGCAGGTTGCAGGCGGTGGAAGAAGAGGGGCGGTGTTGCTGTTTGCAACACCAGAAACGGTGTGTGCAGCAGCGTGGAAGTGGTGTAGTTGGTGGTGCGGCAAGAGGCGAATGGCAGGGCGGAGAAGGAGAAGTGGAGCAGGTTCGTGCGCGGTGCTCGCAGCTGTTGCTGGCCGGAGTTGCAGGCTGCAACTCCGGTAGAAGACGCGAAGAAGATGACGAAGAAGAAGAACGAAAAGAAGAAAAAGAAGGAGAAGGAAGAGAGGAAAAGGTCGGGAATGGTTATCGGGGAGGAGAGAAGGAGATGGGAGAGGGATTAGGGTTCGAACGAACCCTTCTCCTTCCTCTTATAAAGCTCCCTATTTCCATTAATGGAAATAGGGTATTTTTTAAATAAAAAAAATATTTTTTAATTTTTTTTTTTTTTTTTTTTTTTTTTTTTTTTTTTTTTTTTTTTTTTTTTTTTTAAGTAAAATGCCACTTTTCTATGGGGAATCTCCCCAATTAGTGGACCCCCCCATTTAATTAAAATTATTTTTGAAATTCGCGGGGTCCACTAACTGGTCGGACAGCGGGTCGATGCTGATGGGCCCGGCTACTGGCCCACATGGACTGATGATGTCCATCGTCTCACAAGATGATGTGACGGGCATTCTGAAGGCGATCGGATGGATGGTGACTTGATTGGGACTCAGATTGGTAGATCGACGGATCTAGAGAGATCCAACGGTCCGATTGAAGATCCAACGGTCCGATGGAAGATCCAACGGTCAGAAAGCTAAGGGAGATGAGATAGAGCCGATGGGCAGGAGTTCTGGGGTTAGGTCAGTAGATTCGAGGACCGAGAGATGAAGAGAGAGAGAGAATAAGGAGAGATGAGAGAAAAAGTATCAAAAAAAATGGAAAAAAGCACTGGCGGAGGGTCTGGAACCCTGTTCTTCACTGTGACCATCCTCACGCTTCTCCAGTAGAGTCGACTATCATTCTTTGCTGACTCATGTGGCTTTAAACGCTTTGGTCCGTCTCTTGGTCATTGGCTCTCCGGCTCTCTTCGTTCTTTGGGCCGACTTTATGGTCCTCTTATTCAGCCCATATTTGGCCCATATCTTCTAGTCATAGCATGTGGGCTCTTTAAGCTTTGATAATGGGCTTTCATGATCGATTTGGGCCCACAAGTCTTGAGAATCGTCCCATCGGGTTTCCTGCGACAGAAGAAGCGCGTAATGAGACTTTATCAGAACGGCTTAATATCTAGACTTCCGAAAATGTGTTTAATGCATGCAAATATACCATTTCGTCCAGAAAAGTGTGTTCTACGCAACAGAAGAGACTCTTACGTAGAAAAGTAAGTAAATAGAGTATTTTACGTGGGAGAATGCAATAACGCTAAAAGGATAATTGCTTAAAATAAACACTTTTGAGCGAATATCAGTGACTTTTTCGCAATCGGACCTCGTAATTGGACTCAAACTCTTGCATTACTATTGTTTCATCACATTTGAAGTGGTGGAAAAAGATTCGTGACATTCGAAACAAGTTAGCTCCATCTGTGCGTCAACGTCTCAAATTGGACTCAGTTTGTGTGTTACATTCCGTAGCCTATAACTTGTGACTTTTTCGCAACCGGACCTCACAATTAGACCCAAACTCTTCCATTACTATTGTTTCAATAGATTTGAAGTGTTGGAAAAATATTTGGGACAGTCAAAACAAGTTAGCTCCATCCGTGCGTCAACGTCTCAAATTGGACTCAGTTTGTGTGCTACATTCCTAAGCCTATAACTTGTGACTTTTTCGCAACCGGACCTCGTAATTGGACTCAAACTCTTCTATTACTATTGTTTCAACAGATTTGAAGTGTTGGAACAAGATTCGGGACGGTCGAAACAAGTTAGCTCCATCCGTTCGTCAACGTCTCAAATTGGACTCAGTTTGTGTGTTACGTTCCGAACCCTATAACTTGTGACTTTTTCGCAACCGGACCTCGTAATTGGACTCAAACTATTCCATTACTATTGTTTCATCACATTTGAAGTGGTGGAAGAAGATTCGTGACAGTCGAAACAAGTTAGCTCCATCAGTGCGTCAACATCTCAAATTGGACTTAGTTTGTGTGTTACATTCCGAACCTATAACTTGTGACTTTTTCGCAACCGGACCTCGTAATTGGACTCAAACTCTTGTATTACTATTATTTCAACACATTTGATGTGTTGGAACAAGATTCGGGACGGTCGAAACTAGTTAGCTCCATCCGTTCGTCAACGTCTCAAATTGGACTCAGTTTGTGTGTTACATTCCGAAGCCTATAACTTGTGACTTTTTTGCAACCGGACCTCATAATTAGACTCAAACTCTTCCATTACTATTGTTTTAACAGATTTGAAGTGTTGGAACAATATTTGGGACAGTCGAAACAAGTTAGCTCCATCCGTACGTCAACGTCTCAAATTAGACTCAGTTTCTGTGTTGCATTCCGAAGCCTATAACTTGTGAGTTTTTCACAACCGGACCTCGTAATTGGACTCAAACTCTTCTATTACTATTGTTTCAACAGATTTGAAGTGTTGGAATAAGATTTGGGACAGTCGAAACAAGTTAGCTCCATCCGTGCATCAACGTCTCAAATTCGACTCAATTTGTGTGTAACATTCCGAAGCCTATAACTTGTGACTTTGTCGCAATCAGACCTCGTAATTTTACTCAAACTCTTCCATTATTATTGTTTCAACACATTTGAAGTATTGTACATTATTCGGGACAGGCAAAACAAGTTAGCTCCATCCGTGCGTCAACATCTCAAATTGGACATAGTTTGTGTGTTACATTCCGAAGCCATTAACTTGTCACTTTTTCGCAACCGGACCTCGTAATTGGACTCAAACTCTTGTATTACTATTATTTCAACACATTTGATGTGTTGGAACAAGATTCGGGACGGTCGAAACAAGTTAGCTCCATCCGTTCGTCAACGTCTCAAATTGGACTCAGTTTGTGTGTTACGTTCCGAACCCTATAACTTGTGACTTTTTCGCAACCGGAGCTCGTAATTGGACTCGAACTCTTCCATTACTATTGTTTCATCATATTTGAAGTGGTGGAACAAGATTCGTGACAGTCGAAACAAGTTAGCTCCATCCTTGCGTCAACGTCTCAAATTGGACTCAGTTTGTGTGTTACATTCCGAAGCCTATAACTTGTGACTTTTTTGCAACCGGACCTCATAATTAGACTCATACTCTTCCATTACTATTGTTTCAACACATTTGATGTGTTGGAACAAGATTCGGGACGGTCGAAACAAGTTAGCTCCATCCGTGCGTCAACGTCTCAAATTGGACTCAGTTTGTGTGTTACATTCCGAAGCCTATAACTTGTGACTTTTTTGCAACCGGACCTCATAATTAGACTCATACTCTTCAATTACTATTGTTTCAACATATTTGAAGTGTTAGAACAAGATTCGGGACAGTCGAAACAAGTTAGCTCCATCCGTTCGTCAACGTCTCAAATTGGACTCAGTTTCTGTGTTACATTCCGAAGTCTATAACTTGTGACTTTTTCGCAACCGGACCTCATAATTAGACTCAAACTCTTCCATTACTATTGTTTCAACAGATTTGAAGTGTTGGAACAATATTTGGGACAGTCGAAACAAGTTAGCTCCATCCGTACGTCAACGTCTCAAATTGGACTCAGTTTCTGTGTTGCATTCCGAAGCCTATAACTTGTGACTTTTTCGCAACCGGACCTCGTGATTGGACTCAAACTCTTCTATTACTATTGCTTCAACACATTTGAAGTGTTGAAATAAGATTCGGGACAGTCAAAATAAGTTAGCTCCATCCGTACGTCAACGTCTCAAATTGGACTCAGTTTGTGTGTTACGTTCCGAACCCTATAACTTGTGACTTTTTCGCAACCGGACCTCGTAATTGGACTCAAACTCTTGCATTACTATTGTTTCATCACATTTGAAGTGGTGGAAAAAGATTCGTGACATTCGAAACAAGTTAGCTCCATCTGTGCGTCAACGTCTCAAATTGGACTCAGTTTGTGTGTTACATTCCGTAGCCTATAACTTGTGACTTTTTCGCAACCGGACCTCACAATTAGACCCAAACTCTTCCATTACTATTGTTTCAATAGATTTGAAGTGTTGGAAAAATATTTGGGACAGTCAAAACAAGTTAGCTCCATCCGTGCGTCAACGTCTCAAATTGGACTCAGTTTGTGTGCTACATTCCTAAGCCTATAACTTGTGACTTTTTCGCAACCGGACCTCGTAATTGGACTCAAACACTTCTATTACTATTGTTTCAACAGATTTGAAGTGTTGGAACAAGATTCGGGACGGTCGAAACAAGTTAGCTCCATCCGTTCGTCAACGTCTCAAATTGGACTCAGTTTGTGTGTTACGTTCCGAACCCTATAACTTGTGACTTTTTCGCAACCGGACCTCGTAATTGGACTCAAACTATTCCATTACTATTGTTTCATCACATTTGAAGTGGTGGAAGAAGATTCGTGACAGTCGAAACAAGTTAGCTCCATCAGTGCGTCAACATCTCAAATTGGACTTAGTTTGTGTGTTACATTCCGAACCTATAACTTGTGACTTTTTCGCAACCGGACCTCGTAATTGGACTCAAACTCTTGTATTACTATTATTTCAACACATTTGATGTGTTGGAACAAGATTCGGGACGGTCGAAACTAGTTAGCTCCATCCGTTCGTCAACGTCTCAAATTGGACTCAGTTTGTGTGTTACATTCCGAAGCCTATAACTTGTGACTTTTTTGCAACCGGACCTCATAATTAGACTCAAACTCTTCCATTACTATTGTTTTAACAGATTTGAAGTGTTGGAACAATATTTGGGACAGTCGAAACAAGTTAGCTCCATCCGTACGTCAACGTCTCAAATTAGACTCAGTTTCTGTGTTGCATTCCGAAGCCTATAACTTGTGAGTTTTTCACAACCGGACCTCGTAATTGGACTCAAACTCTTCTATTACTATTGTTTCAACAGATTTGAAGTGTTGGAATAAGATTTGGGACAGTCGAAACAAGTTAGCTCCATCCGTGCATCAACGTCTCAAATTCGACTCAATTTGTGTGTAACATTCCGAAGCCTATAACTTGTGACTTTGTCGCAATCAGACCTCGTAATTTTACTCAAACTCTTCCATTATTATTGTTTCAACACATTTGAAGTATTGTACATTATTCGGGACAGGCAAAACAAGTTAGCTCCATCCGTGCGTCAACATCTCAAATTGGACATAGTTTGTGTGTTACATTCCGAAGCCATTAACTTGTCACTTTTTCGCAACCGGACCTCGTAATTGGACTCAAACTCTTGTATTACTATTATTTCAACACATTTGATGTGTTGGAACAAGATTCGGGACGGTCGAAACAAGTTAGCTCCATCCGTTCGTCAACGTCTCAAATTGGACTCAGTTTGTGTGTTACGTTCCGAACCCTATAACTTGTGACTTTTTCGCAACCGGAGCTCGTAATTGGACTCGAACTCTTCCATTACTATTGTTTCATCATATTTGAAGTGGTGGAACAAGATTCGTGACAGTCGAAACAAGTTAGCTCCATCCTTGCGTCAACGTCTCAAATTGGACTCAGTTTGTGTGTTACATTCCGAAGCCTATAACTTGTGACTTTTTTGCAACCGGACCTCATAATTAGACTCATACTCTTCCATTACTATTGTTTCAACACATTTGATGTGTTGGAACAAGATTCGGGACGGTCGAAACAAGTTAGCTCCATCCGTGCGTCAACGTCTCAAATTGGACTCAGTTTGTGTGTTACATTCCGAAGCCTATAACTTGTGACTTTTTTGCAACCGGACCTCATAATTAGACTCATACTCTTCAATTACTATTGTTTCAACATATTTGAAGTGTTAGAACAAGATTCGGGACAGTCGAAACAAGTTAGCTCCATCCGTTCGTCAACGTCTCAAATTGGACTCAGTTTCTGTGTTACATTCCGAAGTCTATAACTTGTGACTTTTTCGCAACCGGACCTCATAATTAGACTCAAACTCTTCCATTACTATTGTTTCAACAGATTTGAAGTGTTGGAACAATATTTGGGACAGTCGAAACAAGTTAGCTCCATCCGTACGTCAACGTCTCAAATTGGACTCAGTTTCTGTGTTGCATTCCGAAGCCTATAACTTGTGACTTTTTCGCAACCGGACCTCGTGATTGGACTCAAACTCTTCTATTACTATTGCTTCAACACATTTGAAGTGTTGAAATAAGATTCGGGACAGTCAAAATAAGTTAGCTCCATCCGTACGTCAACGTCTCAAATTGGACTCAGTTTGTGTGTTACGTTCCGAACCCTATAACTTGTGACTTTTTCGCAACCGGACCTCGTAATTGGACTCAAACTCTTCCATTACTATTGTTTCATCACATTTGAAGTGGTGGAACAAGATTCGTGACATTCGAAACAAGTTAGCTCCATCTGTGCGTCAACGTCTCAAATTGGACTCAGTTTGTGTGTTACATTCCGTAGCCTATAACTTGTGACTTTTTCGCAACCGGACCTCACAATTAGACCCAAACTCTTCCATTACTATTGTTTCAATAGATTTGAAGTGTTGAAAAAATATTTGGGACAGTCAAAACAAGTTAGCTCCATCCGTGCGTCAACGTCTCAAATTGGACTCAGTTTGTGTGCTACATTCCTAAGCCTATAACTTGTGACTTTTTCGCAACCGGACCTCGTAATTGGACTCAAACTCTTCCATTACTATTGTTTCATCACATTTGAAGTGGTGGAACAAGATTCGTGACATTCGAAACAAGTTAGCTCCATCTGTGCGTCAACGTCTCAAATTGGACTCAGTTTGTGTGTTACATTCCGTAGCCTATAACTTGTGACTTTTTCGCAACCGGACCTCACAATTAGACCCAAACTCTTCCATTACTATTGTTTCAATAGATTTGAAGTGTTGGAAAAATATTTGGGACAGTCAAAACAAGTTAGATCCATCCGTGCGTCAACGTCTCAAATTGGACTCAGTTTGTGTGCTACATTCCTAAGCCTATAACTTGTGACTTTTTCGCAACCGGACCTCGTAATTGGACTCAAACTCTTCTATTACTATTGTTTCAACAGATTTGAAGTGTTGGAACAAGATTCGGGACGGTCGAAACAAGTTAGCTCCATCCGTTCGTCAACGTCTCAAATTGGACTCAGTTTGTGTGTTACGTTCCGAACCCTATAACTTGTGACTTTTTCGCAACCGGACCTCGTAATTGGACTCAAACTATTCCATTACTATTGTTTCATCACATTTGAAGTGGTGGAAGAAGATTCGTGACAGTCGAAACAAGTTAGCTCCATCAGTGCGTCAACATCTCAAATTGGACTTAGTTTGTGTGTAACATTCCGAACCTATAACTTGAGACTTTTTCGCAACCGGACCTCGTAATTGGACTCAAACTCTTGTATTACTATTATTTCAACACATTTGATGTGTTGGAACAAGATTCGGGACGGTCGAAACTAGTTAGCTCCATCCGTTCGTCAACGTCTCAAATTGGACTCAGTTTGTGTGTTACATTCCGAAGCCTATAACTTGTGACTTTTTTGCAACCGGACCTCATAATTAGACTCAAACTCTTCCATTACTATTGTTTTAACAGATTTGAAGTGTTGGAACAATATTTGGGACAGTCGAAACAAGTTAGCTCCATCCGTACGTCAACGTCTCAAATTAGACTCAGTTTCTGTGTTGCATTCCGAAGCCTATAACTTGTGAGTTTTTCACAACCGGACCTCGTAATTGGACTCAAACTCTTCTATTACTATTGTTTCAACAGATTTGAAGTGTTGGAATAAGATTTGGGACAGTCGAAACAAGTTAGCTCCATCCGTGCATCAACGTCTCAAATTCGACTCAATTTGTGTGTAACATTCCGAAGCCTATAACTTGTGACTTTGTCGCAATCAGACCTCGTAATTTTACTCAAACTCTTCCATTATTATTGTTTCAACACATTTGAAGTATTGTACATTATTCGGGACAGGCAAAACAAGTTAGCTCCATCCGTGCGTCAACATCTCAAATTGGACATAGTTTGTGTGTTACATTCCGAAGCCATTAACTTGTCACTTTTTCGCAATCGGACCTCGTAATTGGACTCAAACTCTTGTATTACTATTATTTCAACACATTTGATGTGTTGGAACAAGATTCGGGACGGTCGAAACAAGTTAGCTCCATCCGTTCGTCAACGTCTCAAATTGGACTCAGTTTGTGTGTTACGTTCCGAACCCTATAACTTGTGACTTTTTCGCAACCGGAGCTCGTAATTGGACTCGAACTCTTCCATTACTATTGTTTCATCATATTTGAAGTGGTGGAACAAGATTCGTGACAGTCGAAACAAGTTAGCTCCATCCTTGCGTCAACGTCTCAAATTGGACTCAGTTTGTGTGTTACATTCCGAAGCCTATAACTTGTGACTTTTTTGCAACCGGACCTCATAATTAGACTCATACTCTTCCATTACTATTGTTTCAACACATTTGATGTGTTGGAACAAGATTCGGGACGGTCGAAACAAGTTAGCTCCATCCGTGCGTCAACGTCTCAAATTGGACTCAGTTTGTATGTTACATTCCGAAGCCTATAACTTGTGACTTTTTTGCAACCGGACCTCATAATTAGACTCATACTCTTCAATTACTATTGTTTCAACATATTTGAAGTGTTAGAACAAGATTCGGGACAGTCGAAACAAGTTAGCTCCATCCGTTCGTCAACGTCTCAAATTGGACTCAGTTTCTGTGTTACATTCCGAAGTCTATAACTTGTGACTTTTTCGCAACCGGACCTCATAATTAGACTCAAACTCTTCCATTACTATTGTTTCAACAGATTTGAAGTGTTGGAACAATATTTGGGACAGTCGAAACAAGTTAGCTCCATCCGTACGTCAACGTCTCAAATTGGACTCAGTTTCTGTGTTGCATTCCGAAGCCTATAACTTGTGACTTTTTCGCAACCGAACCTCGTGATTGGACTCAAACTCTTCTATTACTATTGCTTCAACACATTTGAAGTGTTGAAACAAGATTCGGGACAGTCAAAATAAGTTAGCTCCATCCGTACGTCAACGTCTCAAATTGGACTCAGTTTGTGTGTTACGTTCCGAACCCTATAACTTGTGACTTTTTCGCAACCGGACCTCGTAATTGGACTCAAACTCTTCCATTACTATTGTTTCATCACATTTGAAGTGGTGGAACAAGATTCGTGACATTCGAAACAAGTTAGCTCCATCTGTGCGTCAACGTCTCAAATTGGACTCAGTTTGTGTGTTACATTCCGTAGCCTATAACTTGTGAATTTTTCGCAACCGGACCTCACAATTAGACCCAAACTCTTCCATTACTATTGTTTCAATAGATTTGAAGTGTTGAAAAAATATCTGGGACAGTCAAAACAAGTTAGCTCCATCCGTGCGTCAACGTCTCAAATTGGACTCAGTTTGTGTGCTACATTCCGAACCCTATAACTTGTGACTTTTTCGCAACCGGACCTCGTAATTGGACTCAAACTCTTCCATTACTATTGTTTCATCACATTTGAAGTGGTGGAACAAGATTCGTGACATTCGAAACAAGTTAGCTCCATCTGTGCGTCAACGTCTCAAATTGGACTCAGTTTGTGTGTTACATTCCGTAGCCTATAACTTGTGACTTTTTCGCAACCGGACCTCACAATTAGACCCAAACTCTTCCATTACTATTGTTTCAATAGATTTGAAGTGTTGGAAAAATATTTGGGACAGTCAAAACAAGTTAGCTCCATCCGTGCGTCAACGTCTCAAATTGGACTCAGTTTGTGTGCTACATTCCTAAGCCTATAACTTGTGACTTTTTCGCAACCGGACCTCGTAATTGGACTCAAACTCTTCTATTACTATTGTTTCAACAGATTTGAAGTGTTGGAACAAGATTCGGGACGGTCGAAACAAGTTAGCTCCATCCGTTCGTCAACGTCTCAAATTGGACTCAGTTTGTGTGTTACGTTCCGAACCCTATAACTTGTGACTTTTTCGCAACCGGACCTCGTAATTGGACTCAAACTCTTCCATTACTATTGTTTCATCACATTTGAAGTGGTGGAACAAGATTCGTGACAGTCGAAACAAGTTAGCTCCATCCGTGTGTCAACGTCTCAAATTGGACTCAGTTTCTGTGTTACATTCCGAAGCCTATAACTTGTGACTTTTTCGCAACCGGAGCTCGTAATTGGACTCGAACTCTTCCATTACTATTGTTTCATCATATTTGAAGTGGTGGAACAAGATTCGTGACAGTCGAAACAAGTTAGCTCCATCCTTGCGTCAACGTCTCAAATTGGACTCAGTTTGTGTGTTACATTCCGAAGCCTATAACTTGTGACTTTTTTGCAACCGGACCTCATAATTAGACTCATACTCTTCCATTACTATTGTTTCAACACATTTGATGTGTTGGAACAAGATTCGGGACGGTCGAAACAAGTTAGCTCCATCCGTGCGTCAACGTCTCAAATTGGACTCAGTTTGTGTGTTACATTCCGAAGCCTATAACTTGTGACTTTTTTGCAACCGGACCTCATAATTAGACTCATACTCTTCAATTACTATTGTTTCAACATATTTGAAGTGTTAGAACAAGATTCGGGACAGTCGAAACAAGTTAGCTCCATCCGTTCGTCAACGTCTCAAATTGGACTCAGTTTCTGTGTTACATTCCGAAGTCTATAACTTGTGACTTTTTCGCAACCGGACCTCATAATTAGACTCAAACTCTTCCATTACTATTGTTTCAACAGATTTGAAGTGTTGGAACAATATTTGGGACAGTCGAAACAAGTTAGCTCCATCCGTACGTCAACGTCTCAAATTGGACTCAGTTTCTGTGTTGCATTCCGAAGCCTATAACTTGTGACTTTTTCGCAACCGGACCTCGTGATTGGACTCAAACTCTTCTATTACTATTGCTTCAACACATTTGAAGTGTTGAAATAAGATTCGGGACAGTCAAAATAAGTTAGCTCCATCCGTACGTCAACGTCTCAAATTGGACTCAGTTTGTGTGTTACGTTCCGAACCCTATAACTTGTGACTTTTTCGCAACCGGACCTCGTAATTGGACTCAAACTCTTCCATTACTATTGTTTCATCACATTTGAAGTGGTGGAACAAGATTCGTGACATTCGAAACAAGTTAGCTCCATCTGTGCGTCAACGTCTCAAATTGGACTCAGTTTGTGTGTTACATTCCGTAGCCTATAACTTGTGACTTTTTCGCAACCGGACCTCACAATTAGACCCAAACTCTTCCATTACTATTGTTTCAATAGATTTGAAGTGTTGAAAAAATATTTGGGACAGTCAAAACAAGTTAGCTCCATCCGTGCGTCAACGTCTCAAATTGGACTCAGTTTGTGTGCTACATTCCTAAGCCTATAACTTGTGACTTTTTCGCAACCGGACCTCGTAATTGGACTCAAACTCTTCCATTACTATTGTTTCATCACATTTGAAGTGGTGGAACAAGATTCGTGACATTCGAAACAAGTTAGCTCCATCTGTGCGTCAACGTCTCAAATTGGACTCAGTTTGTGTGTTACATTCCGTAGCCTATAACTTGTGACTTTTTCGCAACCGGACCTCACAATTAGACCCAAACTCTTCCATTACTATTGTTTCAATAGATTTGAAGTGTTGGAAAAATATTTGGGACAGTCAAAACAAGTTAGATCCATCCGTGCGTCAACGTCTCAAATTGGACTCAGTTTGTGTGCTACATTCCTAAGCCTATAACTTGTGACTTTTTCGCAACCGGACCTCGTAATTGGACTCAAACTCTTCTATTACTATTGTTTCAACAGATTTGAAGTGTTGGAACAAGATTCGGGACGGTCGAAACAAGTTAGCTCCATCCGTTCGTCAACGTCTCAAATTGGACTCAGTTTGTGTGTTACGTTCCGAACCCTATAACTTGTGACTTTTTCGCAACCGGACCTCGTAATTGGACTCAAACTATTCCATTACTATTGTTTCATCACATTTGAAGTGGTGGAAGAAGATTCGTGACAGTCGAAACAAGTTAGCTCCATCAGTGCGTCAACATCTCAAATTGGACTTAGTTTGTGTGTAACATTCCGAACCTATAACTTGAGACTTTTTCGCAACCGGACCTCGTAATTGGACTCAAACTCTTGTATTACTATTATTTCAACACATTTGATGTGTTGGAACAAGATTCGGGACGGTCGAAACTAGTTAGCTCCATCCGTTCGTCAACGTCTCAAATTGGACTCAGTTTGTGTGTTACATTCCGAAGCCTATAACTTGTGACTTTTTTGCAACCGGACCTCATAATTAGACTCAAACTCTTCCATTACTATTGTTTTAACAGATTTGAAGTGTTGGAACAATATTTGGGACAGTCGAAACAAGTTAGCTCCATCCGTACGTCAACGTCTCAAATTAGACTCAGTTTCTGTGTTGCATTCCGAAGCCTATAACTTGTGAGTTTTTCACAACCGGACCTCGTAATTGGACTCAAACTCTTCTATTACTATTGTTTCAACAGATTTGAAGTGTTGGAATAAGATTTGGGACAGTCGAAACAAGTTAGCTCCATCCGTGCATCAACGTCTCAAATTCGACTCAATTTGTGTGTAACATTCCGAAGCCTATAACTTGTGACTTTGTCGCAATCAGACCTCGTAATTTTACTCAAACTCTTCCATTATTATTGTTTCAACACATTTGAAGTATTGTACATTATTCGGGACAGGCAAAACAAGTTAGCTCCATCCGTGCGTCAACATCTCAAATTGGACATAGTTTGTGTGTTACATTCCGAAGCCATTAACTTGTCACTTTTTCGCAACCGGACCTCGTAATTGGACTCAAACTCTTGTATTACTATTATTTCAACACATTTGATGTGTTGGAACAAGATTCGGGACGGTCGAAACAAGTTAGCTCCATCCGTTCGTCAACGTCTCAAATTGGACTCAGTTTGTGCGTTACGTTCCGAACCCTATAACTTGTGACTTTTTCGCAACCGGAGCTCGTAATTGGACTCGAACTCTTCCATTACTATTGTTTCATCATATTTGAAGTGGTGGAACAAGATTCGTGACAGTCGAAACAAGTTAGCTCCATCCTTGCGTCAACGTCTCAAATTGGACTCAGTTTGTGTGTTACATTCCGAAGCCTATAACTTGTGACTTTTTTGCAACCAGACCTCATAATTAGACTCATACTCTTCCATTACTATTGTTTCAACACATTTGATGTGTTGGAACAAGATTCGGGACGGTCGAAACAAGTTAGCTCCATCCGTGCGTCAACGTCTCAAATTGGACTCAGTTTGTATGTTACATTCCGAAGCCTATAACTTGTGACTTTTTTGCAACCGGACCTCATAATTAGACTCATACTCTTCAATTACTATTGTTTCAACATATTTGAAGTGTTAGAACAAGATTCGGGACAGTCGAAACATGTTAGCTCCATCCGTTCGTCAACGTCTCAAATTGGACTCAGTTTCTGTGTTACATTCCGAAGTCTATAACTTGTGACTTTTTCGCAACCGGACCTCATAATTAGACTCAAACTCTTCCATTACTATTGTTTCAACAGATTTGAAGTGTTGGAACAATATTTGGGACAGTCGAAACAAGTTAGCTCCATCCGTACGTCAACGTCTCAAATTGGACTCAGTTTCTGTGTTGCATTCCGAAGCCTATAACTTGTGACTTTTTCGCAACCGAACCTCGTGATTGGACTCAAACTCTTCTATTACTATTGCTTCAACACATTTGAAGTGTTGAAACAAGATTCGGGACAGTCAAAATAAGTTAGCTCCATCCGTACGTCAACGTCTCAAATTGGACTCAGTTTGTGTGTTACGTTCCGAACCCTATAACTTGTGACTTTTTCGCAACCGGACCTCGTAATTGGACTCAAACTCTTCCATTACTATTGTTTCATCACATTTGAAGTGGTGGAACAAGATTCGTGACATTCGAAACAAGTTAGCTCCATCTGTGCGTCAACGTCTCAAATTGGACTCAGTTTGTGTGTTACATTCCGTAGCCTATAACTTGTGAATTTTTCGCAACCGGACCTCACAATTAGACCCAAACTCTTCCATTACTATTGTTTCAATAGATTTGAAGTGTTGAAAAAATATCTGGGACAGTCAAAACAAGTTAGCTCCATCCGTGCGTCAACGTCTCAAATTGGACTCAGTTTGTGTGCTACATTCCGAACCCTATAACTTGTGACTTTTTCGCAACCGGACCTCGTAATTGGACTCAAACTCTTCCATTACTATTGTTTCATCACATTTGAAGTGGTGGAACAAGATTCGTGACATTCGAAACAAGTTAGCTCCATCTGTGCGTCAACGTCTCAAATTGGACTCAGTTTGTGTGTTACATTCCGTAGCCTATAACTTGTGACTTTTTCGCAACCGGACCTCACAATTAGACCCAAACTCTTCCATTACTATTGTTTCAATAGATTTGAAGTGTTGGAAAAATATTTGGGACAGTCAAAACAAGTTAGCTCCATCCGTGCGTCAACGTCTCAAATTGGACTCAGTTTGTGTGCTACATTCCTAAGCCTATAACTTGTGACTTTTTCGCAACCGGACCTCGTAATTGGACTCAAACTCTTCTATTACTATTGTTTCAACAGATTTGAAGTGTTGGAACAAGATTCGGGACGGTCGAAACAAGTTAGCTCCATCCGTTCGTCAACGTCTCAAATTGGACTCAGTTTGTGTGTTACGTTCCGAACCCTATAACTTGTGACTTTTTCGCAACCGGACCTCGTAATTGGACTCAAACTCTTCCATTACTATTGTTTCATCACATTTGAAGTGGTGGAACAAGATTCGTGACAGTCGAAACAAGTTAGCTCCATCCGTGCGTCAACGTCTCAAATTGGACTCAGTTTCTGTGTTACATTCCGAAGCCTATAACTTGTGACTTTTTCGCAACCGGACCTCATAATTAGACTCAAACTCTTCCATTACTATTGTTTCAACAGATTTGAAGTGTTGGAACAATATTTGGGACAGTCGAAACAAGTTAGCTCCATCCGTACGTCAACGTCTCAAATTGGACTCAGTTTGTGTGCTACATTCCTAAGCCTATAACTTGTGACTTTTTCGCAACCGGACCTCGTAATTGGACTCAAACTCTTGTATTACTATTATTTCAACACATTTGATGTGTTGGAACAAGATTCGGGACGGTCGAAACAAGTTAGCTCCATCCGTTCGTCAACGTCTCAAATTGGACTCAGTTTGTGTGTTACGTTCCGAACCCTATAACTTGTGACTTTTTCGCAACCGGAGCTCGTAATTGGACTCGAACTCTTCCATTACTATTGTTTCATCATATTTGAAGTGGTGGAACAAGATTCGTGACAGTCGAAACAAGTTAGCTCCATCCTTGCGTCAACGTCTCAAATTGGGCTCAGTTTGTGTGTTACATTCCGAAGCCTATAACTTGTGACTTTTTTGCAACCGGACCTCATAATTAGACTTATACTCTTCCATTACTATTGTTTCAACACATTTGATGTGTTGGAACAAGATTCGGGACGGTCGAAACAAGTTAGCTCCATCCGTGCGTCAACGTCTCAAATTGGACTCAGTTTGTGTGTTACATTCCGAAGCCTATAACTTGTGACTTTTTTGCAACCGGACCTCATAATTAGACTCATACTCTTCAATTACTATTGTTTCAACATATTTGAAGTGTTAGAACAAGATTCGGGACAGTCGAAACAAGTTAGCTCCATCCGTTCGTCAACGTCTAAAATTGGACTCAGTTTCTGTGTTACATTCGGAAGCCTATAACTTGTGACTTTTTCGCAACCGGACCTCATAATTAGACTCAAACTCTTCCATTACTATTGTTTCAACAGATTTGAAGTGTTGGAACAATATTTGGGACAGTCGAAACAAGTTAGCTCCATCCGTACGTCAAAGTCTCAAATTGGACTCAGTTTCTGTGTTGCATTCCGAAGCCTATAACTTGTGACTTTTTCGCAACCGAACCTCGTGATTGGACTCAAACTCTTCTATTACTATTGCTTCAACACATTTGAAGTGTTGAAACAAGATTCGGGACAGTCAAAATAAGTTAGCTCCATCCGTACGTCAACGTCTCAAATTGGACTCAGTTTGTGTGTTACGTTCCGAACCCTATAACTTGTGACTTTTTCGCAACCGGACCTCGTAATTGGACTCAAACTCTTCCATTACTATTGTTTCATCACATTTGAAGTGGTGGAACAAGATTCGTGACATTCGAAACAAGTTAGCTCCATCTGTGCGTCAACGTCTCAAATTGGACTCAGTTTGTGTGTTACATTCCGTAGCCTATAACTTGTGACTTTTTCGCAACCGGACCTCACAATTAGACCCAAACTCTTCCATTACTATTGTTTCAATAGATTTGAAGTGTTGAAAAAATATCTGGGACAGTCAAAACAAGTTAGCTCCATCCGTGCGTCAACGTCTCAAATTGGACTCAGTTTGTGTGCTACATTCCTAAGCCTATAACTTGTGACTTTTTCGCAACCGGACCTCGTAATTGGACTCAAACTCTTCCATTACTATTGTTTCATCACATTTGAAGTGGTGGAACAAGATTCGTGACATTCGAAACAAGTTAGCTCCATCTGTGCGTCAACGTCTCAAATTGGACTCAGTTTGTGTGTTACATTCCGTAGCCTATAACTTGTGACTTTTTCGCAACCGGACCTCACAATTAGACCCAAACTCTTCCATTACTATTGTTTCAATAGATTTGAAGTGTTGGAAAAATATTTGGGACAGTCAAAACAAGTTAGCTCCATCCGTGCGTCAACGTCTCAAATTGGACTCAGTTTGTGTGCTACATTCCTAAGCCTATAACTTGTGACTTTTTCGCAACCGGACCTCGTAATTGGACTCAAACTCTTCTATTACTATTGTTTCAACAGATTTGAAGTGTTGGAACAAGATTCGGGACGGTCGAAACAAGTTAGCTCCATCCGTTCGTCAACGTCTCAAATTGGACTCAGTTTGTGTGTTACGTTCCGAACCCTATAACTTGTGACTTTTTCGCAACCGGACCTCGTAATTGGACTCAAACTCTTCCATTACTATTGTTTCATCACATTTGAAGTGGTGGAACAAGATTCGTGACAGTCGAAACAAGTTAGCTCCATCCGTGCGTCAACGTCTCAAATTGGACTCAGTTTGTGTGTTACATTCCGTAGCCTATAACTTGTGACTTTTTCGCAACCGGACCTCACAATTAGACCCAAACTCTTCCATTACTATTGTTTCAACAGATTTGAAGTGTTGGAACAAGATTCGGGAC
The DNA here is from genome assembly GCA_035048495.1 of Euptelea pleiosperma. Lineage (NCBI taxonomy): Eukaryota > Viridiplantae > Streptophyta > Magnoliopsida > Ranunculales > Eupteleaceae > Euptelea > Euptelea pleiosperma. Next base: position 597,787 of record CM068548.1, read on the forward strand.
GGTCGAAACAAGTTAGCTCCATCCGTTCGTCAACGTCTCAAATTGGACTCAGTTTGTGTGTTACGTTCCGAACCCTATAACTTGTGACTTTTTCGCAACCGGACCTCGTAATTGGACTCAAACTCTTCCATTACTATTGTTTCATCACATTTGAAGTGGTGGAACAAGATTCGGGACAGGCAAAACAAGTTAGCTCCATCCGTGCGTCAACATCTCAAATTGGACATAGTTTGTGTGTTACATTCCGAAGCCAATAACTTGTGACTTTTTAGCAACCGGACCTCGTAATTGGACTCAAACTCTTGTATTACTATTATTTCAACACATTTGAAGTGTTGGAACAAGATTCGGGACGGTCGAAATAAGTTAGCTCCATCCGTTCGTCAACGTCTCAAATTGGACTCAGTTTGTGTGTTACGTTCCGAACCCTATAACTTGTGACTTTTTCGCAACCGGAGCTCGTAATTGGACTCGAACTCTTCCATTACTATTGTTTCATCATATTTGAAGTGGTGGAACAAGATTCGTGACAGTCGAAACAAGTTAGCTCCATCCTTGCGTCAACGTCTCAAATTGGACTCAGTTTGTGTGTTACATTCCGAAGCCTATAACTTGTGACTTTTTTGCAACCGGACCTCATAATTAGACTTATACTCTTCCATTACTATTGTTTCAACACATTTGATGTGTTGGAACAAGATTCGGGACGGTCGAAACAAGTTAGCTCCATCCGTGCGTCAACGTCTCAAATTGGACTCAGTTTGTGTGTTACATTCCGAAGCCTATAACTTGTGACTTTTTTGCAACCGGACCTCATAATTAGACTCATACACTTCAATTACTATTGTTTCAACATATTTGAAGTGTTAGAACAAGATTCGGGACAGTCGAAACAAGTTAGCTCCATCCGTTCGTCAACGTCTAAAATTGGACTCAGTTTCTGTGTTACATTCCGAAGCCTATAACTTGTGACTTTTTCGCAACCGGACCTCATAATTAGACTCAAACTCTTCCATTACTATTGTTTCAACAGATTTGAAGTGTTGGAACAATATTTGGGACAGTCGAAACAAGTTAGCTCCATCCGTACGTCAACGTCTCAAATTGGACTCAGTTTCTGTGTTGCATTCCGAAGCCTATAACTTGTGACTTTTTCGCAACCGAACCTCGTGATTGGACTCAAACTCTTCTATTACTATTGCTTCAACACATTTGAAGTGTTGAAACAAGATTCGGGACAGTCAAAATAAGTTAGCTCCATCCGTACGTCAACGTCTCAAATTGGACTCAGTTTGTGTGTTACGTTCCGAACCCTATAACGTGTGACTTTTTCGCAACCGGACCTCGTAATTGGACTCAAACTCTTCCATTACTATTGTTTCATCACATTTGAAGTGGTGGAACAAGATTCGTGACATTCGAAACAAGTTAGCTCCATCTGTGCGTCAACGTCTCAAATTGGACTCAGTTTGTGTGTTACATTCCGTAGCCTATAACTTGTGACTTTTTCGCAACCGGACCTCACAATTAGACCCAAACTCTTCCATTACTATTGTTTCAATAGATTTGAAGTGTTGAAAAAATATCTGGGACAGTCAAAACAAGTTAGCTCCGTCCGTGCGTCAACGTCTCAAATTGGACTCAGTTTGTGTGCTACATTCCTAAGCCTATAACTTGTGACTTTTTCGCAACCGGACCTCGTAATTGGACTCAAACTCTTCCATTACTATTGGTTCATCACATTTGAAGTGGTGGAACAAGATTCGTGACATTCGAAACAAGTTAGCTCCATCTGTGCGTCAACGTCTCAAATTGGACTCAGTTTGTGTGTTACATTCCGTAGCCTATAACTTGTGACTTTTTCGCAACCGGACCTCACAATTAGACCCAAACTCTTCCATTACTATTGTTTCAATAGATTTGAAGTGTTGGAAAAATATTTGGGACAGTCAAAACAAGTTAGCTCCATCCGTGCGTCAACGTCTCAAATTGGACTCAGTTTGTGTGCTACATTCCTAAGCCTATAACTTGTGACTTTTTCGCAACCGGACCTCGTAATTGGACTCAAACTCTTCCATTACTATTGTTTCATCACATTTGAAGTGGTGGAACAAGATTCGTGACAGTCGAAACAAGTTAGCTCCATCCGTGCGTCAACGTCTCAAATTGGACTCAGTTTCTGTGTTACATTCCGAAGCCTATAACTTGTGACTTTTTCGCAACCGGACCTCATAATTAGACTCAAACTCTTCCATTACTATTGTTTCAACAGATTTGAAGTGTTGGAACAATATTTGGGACAGTCGAAACAAGTTAGCTCCATCCGTACGTCAAAGTCTCAAATTGGACTCAGTTTCTGTGTTGCATTCCGAAGCCTATAACTTGTGACTTTTTCGCAACCGAACCTCGTGATTGGACTCAAACTCTTCTATTACTATTGCTTCAACACATTTGAAGTGTTGAAACAAGATTCGGGACAGTCAAAATAAGTTAGCTCCATCCGTACGTCAACGTCTCAAATTGGACTCAGTTTGTGTGTTACGTTCCGAACCCTATAACTTGTGACTTTTTCGCAACCGGACCTCGTAATTGGACTCAAACTCTTCCATTACTATTGTTTCATCACATTTGAAGTGGTGGAACAAGATTCGTGACATTCGAAACAAGTTAGCTCCATCTGTGCGTCAACGTCTCAAATTGGACTCAGTTTGTGTGTTACATTCCGTAGCCTATAACTTGTGACTTTTTCGCAACCGGACCTCACAATTAGACCCAAACTCTTCCATTACTATTGTTTCAATAGATTTGAAGTGTTGAAAAAATATCTGGGACAGTCAAAACAAGTTAGCTCCATCCGTGCGTCAACGTCTCAAATTGGACTCAGTTTGTGTGCTACATTCCTAAGCCTATAACTTGTGACTTTTTCGCAACCGGACCTCGTAATTGGACTCAAACTCTTCCATTACTATTGTTTCATCACATTTGAAGTGGTGGAACAAGATTCGTGACATTCGAAACAAGTTAGCTCCATCTGTGCGTCAACGTCTCAAATTGGACTCAGTTTGTGTGTTACATTCCGTAGCCTATAACTTGTGACTTTTTCGCAACCGGACCTCACAATTAGACCCAAACTCTTCCATTACTATTGTTTCAATAGATTTGAAGTGTTGGAAAAATATTTGGGACAGTCAAAACAAGTTAGCTCCATCCGTGCGTCAACGTCTCAAATTGGACTCAGTTTGTGTGCTACATTCCTAAGCCTATAACTTGTGACTTTTTCGCAACCGGACCTCGTAATTGGACTCAAACTCTTCTATTACTATTGTTTCAACAGATTTGAAGTGTTGGAACAAGATTCGGGACGGTCGAAACAAGTTAGCTCCATCCGTTCGTCAACGTCTCAAATTGGACTCAGTTTGTGTGTTACGTTCCGAACCCTATAACTTGTGACTTTTTCGCAACCGGACCTCGTAATTGGACTCAAACTCTTCCATTACTATTGTTTCATCACATTTGAAGTGGTGGAACAAGATTCGTGACATTCGAAACAAGTTAGCTCCATCTGTGCGTCAACGACTCAAATTGGACTCAGTTTGTGTGTTACATTCCGTAGCCTATAACTTGTGACTTTTTCGCAACCGGACCTCACAATTAGACCCAAACTCTTCCATTACTATTGTTTCAATAGATTTGAAGTGTTGAAAAAATATCTGGGACAGTCAAAACAAGTTAGCTCCGTCCGTGCGTCAACGTCTCAAATTGGACTCAGTTTGTGTGCTACATTCCTAAGCCTATAACTTGTGACTTTTTCGCAACCGGACCTCGTAATTGGACTCAAACTCTTCCATTACTATTGTTTCATCACATTTGAAGTGGTGGAACAAGATTCGTGACATTCGAAACAAGTTAGCTCCATCTGTGCGTCAACGTCTCAAATTGGACTCAGTTTGTGTGTTACATTCCGTAGCCTATAACTTGTGACTTTTTCGCAACCGGACCTCACAATTAGACCCAAACTCTTCCATTACTATTGTTTCAATAGATTTGAAGTGTTGGAAAAATATTTGGGACAGTCAAAACAAGTTAGCTCCATCCGTGCGTCAACGTCTCAAATTGGACTCAGTTTGTGTGCTACATTCCTAAGCCTATAACTTGTGACTTTTTCGCAACCGGACCTCGTAATTGGACTCAAACTCTTCCATTACTATTGTTTCATCACATTTGAAGTGGTGGAACAAGATTCGTGACAGTCGAAACAAGTTAGCTCCATCCGTGCGTCAACGTCTCAAATTGGACTCAGTTTCTGTGTTACATTCCGAAGCCTATAACTTGTGACTTTTTCGCAACCGGACCTCATAATTAGACTCAAACTCTTCCATTACTATTGTTTCAACAGATTTGAAGTGTTGGAACAATATTTGGGACAGTCGAAACAAGTTAGCTCCATCCGTACGTCAAAGTCTCAAATTGGACTCAGTTTCTGTGTTGCATTCCGAAGCCTATAACTTGTGACTTTTTCGCAACCGAACCTCGTGATTGGACTCAAACTCTTCTATTACTATTGCTTCAACACATTTGAAGTGTTGAAACAAGATTCGGGACAGTCAAAATAAGTTAGCTCCATCCGTACGTCAACGTCTCAAATTGGACTCAGTTTGTGTGTTACGTTCCGAACCCTATAACTTGTGACTTTTTCGCAACCGGACCTCGTAATTGGACTCAAACTCTTCCATTACTATTGTTTCATCACATTTGAAGTGGTGGAACAAGATTCGTGACATTCGAAACAAGTTAGCTCCATCTGTGCGTCAACGTCTCAAATTGGACTCAGTTTGTGTGTTACATTCCGTAGCCTATAACTTGTGACTTTTTCGCAACCGGACCTCACAATTAGACCCAAACTCTTCCATTACTATTGTTTCAATAGATTTGAAGTGTTGAAAAAATATCTGGGACAGTCAAAACAAGTTAGCTCCATCCGTGCGTCAACGTCTCAAATTGGACTCAGTTTGTGTGCTACATTCCTAAGCCTATAACTTGTGACTTTTTCGCAACCGGACCTCGTAATTGGACTCAAACTCTTCCATTACTATTGTTTCATCACATTTGAAGTGGTGGAACAAGATTCGTGACATTCGAAACAAGTTAGCTCCATCTGTGCGTCAACGTCTCAAATTGGACTCAGTTTGTGTGTTACATTCCGTAGCCTATAACTTGTGACTTTTTCGCAACCGGACCTCACAATTAGACCCAAACTCTTCCATTACTATTGTTTCAATAGATTTGAAGTGTTGGAAAAATATTTGGGACAGTCAAAACAAGTTAGCTCCATCCGTGCGTCAACGTCTCAAATTGGACTCAGTTTGTGTGCTACATTCCTAAGCCTATAACTTGTGACTTTTTCGCAACCGGACCTCGTAATTGGACTCAAACTCTTCTATTACTATTGTTTCAACAGATTTGAAGTGTTGGAACAAGATTCGGGACGGTCGAAACAAGTTAGCTCCATCCGTTCGTCAACGTCTCAAATTGGACTCAGTTTGTGTGTTACGTTCCGAACCCTATAACTTGTGACTTTTTCGCAACCGGACCTCTTAATTGGACTCAAACTCTTCCATTACTATTGTTTCATCACATTTGAAGTGGTGGAACAAGATTCGTGACAGTCGAAACAAGTTAGCTCCATCCGTGCGTCAACGTCTCAAATTGGACTCAGTTTCTGTGTTACATTCCGAAGCCTATAACTTGTGACTTTTTCGCAACCGGACCTCATAATTAGACTCAAACTCTTCCATTACTATTGTTTCAACAGATTTGAAGTGTTGGAACAATATTTGGGACAGTCGAAACAAGTTAGCTCCATCCGTACGTCAACGTCTCAAATTGGACTCAGTTTGTGTGCTACATTCCTAAGCCTATAACTTGTGACTTTTTCGCAACCGGACCTCGTAATTGGACTCAAACTCTTGTATTACTATTATTTCAACACATTTGATGTGTTGGAACAAGATTCGGGACGGTCGAAACAAGTTAGCTCCATCCGTTCGTCAACGTCTCAAATTGGACTCAGTTTGTGTGTTACGTTCCGAACCCTATAACTTGTGACTTTTTCGCAACCGGACCTCGTAATTGGACTCAAACTCTTCCATTACTATTGTTTCATCACATTTGAAGTGGTGGAACAAGATTCGTGACAGTCGAAACAAGTTAGCTCCATCCGTGCGTCAACGTCTCAAATTGGACTCAGTTTCTGTGTTACATTCCGAAGCCTATAACTTGTGACTTTTTCGCAACCGGACCTCATAATTAGACTCAAACTCTTCCATTACTATTGTTTCAACAGATTTGAAGTGTTGGAACAATATTTGGGACAGTCGAAACAAGTTAGCTCCATCCGTACGTCAACGTCTCAAATTGGACTCAGTTTGTGTGTTACGTTCCGAACCCTATAACTTGTGACTTTTTCGCAACCGGACCTCGTAATTGGACTCAAACTCTTCCATTACTATTGTTTCATCACATTTGAAGTGGTGGAACAAGATTCGTGACAGTCGAAACAAGTTAGCTCCATCCGTGCGTCAACGTCTCAAATTGGACTCAGTTTGTGTGTTACATTCCGAAGCCTATAACTTGTGACTTTTTTGCAACCGGACCTCATAATTAGACTCATACTCTTCAATTACTATTGTTTCAACATATTTGAAGTGTTAGAACAAGATTCGGGACAGTCGAAACAAGTTAGCTCCATCCGTTCGTCAACGTCTCAAATTTGACTCAGTTTCTGTGTTACATTCCGAAGTCTATAACTTGTGACTTTTTCGCAACCGGACCTCATAATTAGACTCAAACTCTTCCATTACTATTGTTTCAACAGATTTGAAGTGTTGGAACAATATTTGGGACAGTCGAAACAAGTTAGCTCCATCCGTACGTCAACGTCTCAAATTGGACTCAGTTTCTGTGTTGCATTCCGAAGCCTATAACTTGTGACTTTTTCGCAACCGGACCTCGTGATTGGACTCAAACTCTTCTATTACTATTGCTTCAACACATTTGAAGTGTTGAAACAAGATTCGGGACAGTCAAAATAAGTTAGCTCCATCCGTACGTCAACGTCTCAAATTGGACTCAGTTTGTGTGTTACGTTCCGAACCCTATAACTTGTGACTTTTTGGCAACCGGACCTCGTAATTGGACTCAAACTCTTCCATTACTATTGTTTCATCACATTTGAAGTGGTGGAACAAGATTCGTGACATTCGAAACAAGTTAGCTCCATCTGTGCGTCAACGTCTCAAATTGGACTCAGTTTGTGTTTTACATTCCGTAGCCTATAACTTGTGACTTTTTCGCAACCGGACCTCACAATTAGACCCAAACTCTTCCATTACTATTGTTTCAACAGATTTGAAGTGTTGGAACAAGATTCGGGATGGTCGAAACAAGTTAGCTCCATCCGTTCGTCAACGTCTCAAATTGGACTCAGTTTGTGTGTTACGTTCCGAACCCTATAACTTGTGACTTTTTCGCAACCGGACCTCGTAATTGGACTCAAACTCTTCCATTACTATTGTTTCATCACATTTGAAGTGGTGGAACAAGATTCGGGACAGGCAAAACAAGTTAGCTCCATCCGTGCGTCAACATCTCAAATTGGACATAGTTTGTGTGTTACATTCCGAAGCCAATAACTTGTGACTTTTTAGCAACCGGACCTCGTAATTGGACTCAAACTCTTGTATTACTATTATTTCAACACATTTGATGTGTTGGAACAAGATTCGGGACGGTCGAAACAAGTTAGCTCCATCCGTTCGTCAACGTCTCAAATTTGACTCAGTTTGTGTGTTACATTCCGAAGCCTATAACTTGTGACTTTTTTGCAACCGGACCTCATAATTAGACTCAAACTCTTCCATTACTATTGTTTTAACAGATTTGAAGTGTTGGAACAATATTTGGGACAGTCGAAACAAGTTAGCTCCATCCGTACGTCAACGTCTCAAATTAGACTCAGTTTCTGTGTTGCATGCCGAAGCCTATAACTTGTGACTTTTTCGCAACCGGACCTCGTAATTGGACTCAAACTCTTCCATTACTATTGTTTCATCACATTTGAAGTGGTGGAACAAGATTCGTGACATTCGAAACAAGTTAGCTCCATCTGTGCGTCAACGTCTCAAATTGGACTCAGTTTGTGTGTTACATTCCGTAGCCTATAACTTGTGACTTTTTCGCAACCGGACCTCGTAATTGGACTCAAACTCTTGTATTACTATTATTTCAACACATTTGATGTGTTGGAACAAGATTCGGGACGGTCGAAACAAGTTAGCTCCATCCGTTCGTCAACGTCTCAAATTGGACTCAGTTTGTGTGTTACGTTCCGAACCCTATAACTTGTGACTTTTTCGCAACCGGACCTCGTAATTGGACTCAAACTCTTCCATTACTATTGTTTCATCACATTTGAAGTGGTGGAACAAGATTCGGGACAGGCAAAACAAGTTAGCTCCATCCGTGCGTCAACATCTCAAATTGGACATAGTTTGTGTGTTACATTCCGAAGCCAATAACTTGTGACTTTTTCGCAACCGGACCTCGTAATTGGACTCAAACTCTTGTATTACTATTATTTCAACACATTTGATGTGTTGGAACAAGATTCGGGACGGTCGAAACAAGTTAGCTCCATCCGTTCGTCAACGTCTCAAATTGGACTCAGTTTGTGTGTTACGTTCCGAACCCTATAACTTGTGACTTTTTCGCAACCGGACCTCGTAATTGGACTCAAACTCTTCCATTACTATTGTTTCATCACATTTGAAGTGGTGGAACAAGATTCGGGACAGGCAAAACAAGTTAGCTCCATCCGTGCGTCAACATCTCAAATTGGACATAGTTTGTGTGTTACATTCCGAAGCCAATAACTTGTGACTTTTTCGCAACCGGACCTCGTAATTGGACTCAAACTCTTGTATTACTATTATTTCATCACATTTGATGTGTTGGAACAAGATTCGGGACGGTCGAAACAAGTTAGCTCCATCCGTTCGTCAACGTCTCAAATTGGACTCAGTTTGTGTGTTACGTTCCGAACCCTATAACTTGTGACTTTTTCTCAACCGGAGCTCGTAATTGGACTCAAACTCTTCCATTACTATTGTTTCATCATATTTGAAGTGGTGGAACAAGATTCGTGACAGTCGAAACAAGTTAGCTCCATCCTTGCGTCAACGTCTCAAATTGGACTCAGTTTGTGTGTTACATTCCGAAGCCTATAACTTGTGACTTTTTTGCAACCGGACCTCATAATTAGACTCATACTCTTCCATTACTATTGTTTCAACACATTTGATGTGTTGGAACAAGATTCGGGACGGTCGAAACAAGTTAGCTCCATCCGTGCGTCAACGTCTCAAATTGGACTCAGTTTGTGTGTTACATTCCGAAGCCTATAACTTGTGACTTTTTTGCAACCGGACCTCATAATTAGACTCATACTCTTCAATTACTATTGTTTCAACAGATTTGAAGTGTTGGAACAATATTTGGGACAGTCGAAACAAGTTAGCTCCATCCGTACGTCAACGTCTCAAATTGGACTCAGTTTGTGTGCTACATTCCGAAGCCTATAACTTGTGACTTTTTCGCAACCGGACCTCATAATTAGACCCAAACTCTTCCATTACTATTGTTTCAATAGATTTGAAGTGTTGAAAAAATATTTGGGACAGTCAAAACAAGTTAGCTCCATCCGTGCGTCAACGTCTCAAATTGGACTCAGTTTGTGTGCTACATTCCTAAGCCTATAACTTGTGACTTTTTCGCAACCGGACCTCGTAATTGGACTCAAACTCTTCCATTACTATTGTTTCATCACATTTGAAGTGGTGGAACAAGATTCGTGACATTCGAAACAAGTTAGCTCCATCTGTGCGTCAACGTCTCAAATTGGACTCAGTTTGTGTGTTACATTCCGTAGCCTATAACTTGTGACTTTTTCGCAACCGGACCTCACAATTAGACCCAAACTCTTCCATTACTATTGTTTCAATAGATTTGAAGTGTTGGAAAAATATTTGGGACAGTCAAAACAAGTTAGCTCCATCCGTGCGTCAACGTCTCAAATTGGACTCAGTTTGTGTGCTACATTCCTAAGCCTATAACTTGTGACTTTTTCGCAACCGGACCTCGTAATTGGACTCAAACTCTTCTATTACTATTGTTTCAATAGATTTGAAGTGTTGGAACAAGATTCGGGACGGTCGAAACAAGTTAGCTCCATCCGTTCGTCAACGTCTCAAATTGGACTCAGTTTGTGTGTTACGTTCCGAACCCTATAACTTGTGACTTTTTCGCAACCGGACCTCGTAATTGGACTCAAACTCTTCCATTACTATTGTTTCATCACATTTGAAGTGGTGGAACAAGATTCGTGACAGTCGAAACAAGTTAGCTCCATCCGTGCGTCAACGTCTCAAATTGGACTCAGTTTGTGTGTTACATTCCGAACCTATAACTTGTGACTTTTTCGCAACCGGACCTCGTAATTGGACTCAAACTCTTGTATTACTATTATTTCAACACATTTCATGTGTTGGAACAAGATTCGGGATGGTCGAAACTAGTTAGCTCCATCCGTTCGTCAACGTCTCAAATTGGACTCAGTTTGTGTGTTACATTCCGAAGCCTATAACTTGTGACTTTTTTGCAACCGGACCTCATAATTAGACACATACTCTTCCATTACTATTGTTTCAACATATTTGAAGTGTTAGAACAAGATTCGGGACAGTCGAAACAAGTTAGCTCCATCCGTTCGTCAACGTCTCAAATTGGACTCAGTTTCTGTGTTACATTCCGAAGCCTATAACTTGTGACTTTTTCGCAACCGGACCTCATAATTAGACTCAAACTCTTTCATTACTATTGTTTCAACAGATTTGAAGTGTTGGAACAATATTTGGGACAGTCGAAACAAGTTAGCTCCATCCGTATGTCAACGTCTCAAATTGGACTCAGTTTCTGTGTTGCATTCCGAAGCCTATAACTTGTGACTTTTTCACAACCTGACCTCGTGATTGGACTCAAACTCTTCTATAACTATTGTTACAACACATTTGATGTGTTGGAACAAGATTCGGGGCGGTCGAAACTAGTTAGCTCCATCCGTTCGTCAACCTCTCAAATTGGACTCAGTTTGTGAGTTACATTCCGAAGCCTATAACTTGTGACTTTTTTGCAACCGGACCTCATAATTAGACTCATACTCTTCTATAACTATTGTTACAACACATTTGATGTGTTAGAACAAGATTCGGGACGGTCGAAACTAGTTAGCTCCATCCGTTCGTCAACCTCTCAAATTGGACTCAGTTTGTGAGTTACATTCCGAAGCCTATAACTTGTGACTTTTTTGCAACCGGACCTCATAATTAGACTCATACTCTTCCATTACTATTGTTTCAACATATTTGAAGTGTTGGAACAAGATTCGGGACAGTCGAAACAAGTTAGCTCCATCCGTTCGTCAACGTCTCAAATTGGACTCAGTTTGTGTGTTACGTTCCGAACCCTATAACTTGTGACTTTTTCGCAACCGGACCTCATAATTAGACTCAAACTCTTCCATTACTATTGTTTCAACAGATTTGAAGTGTTGGAACAATATTTGGGACAGTCGAAACAAGTTAGCTCCATCCGTACGTCAACGTCTCAAATTGGACTCAGTTTCTGTGTTGCATTCCGAAGCCTATAACTTGTGACTTTTTCGCAACCGAACCTCGTGATTGGACTCAAACTCTTCTATTACTATTGCTTCAACACATTTGAAGTGTTGAAACAAGATTCGGAACAGTCAAAATAAGTTAGCTCCATCCGTACGTCAACGTCTCAAATTGGACTCAGTTTGTGTGTTACGTTCCGAACCCTATAACTTGTGACTTTTTCGCAACCGGACCTCGTAATTGGACTCAAACTCTTCCATTACTATTGTTTCATCACATTTGAAGTGGTGGAACAAGATTCGTGACATTCGAAACAAGTTAGCTCCATCTGTGCGTCAACGTCTCAAATTGGACTCAGTTTGTGTGTTACATTCCGTAGCCTATAACTTGTGACTTTTTCGCAACCGGACCTCACAATTAGACCCAAACTCTTCCATTACTATTGTTTCAATAGATTTGAAGTGTTGAAAAAATATTTGGGACAGTCAAAACAAGTTAGCTCCATCCGTGCGTCAACGTCTCAAATTGGACTCAGTTTGTGTGCTACATTCCTAAGCCTATAACTTGTGACTTTTTCGCAACCGGACCTCGTAATTGGACTCAAACTCTTCCATTACTATTGTTTCATCACATTTGAAGTGGTGGAACAAGATTCGTGACATTCGAAACAAGTTAGCTCCATCTGTGCGTCAACGTCTCAAATTGGACTCAGTTTGTGTGTTACATTCCGTAGCCTATAACTTGTGACTTTTTCGCAACCGGACCTCACAATTAGACCCAAACTCTTCCATTACTATTGTTTCAATAGATTTGAAGTGTTGGAAAAATATTTGGGACAGTCTAAACAAGTTAGCTCCATCCGTGCGTCAACGTCTCAAATTGGACTCAGTTTGTGTGCTACATTCCTAAGCCTATAACTTGTGACTTTTTCGCAACCGGACCTCGTAATTGGACTCAAACTCTTCTATTACTATTGTTTCAACAGATTTGAAGTGTTGGAACAAGATTCGGGACGGTCGAAACAAGTTAGCTCCATCCGTTCGTCAACGTCTCAAATTGGACTCAGTTTGTGTGTTACGTTCCGAACCCTATAACTTGTGACTTTTTCGCAACCGGACCTCGTAATTGGACTCAAACTCTTCCATTACTATTGTTTCATCACATTTGAAGTGGTGGAACAAGATTCGTGACAGTCGAAACAAGTTAGCTCCATCCGTGCGTCAACATCTCAAATTGGACATAGTTTGTGTGTTACATTCCGAAGCCAATAACTTGTGACTTTTTCGCAACCGGACCTCGTAATTGGACTCAAACTCTTGTATTACTATTATTTCAACACATTTGATGTGTTGGAACAAGATTCGGGACGGTCGAAACAAGTTAGCTCCATCCGTTCGTCAACTTCTCAAATTGGACTCAGTTTGTGTGTTACGTTCCGAACCCTATAACTTGTGACTTTTTCGCAACCGGAGCTCGTAATTGGACTCGAACTCTTCCATTACTATTGTTTCATCATATTTGAAGTGGTGGAACAAGATTCGTGACAGTCGAAACAAGTTAGCTCCATCCTTGCGTCAACGTCTCAAATTGGACTCAGTTTGTGTGTTACATTCCGAAGCCTATAACTTGTGACTTTTTTGCAACCGGACCTCATAATTAGACTCATACTCTTCCATTACTATTGTTTCAACACATTTGATGTGTTGGAACAAGATTCGGGACGGTCGAAACAAGTTAGCTCCATCCGTGCGTCAACGTCTCAAATTGGACTCAGTTTGTGTGTTACATTCCGAAGCCTATAACTTGTGACTTTTTTGCAACCGGACCTCATAATTAGACTCATACTCTTCAATTACTATTGTTTCAACATATTTGAAGTGTTAGAACAAGATTCGGGACAGTCGAAACAAGTTAGCTCCATCCGTTCGTCAACGTCTCAAATTGGACTCAGTTTCTGTGTTACATTCCGAAGCCTATAACTTGTGACTTTTTCGCAACCGGACCTCATAATTAGACTCAAACTCTTCCATTACTATTGTTTCAACAGATTTGAAGTGTTGGAACAATATTTGGGACAGTCGAAACAAGTTAGCTCCATCCATACGTCAACGTCTCAAATTGGACTCAGTTTCTGTGTTGCATTCCGAAGCCTATATCTTGTGACTTTTTCGCAACCGGACCTCGTGATTGGACTCAAACTCTTCTATTACTATTGCTTCAACACATTTGAAGTGTTGAAACAAGATTCGGGACAGTCAAAATAAGTTAGCTCCATCCGTACGTCAACGTCTCAAATTGGACTCAGTTTGTGTGTTACGTTCCGAACCCTATAACTTGTGACTTTTTCGCAACCGGACCTCGTAATTGGACTCAAACTCTTCCATTACTATTGTTTCATTACATTTGAAGTGGTGGAACAAGATTCGTGACATTCGAAACAAGTTAGCTCCATCTATGCGTCAACGTCTCAAATTGGACTCAGTTTGTGTGTTACATTCCGTAGCCTATAACTTGTGACTTTTTCGCAACCGGACCTCACAATTAGACCCAAACTCTTCCATTACTATTGTTTCAATAGATTTGAAGTGTTGGAAAAATATTTGGGACAGTCAAAACAAGTTAGCTCCATCCGTGCGTCAACGTCTCAAATTGGACTCAGTTTGTGTGCTACATTCCTAAGCCTATAACTTGTGACTCTTTCGCAACCGGACCTCGTAATTGGACTCAAACTCTTCTATTACTATTGTTTCAACAGATTTGAAGTGTTGGAACAAGATTCGGGACGGTCGAAACAAGTTAGCTCCATCCGTTCGTCAACGTCTCAAATTGGACTCAGTTTGTGTGTTACGTTCCGAACCCTATAACTTGTGACTTTTTCGCAACCGGACCTCGTAATTGGACTCAAACTCTTCCATTACTATTGTTTCATCACATTTGAAGTGGTGGAACAAGATTCGTGACAGTCGAAACAAGTTAGCTCCATCCGTGCGTCAACGTCTCAAATTGGACTCAGTTTGTGTGTTACATTCCGAACCTATAACTTGTGACTTTTTCGCAACCGGACCTCGTAATTGGACTCAAACTCTTGTATTACTATTATTTCAACACATTTGATGTGTTGGAACAAGATTCGGGATGGTCGAAACTAGTTAGCTCCATCCGTTCGTCAACGTCTCAAATTGGACTCAGTTTGTGTGTTACATTCCGAAGCCTATAACTTGTGACTTTTTTGCAACCGGACCTCATAATTAGACTCATACTCTTCCATTACTATTGTTTCAACATATTTGAAGTGTTGGAACAAGATTCGGGACAGTCGAAACAAGTTAGCTCCATCCGTTCGTCAACGTCTCAAATTGGACTCAGTTTCTGTGTTACATTCCGATGCCTATAACTTGTGACTTTTTCGCAACCGGACCTCATAATTAGACTCAAACTCTTCCATTACTATTGTTTCAACAGATTTGAAGTGTTGGAACAATATTTGGGACAGTCGAAACAAGTTAGCTCCATCCGTACGTCAACGTCTCAAATTGGACTCAGTTTCTGTGTTACATTCCTAAGCCTATAACTTGTGACTTTTTCGCAACCGGACCTCGTAATTGGACTCAAACTCTTCTATTACTATTGTTTCAAAAGATTTGAAGTGTTGGAATAAGATTTGGGACAGTCGAAACAAGTTAGCCCCATCCGTGCATGAACGTCTCAAATTCGACTCAATTTGTGTGTAACATTCCGAAGCCTATAACTTGTGACTTTGTCGCAATCAGACCTCGTAATTTTACTCAAACTCTTCCATTATTATTGTTTCAACACATTTGAAGTATTGGAACATGATTCGGGACAGGCAAAACAAGGTAGCTCCATCCGTGCGTCAACATCTCAAATTGGACATAGTTTGTGTGTTACATTCCGAAGCCAATAACTTGTGACTTTTTCGAAACCGAACCTCGTAATTGGACTCAAACTCTTGTATTACTATTATTTCAACACATTTGATGTGTTGGAACAAGATTCGGGACGGTCGAAACTAGTTAGCTCCATCCGTTCGTCAACGTCTCAAATTGGACTCAGTTTGTGAGTTACATTCCGAAGCCTATAACTTGTGAGTTTTTTGCAACCGGACCTCATAATTAGACTCATACTCTTCCATTACTATTGTTTCAACATATTTGAAGTGTTGGAACAAGATTCGGGACAGTCGAAACAAGTTAGCTCCATCCATTCGTCAACGTCTCAAATTGGACTCAGTTTCTGTGTTACATTCCGAAGCCTATAACTTGTGACTTTTTCGCAACCGGACCTCATAATTAGACTCAAACTCTTCCATTACTATTGTTTCAACAGATTTGAAGTGTTGGAACAATATTTGGGACAGTCGAAACAAGTTAGCTCCATCCGTACGTCAACGTCTCAAATTGGACTCAGTTTCTGTGTTGCATTCCGAAGCCTATAACTTGTGACTTTTTCGCAACCGGACCTCGTGATTGGACTCAAACTCTTCTATAACTATTGTTACAACACATTTGATGTGTTGGAACAAGATTCGGGACGGTCGAAACTAGTTAGCTCCATCCGTTCGTCAACCTCTCAAATTGGACTCAGTTTGTGAGTTACATTCCGAAGCCTATAACTTGTGACTTTTTTGCAACCGGACCTCATAATTAGACTCATACTCTTCCATTACTATTGTTTCAATATATTTGAAGTGTTGGAACAAGATTCGGGACAGTCGAAACAAGTTAGCTCCATCCGTACGTCAACGTCTCAAATTGGACTCAGTTTCTGTGTTGCATTCCGAAGCCTATAACTTGTGACTTTTCCGCAACCGGACCTCGTGATTGGACTCAAACTCTTCTATAACTATTGTTACAACACATTTGATGTGTTGGAACAAGATTCGGGACGGTCGAAACTAGTTAGCTCCATCCGTTCGTCAACCTCTAAAATTGGACTCAGTTTGTGAGTTACATTCCGAAGCCTATAACTTGTGACTTTTTTGCAACCAGACCTCGTGATTGGACTCAAACTCTTCTATAACTATTGTTACAACACATTTGATGTGTTAGAACAAGATTCGGGACGGTCGAAACTAGTTAGCTCCATCCGTTCGTCAACCTCTCAAATTGGACTCAGTTTGTGAGTTACATTCCGAAGCCTATAACTTGTGACTTTTTTGCAACCGGACCTCATAATTAGACTCATACTCTTTCATTACTATTGTTTCAACATATTTGAAGTGTTGGAACAAGATTCGGGACAGTCGAAACAAGTTAGCTCCATCCGTTCGTCAACGTCTCAAATTGGACTCAGTTTCTGTGTTACATTCCGAAGCCTATAACTTGTGACTTTTTCGCAACCGGACCTCATAATTAGACTCAAACTCTTCCATTACTATTGTTTCAACAGATTTGAAGTGTTGGAACAATATTTGGGACAGTCGAAACAAGTTAGGTCCATCCGTACGTCAACGTCTCAAATTGGACTCAGTTTCTGTGTTACATTCCGAAGCCTATAACTTGTGACTTTTTTGCAACCGGACCTCATAATTAGACTCATACTCTTCCATTACTATTGTTTCAACATATTTGAAGTGTTGGAACCATATTTGGGACAGTCGAAACAAGTTAGCTCCATCCGTACGTCAACGTCTCAAATTGGACTCAGTTTCTGTGTTACATTCCTAAGCCTATAACTTGTGACTTTTTCGCAACCGGACCTCGTAATTGGACTCAAACTCTTCTATTACTATTGTTTCAAAAGATTTGAAGTGTTGGAATAAGATTTGGGACAGTCGAAACAAGTTAGCTCCATCCGTGCATCAACGTCTCAAATTCGACTCAATTTGTGTGTAACATTCCGAAGCCTATAACTTGTGACTTTGTCGCAATCAGACCTCGTAATTTTACTCAAACTCTTCCATTATTATTGTTTCAACACATTTGAAGTATTGGAACATGATTCGGGACAGGCAAAACAAGTTAGCTCCATCCGTGCGTCAACATCTCAAATTGGACATAGTTTGTGTGTTACATTCCGAAGCCAATAACTTGTGACTTTTTCGAAACCGAACCTCGTAATTGGACTCAAACTCTTATATTACTATTATTACAACACATTTGATGTGTTGGAACAAGATTCGGGACGGTCGAAACTAGTTAGCTCCATCCGTTCGTCAACGTCTCAAATTGGACTCAGTTTGTGAGTTACATTCCGAAGCCTATAACTTGTGAGTTTTTTGCAACCGGACCTCATAATTAGACTCATACTCTTCCATTACTATTGTTTCAACATATTTGAAGTGTTGGAACAAGATTCGGGACAGTCGAAACAAGTTAGCTCCATCCGTTCGTCAACGTCTCAAATTGGACTCAGTTTCTGTGTTACATTCCGAAGCCTATAACTTGTGACTTTTTCGCAACCGGACCTCATAATTAGACTCAAACTCTTCCATTACTATTGTTTCAACAGATTTGAAGTGTTGGAACAATATTTGGGACAGTCGAAACAAGTTAGCTCCATCCGTACGTCAACGTCTCAAATTGGACTCAGTTTCTGTGTTACATTCCGAAGCCTATAACTTGTGACTTTTTCGCAACCGGACCTCGTGATTGGACTCAAACTCTTCTATTACTATTGCTTCAACACATTTGAAGTGTTGAAACAAGATTCGGGACAGTCAAAATAAGTTAGCTCCATCCGTACGTCAACGTCTCAAATTGGACTCAGTTTGTGTGTTACGTTCCGAACCCTATAACTTGTGACTTTTTCGCAACCGGACCTCGTAATTGGACTCAAACTCTTCCATTACTATTGTTTCATCACATTTGAAGTGGTGGAACAAGATTCGTGACATTCGAAACAAGTTAGCTCCATCTGTGCGTCAACGTCTCAAATTAGACTCAGTTTGTGTGTTCATTCCGTAGCCTATAACTTGTCACTTTTTCGCAACCGGACCTCACCATTAGACCCAAACTCTTCCATTACTATTGTTTCAATAGATTTGAAGTGTTGGAAAAATATTTGGGACAGTCAAAACAAGTTAGCTCCATCCGTGCGTCAACGTCTCAAATTGGACTCAGTTTGTGTGCTACATTCCTAAGCCTATAACTTGTGACTTTTTCGCAACCGGACCTCGTAATTGGACTCAAACTCTTCCATTACTATTGTTTCATCACATTTGAAGTGGTGGAACAAGATTCGTGACATTCGAAACAAGTTAGCTCCATCTGTGCGTCAACGTCTCAAATTGGACTCAGTTTGTGTGTTACATTCCGTAGCCTATAACTTGTGACTTTTTCGCAACCGGACCTCACAATTAGACCCAAACTCTTCCATTACAATTGTTTCAATAGATTTGAAGTGTTGGAACAAGATTCGGGACAGTCGAAACAAGTTAGCTCCATCCGTTCATCAACGTCTCAAATTGGACTCAGTTTTTGTGTTACATTCCGAAGCCTATAACTTGTGACTTTTTTGCAACCGGACCTCATAATTAGACTCATACTCTTCCATTACTATTGTTTCAACATATTTGAAGTGTTGGAACAAGATTCGGGACAGTCGAAACAAGTTAGCTACATCCGTTCGTCAACGTCTCAAATTGGACTCAGTTTCTGTGTTACATTCCGAAGCCTACAACTTGTGTCTTTTTTGCAACCGGACCTCATAATTAGACTCATACTCTTCCATTACTATTGTTTCAACATATTTGAAGTGTTGGAACAAGATTCGTGACAGTCGAAACAAGTTAGCTCCATCCGTTCGTCAACGTCTCAAATTGGACTCAGTTTCTGTGTTACATTCCGAAGCCTATAACTTGTGACTTTTTCGCAACCGGACCTCATAATTAGACTCAAACTCTTCCATTACTATTGTTTTAACAGATTTGAAGTGTTGGAACCATATTTGGGACAGTCGAAACATGTTAGCTCCATCCGTACGTCAACGTCTCAAATTGGACTCAGTTTCTGTGTTACATTCCTAAGCCTATAACTTGTGACTTTTTCGCAACCGGACCTCGTAATTGGACTCAAACTCTTCTATTACTATTGTTTCAAAAGATTTGAAGTGTTGGAATAAGATTTGGGACAGTCGAAACAAGTTAGCTCCATCCGTGCATCAACGTCTCAAATTCGACTCAATTTGTGTGTAACATTCCGAAGCCTATAACTTGTGACTTTGTCGCAATCAGACCTCGTAATTTTACTCAAACTCTTCCATTATTATTGTTTCAACACATTTGAAGTATTGGAACATGATTCGGGACAGGCAAAACAAGTTAGCTCCATCCGTGCGTCAACATCTCAAATTGGACATAGTTTGTGTGTTACATTCCGAAGCCAATAACTTGTGACTTTTTCGACACCGAACCTCGTAATTGGACTCAAACTCTTATATTACTATTATTACAACACATTTGATGTGTTGGAACAAGATTCGGGACGGTCGAAACTAGTTAGCTCCATCCGTTCCTCAACGTCTCAAATTGGACTCAGTTTGTGAGTTACATTCCGAAGCCTATAACTTATGAGTTTTTTGCAACCGGACCTCATAATTAGACTCATACTCTTCCATTACTATTGTTTCAACATATTTGAAGTGTTGGAACAAGATTCGGGACAGTTGAAACAAGTTAGCTCCATCCGTTCGTCAACGTCTCAAATTGGACTCAGTTTCTGTCTTACATTCCGAAGCCTATAACTTGTGACTTTTTCGCAACCGGACCTCATAATTAGACTCAAACTCTTCCATTACTATTGTTTCAACAGATTTGAAGTGTTGGAACAATATTTGGGACAGTCGAAACAAGTTAGCTCCATCCGTACGTCAACGTCTCAAATTGGACTCAGTTTCTGTGTTACATTCCGAAGCCTATAACTTGTGACTTTTTCGCAACCGGACCTCGTGATTGGACTCAAACTCTTCTATTACTATTGCTTCAACACATTTGAAGTGTTGAAACAAGATTCGGGACAGTCAAAATAAGTTAGCTCCATCCGTACGTCAACGTCTCAAATTGGACTCAGTTTGTGTGTTACGTTCCGAACCCTATAACTTGTGACTTTTTCGAAACCGGACCTCGTAATTGGACTCAAACTCTTCCATTACTATTGTTTCATCACATTTGAAGTGGTGGAACATGATTCGTGACATTCGAAACAAGTTAGCTCCATCTGTGCGTCAACGTCTCAAATTAGACTCAGTTTGTGTGTTACATTCCGTAGCCTATAACTTGTGACTTTTTCGCAACCGGACCTCACCATTAGACCCAAACTCTTCCATTACTATTGTTTCAATAGATTTGAAGTGTTGGAAAAATATTTGGGACAGTCAAAACAAGTTAGCTCCATCCGTGCGTCAACGTCTCAAATTGGACTCAGTTTGTGTGCTACATTCCTAAGCCTATAACTTGTGACTTTTTCGCAACCGGACCTCGTAATTGGACTCAAACTCTTCCATTACTATTGTTTCATCACATTTGAAGTGGTGGAACAAGATTCGTGACATTCGAAACAAGTTAGCTCCATCTGTGCGTCAACGTCTCAAATTGGACTCAGTTTGTGTGTTACATTCCGTAGCCTATAACTTGTGACTTTTTCGCAACCGGACCTCACAATTAGACCCAAACTCTTCCATTACTATTGTTTCAATAGATTTGAAGTGTTGGAAAAATATTTGGGACAGTCAAAACAAGTTAGCTCCATCCGTGCGTCAACGTCTCAAATTGGACTCAGTTTGTGTGCTACATTCCTAAGCCTATAACTTGTGACTTTTTTGCAACCGGACCTCGTAATTGGACTCAAACTCTTCTATTACTATCGTTTCAACAGATTTGAAGTGTTGGAACAAGAGTCGGGACGGTCGAAACAAGTTAGCTCCATCCGTTCGTCAACGTCTCAAATTGGACTCAGTTTGTGTGTTACGTTCCGAACCCTATAACTTGTGACTTTTTCGCAACCGGACCTCGTAATTGGACTCAAACTCTTCCATTACTATTGTTTCATCACATTTGAAGTGGTGGAACAAGATTCGTGACAGTCGAAACAAGTTAGCTCCATCCGTGCGTCAACGTCTCAAATTGGACTCAGTTTGTGTGTTACATTCCGAACCTATAACTTGTGACTTTTTCGCAACCGGACCTCGTAATTGGACTCAAACTCTTGTATTACTATTATTTCAACACATTTGATGTGTTGGAACAAGATTCGGGATGGTCGAAACTAGTTAGCTCCATCCGTTCGTCAACGTCTCAAATTGGACTCAGTTTGTGTGTTACATTCCGAAGCCTATAACTTGTGACTTTTTTGCAACCGGACCTCATAATTAGACTCATACTCTTCCATTACTATTGTTTCAACATATTTGAAGTGTTATAACAAGATTCGGGACAGTCGAAACAAGTTAGCTCCATCCGTTCATCAACGTCTCAAATTGGACTCAGTTTTTGTGTTACATTCCGAAGCCTATAACTTGTGACTTTTTTGCAACCGGACCTCATAATTAGACTCATACTCTTCCATTACTATTGTTTCAACATATTTGAAGTTTTGGAACAAGATTCGGGACAGTCGAAACAAGTTAGCTACATCCGTTCGTCAACGTCTCAAATTGGACTCAGTTTCTGTGTTACATTCCGAAGCCTAAAACTTGTTTCTTTTTTGCAACCGGACCTCATAATTAGACTCATACTCTTCCATTACTATTGTTTCAACATATTTGAAGTGTTGGAACAAGATTCGTGACAGTCGAAACAAGTTAGCTCCATCCGTTCGTCAACGTCTCAAATTGGACTCAGTTTCTGTGTTACATTCCGAAGCCTATAACTTGTGACTTTTTCGCAACCGGACCTCATAATTAGACTCAAACTCTTCCATTACTATTGTTTCAACAGATTTGAAGTGTTGGAACCATATTTGGGACAGTCGAAACAAGTTAGCTCCATCCGTACGTCAACGTCTCAAATTGGACTCAGTTTCTGTGTTACATTCCTAAGCCTATAACTTGTGACTTTTTCGCAACCGGACCTCGTAATTGGACTCAAACTCTTCTATTACTATTGTTTCAAAAGATTTGAAGTGTTGGAATAAGATTTGGGACAGTCGAAACAAGTTAGCTCCATCCGTGCATCGTCTCAAATTCGACTCAATTTGTGTGTAACATTCCGAAGCCTATAACTTGTGACTTTGTCGCAATCAGACCTCGTAATTTTACTCAAACTCTTCCATTATTATTGTTTCAACACATTTGAAGTATTGGAACATGATTCGGGACAGGCAAAACAAGTTAGCTCCATCCGTGCGTCAACATCTCAAATTGGACATAGTTTGTGTGTTACATTCCGAAGCCAATAACTTGTGACTTTTTCGAAACCGAACCTCGTAATTGGACTCAAACTCTTATATTACTATTATTACAACACATTTGATGTGTTGGAACAAGATTCGGGACGGTCGAAACTAGTTAGCTCCATCCGTTCGTCAACGTCTCAAATTGGACTCAGTTTGTGAGTTACATTCCGAAGCCTATAACTTGTGAGTTTTTTGCAACCGGACCTCATAATTAGACTCATACTCTTCCATTACTATTGTTTCAACATATTTGAAGTGTTGGAACAAGATTCGGGACAGTCGAAACAAGTTAGCTCCATCCGTTCGTCAACGTCTCAAATTGGACTCAGTTTCTGTGTTACATTCCGAAGCCTATAACTTGTGACTTTTTCGCAACCGGACCTCATAATTAGACTCAAACTCTTCCATTACTATTGTTTCAACAGATTTGAAGTGTTGGAACAATATTTGGGACAGTGGAAACAAGTTAGCTCCATCCGTACGTCAACGTCTCAAATTGGACTCAGTTTCTGTGTTACATTCCGAAGCCTATAACTTGTGACTTTTTCGCAACCGGACCTCGTGATTGGACTCAAACTCTTCTATTACTATTGCTTCAACACATTTGAAGTGTTGAAACAAGATTCGGGACAGTCAAAATAAGTTAGCTCCATCCGTACCTCAACGTCTCAAATTGGACTCAGTTTGTGTGTTACGTTCCGAACCCTATAACTTGTGACTTTTTCGCAACCGGACCTCGTAATTGGACTCAAACTCTTCCATTACTATTGTTTCATCACATTTGAAGTGGTGGAACAAGATTCGTGACATTCGAAACAAGTTAGCTCCATCTGTGCGTCAACGTCTCAAATTAGACTCAGTTTGTGTGTTACATTCCGTAGCCTATAACTTGTGACTTTTTCGCAACCGGACCTCACCATTAGACCCAAACTCTTCCATTACTATTGTTTCAATAGATTTGAAGTGTTGGAAAAATATTTGGGACAGTCAAAACAAGTTAGCTCCATCCGTGCGTCAACGTCTCAAATTGGACTCAGTTTGTGTGCTACATTCCTAAGCCTATAACTTGTGACTTTTTCGCAACCGGACCTCGTAATTGGACTCAAACTCTTCCATTACTATTGTTTCATCACATTTGAAGTGGTGGAACAAGATTCGTGACATTCGAAACAAGTTAGCTCCATCTGTGCGTCAACGTCTCAAATTGGACTCAGTTTGTGTGTTACATTCCGTAGCCTATAACTTGTGACTTTTTCGCAACCGGACCTCACAATTAGACCCAAACTCTTCCATTACTATTGTTTCAATAGATTTGAAGTGTTGGAAAAATATTTGGGACAGTCAAAACAAGTTAGCTCCATCCGTGCGTCAACGTCTCAAATTGGACTCAGTTTGTGTGCTACATTCCTAAGCCTATAACTTGTGACTTTTTCGCAACCGGACCTCGTAATTGGACTCAAACTCTTCTATTACTATTGTTTCAACAGATTTGAAGTGTTGGAACAAGATTCGGGACGGTCGAAACAAGTTAGCTCCATCCGTTCGTCAACGTCTCAAATTGGACTCAGTTTGTGTGTTACGTTCCGAACCCTATAACTTGTGACTTTTTCGCAACCGGACCTCGTAATTGGACTCAAACTCTTCCATTACTATTGTTTCATCACATTTGAAGTGGTGGAACAAGATTCGTGACAGTCGAAACAAGTTAGCTCCATCCGTGCGTCAACGTCTCAAATTGGACTCAGTTTGTGTGTTACATTCCGAACCTATAACTTGTGACTTTTTCGCAACCGGACCTCGTAATTGGACTCAAACTCTTGTATTACTATTATTTCAACACATTTGATGTGTTGGAACAAGATTCGGGATGGTCGAAACTAGTTAGCTCCATCCGTTCGTCAACGTCTCAAATTGGACTCAGTTTGTGTGTTACATTCCGAAGCCTATAACTTGTGACTTTTTTGCAACCGGACCTCATAATTAGACTCATACTCTTCCATTACTATTGTTTCAACATATTTGAAGTGTTGGAACAAGATTCGGGACAGTCGAAACAAGTTAGCTCCATCCGTTCATCAACGTCTCAAATTGGACTCAGTTTTTGTGTTACATTCCGAAGCCTATAACTTGTGACTTTTTTGCAACCGGACCTCATAATTAGACTCATACTCTTCCATTACTATTGTTTCAACATATTTGAAGTGTTGGAACAAGATTCGGGACAGTCGAAACAAGTTAGCTACATCCGTTCGTCAACGTCTCAAATTGGACTCAGTTTGTGTGTTACATTCCGAAGCCTATAACTTGTGAGTTTTTTGCAACCGGACCTCATAATTAGACTCATACTCTTCCATTACTATTGTTTCAACATATTTGAAGTGTTGGAACAAGATTCGGGACAGTCGAAACAAGTTAGCTCCATCCGTTCGTCAACGTCTCAAATTGGACTCAGTTTCTGTGTTACATTCCGAAGCCTATAACTTGTGACTTTTTCGCAACCGGACCTCATAATTAGACTCAAACTCTTCCATTACTATTGTTTCAACAGATTTGAAGTGTGGGAACAATATTTGGGACAGTCGAAACAAGTTAGCTCCATCCGTACGTCAACGTCTCAAATTGGACTCAGTTTCTGTGTTACATTCCGAAGCCTATAACTTGTGACTTTTTCGCAACCGGACCTCGTGATTGGACTCAAACTCTTCTATTACTATTGCTTAAACACATTTGAAGTGTTGAAACAAGATTCGGGACAGTCAAAATAAGTTAGCTCCATCCGTACGTCAACGTCTCAAATTGGACTCAGTTTGTGTGTTACGTTCCGAACCCTATAACTTGTGACTTTTTCGCAACCGGACCTCGTAATTGGACTCAAACTCTTCCATTACTATTGTTTCATCACATTTGAAGTGGTGGAACAAGATTCGTGACATTCGAAACAAGTTAGCTCCATCTGTGCGTCAACGTCTCAAATTGGACTCAGTTTGTGTGTTACATTCCGTAGCCTATAACTTGTGACTTTTTCGCAACCGGACCTCACAATTAGACCCAAACTCTTCCATTACTATTGTTTCAATAGATTTGAAGTGTTGGAAAAATATTTGGGACAGTCAAAACAAGTTAGCTCCATCCGTGCGTCAACGTCTCAAATTGGACTTAGTTTGTGTGCTACATTCCTAAGCCTATAACTTGTGACTTTTTCGCAACCGGACCTCGTAATTGGACTCAAACTCTTCTATTACTATTGTTTCAACAGATTTGAAGTGTTGGAACAAGATTCGGGACGGTCGAAACAAGTTAGCTCCATCCGTTCGTCAACGTCTCAAATTGGACTCAGTTTGTGTGTTACGTTTCGAACCCTATAACTTGTGACTTTTTCGCAACCGGACCTCGTAATTGGACTCAAACTCTTCCATTACTATTGTTTCATCACATTTGAAGTGGTGGAACAAGATTCGTGACAGTCGAAACAAGTTAGCTCCATCCGTGCGTCAACGTCTCAAATTGGACTCAGTTTGTGTGTTACATTCCGAACCTATAACTTGTGACTTTTTCGCAACCGGACCTCGTAATTGGACTCAAACTCTTGTATTACTATTATTTCAACACATTTGATGTGTTGGAACAAGATTCGGGATGGTCGAAACTAGTTAGCTCCATCCGTTCGTCAACGTCTCAAATTGGACTCAGTTTGTGTGTTACATTCCGAAGCCTATAACTTGTGAGTTTTTTGCAACCGGACCTCATAATTAGACTCATACTCTTCCATTACTATTGTTTCAACATATTTGATGTGTTGGAACAAGATTCGGGACAGTCGAAACAAGTTAGCTCCATCCGTTCGTCAACGTCTCAAATTGGACTCAGTTTCTGTGTTACATTCCGAAGCCTATAACTTGTGACTTTTTCGCAACCGGACCTCATAATTAGACTTAAACTCTTCCATTACTATTGTTTCAACAGATTTGAAGTGTTGGAACAATATTTGGGACAGTCGAAAAAAGTTAGCTCCATCCGTACGTCAACGTCTCAAATTGGACTCAGTTTCTGTGTTACATTCCGAAGCCTATAACTTGTGACTTTTTCGCAACCGGACCTCGTGATTGGACTCAAACTCTTCTATTACTATTGCTTCAACACATTTGAAGTGTTGAAACAAGATTCGGGACAGTCAAAATAAGTTAGCTCCATCCGTACGTCAACGTCTCAAATTGGACTCAGTTTGTGTGTTACGTTCCGAACCCTATAACTTGTGACTTTTTCGCAACCGGACCTCGTAATTGGACTCAAACTCTTCCATTACTATTGTTTCATCACATTTGAAGTGGTGGAACAAGATTCGTGACATTCGAAACAAGTTAGCTCCATCTGTGCGTCAACGTCTCAAATTGGACTCAGTTTGTGTGTTACATTCCGTAGCCTATAACTTGTGACTTTTTCGCAACCGGACCTCACAATTAGACCCAAACTCTTCCATTACTATTGTTTCAATAGATTTGAAGTGTTGGAAAAATATTTGGGACAGTCAAAACAAGTTAGCTCCATCCGTGCGTCAACGTCTCAAATTGGACTCAGTTTGTGTGCTACATTCCTAAGCCTATAACTTGTGACTTTTTCGCAACCGGACCTCGTAATTGGACTCAAACTCTTCTATTACTATTGTTTCAACAGATTTGAAGTGTTGGAACAAGATTCGGGACGGTCGAAACAAGTTAGCTCCATCCGTTCGTCAACGTCTCAAATTGGACTCAGTTTGTGTGTTACGTTCCGAACCCTATAACTTGTGACTTTTTCGCAACCGGACCTCGTAATTGGACTCAAACTCTTCCATTACTATTGTTTCATCACATTTGAAGTGGTGGAACAAGATTCGTGACAGTCGAAACAAGTTAGCTCCATCCGTGCGTCAACGTCTCAAATTGGACTCAGTTTGTGTGTTACATTCCGAACCTATAACTTGTGACTTTTTCGCAACCGGACCTCGTAATTGGACTCAAACTCTTGTATTACTATTATTTCAACACATTTGATGTGTTGGAACAAGATTCGGGATGGTCGAAACTAGTTAGCTCCATCCGTTCGTCAACGTCTCAAATTGGACTCAGTTTGTGTGTTACATTCCGAAGCCTATAACTTGTGAGTTTTTTGCAACCGGACCTCATAATTAGACTCATACTCTTCCATTACTATTGTTACAACATATTTGATGTGTTGGAACAAGATTCGGGACAGTCGAAACAAGTTAGCTCCATCCGTTCGTCAACGTCTCAAATTGGACTCAGTTTCTGTGTTACATTCCGAAGCCTATAACTTGTGACTTTTTCGCAACCGGACCTCATAATTAGACTTAAACTCTTCCATTACTATTGTTTCAACAGATTTGAAGTGTTGGAACAATATTTGGGACAGTCGAAAAAAGTTAGCTCCATCCGTACGTCAACGTCTCAAATTGGACTCAGTTTCTGTGTTACATTCCGAAGCCTATAACTTGTGACTTTTTCGCAACCGGACCTCGTGATTGGACTCAAACTCTTCTATTACTATTGCTTCAACACATTTGAAGTGTTGAAACAAGATTCGGGACAGTCAAAATAAGTTAGCTCCATCCGTACGTCAACGTCTCAAATTGGACTCATTTTGTGTGTTACGTTCCGAACCCTATAACTTGTGACTTTTTCGCAACCGGACCTCGTAATTGGACTCAAACTCTTCCATTACTATTGTTTCATCACATTTGAAGTGGTGGAACAAGATTCGTGACATTCGAAACAAGTTAGCTCCATCTGTGCGTCAACGTCTCAAATTGGACTCAGTTTGTGTGTTACATTCCGTAGCCTATAACTTGTGACTTTTTCGCAACCGGACCTCACAATTAGACCCAAACTCTTCCATTACTATTGTTTCAATAGATTTGAAGTGTTGGAAAAATATTTGGGACAGTCAAAACAAGTTAGCTCCATCCGTGCGTCAACGTCTCAAATTGGACTCAGTTTGTGTGCTACATTCCTAAGCCTATAACTTGTGACTTTTTCGCAACCGGACCTCGTAATTGGACTCAAACTCTTCTATTACTATTGTTTCAACAGATTTGAAGTGTTGGAACAAGATTCGGGACGGTCGAAACAAGTTAGCTCCATCCGTTCGTCAACGTCTCAAATTGGACTCAGTTTGTGTGTTACGTTCCGAACCCTATAACTTGTGACTTTTTCGCAACCGGACCTCGTAATTGGACTCAAACTCCTCCATTACTATTGTTTCATCACATTTGAAGTGGTGGAACAAGATTCGTGACAGTCGAAACAAGTTAGCTCCATCCGTGCGTCAACGTCTCAAATTGGACTCAGTTTGTGTGTTACATTCCGAACCTATAACTTGTGACTTTTTCGCAACCGGACCTCGTAATTGGACTCAAACTCTTGTATTACTATTATTTCAACACATTTGATGTGTTGGAACAAGATTCGGGATGGTCGAAACTAGTTAGCTCCATCCGTTCGTCAACGTCTCAAATTGGACTCAGTTTGTGTGTTACATTCCGAAGCCTATAACTTGTGACTTTTTTGCAACCGGACCTCATAATTAGACTCATACTCTTCCATTACTATTGTTTCAACAGATTTGAAGTGTTGGAACAATATTTGGGACAGTGGAAACAAGTTAGCTCCATCCGTACGTCAACGTCTCAAATTGGACTCAGTTTCTGTGTTACATTCCGAAGCCTATAACTTGTGACTTTTTCGCAACCGGACCTCGTGATTGGACTCAAACTCTTCTATTACTATTGCTTCAACACATTTGAAGTGTTGAAACAAGATTCGGGACAGTCAAAATAAGTTAGCTCCATCCGTACGTCAACGTCTCAAATTGGACTCAGTTTGTGTGTTACGTTCCGAACCCTATAACTTGTGACTTTTTCGCAACCGGACCTCGTAATTGGACTCAAACTCTTCCATTACTATTGTTTCATCACATTTGAAGTGGTGGAACAAGATTCGTGACATTCGAAACAAGTTAGCTCCATCTGTGCGTCAACGTCTCAAATTAGACTCAGTTTGTGTGTTACATTCCGTAGCCTATAACTTGTGACTTTTTCGCAACCGGACCTCACCATTAGACCCAAACTCTTCCATTACTATTGTTTCAATAGATTTGAAGTGTTGGAAAAATATTTGGGACAGTCAAAACAAGTTAGCTCCATCCGTGCGTCAACGTCTCAAATTGGACTCAGTTTGTGTGCTACATTCCTAAGCCTATAACTTGTGACTTTTTCGCAACCGGACCTCGTAATTGGACTCAAACTCTTCTATTACTATTGTTTCAACAGATTTGAAGTGTTGGAACAAGATTCGGGACGGTCGAAACAAGTTAGCTCCATCCGTTCGTCAACGTCTCAAATTGGACTCAGTTTGTGTGTTACGTTCCGAACCCTATAACTTGTGACTTTTTCGCAACCGGACCTCGTAATTGGACTCAAACTCTTCCATTACTATTGTTTCATCACATTTGAAGTGGTGGAACAAGATTCGTGACAGTCGAAACAAGTTAGCTCCATCCGTGCGTCAACGTCTCAAATTGGACTCAGTTTGTGTGTTACATTCCGAACCTATAACTTGTGACTTTTTCGCAACCGGACCTCGTAATTGGACTCAAACTCTTGTATTACTATTATTTCAACACATTTGATGTGTTGGAACAAGATTCGGGATGGTCGAAACTAGTTAGCTCAATCCGTTCGTCAACGTCTCAAATTGGACTCAGTTTGTGTGTTACATTCCGAAGCCTATAACTTGTGACTTTTTTGCAACCGGACCTCATAATTAGACTCATACTCTTCCATTACTATTGTTTCAACATATTTGAAGTGTTGGAACAAGATTCGGGACAGTCGAAACAAGTTAGCTCCATCCGTTCATCAACGTCTCAAATTGGACTCAGTTTTTGTGTTACATTCCGAACCTATAACTTGTGACTTTTTCGCAACCGGACCTCGTAATTGGACTCAAACTCTTGTATTACTATTATTTCAACACATTTGATGTGTTGGAACAAGATTCGGGATGGTCGAAACTAGTTAGCTCCATCCGTTCGTCAACGTCTCAAATTGGACTCAGTTTGTGTGTTACATTCCGAAGCCTATAACTTGTGACTTTTTTGCAACCGGACCTCATAATTAGACTCATACTCTTCCATTACTATTGTTTCAACATATTTGAAGTGTTGGAACAAGATTCGGGACAGTCAAAATAAGTTAGCTCCATCCGTACGTCAACGTCTCAAATTGGACTCAGTTTGTGTGTTACGTTCCGAACCCTATAACTTGTGACTTTTTCGCAACCGGACCTCGTAATTGGACTCAAACTCTTCCATTACTATTGTTTCATCACATTTGAAGTGGTGGAACAAGATTCGTGACAGTCGAAACAAGTTAGCTCCATCCGTGCGTCAACGTCTCAAATTGGACTCAGTTTGTGTGTTACATTCCGAACCTATAACTTGTGACTTTTTCGCAACCGGACCTCGTAATTGGACTCAAAATCTTGTATTACTATTATTTCAACACATTTGATGTGTTGGAACAAGATTCGGGATGGTCGAAACTAGTTAGCTCCATCTGTTCGTCAACGACTCAAATTGGACTCAGTTTGTGTGTTACATTCCGAAGCGTATAACTTGTGACTTTTTTGCAACCGGACCTCATAATTAGACTCATACTCTTCCATTACTATTGTTTCAACATATTTGAAGTGTTGGAACAAGATTCGGGACAGTCGAAACAAGTTAGCTCCATCCGTTCATCAACGTCTCAAATTGGACTCAGTTTTTGTGTTACATTCCGAAGCCTATAACTTGTGACTTTTTTGCAACCGGACCTCATAATTACACTCATACTCTTCCATTACTATTGTTTCAACATATTTGAAGTGTTCGAACAAGATTCGGGACAGTCGAAACAAGTTAGCTACATCCGTTCGTCAACGTCTCAAATTGGACTCAGTTTCTGTGTTACATTCCGAAGCCTATAACTTGTGACTTTTTTGCAACCGGACCTCATAATTAGACTCATACTCTTCCATTACTATTGTTTCAACATATTTGAAGTGTTGGAACAAGATTCGTGACAGTCGAAACAAGTTAGCTCCATCCGTACGTCAACGTCTCAAATTGGACTCAGTTTCTGTGTTACATTCCTAAGCCTATAACTTGTGACTTTTTCGCAACCGGACCTCACAATTAGACCCAAACTCTTCCATTACTATTGTTTCAATAGATTTGAAGTGTTGGAAAAATATTTGGGAGAGTCAAAACAAGTTGGCTCCATCCGTGCGTCAACGTCTCAAATTGGACTCAGTTTGTGTGCTACATTCCTAAGCCTATAACTTGTGACTTTTTCGCAACCGGACCTCGTAATTGGACTCAAACTCTTCTATTACTATTGTTTCAACAGATTTGAAGTGTTGGAACAAGATTCGGGACGGTCGAAACAAGTTAGCTCCATCCGTTCGTCAACGTCTCAAATTGGACTGAGTTTGTGTGTTACGTTCCGAACCCTATAACTTGTGACTTTTTCGCAACCGGACCTCGTAATTGGACTCAAACTCTTCCATTACTATTGTTTCATCACATTTGAAGTGGTGGAACAAGATTCGTGACAGTCGAAACAAGTTAGCTCCATCCGTGCGTCAACGTCTCAAATTGGACTCAGTTTGTGTGTTATATTCCGAACCTATAACTTGTGACTTTTTCGCAACCGGACCTCGTAATTGGACTCAAACTCTTGTATTACTATTATTTCAACACATTTGATGTGTTGGAACAAGATTCGGGATGGTCGAAACTAGTTAGCTCCATCTGTTCGTCAACGTCTCAAATTGGACTCAGTTTGTGTGTTACATTCCGAAGCCTATAACTTGTGACTTTTTTGCAACCGGACCTCATAATTAGACTCATACTCTTCCATTACTATTGTTTCAACATATTTGAAGTGTTGGAACAAGATTCGGGACAGTCGAAACAAGTTAGCTCCATCCGTTCATCAACGTCTCAAATTGGACTCAGTTTTTGTGTTACATTCCGAAGCCTATAACTTGTGACTTTTTTGCAACCGGACCTCATAATTAGACTCATACTCTTCCATTACTATTGTTTCAACATATTTGAAGTGTTGGAACAAGATTCGGGACAGTCGAAACAAGTTAGCTACATCCGTTCGTCAACGTCTCAAATTGGACTCAGTTTGTGTGTTACATTCCGAAGCCTATAACTTGTGACTTTTTCGCAACCGGACCTCGTAATTGGACTCAAACTCTTGTATTACTATTATTTCAACACATTTGATGTGTTGGAACAAGATTCGGGATGGTCGAAACTAGTTAGCTCCATCCGTTCGTCAACGTCTCAAATTGGACTCAGTTTGTGTGTTACATTCCGAAGCCTATAACTTGTGACTTTTTTGCAACCGGACCTCATAATTAGACTCATACTCTTCCATTACTATTGTTTCAACATATTTGAAGTGTTGGAACAAGATTCGGGACAGTCAAAATAAGTTAGCTCCATCCGTACGTCAACGTCTCAAATTGGACTCAGTTTGTGTGTTACGTTCCGAACCCTATAACTTGTGACTTTTTCGCAACCGGACCTCGTAATTGGACTCAAACTCTTCCATTACTATTGTTTCATCACATTTGAAGTGGTGGAGCAAGATTCGTGACAGTCGAAACAAGTTAGCTCCATCCGTGCGTCAACGTCTCAAATTGGACTCAGTTTGTGTGTTACATTCCGAACCTATAACTTGTGACTTTTTCGCAACCGGACCTCGTAATTGGACTCAAACTCTTCCATTACTATTATTTCAACACATTTGATGTGTTGGAACAAGATTCGGGATGGTCGAAACTAGTTAGCTCCATCCGTTCGTCAACGTCTCAAATTGGACTCAGTTTGTGTGTTACATTCCGAAGCCTATAACTTGTGACTTTTTTGCAACCGGACCTCATAATTAGACTCATACTCTTCCATTACTATTGTTTCAACATATTTGAAGTGTTGAAACAAGATTCGGGACAGTCG
Source organism: Euptelea pleiosperma (assembly GCA_035048495.1). Taxonomy (NCBI): domain Eukaryota; kingdom Viridiplantae; phylum Streptophyta; class Magnoliopsida; order Ranunculales; family Eupteleaceae; genus Euptelea; species Euptelea pleiosperma. The sequence goes on from CM068548.1 coordinate 631,937, forward strand.
AAACAAGTTAGCTCCATCCGTTCATCAACGTCTCAAATTGGACTCAGTTTTTGTGTTACATTCCGAAGCCTATAACTTGTGACTTTTTTGCAACCGGACCTCATAATTAGACTCATACTCTTCCATTACTATTGTTTCAACATATTTGAAGTGTTGGAACAAGATTCGTGACAGTCGAAACAAGTTAGCTCCATCCGTTCGTCAACGTCTCAAATTGGACTCAGTTTCTGTGTTACATTCCGAAGCCTATAACTTGTGACTTTTTCGCAACCGGACCTCATAATTAGACTCAAACTCTTCCATTACTATTGTTTCAACAGATTTGAAGTGTTGGAACAATATTTGGGACAGTCGAAACAAGTTAGCTCCATCCGTACGTCAACGTCTCAAATTGGACTCAGCTTCTGTGTTACATTCCTAAGCCTATAACTTGTGACTTTTTCGCAACCGGACCTCGTAATTGGACTCAAACTCTTCTATTACTATTGTTTCAAAAGATTTGAAGTGTTGGAATAAGATTTGGGACAGTCGAAACAAGTTAGCTCCATCCGTGCATCAACGTCTCAAATTCGACTCAATTTGTGTGTAACATTCCGAAGCCTATAACTTGTGACTTTGTCGCAATCAGACCTCGTAATTTTACTCAAACTCTTCCATTATTATTGTTTCAACACATTTGAAGTATTGGAACATGATTCGGGACAGACAAAACAAGTTAGCTCCATTCGTGCGTCAACATCTCAAATTGGACATAGTTTGTGTGTTACATTCCGAAGCCAATAACTTGTGACTTTTTGGAAACCGAACCTCGTAATTGGACTCAAACTCTTGTATTACTATTATTTCAACACATTTGATGTGTTGGAACAAGATTCGGGACGGTCGAAACTAGTTAGCTCCATCCGTTCGTCAACGTCTCAAATTGGACTCAGTTTGTGAGTTACATTCCGAAGCCTATAACTTGTGAGTTTTTTGCAACCGGACCTCATAATTTGACTCATACTCTTCCATTACTATTGTTTCAACAGATTTGAAGTGTTGGAACAAGATTCGGGACAGTCGAAACAAGTTAGCTCCATCCGTACGTCAACGTCTCAAATTGTACTCAGTTTCTGTGTTGCATTCCGAAGCCTATAACTTGTGACTTTTTCGCAACCGGACCTCGTGATTGGACTCAAACTCTTCTATAACTATTGTTACAACACATTTGATGTGTTGGAACAAGATTCGGGACGGTCGAAACTAGTTAGCTCCATCCGTTCGTCAACCTCTCAAATTGGACTCTGTTTGTGAGTTACATTCCGAAGCCTATAACTTGTGAGTTTTTCGCAACCGGACCTCATAATTAGACTCATACTCTTCCATTACTATTGTTTCAACATATTTGAAGTGTTGGAACAAGATTCGGGACAGTCGAAACAAGTTAGCTCCATCCGTTCGTCAACGTCTCAAATTGGACTCAGTTTCTGTGTTACATTCCGAAGCCTATAACTTGTGACTTTTTCGCAACCGGACCTCATAATTAGACTCAAACTCTTCCATTACTATTGTTTCAACACATTTGAAGTGTTGGAACAATATTTGGGACAGTCGAAACAAGTTAGCTCCATCCGTACGTCAACGTCTCAAATTGGACTCAGTTTCTGTGTTGCATTCCGAAGCCTATAACTTGTGACTTTTTCGCAACCGGACCTCGTGATTGGACTCAAACTCTTCTATTACTATTGTTTCAACACATTTGAAGTGTTGAAATAAGATTCGGGACAGTCAAAATAAGTTAGCTCAATCCGTACGTCAACGTCTCAAATTGGACTCAGTTTGTGTGTTACGTTCCGAACCCTATAACTTGAGACTTTTTCGCAACCGGACCTCGTAATTGGACTCAAACTCTTCTATTACTATTGTTTCAACAGATTTGAAGTGTTGGAACAAGATTCGGGACGGTCGAAACAAGTTAGCTCCATCTGTTCATCAACGTCTCAAATTGGACTCAGTTTCTGTGTTACATTCCGAAGCCTATAACTTGTGACTTTTTCGCAACCGGACCTCATAATTAGACTCAAACTCTTCCATTACTATTGTTTCAACAGATTTGAAGTGTTGGAACCATATTTGGGACAGTCGAAACAAGTTAGCTCCATCCGTACGTCAACGTCTCAAATTGGACTCAGTTTCTATGTTGCATTCCGAAGCCTATAACTTGTGACTTTTTCGCAACCGGACCTCGTGATTGGACTCAAACTCTTCTATTACTATTGTTTCAACACATTTGAAGTGTTGAAACAAGATTCGGGACAGTCAAAATAAGTTAGCTCCATCCGTTCGTCAACGTCTCAAATTGGACTCAGTTTGTGTGTTACGTTCCGAACCCTATAACTTGTGACTTTTTCGCAACCGGACCTCGTAATTAGACTCAAACTCTTCCATTACTATTGTTTCATCACATTTGAAGTGGTGGAACAAGATTCGTGACAGTCGAAACAAGTTAGCTCCATCTGTGCGTCAACGTCTCAAATTGGACTCAGTTTGTGTGTTACATTCCGTAGCCTATAAGTTGTGACTTTTTTGCAACCGGACCTCACAATTAGACCCAAACTCTTCCATTACTATTGTTTCAATAGATTTGAAGTGTTGGAACAATATTTGGGACAGTCAAAACAAGTTAGCTCCATCCGTGCGTCAACGTCTCAAATTGGACTCAGTTTGTGTGTTACATTCCTAAGCCTATAACTTGTGACTTTTTCGCAACCGGACCTCGTAATTGGACTCAAACTCTTCCATTACTGCTGTTTCATCACATTTGAAGTGGTGGAACAAGATTCGTGACAGTCGAAACAAGTTAGCTCCATCCGTGCGTCAACGTCTCAAATTTGACTCAGTTTGTGTGTTACATTCCGAACCTATAACTTGTGACTTTTTCGCAACCGGACCTCGTAATTGGACTCAAACTCTTGTATTACTATTATTTCAACACATTTGATGTGTTGGAACAAGATTCGGGACGGTCGAAACTAGTTAGCTCCATCCGTTCGTCAACGTCTCAAATTGGACTCAGTTTGTGTGTTACATTCCGAAGCCTATAACTTGTGACTTTTTTGCACCCGGACCTCATAATTAGACTCATACTCTTCCATTACTATTGTTTCAACGTATTTGAAGTGTTGGAATAAGATTCGGGACAGTCGAAACAAGTTAGCTCCATCCGTAAGTCAACGTCTCAAATTGGACTCAGTTTCTGTGTTACATTCCGAAGCCTATAACTTAGGAATGTAACACACAAACTGAGTCCAATTTGAGACCTTGACGCACGGATGGAGCTAACTTGTTTTGACTGTCCCAAATATTTTTCCAACACTTCAAATCTATTGAAACAATAGTAATGGAAGAGTTTGGGTCTAATTGTGAGGTCCGATTGCGAAAAAGTCACAAGTTATAGGCTACGGAATGTAACACACAAACTGAGTCCAATTTGAGACGTTGACGCACAGATGGAGCTAACTTGTGTCGAATGTCACGAATCATGTTCCACCACTTCAAATGTGATGAAACAATAGTAATGGAAGAGTTTGAGTCCAATTACGAGGTCCGGTTGCGAAAAAGTCACAAGTTATAGGGTTCGGAACGTAACACACAAACTGAGTCCAATTTGAGACGTTGACGTACGGATGGAGCTAACTTATTTTGACTGTCCCGAATCTTGTTTCAACACTTCAAATGTGTTGAAACAATAGTAATAGAAGAGTTTGAGTCCAATCACGAGGTCCGGTTGCGAAAAAGTCACAAGTTATAGGCTTCGGAATGCAACACAGAAACTGAGTCCAATTTGAGACGTTGACGTACGGATGGAGCTAACTTGTTTCGACTGTCCCAAATATTGTTCCAACACTTCAAATGTGTTGAAACAATAGTAATGGAAGAGTTTGAGTCTAATTATGAGGTCCGGTTGCGACAAAGTCACAAGTTATAGGCTTCGGAATGTAACACAGAAACTGAGTCCAATTTGAGACGTTGACGAACGGATGGAGCTAAATTGTTTCGACTGTCCCGAATCTTGTTCCAACACTTCAAATATGTTGAAACAATAGTAATGGAAGAGTATGAGTCTAATTATGAGGTCCGGTTGCAAAAAACTCACAAGTTATAGGCTTCGGAATGTAACTCACAAACAGAGTCCAATTTGAGAGGTTGACGAACGGATGGAGCTAACTAGTTTCGACCGTCCCGAATCTTGTTCCAACACATCAAATGTGTTGTAACAATAGTTATAGAAGAGTTTGAGTCCAATCACGAGGTCCTGTTGCGAAAAAGTCACAAGTTATAGGCTTCGGAATGCAACACAGAAACTGAGTCCAATTTGAGACGTTGACGTACGGATGGAGCTAACTTGTTTCGACTGTCCCAAATATTGTTCCAACACTTCAAATCTGTTGAAACAATAGTAATGGAAGAGTTTGAGTCTAATTATGAGGTCCGGTTGCGAAAAAGTCACAAGTTATAGGCTTCGAAATGTAACACAGAAACTGAGTCCAATTTGAGACGTTGACGAACGGATGGAGCTAACTTGTTTCGACTGTCCCGAATCTTGTTCCAACACTTCAAATATGTTGAAACAATAGTAATGGAAGAGTATGAGTCTAATTATGAGGTCCGGTTGCAAAAAACTCACAAGTTATAGGCTTCGGAATGTAACTCACAAACTGAGTCCAATTTGAGACGTTGACGAACGGATGGAGCTAACTAGTTTCGACCGTCCCGAATCTTGTTCCAACACATCAAATGTGTTGAAATAATAGTAATACAAGAGTTTGAGTCCAATTACGAGGTTCGGTTTCGAAAAAGTCATAAGTTATTGGCTTCGGAATGTAACACACAAACTATGTCCAATTTGAGATGTTGACGCACGGATGGAGCTAACTTGTTTTGCCTGTCCCGAATCATGTTCCAATACTTCAAATGTGTTGAAACAATAATAATGGAAGAGTTTGAGTAAAATTACGAGGTCTGATTGCGACAAAGTCACAAGTTATAGGCTTCGGAATGTTACACACAAATTGAGTCGAATTTGAGACGTTGATGCACGGATGGAGCTAACTTGTTTCGACTGTCCCAAATCTTATTCCAACACTTCAAATCTTTTGAAACAATAGTAATAGAAGAGTTTGAGTCCAATTACGAGGTCCGGTTGCGAAAAAGGCACAAGTTATAGGCTTAGGAATGTAACACAGAAACTGAGTCCAATTTGAGACGTTGACGTACGGATGGAGCTAACTTGTTTCGACTGTCCCAAATATTGTTCCAACACTTCAAATCTGTTGAAACAATAGTAATGGAAGAGTTTGAGTCTAATTATGAGGTCCGGTTGCGAAAATGTCACAAGTTATTGGCTTCGGAATGTAACACAGAAACTGAGTCCAATTTGAGGCGTTGACGAACGGATGGAGCTAACTTGTGTCGACTGTCCCGAATCTTGTTCCAACACTTCAAATATGTTGAAACAATAGTAATGGAAGAGTATGAGTCTAATTATGAGGTCCGGTTGCAAAAAAGTCACAAGTTATAGGCTTCGGAATGTAACACAAAAACTGAGTTCAATTTGAGACGTTGATGAACGGATGGAGCTAACTTGTTTTGACTGTCCCGAATCTTGTTCCAACACTTCAAATATGTTGAAACAATAGTAATGGAAGAGTATGAGTCTAATTATGAGGTCCGGTTGCAAAAAAGTCACAAGTTATAGGCTTCGGAATGTAACACACAAACTGAGTCCAATTTGAGACGTTGACGAACGGATGGAGCTAACTAGTTTCGACTATCCCGAATCTTGTTCCAACACATCAAATGTGTTGAAATAATAGTAATACAAGAGTTTGAGTCCAATTACGAGGTCCGGTTGCGAAAAAGTCACAAGTTATAGGTTTGGAATGTAACACACAAACTGAGTCCAATTTGAGACGTTGACGCACGGATGGAGCTAACTTGTTTCGACTGTCACGAATCTTGTTCCACCACTTCAAATGTGATGAAACAATAGTAATGGAAGAGTTTGAGTCCAATTACGAGGTCCGGTTGCGAAAAAGTCACAAGTTATAGGGTTCGGAACGTAACACACAAACTGAGTCCAATTTGAGACGTTGACGAACGGATGGAGCTAACTTGTTTCGACCGTCCCGAATCTTGTTCCAACACTTCAAATCTGTTGAAACAATAGTAATAGAAGAGTTTGAGTCCAATTACGAGGTCCGGTTGCGAAAAAGTCACAAGTTATTGGCTTCGGAATGTAACACACAAACTATGTCCAATTTGAGATGTTGACGCACGGATGGACCTAACTTGTTTTGCCTGTCCCGAATCATGTTCCAATACTTCAAATGTGTTGAAACAATAATAATGGAAGAGTTTGAGTAAAATTACGAGGTCTGATTGCGACAAAGTCACAAGTTATAGGTTCGGAATGTAACACACAAACTGAGTCCAATTTGAGACGTTGACGCACGGATGGAGCTAACTTGTTTTGACTGTCCCAAATATTTTTCCAACACTTCAAATCTATTGAAACAATAGTAATGGAAGAGTTTGGGTCTAATTGTGAGGTCCGGTTGCGAAAAAGTCACAAGTTATAGGCTACGGAATGTAACACACAAACTGAGTCCAATTTGAGACGTTGACGCACAGATGGAGCTAACTTGTTTCGAATGTCACGAATCTTGTTCCACCACTTCAAATGTGATGAAACAATAGTAATGGAAGAGTTTGAGTCCAATTACGAGGTCCGGTTTCAAAAAAGTCACAAGTTATAGGGTTCGGAACGTAACACACAAACTGAGTCCAATTTGAGACGTTGACGTACGGATGGAGCTAACTTATTTTGACTGTCCCGAATCTTGTTTCAACACTTCAAATGTGTTGAAGCAATAGTAATAGAAGAGTTTGAGTCCAATCACGAGGTCCGGTTGCGAAAAAGTCACAAGTTATAGGCTTCGGAATGCAACACAGAAACTGAGTCCAATTTGAGACGTTGACGTACGGATGGAGCTAACTTGTTTCGACTGTCCCAAATATTGTTCCAACACTTCAAATCTGTTGAAACAATAGTGATGGAAGAGTTTGAGTCTAATTATGAGGTCCGGTTTCGAAAAAGTCACAAGTTATAGGCTTCGGAATGTAACACAGAAACTGAGTCCAATTTGAGACGTTGACGAACGGATGGAGCTAACTTGTTTCGACTGTCCCGAATCTTGTTCCAACACTTCAAATCTGTTGAAACAATAGTAATGGAAGAGTTTGAGTCTAATTATGAGGTCCGGTTGCGAAAAAGTCACAAGTTATAGGCTTCGGAATGTAACACAGAAACTGAGTCCAATTTGAGACGTTGACGAACAGATGGAGCTAACTTGTTTCGACTGTCCCGAATCTTGTTCCAACACTTCAAATATGTTGAAACAATAGTAATGGAAGAGTATGAGTCTAATTATGAGGTCCGGTTGCAAAAAAGTCACAAGTTATAGGCTTCGGAATGTAACTCACAAACTGAGTCCAATTTGAGACGTTGACGAACGGATGGAGCTAACTAGTTTCGACCGTCCCGAATCTTGTTCCAAAACATCAAATGTGTTGAAATAATAGTAATACAAGAGTTTGAGTCCAATTACGAGGTCCGGTTGCGAAAAAGTCACAAGTTATAGGCTTCGGAATGTAACACACAAACTGAGTCCAATTTGAGACGTTGACGCACGGATGGAGCTAACTTGTTTCGACTGTCACGAATCTTGTTCCACCACTTCAAATGTGATGAAACAATAGTAATGGAAGAGTTCGAGTCCAATTATGAGCTCCGGTTGCGAAAAAGTCACAAGTTATAGGGTTCGGAACGTAACACAGAAACTGAGTCCAATTTGAGACGATGACGAACGGATGGAGCTAACTTGTTTCGACCGTCCCGAATCTTGTTCCAACACATCAAATGTGTTGAAATAATAGTAATACAAGAGTTTGAGTCCAATTACGAGGTCCGGTTGCGAAAAAGTCACAAGTTATTGGCTTCGGAATGTAACACACAAACTATGTCCAATTTGAGATGTTGACGCATGGATGGAGCTAACTTGTTTTGCCTGTCCCGAATCATGTTCCAATACTTCAAATGTGTTGAAACAATAATAATGGAAGAGTTTGAGTAAAATTACGAGGTCTGATTGCGACAAAGTCACAAGTTATAGGCTTCGGAATGTTACACACAAATTGAGTCGAATTTGAGACGTTGATGCACGGATGGAGCTAACTTGTTTCGACTGTCCCAAATCTTATTCCAACAAATCAAATGTGTTGAAACAATAGTAATAGAAGAGTTTGAGTCGAATCACGAGGTCCGGTTGCGAAAAAGTCACAAGCTATAGGCTTCGGAATGCAACACAGAAACTGAGTCCAATTTGAGACGTTGACGTACGGATGGAGCTAACTTGTTTTGACTGTTCCAAATATTGTTCCAACACTTCAAATCTGTTGAAACAATAGTAATGGAAGAGTATGAGTCTAATTATAAGGTCCGGTTACGAAAAAGTCACAAGTTATAGGCTTCGGAATGTAACACAGAAACTGAGTCCAATTTGAGACGTTGACTTACGGATGGAGCTAACTTGTTTCGACTGTCCCAAATCTTATTCCAACACTTCAAATCTGTTGAAAGAATAGTAATAGAAGAGTTTGGGTCCAATTACGAGGTCCGGTTGTGAAAAAGTCTCAAGTTATAGGCTTAGGAATGTAACACACAAACTGAGTCCAATTTGAGACGTTGACGCACGGATGGAGCTAAGTTGTTTCGACCGTCCCGAATCTTGTTCCAACACATCAAATGTGTTGAAACAATAGTAATAGAAGAGTTTGAGTCCAATTACGAGGTCCGGTTGCGAAAAAGTCACAAGTTATAGGCTTAGGAATGTAACACACAAACTGAGTCTAATTTGAGACGTTGACGCACGGATGGAGCTAACTTGTTTTAACTGTCCCAAAGATTGTTCCAACACTTCAAATCTATTGAAACAATAGTAATGGAAGAGTTTGGGTCTAATTGTGAGGTCCGGTTGCGAAAAAGTCACAAGTTATAGGCTTCGGAATGTAACACACAAACTGAGTCAAATTTGAGACGTTGACGCACGGATGGAGCTAACTTGTTTCGACTGTCACGAATCTTGTTCCACCACTTCAAATGTGATGAAACAATAGTAATGGAAGAGTTTGAGTCCAATTACGAGGTCCGGTTGCGAAAAAGTCACAAGTTATAGGCTTAGGAATGTAACACACTAACTGAGTCCAATTTGAGACGTTGACGCACGGATGGAGCTAACTTGTTTCGACCGTCCCGAATCTTGTTCCAACAAATCAAATGTGTTGAAACAATAGTAATAGAAGAGTTTGAGTCCAATCACGAGGTCCGGTTGCGAAAAAGTCACAAGCTATAGGCTTCGGAATGCAACACAGAAACTGAGTCCAATTTGAGACGTTGACGTACGGATGGAGCTAACTTGTTTTGACTGTTCCAAATATTGTTCCAACACTTCAAATCTGTTGAAACAATAGTAATGGAAGAGTTTGAGTCTAATTATGAGGTCCGGTTACGAAAAAGTCACAAGTTATAGGCTTCGGAATGTAACACAGAAACTGAGTCCAATTTGAGACGTTGACTTACGGATGGAGCTAACTTGTTTCGACTGTCCCAAATCTTATTCCAACACTTCAAATCTGTTGAAAGAATAGTAATAGAAGAGTTTGGGTCCAATTACGAGGTCCGGTTGCAAAAAAGTCTCAAGTTATAGGCTTAGGAATGTAACACACAAACTGAGTCCAATTTGAGACGTTGACGCACGGATGGAGCTAACTTGTTTTGACTGTCCCAAATATTGTTCCAACACTTCAAATCTATTGAAACAATACTAATGGAAGAGTTTGGGTCTAATTGTGAGGTCCGGTTGCGAAAAAGTCACAAGTTATAGGCTACGGAATGTAACACACAAACTGAGTCCAATTTGAGACGTTGACGCACAGATGGACCTAACTTGTTTCGACTGTCACGAATCTTGTTCCACCACTTCAAATGTGATGAAACAATAGTAATGGAAGAGTTTGAGTCCAATTACGAGGTCCGGTTGCGAAAAAGTCACAAGTTATAGGGTTCGGAACGTAACACACAAACTGAGTCCAATTTGAGACGTTGACGAACGGATGGAGCTAACTTATTTTGACTGTCCCGAATCTTGTTTCAACACTTCAAATGTGTTGAAACAATAGTAATAGAAGAGTTTGAGTCCAATCACGAGGTCCGGTTGCGAAAAAGTCACAAGTTATAGGCTTCGGAATGCAACACAGAAACTGAGTCCAATTTGAGACGTTGACGTACGGATGGAGCTAACTTGTTTCGACTGTCCCAAATATTGTTCCAACACTTCAAATCTGTTGAAACAATAGTAATGGAAGAGTATGAGTCTAATTATGAGGTCCGGTTGCAAAAAAGTCACAAGTTATAGGCTTCGGAATGTAACTCACAAGCTGAGTCCAATTTGAGAGGTTGACGAACGGATGGAGCTAACTAGTTTCGACCGTCCCGAATCTTGTTCCAACACATCAAATGTGTTGAAATAATAGTAATACAAGAGTTTGAGGCCAATTACGAGGTCCGGTTGCGAAAAAGTCACAAGTTATAGGCTTCGGAATGTAACACACAAACTGAGTCCAATTTGAGACGTTGACGCACGGATGGAGCTAACTTGTTTCGACTGTCACGAATCTTGTTCCACCACTTCAAATGTGATGAAACAATAGTAATGGAAGAGTTCGAGTCCAATTACGAGCTCCGGGTGTGAAAAAGTCACAAGTTATAGGGTTCGGAACGTAACACGCAAACTGAGTCCAATTTGAGACGTTGACGAACGGATGGAGCTAACTAGTTTCGACCATCCCGAATCTTATTCCAACACATCAATCGTGTTTGAACAATTGTAATAGAAGATATTGAGTCAAATTATGAGGTCCGGTTGCGAGAAAGTCACTTGTTATAGGCTTCGTAATGTAACACACAAACTGAGTCAAATTAGAGACATTGACGCACGGATGGAGCAAACTTATTCCGATAGTCCCGAATCTTATTCCAATACTTCAAATGTGTTAAAAAAATTGTAATAGAAGATATTGAGATAAATTACGAGGTCCGGTTGCAAGAAAGTCACTTGTTATAGGCTTCGGAATGTAATACACAAACTGAGTCAAATTAGAGACATTGACGCACGGATTGAGCAAACTTCTTCCGACAGTCCCGAATCTAATTCTAACACTTCAAATGTGTTTAAAAAATTGTAATAGAAGATATTGAGATAAATTACGAGGTCCGGTTGCAAGAAAGTCACTTGTTATAGGCTTCGGAATGTAACACACAAACTGAGTCCAATTACAGACATTGACGCACGGATGGAACAAACTTGTTCCGACAGTCCCGAATCTAATTCTAACACTTCAAATGTGTTAAAAAAATTGTAATAAAAGATATTGAGATAAATTACGAGGTCCGGTTGCAAGAAAGTCACTTGTTATAGGCTTCGGAATGTAACACACAAACTGAGTCCAATTAGAGACATTGACGCACGGATGGAGCAAACTTCTTCCGACAGTCCCGAATCTAATTCTAACACTTCAAATGTGTTAAAAAAATTGTAATAGAAGATATTGAGATAAATTACGAGGTCCGGTTGCAAGAAAGTCACTTGTTATAGGCTTCGGAATGTAATACACAAACTGAGTCCAATTACAGACATTGACGCACGGATGGAGCAAACTTCTTCCGACAGTGCCGAATCTTATTCCAACACATCAAATGTGTTGGAACAATTCTAATAGAAGATATTGAGTCAAATTACGAGGTTCGGTTGCGAGAAAGTCACTTGTTATAGGCTTCGGAATGTAACACACAAACTAAGTCCAATTAGAGGCATTGACGCACGGATGGAGCAAACTTCTTCCGACCGTCCCGAATCCTATTCCAACACTTCAAATGTGTTAGAACAATTCTAATAGAAGATATTGAATCAAATTACGAGGTCCGGTTGCGAGAAAGTCACTTGTTATAGGCTTCGGAATGTAACACACATACTGAGTCCAATTAGAGACATTGACGCATGGATGGAACAAACATCTTCCGACAGTCCTGAATCTTATTCCAACACTTCAAATGTCTTAAAACAATTGTAATAGAAGATATTGAGTCAAATTACGAGGTCCGGTTGCGAAAAAGTCAGTAATTATAGGCTTAGGAATGTAACACCCAAACTATGTCCAATTAGAGACATTGACGAACGAATGGAGCAAACTTGTTCCGCTTGTCCCGAATCCTGTTCCAAGACTTCAAATGTGTTGAAGCAATAATAATGGAATAGTTTGAGTAAAATTAAGAGGTCCGGTTGTGAGAAAGTTACTTGTTATAGGCATCGGAATGTAACACACAAACTGAGTCCAATTAGAGACATTGACGCACGGATGGAGCAAACTTGTTCCGACAGTCCTGAATCTAATTCCAACACTTCAAATGTGTTACAACAATTGTATTAGAAGATATTGAGTGAAATTATAAGGTCCGGTTGCGAAAAAGTCAGTATTTATAGGCTTAGGAATGTAACGCACAAACTGAGTATAATTAGAGACATTGACGAACGAATGGAGCAAACTTGTTCCGACAGTCCCGAATCTTCTTCCAACACTTCAAATGTGTTGAAAAAAGAATAATGGAATAGTTTGAGTAAAATTACGAGGTCCGGTTGCGAGAAAGTCACTTGTTATAGGCTTCGGAATGTAACACACAAATTGAGTCAAATTAGAGACATTGACGCACGGATGGAGCAAACTTATTCCGACAGTCCCGAATCTAATTCCAACACTTCAAATGTGTTAAAACAATTGTAATAGAAGATATTGAGTCAAATTACGAGGTCCGGTTGCAAGAAAGTCTCTTTTATATAGGCTTCGGAATGTAACACTCTGATATTCGCTTAAAAGTGCGTATTTTCCATTGTTATCTTCTAAGTGTTATCACACTCTCCTACGTTAAAATACTTTATTTATCTACTTTTCTACGTAGAAGTCTCTTTTGTTGCGTAGAACACACTTTTCTGGACGAAATGGTATATTTGCATGCATTAAACACATTTTTGGAAGTCTAGACATTGAGTCGTTCTGATAAAGTCTCATTACGCGCTTCTTCTATCGCAGGAAACCCCGATGGGACAATTCTCGAGAATGCGGGCCCACAATCAACCTCTAGAACCTATGATCAAAGCTCAAGAGCCAGTGGGCTAAGATAAGAAGTTACCAGCCAAATGATGGGAGAACCAGAGAGTCGAAAAAGCTAGAGAAAAGATCGAGAGAGAAAGAGAGCCAAATACCTCGAGAGGAGATTAAAGAGATTAAAGCTTATAAACCAACACAAGGCAAGTGCTTGCTCAGTTGGTAAAGCATGCAGAAAACCAAGTCAAAGATCAAGATTCAAGACCCTCTGCTAGCATTTTCTCTTTATTTTTGTAATAATTTCTCTCTCCTCTCTCTAAATCCTCATTCTCTCTCTACTCTCAATATCAACCACCCGACCCTATCTCCTTCCGAAATCACTCGATCCTATAGCCTAACTTGGCCGATCTCCACCGTCCGATGATCCATCCGATCATCATCATCCATTCTACCGTCCGATCATCAGCATATCTTCAGATCTTTCCTCCGATCACCCATCGGTGATCTTGGAATCCAGTGGCCCTCATCATTCCATGTCCAATCATACGGGCCATGGATAAGCTAGAGAGGGGCCCATGAGCAATGACCCACGGCCTAGTCATAGGGTGGACCCCACATCTTTTATTAGAAAGTAACCCTTGATTTCACAGAAAAGTGAACTTTCCTCTCCATGTCTTGAAAATTAAAACATAATATTTTCATCTAGAAACCTTCTTTTCTCTCACAAAGATTTTTTGGAGATATTTTAAAAATAGGAAACTCTTTCTACAAAAGAATGTTTTAAAGAAAATGAATTTTTTTTGAACATGGAAAGAAAAGTTTGCCAAAAACTAAATTTTTTGTTCTTGAGAAAAGATTTTTTTTAAATAGAAGGATTCTCCATTAATAAAGAGATGTGGGTCCACCTAAAAGAATAAAGGACCGTTGGGCTCATAGGATTGACAAGAGTTCCCATTTTTAAAGAAATAATCAAAGGGGATACTCTCAAAAAGGAGAAACCGAACCTAGAGTTTCCAAATAGGGAGGAAACCTTAAACATATCCCCTTCTCTCCTCATTCTCTCCACCACGTTTTTGGAAGGAGGATAAAAGTCCCAAGCTGTTACAGCCTTCCCCCTCATATTTTCTTCTCCCCACGCTCCTTCTCTCTCCCTCAACTCTCTCACTTTCTAATTTTTTACCCCAAGCCGTTAGCCACTTCTTCTTCTCCCCACGTTTTCTTCTCCTCCATTCCCTCTCGTCTCTTCTCTGTTGAACGGTTTTAGCAAGGGAGAACCCAAACCATCCACTCCATTATCCTCTCCATGACCGCCCCCATTTCCATCTCTTCTCCATCTAAACCCAAGCTGCTCCATGCTCATCTCCCAAGCAATTAAAACCAGCAAAAAAAAAAAAAAAAGGAAGTGAAGAAGAGAGGAGGAGGTGGTCTGCACCTCCTCTACCGCCTCCACCACGACCTGCAACTCTGAGTTGCAGGCCTGCTAGCACACTCCGCCCCCTCTCCTCCTCACCTGCGTGCGCCTCTGCAATACCTCTAGCACCACTGTCCGCAACTCACACCATCACCCGGAATCCCAGCAAGCTTCCACGGTCTTCCTTGCTAGTGTGCGACCTGCAACTCCTCCAATCTGCAACTCCAGTTAAGGAGCCATTCCACGATCGCTTCTCTCCAACGGTTGCTGGAGTTGTAACCGACAACTCCAGTTCTTCCAAGCCTTCCCAGCCGCTGTCTCCACGTTCTTGATAGTAAGGTTTTTTCCGCGTCGTTGGTTACGGAAACCCTAAAATCAACGAGATTTGTAATTTGATCCGAGTTTTAATCCTGCAAAATATGCAATATTGTATAGGGATTCGTGTCGGATGTCGATCCGCACTCGGGGTTAGTGTGCGTAATTCAAAGACATGAAATGGCGGATTTTTATCAAGAAAACATGGAGAGGTGAGAATGGTGATGGATTTAAAACATGCTTAATGATTTTTAGAGAGAGAAATTACCACAAACAACCAAAAACACAAAAGTAAACTAACAAATGCAAAGATAACTCCAAACAAATTTTATTCATTAATCAAAATGAGAAATACAACTCATTCAAGGAACCATATATTGACCCTAACTAGTAAGCGGTAACAAATCTAGAGAGAGAAGATGGCAAAACCCACTTTTTAGAGAGAGAATTGGGAGAACAACTAGAGAAAAATTAGAGGGAGAGAAATAGAGAAAGTCTTACCATGATTCGGCCCTTTAGGATGATGGGGACCATGAATGGAGCTCGGAACGTTCTCCGAGTTGCTGCCTATGTGGGGAGCGCTTCAGCAGACACGGAGATGATCTTGAGCGCAGTGATGGTGATCAGCCGAAGCAAGTGGAAGGAGGCTCGCCTGGAGGAGCTGTTTGTAATGGAGGCGACCCAAGAGATGGTGGCTGCTCTTGCCGGTCATGATGACAAGTGGGTAAGGCGGTGGCGCAGCACCGTGAGTGAGAAAATCCAAAAGAGAGGGGCGTTCCCTTTTGTTTTTAGACAAGGGGGCGGCAAGGTTTGAAAACGTGGAGTGCGAGATCGTGGGAAGGAGATGATGATGGAAATAGGTCAGAACGTGGAGGAGATGGCTGCTGTGGCAGCAAGCGATGGAAGAAGAGGACGCTGGTTGTGTGGGGCGTTAATAGTTTGGGACGGCTGGTAATGGGAGAGGAAGTGGATGGGATGTAGCGTGAAAGGGAAAAAGAGGAGAAAGATGGTGGATGGGGAAGAAGGCGGAGGCCAGCAGGTGAGGAGAATGAAGCGGAGGTGGCCGGAGTTGCTGCCTGCAACTCCGGCAGTGGAAGTGATGAAAACGATGAAGACACCGGAGAAGACACCGGCGAAGGTTGAACCAGCAACGTTGATGGCTTCAGTGGTCGTCCAGGGCTTGAAGATGGAAAGGGGCAACCTTGAGGCAGCGATATGCAGCAGGCGGAGGTATTGCAAAAGGTTGCGGCCGGAGTTGCAGCCTACAACTCCGGTGAAAACGTGAAGAGGAAGGCGAAGAAGATGAAGGAGACGAAGGTGAAAGAAGGAAAGAGAGAAGAGGAAAATGTAGGGAAGGATTTTGGGGAAGGAGAGGAGAAGAAAAGAGGGGGATTAGAGTTCGAACGAACCCTTCTCCCTCCTCTTATAAAGCTCCCTATTTCCATTAATGGAAATAGGGTATTTTTTGAAAATAAAAAAATAATTTTTTTTTTTTTTTTTTTTTTTTTAAAGTAAAAACCTACTTTATTATGGGGAATCTCCCCAATTAGTGGACCCCCCATTTTTTAATTAAAATTATTTTGAAATTCACGGAGTCCACTAACCGGTCGGACAGCGGGTCGATGATGATGGGCCCGGCTATTGGCCCACATGGACTGATGATGTCCATCGTCTCACAAGATGATGTGACAGACATTCTGATGGCGATCGGATGGATGGTGACTTGATTGGGACCCAGATTGGTAGATCGACGGATCTAGAGAGATCCAACGGTCCGATTGAAGATCCAACGGTCCGATGGAAGATCCAACGGTCAGAAAGCTAAAGGAGATGAGATAGAGCCGAAGGGTAGGAGTTCTGGGGTTAGGTCAGTAGATTCGAGGATCGAGAGATGAAGAGAGAGAGAGAATAAGAAGAGATGAGAGAAAAAGTATCAAAAAAATGGAAAAAAGCACTGGCAGAGGGTCTGGAACCCTGGTCTTCACTGTGACCATCCTCACGCTTCTCCAGTAGAGTCGACTATCATTCCTTGCTGACTCATGTGGCTTTAAACGCTTTGGTCCGTCTCTTGGTCATTGGCTCTCCTGCTCTCTTCGTTCTTTGGGCCGGCTTTTTGGTCCTCTTATTCAGCCCATATTTGGCCCATATCTTCTAGTCATAGCATGTGGGCTCTTTAAGCTTTGATAATGGGCTTTCATGATCGATTTGGGCCCACAAGTCTCGAGAATCGTCCCATCGGGGTTTCCTGCGACAGAAGAAGCGCGTAATGAGACTCTATCAGAATGACTTCATATCTAGACTTCCGAAAATGTGTTTAATGCATGCAAATATACCATTTCGTCCAGAAAAGTGTGTTCTACACAATGAGATAGACTCTTACGTAGAAAAGTGGATAATTAGAGCAGTTTTACGTAGGAGAGTGCGATAACGCTAACAGGATAAGTGCTTAAAATAAGCACTTTTGAGCGAATATCAGTTCTCCTTTCATCTTTTCTTTTCTTCATCTAACGGCTGCAAGAGGAGTTGCAGCCGCTCTTCTCGAGCAACACCACACTGCCCAGCCATCCTCAAGCAAGCAGCCCCTTTATCTTCTTCTTCTAAATCACGGCCGGAGTTGTAGGTCTACAACTTCAGCGTTAATGGCGTGACTCAAAAGCAAGAAAAAAAAGTAGAAGCAAAAATGGAAAAAAGAAGAAGAGAAGAGAAGGGGAGTTAATCCTCCATCATCGTTGGACCACCTATGTGCTGCCATCACGGTTCTCCATAACCGATGTGAAGGTCGGGTGGGTTTTCTTCATCACCACCAGTTGCTACACCACCGCCCTCCTCTCAGACCATAGTTTGGTTTGGCTTGGCTTGGCCCGATCATTCTCTCCACCTCGATCTCAACTACAACTTCGGGTTGTGTTGGGTACCACAAGCCTCCATCTCCAAATCGTTACTGCCATGGAATGCATTGCTTTCCACGCCTTCATCTTTTCCTTGGATGGTCGAACCTGCACTTAAGCAAGCCATTACAACCATAGATGGCACCACCATCTTCTGTCAACAGCCAGCAACACCCACCACTTCCATGCACACAATCCATCCCACAGTCCAGGTTTCATCATCCTATCAATCATTTCTCTAACCTTTCATGATTTCTTTCTTGTTCATTTTTAATCTTTAGGGCTAGTTTCATTTAATTAGAAGTTCAATTTCATTGTTTTTGTTTGTTTGAAATTTTAAGTTTGGTTGTAATAGAATCAATTGATTTCAATCAATGGAGAGAAGTTTCAGTCAAGAGCTTTTAATCTATCTTATTAAATTTTGCTTATTGTGTTATTCTTATTTTCTCTCACCTCATTTTAGTAGTTAATGATTCTCTCTAGAATAAAAAAAAAAAAAAATTTTATGTTTAATCCACATCACCATTCTCACCTCTCCAAGCTTTTCTAAGAAAAATCTATCATTTTATGTCCTTGAGTCACGCGAACTAACCCCGAGTGCGGATCGACATCCGACACGAATCCCTATAGAAAGCCTGTAATTTTGCAGGAATTTTAAGGCTCGGATCAAATTACAAATCTTGTTGATTCTAGGGTTTCCGTAACCAACGACGCGGAAAAAACCTACTTTCACACTCAAACTGAGTCCAATTAGAGACATTGACGCACGGATGGAGCAAACTTCTTCCGATAGTCCCGAATCTTATTCCAACACTTCAAATGTGTTAAAAATATTGTAATAGAAGATATTGAGATAAATTACGAGGTCCGGTAGCAAGAAAGTCACTTGTTATAGGCTTCGGAATGTAACACACAAACTGAGTCCAATTAGAGACATTGACGCACGGATGGAGCAAACTTCTTCCGACAGTCCCGAATCTAATTCTAACACTTCAAATGAGTTAAAAAAATTGTAATAGAAGATATTGAGATAAATTACGAGGTCCAGTTGCAAGAAAGTCACTTGTTATAGGCTTCGGAATGTAACACACAAACTAAGTCCAATTAGAGACATTGACGCACGGATGGAGCAAACTTGTTCCGACAGTCCCGAATCTAATTCTAACACTTCAAATGTGTTAAAAAAATTGTAATAGAAGATATTGAGGTAAATTACGAGGTCCGGTTGCAAGAAAGTCACTTATTATAGGCTTCGGAATGTAACACACAAACTGAGTCCAATTAGAGACATTGACGCACGGAAGGAGCAAACTTCTTCCGACAGTCCCGAATCTAATTCTAACACTTCAAATGTGTTAAAAAAATTGTAATAGAAGATATTGAGATAAATTACGAGGTAAGAAAGTCAATTGTTATAGGCTTCGGAATGTAACACACAAACTAAGTCCAATTACAGACATTGACGCACGGATGGAGCAAACTTGTTCCGACAGTCCCGAATCTAATTCTAACACTTCAAATGTGTTAAAAAAATTGTAATAGAAGATATTGACATAAATTTCGAGGTCCGGTTGCAAGAAAGTCACTTGTTATAGGCTTCGGAATGTAACACACAAACTGAGTCCAATTAGAGACATTGACGCACGGATGGAGCAAACTTCTTCCGACAGTGCCGAATCTTATTCCAACACATCAAATGTGTTGGAACAATTCTAATAGAAGATATTGAGTCAAATTACGAGGTCCGGTTGCGAGAAAGTCACTTGTTATAGGCTTCGGACTGTAACACACAAACTGAGTCCAATTACATACATTGACGCATGGATGGAGCAAACTTCTTCCGACAGTCCTGAATCTTATTCCAACACATCAAATGTGTTAGAACAATTGTAATAGAAGATATTGAGTCAAATTACGAGGTCCGGTTGGGACAAAGTCACTTGTTATAGGCTTCGGAATGTAACAAACAAACTAAGTCCAATTAGAGGCATTTACGCACGGATGGAGCAAACTTCTTTCCACAGTCCCGAATCTTATTCCAACACTTCAAATGTGTTAGAACAATTGTAATACAAGATATTGAGTCAAATTACGAGGTCCGGTTGCGAGAAAGTCACTTGTTATAGGCTTCGGAATGGAACACACAAACCGAGTCCAATTACATACATTGACGCATGGATGGAGCAAACTTCTTCCGACAGTCCCGAATCTTATTCCAACACATCAAATCTGTTAGAACAATTGTAATAGAAGATATTGAGTCAAATTACGAGGTCCGGTTGCGAGAAAGTCACTTGTTATAGGCTTCGGAATGTAACAAACAAAATGAGTCCAATTAGAGGCATTTACGCACGGACGGAGCAAACTTCTTTCGACAGTCCCGAATCTTAATCCAACACTTCAAATGTGTTAGAACAATTGTAATAGAAGATATTGAGTCAAATTACAAGGTCCAGTTGCGAGAAAGTCACTTGTGTATAGGCTTCGGAATGTAATACCCAAACTGAGTCCAATTACATACATAGACGCATGGATGGAGCAAACTTCTTCCGACAGTCTTGAATCTTATTCCAACACATCAAACGTGTTAGAACAATTGTAATAGAAGATATTGAGTCAAATTACGAGGTCCGGTTGCAAGAAAGTCACTTGTTATAGGCTTCGGAATGTAACACACAAACTGAGTCAAATTAGAGACATTGACGCACGGATGGAGCAAACTTATTCCGATAGTCCCGAATCTTATTCCAACACTTCAAATGTGTTAAAACAATTGTAATAGAAGATATTGAGTCAAATTACGAGGTCCGGTTGCGAGAAAGTCACTTGTTATAGGCTTCGGAATGTAGCACACAAACTGAGTCCAATTACAAAGATTGACGCATGGATGGAGCAAACTTGTTCCGACTGTCCCGAATCTAATTCTAACACTTCAAATGTGATAAAAAAATTATAATAGAAGATATTGAGATAAATTACGAGGTCCGGGTGCAAGAAAGTCACCTGTTATAGGCTTCGGAATGTAACACACAAACTGAGTCCAATTAGAGGCATTGACGCACGGATGGAGCAAACTTCTTCCGACCGTCCCGAATCCTATTCCAACACTTCTAATGTGTTAGAACAATTCTAATAGAAGATATTGAATCAAATTACGAGGTCCGGTAGCGAGAAAGTCACTTGTTATAGGCTTCGGAATGTAACACACATACTGAGTCCAATTAGAGACATTGACGCACGGATGGAACAAACATATTCCGACTGTCCCGAATCTTATTCCAACACTTCAAATGTGTTACAACAATTGTAATAGAAGATATTGAGTGAAATTATAAGGTCCGGTTGCAAAAAAGTCCGTATTTATAGGCTTAGGAATGTAACGCACAAACTGAGTCCAATTAGAGACATTAACGAACGAATGGAGCAAACTTTTTCCGACAGTCCCGAATCTTCTTCCAACACTTCAAATGTGTTAGAACAATTGTAATAGAAGATATTGAGTCAAATAACAAGGTCCGGTTGCGAGAAAGTCACTTGTTATAGGCTTCGGAATGTAACACACATACTGAGTCCAATTAGAGACATTGACGCACGGATGGAACAAACATCTTCCGACAGTCCCGAATCTTATTCCAACACTTCAAATGTCTAAAAACAATTGTAATAGAAGATATTGAGTCAAATTACGATGTCCGGTTGCGAAAAAGTCAGTAATTATAGGCTTAGGAATGTAACACCCAAACTCTATCCAATTAGAGACATTGACGAACGAATGGAGCAAACTTGTTCCGCCTGTGCCGAATCCTATTCCAAGACTTCAAATGTGTTAAAAAAATTGTAATAGAAGATATTGAGATAAATTACGAGGTCCGGTTGCTAGAAAGTCACTTGTTATAGGCTTCGGAATGTAACACACAAACTGGGTCCAATTAGAGGCATTGACGCACGGATGGAGCAAACTTCTTCCGACCGTCCCGAATCTTATTCCAACACTTCAAATGTGTTAGAACAATTCTAATAGAAGATATTGAATCAAATTACGAGGTCCGGTTGCGAGAAAGTCACTTGTTATAGGCTTCGGAATGTAACACACATACTAAGTCCAATTAGAGACATTGACGCACGGATGGAACAAACATCTTCCGACAGTCCCGAATCTTATTCCAACACATCAAATGTGTTGGAACAATTCTAATAGAAGATATTGAGTCAAATTACGAGGTCCGGTTGCGAGAAAGTCACTTGTTATAGGCTTTGGAATGTAACACACAAACTGAGTCCCATTAGAGGCATTGACGCACGGATGGAGCAAACTTCTTCCGACTGTCCCGAATCTTACTCCAACACTTCAAATGTGTTAGAACAATTCTAATAGAAGATATTGAATCAAATTACGAGGTCCGGTTGCGAGAAAGTCACTTGTTATAGGCTTCGGAATGTAACACACATACTAAGTCCAATTAGAGACATTGACGCACGGATGGAACAAACATCTTCCGACAGTCCCGAATCTTATTCCAACACATCAAATGTGTTGGAACAATTCTAATAGAAGATATTGAGTCAAATTACGAGGTCCGGTTGCGAGAAAGTCACTTGTTATAGGCTTTGGAATGTAACACACAAACTGAGTCCCATTAGAGGCATTGACGCACGGATGGAGCAAACTTCTTCCGACTGTCCCGAATCTTACTCCAACACTTCAAATGTGTTAGAACAATTCTAATAGAAGATATTGAATCAAATTACGAGGTCCGGTTGCGAGAAAGTCACTTGTTATAGGCTTCGGAATGTAACACACATACTGAGTCCAATTAGAGACATTGACGCACGGATGGAACAAACATCTTCCGACAGTCCCGAATCTTATTCCAACACTTCAAATGTCTTAAAACAATTGTAATAGAAGATATTGAGTCAAATTACGAGGTCCGGTTGCGAAAAAGTCAGTAATTATAGGCATAGGAATGTAACACCCAAACTATGTCCAATTAGAGACATTGATGAACGAATGGAGCAAACTTGTTCCGCCAGTCCCGAATCCTGTTCCAAGACTTCAAATGTGTTGAAGCAATAATAATGGAATAGTTTGAGTAAAATTACGAGGTCTGGTTGTGAGAAAGTTACTTGTTATAGGCATCAGAATGTAACACACAAACTGAGTCCAATTAGAGACATTGACGCACGGATGGAGCAAACTTGTTCCGACAGTCCCGAATCTAATTCCAACACTTCAAATGTGTTACAACAATTGTACTAGAAGATATTGAGTGAAATTATAAGGTCCGGTAGCGAAAAAGTCAGTATTTATAGGCTTAGGAATGTAACGCACAAACGGAGTCCAATTAGAGACATTGACGAACGAATGGAGCGAACTTGTTCCGACAGTCCCGAATCTTCTTCCAACACTTCAAATGTGTTGAAAAAAGAATAATGGAATAGTTTGAGTTAAATTACGAGGTCCGGTTGCGAGAAATTCACTTGTTATAGGCTTCGGAATGTAACACACAAACTGAGTCAAATTAGAGACATTGACGCACAGATGGAGCAAACTTATTCCGACAGTCCCGAATCTAATTCCAACACTTCAAATGTGTTAGAACAATTGTAATAGAAGATATTGAGTCAAATTACGAGGTCCGGTTGCAAGAAAGTCTCTTTTATATAGGCTTTGGAATGTAACACACAAACTGAGTCCAATTAGAGCCATTGACGCACGGATGGAGCAAACTTCTTCCGACAGTACCGAATCTTATTCCAACACATCAAATGTGTTAGAACAATTATAATAGAAGATATTGAGTCAAATTACGAGGTCCGGTTGCGAGAAAGTCACTTGTTATAGGCTTCGCAATGTAACAAACAAACTGAGTCCACTTAGAGGCATTTACGCACGGATGCAGCAAACTTCTTTCCACAGTCCCGAATCTTATTGCAACACTTCAAATCTGTTAGAACAATTGTAATAGAAGATATTGAGTCAAATTACGAGGTCCAGTTGCGAGAAAGTCACTTGTTATAGGCTTCGGAATGTAACACACAAACTGAGTCCAATTACATACATTGATGGATGGATGGAGCAAACTTCTTCCGACAGTCCCGAATCTTATTCCAACACATCAAATGTGTTAGAACAATTGTAATAGAAGATATTGAGTCAAATTACGAGGTCCGGTTGAGAGAAAGTCACTTGTTATAGGCTTCGGAATGTAACAAACAAAATGAGTCCAATTAGAGGCATTTACGCACGGACGGAGCAAACTTCTTTCGACAGTCCCGAATCTTAATCCAACACTTCAACTGTGTTAGAACAATTTTAATCGAAGATATTGAGTCAAATTACAAGGTCCGGTTGCGAGAAAGTCACTTGTTGTAGGCTTCGGAATGTAACACACAAACTTAGTCCAATTACAGACATTGAAGCACGGATGGAGCAAACTTGTTCCGACAGTCCCGAATCTAATTCTAACACTCCAAATGTGTTAAAAAAATTGTAATAGAAGATATTGAGATAAATTACGAGGTTCGGTTGCAAGAAAGTCACTTGTTATAGGCTTCGGAATGTAACACACAAACTGGGTCCAATTAGAGGCATTGACGCACGGATGGAGCAAACTTCTTCCGACCGTCCCGAATCTTATTCCAACACTTCAAATGTGTTAGAACAATTCTAATAGAAGATATTGAATCAAATTACGAGGTCCGGTTGCGAGAAAGTCACTTGTTATAGGCTTCGGAATGTAAGACACATACTAAGTCCAATTAGAGACATTGACGCACGGATGGAACAAACATCTTCCGACAGTCCCAAATCTTATTCCAACACATCAAATGTGTTGGAACAATTCTAATAGAAGATATTGAGTCAAATTCCGTGGTCCGCTTGCGAGAAAGTCACTTGTTATAGGCTTCGGAATGTAACACACAAACTGAGTCCAATTAGAGGCATTGACGCACGGATGGAGCAAACTTCTTCCGACCGTCCCGAATCTTATTGCAACACTTCAAATGTGTTAGAACAATTCTAATAGAAGATATTGAATCAAATTACGAGGTCCGGTTGCGAGAAAGTCACTTGTTATAGGCTTCGGAATGTACCACACATACTGAGTCCAATTAGAGACATTGACGCACAGATGGAACAAACATCTTCCGACAGTTCCGAATCTTATTCCAACACTTCAATTGTCTTAAAACAATTGTAATAGAAGATATTGAGTCAAATTACGAGGTCCGGTTGCGAAAAAGTCAGTAATTACAGGCTTAGGAATGTAACACCCAAACTATGTCCTATTAGAGACATTGACGAACGAATGGAGCAAACTTGTTCCGCCTGTCCCGAATCCTGTTCCAAGACTTCAAATGTGTTGAAGCAATAATAATGGAATAGTTTGAGTAAAATTACGAGGTCCGGTTGAGAGAAAGTTACTTGTTATAGGCATCGGAATGTAACACACAAACTGAGTCCAATTAGAGACATTGACGCACGGATGGAGCAAACTTGTTCCGACAGTCCCGAATCTAATTCCAAAACTTCAAATGTGTTACAACAATTGTAATAGAAGATATTGAGTGAAATTATGAGGTCCGGTTGCGAAAAAGTCAGTATTTATAGGCTTAGGAATGTAACGCACAAACTGAGTCCAATTGGAGACATTGACGAACGAATGGAGCAAACTTGTTCCGACAGTCCCGAATCTTCTTCCAACAGTTCAAAGGTGTTGAAAAAAGAATAGTGGAATAGTTTGAGTAAAATTACGAGGTCCGGTTGCGAGAAAGTCACTTGTTATAGGCTTCAGAATGTAACACACAAACAGAGTCAAATTAGAGACATTGACGCACGGATGGAGCAAACTGATTCCGACAGTCCCGAATCTAATTCCAACACTTCAAATGTGTAAAAACAATTGTAATAGAAGATATTGAGTCAAATAACGAGGTCCGGTTGCAAGAAAGTCTCTTTTATATAGGCTTCGGAATGTAACACACAAACTGAGTCCAATTAGAGGCATTTACGCACGGATGGAGCAAACTTCTTTCCACAGTCCCGAATCTTATTCCAACACTTCAAATGCGTTAGAACAGTTGTAATAGAAGATATTCAGTCAAATTACGAGGTCCGGTTGCGAGAAAGTCACTTGTTATAGGCTTCGGAATGTAACACACAAACTGAGTCCAATTACATACATTGACGCATGGATGGAGCAAACTTTTTCCGACAGTCCCGAATCTTATTCCAACACTTCAAATGTGTTAAAAAAATTATAATAGAAGATATTGAGATAAATTACGAGGTCTGATTGCAAGAAAGTCACTTGTTATAGGCTTCGGAATGTAACACACAAACTGAGTCCAATTAGAGACATTGACGCACGGATGGAGCAAACTTATTCCGATAGTCCCGAATCTTATTCCAACACTTCAAATGTGTTAGAACAATTCTAATAGAAGATATTGAATCAAATTACGAGGTCCGGTTGCGAGAAAGTCACTTGTTATAGGCTTCGGAATGTAAGACACATACTAAGTCCAATTAGAGACATTGACGCACGGATGGAACAAACATCTTCCGACAGTCCCAAATCTTATTCCAACACATCAAATGTGTTGGAACAATTCTAATAGAAGATATTGAGTCAAATTCCGTGGTCCGCTTGCGAGAAAGTCACTTGTTATAGGCTTCGGAATGTAACACACAAACTGAGTCCAATTAGAGGCATTGACGCACGGATGGAGCAAACTTCTTCCGACCGTCCCGAATCTTATTGCAACACTTCAAATGTGTTAGAACAATTCTAATAGAAGATATTGAATCAAATTACGAGGTCCGGTTGCGAGAAAGTCACTTGTTATAGGCTTCGGAATGTAACACACATACTGAGTCCAATTAGAGACATTGACGCACAGATGGAACAAACATCTTCCGACAGTTCCGAATCTTATTCCAACACTTCAATTGTCTTAAAACAATTGTAATAGAAGATATTGAGTCAAATTACGAGGTCCGGTTGCGAAAAAGTCAGTAATTACAGGCTTAGGAATGTAACACCCAAACTATGTCCTATTAGAGACATTGACGAACGAATGGAGCAAACTTGTTCCGCCTGTCCCGAATCCTGTTCCAAGACTTCAAATGTGTTGAAGCAATAATAATGGAATAGTTTGAGTAAAATTACGAGGTCCGGTTGAGAGAAAGTTACTTGTTATAGGCATCGGAATGTAACACACAAACTGAGTCCAATTAGAGACATTGACGCACGGATGGAGCAAACTTGTTCCGACAGTCCCGAATCTAATTCCAAAACTTCAAATGTGTTACAACAATTGTAATAGAAGATATTGAGTGAAATTATGAGGTCCGGTTGCGAAAAAGTCAGTATTTATAGGCTTAGGAATGTAACGCACAAACTGAGTCCAATTGGAGACATTGACGAACGAATGGAGCAAACTTGTTCCGACAGTCCCGAATCTTCTTCCAACAGTTCAAAGGTGTTGAAAAAAGAATAGTGGAATAGTTTGAGTAAAATTACGAGGTCCGGTTGCGAGAAAGTCACTTGTTATAGGCTTCAGAATGTAACACACAAACAGAGTCAAATTAGAGACATTGACGCACGGATGGAGCAAACTGATTCCGACAGTCCCGAATCTAATTCCAACACTTCAAATGTGTAAAAACAATTGTAATAGAAGATATTGAGTCAAATTACGAGGTCCGGTTGCAAGAAAGTCTCTTTTATATTGGCTTCGGAATGTAACACACAAACTGAGTCCAATTAGAGGCATTTACGCACGGATGGAGCAAACTTCTTTCCACAGTCCCGAATCTTATTCCAACACTTCAAATGCGTTAGAACAGTTGTAATAGAAGATATTCAGTCAAATTACGAGGTCCGGTTGCGAGAAAGTCACTTGTTATAGGCTTCGGAATGTAACACACAAACTGAGTCCAATTACATACATTGACGCATGGATGGAGCAAACTTTTTCCGACAGTCCCGAATCTTATTCCAACACTTCAAATGTGTTAAAAAAATTATAATAGAAGATATTGAGATAAATTACGAGGTCTGATTGCAAGAAAGTCACTTGTTATAGGCTTCGGAATGTAACACACAAACTGAGTCCAATTAGAGACATTGACGCACGGATGGAGCAAACTTATTCCGATAGTCCCGAATCTTATTCCAACACTTCAAATGTGTTAAAACAATTGTAATAGAAGATATTGAGTCAAATTACGAGGTCCGGTCGAGAGAAAGTCACTTGTTATAAGCTTCGGAATGTAACACACAAACTGAGTCAAATTAGAGACATTGACGCACGGATGGAGCAAACTTATTCCGATAGTCCCGAATCTTATTCCAACACTTCAAATGTATTAAAACAATTGTAATAGAAGATATTGAATCAAATTACGAGGTCCGGTTGCGAGAAAGTCACTTGTTATAGGTTTCGGAATGTAACAAACAAACTAAGTCCAATTAGAGTCATTTACGCACGGATGGAGCAAACTTCTTTCCACAGTCCCGAATCTTATTGCAACACTTCAAATGTGTTAGAACAATTCTAATAGAAGATATTGAATCAAATTACGAGGTCCGGTTGCGAGAAAGTCACTTGTTATAGGCTTCGGAATGTAACACACATACTGAGTCCAATTAGAGACATTGACGCACGGATGGAAGAAACATCTTCCGACAGTTCCGAATCTTATTCCAACAATTCAAATGTCTTAAAACAATTGTAATAGAAGATATTGAGTCAAATTACGAGGTCCGGTTGCGAGAAAGTCACTTGTTATAGGCTTCGGAATGTAACACACATACTAAGTCCAATTAGAGACATTGACGCACGGATGGAACAAACATCTTCCGACAGTCCCGAATCTTATTCCAACACATCAAATGTGTTGGAACAATTCTAATAGAAGATATTGAATCAAATTACGAGGTCCGGTTGCGAGAAAGTCACTTGTTATAGGCTTCGGAATGTAACACACAACTGAGTCCAAT
Source organism: Euptelea pleiosperma (assembly GCA_035048495.1). Lineage (NCBI taxonomy): Eukaryota > Viridiplantae > Streptophyta > Magnoliopsida > Ranunculales > Eupteleaceae > Euptelea > Euptelea pleiosperma. The sequence goes on from CM068548.1 coordinate 660,820, forward strand.
TAGAGGCATTGACGCACGGATGGAGCAAACTTCTTCCGACTGTCCCGAATCTTACTCCAACACTTCAAATGTGTTAGAACAATTCTAATAGAAGATATTGAATCAAATTACGAGGTCCGGTTGCGAGAAAGTCACATGTTATAGGCTTCGGAATGTAACAAACAAACTAAGTCCAATTAGAGTCATTTACGCACGGATGGAGCAAACTTCTTTCGACAGTCCCGAATCTTATTCCAACACATCAAACGTGTTAGAACAATTGTAATAGAAGATATTGAGTCAAATTACGAGGTCCGGTTGCGAGAAAGTCACTTGTTATAGGCTTCGGAATGTAACACACAAACTGAGTCAAATTAGAGACATTGACGCACGGATGGAGCAAACTTATTCCGATAGTCCCGAATCTTATTCCAACACTTCAAATGTGTTAAAACAATTGTAATAGAAGATATTGAGTCAAATTACGAGGTCCGGTTGCGAGAAAGTCACTTGTTATAGGCTTCGGAATGTAACACACAAACTGAGTCAAATTAGAGACATTGACGCACGGATGGAGCAAACTTATTCCGATAGTCCCGAATCTTATTCCAACACTTCAAATGTGTTAAAACAATTGTAGTAGAAGATATTGAGTCAAATTACGAGGTCCGGTTGCGAGAAAGTCACTTGTTATAGGCCTCGGAATGTAACACACAAACTGAGTCCAATTACAGACATTGACGCACGGCTGGAGCAAACTTGTTCCGACAGTCCCGAATCTAATTCTAACACTTCAAATGTGTTAAAAAAATTGTAATAGAAGATATTGAGATAAATTACGAGGTCCGGCTGCAAGAAAGTCACTTGTTATAGGCTTCGGAATGTAACACACAAACTGAATCCAATTAGAGACAATGACGCACGGATGGAGCAAACTTCTTCCGACAGTGCCGAATCTTATTCCAACACATCAAATGTGTTGGAACAATTCCAATAGAAGATATTGAGTCAAATTACGAGGTCCGGTTGCGAGAAAGTCACTTGTTATAGGCTTCGGAATGTAACAAATAAACTGAGTCCAATTAGAGGCAGTTACGCACGGATGGAGCAAACTTCTTTCCACAGTCCCGAATCTTATTTCAACACTTCAAATGCGTTAGAACAGTTGTAATAGAAGATATTGAGTCAAATTACGAGGTCCGGTTGCGAGAAAGTCACTTGTTATAGGCCTCGGAATGTAACACACAAACTAAGTCCAATTACAGACATTGACGCACGGCTGGAGCAAACTTGTTCCGACAGTCCCGAATCTAATTCTAACACTTCAAATGTGTTAAAAAAATTATAATAGAAGATATTGAGATAAATTACGAGGTCCGGCTGCAAGAAAGTCACTTGTTATAGGCTTCGGAATGTAACACACAAACTGAGTCCAATTAGAGACATTGACGCACGGATGGAGCAAACTTCTTCCGACAGTCCCGAATCTTATTCAGACACATCAAATGTGTTAGAACAATTGTAATAGAAGATATTGAGTCAAATTACGAGGTCCGGTCGCAAGAAAGTCAATTGTTATAGGCTTCGGAATGTAACACACAAACTGAGTCAAATTAGAGACATTGACGCACGGATGGAGCAAACTTATTCCGATAGTCCCGAATCTTATTCCAACACTTCAAATGTGTTAAAACAATTGTAATAGAAGATATTGAGTCAAATTACGAGGTCCGGTTGCGAGAAAGTCACTTGTTATTGGCTTCGGAATGTGACACACAAACTGAGTCCAATTAGAGACATTGACGCACGGATGGAACAAACATCTTCCGACAGTCCCGAATCTTATTCCAACACATCAAATGTGTTGGAACAATTCTAATAGAAGATATTGAGTCAAATTACGAGGTCCGGTTGCGAGAAAGTCACTTGTTATAGGCTTCGGAATGTAACACACAAACTGAGTCCAATTAGAGGCATTGACGCACGGATGGAGCAAACTTCTTCCGACTGTCCCGAATCTTACTCCAACACTTCAAATCTTTTAGAACAATTCTAATAGAAGATATTGAATCAAATTACGAGGTCCGGTTGCGAGAAAGTCACTTGTTATAGGCTTCGGAATGTAACACACATACTGAGTCCAATTAGAGACATTGACGCACGGATGGAACAAATATCTTCCGACAGTCCTGAATCTTATTCCAACACATCAAATGTGTTAGAACAATTGTAATAGAAGATATTGAGTCAAATTACGAGGTCCGGTTGCGAGAAAGTCACTTGTTATAGGCCTCGGAATGTAACACACAAACTGAGTCCAATTGATATTCGCTCAAAAGTGCTTATTTTAAGCAATTATCCTGTAGCGTTATTGCATTCTCCCACGTTAAAATACTCTATTTATCTACTTTTCTACGTAAGAGTCTCTTCTGTTGCGTAGAACACACTTTTCTGGACGAAATGGTATATTTGCATGCATTAAACACATTTTCGGAAGTCTAGATATTAAGCCGTTCTGATAAAGTCTCATTACGCGCTTCTTCTGTCGCAGGAAACCCCGATGGGACGATTCTCAAGACTTGTGGGCCCAAATCGATCATGAAAGCCCATTATCAAAGCTTAAAAAGCCCACATGCTATGACTAGAAGATATGGGCCAAATATGGGCTGAATAAGAGGACCAAAAAGCCGGCCCAAAGAACGAAGAGAGTAGGAGAGCCAATGACCAAGAGACGGACCAAAGCGTTTAAAGCCACATGAGTCAGCAAAGAATGATGGTCGACTCTACTGGAGAAGCGTGAGGATGTCACAGTGAAGACCAGGGTTCCAGACCCTCCGCCAGTGCTTTTTTCCATTTTTTTTGATACTTTTTCTCTCATTTCTTCTTATTCTCTCTCTCTCTTCATCTCTCGATCCTCGAATCTACTGACCTAACCCCAGAACTCCTGCCCATCAGCTCTATCTCATCTCCCTTAGCTTTCTGACCGTTGGATCTTCCATCGGACCGTTGGATCTTCAATCGGACCGTTGGATCTCTCTAGATCCGTCGATCCACCAATCTGAGTCCCAATCAAGTCACCATCCATCCGATCGCCATCAGAATGTCTATCACATCATCTTGTGAGATGATGGACATCATCAGTCCATGTGGGCCAATAGCCGGGCCCATCTTCATCGACCCGCTGTCCGACCAGTTAGTGGACCCCGCGAATTTCAAAATAATTTTAATTAAATGGGGGGTCCACTAATTGGGGAGATTCCCCATAGAAAAGTAGGTTTTTACTTAAAAAAAAAAAAAAAAAAATGCATTTTTCACGTGGTGACCAAACGCACCTTAAAAAAATGACAAATTTTCAAAATAGAAACCGTGAGTTTCTAAGGGAGAAACCCACGGTTTCTCTCTTTAAAAATGGTTCCCTTGGAAACCCTAAAGGTGGCTCCCTCTCTCCCCCTCCTCTTTCTTCCTTCTTCTACTTCCTCTTTATCTTCTTCTCTATTGATCCGGCGAGCTACACCGGCGAGCAACTCCGGCGGACTGGTTTTTTTTCTTCTTCTTCTTCTTCTTCTTCTTCTTCTTCTTCTTCTTCTTCTCCTTCTTCCATTCTTCTGTTTCAGGTACAGAGGGGCTAACCAGCAAGCCGTCACCCCCATCAACGCACCACCAGCAACCACCTCGCCATTAAAACCGGCGAGCTCCTTCCCGGTTCTCACCACGCCCCCACCTGCAACACATTCTAACGGTAAGGGTTCCTACCCCCCTCTCCTTCTTCCCTTCTCTTCTTCCTCATCTTCTTCTTCCTCCTCCTCCTTTCTGCTTCTTCTTCTTCTTCTTCTTGCCGGAGTTGCAGACCTGCAACTCCGGCGGACTGGTTCTTTTCAACACCGTTTTTACCAACCGGAGTTGCAGGTTGCAACTCCAGTCTACCCCCCCAACGGTGCTCCTACACCGTCTTCATCTCTACTGCCTTCACGAGTTGCAGCTAGCAACCCCCCTCATCCTCAAGGCGTTGCTGCCTCTACAACTCCGGCCACAACCACCGCCTCTAAGCTCCTCTCCTTGGAGCTGCTGCGTCTTGACGCTGCCGCTAGTGTTCCTCCTCGTTCTCAACCCTGCTGCTCCACCCGAACCTCCTTGCCTGTGAGTCATTACCGCCCCTCCATCTTGCTGTTTTTGCACCCTTCCGTCGCCGGAGTTGCACGCAGCAACTCCGGCCAAAATCAGCACTCTCCCTCATCGATCAACAGCTATACCTCCATCAGGTTACTCCCCTTCTTCCCCTCCAATGCCACCATCCTTTCCATCACTCCACGTTCCCATATTGGGATCACATCCCACCAAACCGTTGCTGGTTCTAGCAACACCGTAATCCTCACGGTCAACTCTAGCGGACTGGTTCTTCTCCGGAAAACCACCCGCATCTTTATCGGAACTGATCTCTTATAGATCACGTGCATCCCCCATTCCCTTCACCTTGCTACTAGTGGCACTCACCATGGCCAAATCATCCACCATCCGTTCACTGGCCGATCTCCAAGGGAGATAAGCTACAGGTATTCGCCCTTCTCCCTGCTCACTTTCTCTCCCTAGATCTATCTCTCTTTTCTCTCTTTAGGGTTCTATATTTCTCACTATCTCTCTCCTCCCTTAGTTTCTCTCTCTAGTTCTCTTTAGCGTTCTCTCTCCTTCGTCTCTTTCTCTCTCTAGAAATCTCATTCTCTTCCTTTTTCTCTCTCATCTATTTTAGTGTTTTTTTTTTATTGCTTTCCAGTTGATTAATTGTTTTATCATAGTTTAAGATTTATCTAAGCATTGTAATGAATTTTGATGTTATGAAAGTTCTTCGGAGTTATTTGGATATTTCGCCTCTTTTTCATTAATATTGTAGTTCATGGTTTGCAGCAATCAACTCAAAAGAATGTTTTCAATCCCTAACTCTCCACCACTCTCACCTCTCCATAGTTTTGATAAAAATTCGTCATTTTATGTTCTTATTCACGCTAATCCGACTAATCCCGAGTGCGGATCGACATCCGACACGAATCCCTATATAAATCTCATATTTTACAGGATTAAAGATTCGGATCAATTTACAAATATTATTGAGATTAGGGTTTCCGTAACCAACGACGCGGAAAAACCCTACTACCACCAATTACAGACATTGACGCACGGCTGGAGCAAACTTGTTCCGACAGTCCCGAATCTAATTCTAACACTTCAAATGTGTTAAAAAAATTGTAATAGAAGATATTGAGTCAAATTATGAGGTCCGGTTGCGAGAAAGTCACTTGTTATAGGCCTCGGAATGTAACACACAAACTGAGTCCAATTATAGACATTGACGCACGGCTGGAGAAAACTTGTTCCGACAGTCCCGAATCTAATTCTAACACTTCAAATGTGTTAAAAAAATTCTAATAGAAGATATTGAGATAAATTACGAGGTCCGGCTGCAAGAAAGTCACTTGTTATAGGCTTCGGAATGTAACACACAAACTGAATCCAATTAGAGACATTGACGCACGGATGGAGCAAACTTCTTCCGACAGTGCCGAATCTTATTCCACCACATCAAATGTGTTGGAACAATTCCAATAGAAGATATTGAGTCAAATTACGAGGTCCGGTTGCGAGAAAGTCACTTGTTATAGGCTTCGGAATGTAACAAATAAACTGAGTCCAATTAGAGGCATTTACGCACGAATGGAGCAAACTTCTTTCCACAGTCCCGAATCTTATTCCAACACTTCAAATGCGTTAGAACAGTTGTAATAGAAGATATTCAGTCAAATTACGAGGTCCGGTTGCGAGAAAGTCACTTGTTATAGGCTTCGGAATGTAACACACAAACTGAGTCCAATTACATACATTGACGCATGGATGGAGCAAACTTCTTCCGACAGTCCCGACTCTTATTCTGACACTTCAAATGTGTTAAAAAAATTGTAATAGAAGATATTGAGATAAATTACGAGGTCTGATTGCAAGAAAGTCACTTGTTATAGGCTTCGGAATGTAACACACAAACTGAGTCCAATTAGAGACATTGACGCACGGATGGAGCAAACTTCTTCCGACAGTCCCGAATCTTATTCCAACACATCAAATGTGTTAGAACAATTGTAATAGAAGATATTGAGTCAAATTACGAGGTCCGGTCGCAAGAAAGTCACTTGTTATAGGCTTCGGAATGTAACACACAAACTGAGTCAAATTAGAGACATTGACGCACGGATGGAGCAAACTTATTCCGATAGTCCCGAATCTTATTCCAACACTTCAAATGTGTTAAAACAATTGTAATAGAAGATATTGAGTCAAATTACGAGGTCCGGTTGCGAGAAAGTCACTTGTTATAGGCTTCGGAATGTAACACACAAACTGAGTCCAATTACATACATTGACGCATGGATGGAGCAAACTTCTTCCGACAGTCCCGAATCTTATTCCAACACTTCAAATGTGTTAAAAAAATTATAATAGAAGATATTGAGATAAATTACGAGGTATGATTGCAAGAAAGTCACTTGTTATAGGCTTCGGAATGTAACACACAAACTGAGTCCAATTAGAGACATTGACGCACGGATGGAACAAACTTCTTCCGACAGTCCCGAATCTTATTCCAACACATCAAATGTGTAAGAACAATTGTAATAGAAGATATTGAGTCAAATTACGAGGTCCGGTCGCGAGAAAGTCACTTGTTATAGGCTTTGGAATGTAACACACAAACTGAGTCAAATTAGAGACATTGACGCACGGATGGAGCAAACTTATTCCGATAGTCCCGAATCTTATTCCAACACTTCAAATGTGTTAAAACAATTGTAATATAAGATATTGAGTCAAATTACGAGGTCCGGTTGCGAGAAAGTCACTTGTTATAGGCTTCGGAATGTAACAAACAAACTAAGTCCAATTAGAGTCATTTACGCACGGATGGAGCAAACTTCTTTCCACAGTCCCGAATCTTATTCCAACACTTCAAATGTGTTAGAACAATTCTAATAGAAGATATTGAATCAAATTACGAGGTCCGGTTGCGAGAAAGTCACTTGTTATAGGCTTCGGAATGTAACACACATACTGAGTCCAATTAGAGACATTGACGCACGGATGGAACAAACATCTTCCGACAGTTCCGAATCTTATTCCAACACTTCAAATGTCTTAAAACAATTGTAATAGAAGATATTGAGTCAAATTACGAGGTCCGGTTGCGAGAAAGTCACTTGTTATAGGCTTCGGAATGTAACACACACACTAAGTCCAATTAGAGACATTGACGCACGGATGGAACAAACATCTTCCGACAGTCCCGAATCTTATTCCAACACATCAAATGTGTTGGAACAATTCTAATAGAAGATATTGAGTCAAATTACGAGGTCCGGTTGCGAGAAAGTCACTTGTTATAGGCTTCGGAATGTAACACACAAACTGAGTCCAATTAGAGGCATTGACGCACGGATGGAGCAAACTTCTTCCGACTGTCCCGAATCTTACTCCAACACTTCAAATGTGTTAGAACAATTCTAATAGAAGATATTGAATCAAATTACGAGGTCCGATTGCGAGAAAGTCACTTGTTATAGGCTTCGGAATGTAACAAACAAAATGAGTCCAATTAGAGGCATTTACGCACGGACGGAGCAAACTTCTTTCGACAGTCCCGAATCTTAATCCAACACTTCAAATGTGTTAGAACAATTGTAATAGAAGATATTGAGTCAAATTACAAGGTGCGGTTGCGAGAAAGTCACTTGTTATAGGCTTCGGTATGTAACACACAAATTGAGTCCAATTACATACATAGACGCATGGATGGAGCAAACTTCTTCCGACAGTCCCGAATCTTATTCCAACACATCAAATGTGTTAGAACAATTGTAATAGAAGATATTGAGTCAAATTACGAGGTCCGGTTGCGAGAAAGTCACTTGTTATAGGCTTCGGAATGTAACACACAAACTGAGTCAAATTAGAGACATTGACGCATGGATGGAGCAAACTTATTCCGATAGTCCCGAATCTTATTCCAACACTTCAAATGTGTTAGAACAATTGTAATAGAAGATATTGAGTCAAATTACGAGGTCGAGTTGCGAGAAAGTCACTTGTTATAGGCCTCGGAATGTAACACACAAACTGAGTCCAATTACAGACATTGACGCACGGATGGAGCAAACTTGTTCCGACAGTCCCGAATCTAATTCTAACACTTCAAATGTGTTAAAAAAATTGTAATAGAAGGTATTGAGATAAATTACGAGGTCCGGCTGCAAGAAAGTCACTTGATATAGGCTTCGGAATGTAACACACAAACTGAGTCCAATTAGAGACATTGACGCACGGATGGAGCAAACTTCTTCCGACAGTGCCGAATCTTATTCCAACACATCAAATGTGTTGGAACAATTCTAATAGAAGATATTGAGTCAAATTACGTGGTCCGGTTGCGAGAAAGTCACCTGTTATAGGCTTCGGAATGTAACAAACAAACTAAGTCCAATTAGAGTCATTTACGCACGGATGGAGCAAACTTCTTTCCACAGTCCCGAATCTTATTCCAACACTTCTAATGTGTTAGAACAATTGTAATAGAAGATATTGAGTCAAATTACGAGGTCCGGTTGCGAGAAAGTCACTTGTTATAGGCTTCGGAATGTAACACACAAACTGAGTCCAATTATATACATTGATGCATGGATGGAGCAAACTTCTTCCGACAGTCCCGAATCATATTCCAACACTTCAAATGTGTTAAAACAATTGTAATAGAAGATATTCAGTCAAATTACAAGTTCTGGTTGCGAGAAAGTCACTTGTTATAAGCCTCGGAATGTAACACACAAACTGAGTCCAATTACAGACATTGACGCACGGATGGAGCAAACTTGTTCCGACAGTCCCGAATCTAATTCTAACACTTCAAATGTGTTAAAAAAATTGTAATAGAAGATATTGAGATAAATTACGAGGTCCGGCTGCAAGAAAGTCACTTGTTATAGGCTTCGGAATGTAACACACAAACTGAGTTCAATTAGAGACATTGACGCACGGATGGAGCAAACTTCTTCCGACAGTGCCGAATCTTATTCCAACACATCGAATGTGTTGGAACAATTCTAATAGAAGATATTGAGTCAAATTACGAGGTCCGGTTGCGAGAAAGTCACTTGTTATAGGCTTCGGAATGTAACAAACAAACTGAGTCTTATTAGAGGCATTGACGCATGGATGGAGCACACTTCTTCCGACCGTCCCGAATCTTATTCCAACACTTCAAATGTGTTAGAACAATTGTAATAGAAGATATTGAGTCAAATTACGAGGTCCGGTTGCGAGAAAGTCACTTGTTATAGGCTTCAGAATGTAACACACAAACTGAGTCCAATTACAGACATTGACGCATGTATAGAGCAAACTTCTTCCGACAGTCCCGAATCTTATTCCAACACTTCAAATGTGTTAGAACAATTGTAATAGAAGATATTGAGTCAAATTACGAGGTCGGGTTGCAAGAAAGTCACTTGTTATAGGCCTCGGAATGTAACACACAAACTAAGCCCAATTACAGACATTGACGCACGGATGGAGCAAATTTGTTCCGACAGTCCCGAATCTAATTCTAACACTTCAAATGTGTTAGAACAATTGTAATAGAAGATATTGAGATAAATTACGAGGTCCGGCTGCAAGAAAGTCACTCGTTATAGGCTTCGGAATGTAACACACAAACTGAGTTCAATTAGAGACATTGACGCACGGATGGAGCAAACTTCTTCCGACAGTGCCGAATCTTATTCCAACACATCGAATGTGTTGGAACAATTCTAATAGAAGATATTGAGTCAAATTACGAGGTCCGGTTGCGAGAAAGTCACTTGTTATAGGCTTCGGAATGTAACAAACAAACTAAGTCCAATTAGAGTCATTTACGCACGGATGGAGCAAACTTCTTTCCACAGTCCCGAATCTTATTCCAACACTTCAAATGTGTTAGAACAATTGTAATAGAAGATATTGAGTCAAATTACAAGGTGCGGTTGCGAGAAAGTCACTTGTTATAGGCTTCGGTATGTAACACACAAATTGAGTCCAATTACATACATAGACGCATGGATGGAGCAAACTTCTTCCGACAGTCCCGAATCTTATTCCAACACATCAAATGTGATAGAACAATTGTAATAGAAGATATTCAGTCAAATTACGAGGTCCGGTTGCGAGAAAGTCACTTGTTATAGGCTTCGGAATGTAACACACAAACTGAGTCAAATTAGAGACATTGACGCACGGATGGAGCAAACTTATTCCGATAGTCCCGAATCTTATTCCAACACTTCAAATGTGTTAAAACAATTGTAATAGAAGATATTGAGTCAAATTACGAGGTCGGGTTGCGAGAAAGTCACTTGTTATAGGCCTCGGAATGTAACACACAAACTGAGTCCAATTACAGACATTGACGCACGGATGGAGCAAACTTGTTCCGACAGTCCCGAATCTAATTCTAACACTTCAAATGTGTTAAAAAAATTGTAATAGAAGATATTGAGATAAATTACGAGGTCCGGCTGCAAGAAAGTCACTTGTTATAGGCTTCGGAATGTAACACACAAACTGAGTCCAATTAGAGACATTGACGCACGGATGGAGCAAACTTCTTCCGACAGAGCCGAATCTTATTCCAACACATCAAATGTGTTGGAACAATTCTAATAGAAGATATTGAGTCAAATTACAAGTTCCGGTTGCGAGAAAGTCACTTGTTATAAGCCTCGGAATGTAACACACAAACTGAGTCCAATTACAGACATTGACGCACGGATGGAGCAAACTTGTTCCGACAGTCCCGAATCTAATTCTAACACTTCAAATGTGTTAAAAAAATTGTAATAGAAGATAATGAGATAAATTACGAGGTCCGGCTGCAAGAAAGTCACTTGTTATAGGCTTCGGAATGTAACACACAAACTGAGTTCAATTAGAGACATTGACGCACGGATGGAGCAAACTTCTTCCGACAGTGCCGAATCTTATTCCAACACATCGAATGTGTTGGAACAATTCTAATAGAAGATATTGAGTCAAATTACGAGGTCCGGTTGCGAGAAAGTCACTTGTTATAGGCTTCGGAATGTAACAAACAAACTGAGTCGTATTAGAGGCATTGACGCATGGATGGAGCAAACTTCTTCCGACCGTCCCGAATCTTATTCCAACACTTCAAATGTGTTAGAACAATTGTAATAGAAGATATTGAGTCAAATTACGAGGTCCGGTTGCGAGAAAGTCACTTGTTATAGGCCTCGGAATGTAACACACAAACTGAGTCCAATTACAGACATTGACGCACGGATGGAGCAAACTTGTTCCGACAGTCCCGAATCTAATTCTAACACTTCAAATGTGTTAGAACAATTGTAATAGAAGATATTGAGTCAAATTACGAGGTCCGGTTGCGAGAAAGTCACTTGTTATAGGCTTCGGAATGTAACAAACAAACTGAGTCGTATTAGAGGCATTGACGCATGGATGGAGCAAACTTCTTCCGACAGTGCCGAATCTTATTCCAACACATCGAATGTGTTGGAACAATTCTAATAGAAGATATTGAGTCAAATTACGAGGTCCGGTTGCGAGAAAGTCACTTGTTATAGGCTTCAGAATGTAACACACAAACTGAGTCCAATTACAGACAGTGGCGCATGTATAGAGCAAACTTCTTCCGACAGTCCCGAATCTTATTCCAACACTTCAAATGTGTTAGAACAATTGTAATAGAAGATATTGAGTCAAATTACGAGGTCCGGTTGCGAGAAAGTCACTTGTTATAGGCTTCGGAATGTAACAAACAAACTAAGTCCAATTAGAGTCATTTACGCACGGATGGAGCAAACTTCTTTCCACAGTCCCGAATCTTATTCCAACACTTCAAATGTGTTAGAACAATTGTAATAGAAGTTATTGAGTCAAATTACAAGGTGCGGTTGCGATAAAGTCACTTGTTATAGGCTTCGGTATGTAACACACAAATTGAGTCCAATTACATACATAGACGCATGGATGGAGCAAACTTCTTCCGACAGTCCCGAATCTTATTCCAACACATCAAATGTGTTAGAACAATTGTAATAGAAGATATTCAGTCAAATTACGAGGTCCGGTTGCGAGAAAGTCACTTGTTATAGGCTTCGGAATGTAACACACAAACTGAGTCCAATTAGAGACATTGACGAACGGATGGAGCAAACTTCTTCCGACAGTCCCGAATCTTATTCCAACACAGCAAACATGTTAGAACAATTGTAATAGAAGATATTGAGTCAAATTACGAGGTCCGGTTGCGAGAAAGTCACTTGTTATAGGCTTCGGAATGTAACACACAAACTGAGTCAAATTAGAGACATTGACGCACGGATGGAGCAAACTTATTCCGATAGTCCCGAATCTTATTCCAACACTTCAAATGTGTTAAAACAATTGTAATAGAAGATATTGAGTCAAATTACGAGTTCCGGTTGCGAGAAAGTCACTTGTTATAGGCTTCGGAATGTAACAAACAAACTAAGTCCAATTAGAGTCATTTACGCACGGATGGAGCAAACTTCTTTCCACAGTCCCGAATCTTATTCCAACACTTCAAATGTGTTAGAACAATTGTAATAGAAGATATTGAGTCAAATTACGAGTTCCGGTTGCGAGAAAGTCACTTGTTATAGGCTTCGGAATGTAACACACAAACTGAGTCAAATTAGAGACATTGACGCACGGATAGAGCAAACTTATTCCGATAGTCCCGAATCTTATTCCAACACTTCAAATGTGTTAAAACAATTGTAATAGAAGATATTGAGTCAAATTACGAGGTCGGGTTGCGAGAAAGTCACTTGTTATAGGCCTCGGAATGTAACACACAAACTGAGTCCAATTACAGACATTGACGCACGGATGGAGCAAACTTGTTCCGATAGTCCCGAATCTAATTCTAACACTTCAAATGTGTTAAAAAAATTGTGATAGAAGATATTGAGATAAATTACGAGGTCCGGCTGCAAGAAAGTCACTTGTTATAGGCTTCGGAATGTAACACACAAACTGAGTCCAATTAGAGACATTGACGCACGGATGGAGCAAACTTCTTCCGACAGAGCCGAATCTTATTCCAACACATCAAATGTGTTGGAACAATTCTAATAGAAGATATTGAGTCAAATTACGAGGTCCGGTTGCGAGAAAGTCACCTGTTATAGGCTTCGGAATGTAACAAACAAACTAAGTCCAATTAGAGTCATTTACGCACGGATGGAGCAAACTTCTTTCCACAGTCCCGAATCTTATTCCAACACTTCAAATGTGTTAGAACAATTGTAATAGAAGATATTGAGTCAAATTACGAGGTCCGGTTGCGAGAAAGTCACTTGTTATAGGCTTCGGAATGTAACACACAAACTGAGTCCAATTATATGCATTGACGCATGGATGGAGCAAACTTCTTCCGACAGTCCCGAATCATATTCCAACACTTCAAATGTGTTAAAACAATTGTAATAGAAGATATTGAGTCAAATTACAAGTTCCGGTTGCGAGAAAGTCACTTCTTATAAGCCTCGGAATGTAACACACAAACTGAGTCCAATTACAGACATTGACGCACGGATGGAGCAAACTTGTTCTGACAGTCCCGAATCTTATTCTAACACTTCAAATGTGTTAAAAAAATTGTAATAGAAGATATTGAGACAAATTACGAGGTCCGGCTGCAAGAAAGTCACTTGTTATAGGCTTCGGAATGTAACACACAAACTGAGTTCAATTAGAGACATTGACGCACGGATGGAGCAAACGTCTTCCGACAGTGCCGAATCTTATTCCAACACATCGAATGTGTTGGAACAATTCTAATAGAAGATATTGAGTCAAATTACGAGGTCCGGTTGCGAGAAAGTCACTTGTTATAGGCTTCGGAATGTAACAAACAAACTGAGTCTTATTAGAGGCATTGACGCATGGATGGAGCAAATTTCTTCCGACTGTCCCGAATCTTATTCCAACACTTCAAATGTGTTAGAACAATTGTAATAGAAGATATTGAATCAAATTACGAGGTCCGGTTGCGAGAAAGTCACTTGTTATAGGCTTCGGAATGTAACAAACAAAATGAGTCCAATTAGAGGCATTTACGCACGGACGGAGCAAACTTCTTTCCACAGTCCCGAATCTTAATCCAACACTTCAAATGTGTTAGAACAATTGTAGTAGAAGATATTGAGATAAATTACGAGGTCCGACTGCAAGAAAGTCACTTGTTATAGGCTTCGGAATGTAACACACAAACTGAGTCCAATTAGAGACATTGACGCACGGATGGAGCAAACTTCTTCCGACAGTGCCGAATCTTATTCCAACATATCGAATGTGTTGGAACAATTCTAATAGAAGATATTGAGTCAAATTACGAGGTCCGGTTGCGAGAAAGTCACTTGTTATAGGCTTCGGAATGTAACAAACAAACTGAGTCTTATTAGAGGCATTGACGCATGGATGGAGCAAACTTCTTCCGACCGTCCCGAATCTTATTCCAACACTTCAAATGTGTTAGAACAATTGTAATAGAAGATATTGAATCAAATTACGAGGTCCGGTTGCGAGAAAGTCACTTGTTATAGGCTTCGGAATGTAACACACAAACTGAGTCCAATTACAGACATTGACGCATGTATAGAGCAAACTTCTTCCGACAGTCCCGAATCTTATTCCAACACTTCAAATGTGTTAGAACAATTGTAATAGAAGATATTGAGTCAAATTACGAGGTCCGGTTGCGAGAAAGTCACTTGTTATAGGCTTCGGAATGTAACAAACAAAATGAGTCCAATTAGAGGCATTTACGCACGGACGGAGCAAACTTCTTTCCACAGTCCCGAATCTTAATCCAACACTTCAAATGTGTTAGAACAATTATAATAGAAGATATTGAGTAAAATTACAAGGTCCGGTTGCGAGAAAGTCACTTGTTATAGGCTTCGGAATGTAACACACAAACTAAGTCCAATTACATACATAGACGCATGGATGGAGCAAACTTCTTCCGACAGTCCCGAATCTTATTCCAACACATCAAATGTGTTAGAACAATTGTAATAGAAGATATTCAGTCAAATTACGAGGTCCGGTTGCGAGAAAGTCACTTGTTATAGGCTTCGGAATGTAACACACAAACTGAGTCCAATTAGAGACATTGACAAACGGATGGAGCAAACTTCTTCCGACAGTCCCGAATCTTATTCCAACACATCAAACGTGTTAGAACAATTGTAATAGAAGATATTGAGTCAAATTACGAGGTCCGGTTGCGGGAAAGTCACTTGTTATAGGCTTCGGAATGTAACAAACAAACTGAGTCAAATTAGAGACATTGACGCACGGATGGAGCAAACTTATTCCGATAGTCCCGAATCTTATTCCAACACTTCAAATGTGTTAAAACAATTGTAATAGAAGATATTGAGTCAAATTACGAGGTCCGGTTGCGAGAAAGTCACTTGTTATAGGCCTCGGAATGTAACACACAGACTGAGTCCAATTACAGACATTGACGCACGGATGGAGCAAACTTGTTCCGACAGTCCCGAATCTAATTCTAACACTTCAAATGTGTTAAAAAATTGTAATAGAAGATATTGAGATAAATTACGAGGTCCGGCTGCAAGAAAGTCACTTGTTATAGGATTCGGAATGTAACACACAAACTCAGTCCAATTAGAGACATTGACGCACGGATGGAGCAAACTTCTTCCGACAGTGCCGAATCTTATTCCAACACATCGAATGTGTTGGAACAATTCTATTAAAAGATATTGAGTCAAATTACGTGGTCCGTTTGCGAGAAAGTCACTTGTTATAGGCTTCGGAATGTAACAAACAAACTGAGTCTTATTAGAGGCATTGACGCATGGATGGAGCAAAGTTCTTCCGACCGTCCCGAATATTATTCCAACACTTCAAATGTGTTAGAACAATTGTAATAGAAGATATTGAGTCAAATTACGAGGTCCGGTTGCGAGAACGTCACTTGTTATAGGCTTAGGAATGCAACACACAAACTGAGTCCAATTACAGACATTGACGCATGTATAGAGCAAACTTCTTCCGACAGTCCCGAATCTTATTCCAACACTTCAAATGTGTTAGAACAATTGTAATAGAAGATATTGAGTCAAATTACGAGGTCCGGTTGCGAGAAAGTCACTTGTTATAGGCTTCGGAATGTAACAACCAAACTAAGTCCAATTAGAGTCATTTACGCACGAATGGAGCAAACTTCTTTCCACAGTCCCGAATCTTATTCCAACACTGCAAATGTGTTAGAACAATTGTAATAGAAGATATTGAGTCAAATTACGAGTTCCGATTGCGAGAAAGTCACTTGTTATAGGCTTCGGAATGTAACACACAAACTGAGTCAAATTACATACATTGACGCATGGATGGAGCAAACTTCTTCCGACTGTCCCGAATCTTATTCCAACACATCAAATGTGTTAGAACAATTGTAATAGAAGATATTGAGTCAAATTATGAAGTCCGGTTGTGAGAAAGTCACTTGTTATAGGCTTCGGAATGTAACAAACAAAATGAGTCCAATTAGAGGCATTTACGCACGGACGGAGCAAACTTCTTTCGACAGTCCCGAATCTTAATCCAACACTTCAAATGTGTTAGAACAATTGTAATAGAAGATATTGAGATAAATTACGAGGTCCGGCTGCAAGAAAGTCACTTGTTATAGGCTTCGGAATGTAACACACAAACTAAGTCCAATTACATACATAGACGAATGGATGGAGCAAACTTCTTCCGACAGTCCCGAATCTTATTCCAACACATCAAATGTCTTAGAACAATTGTAATATAAAATTTTCAGTCATATTACGAGGTCCGGTTGCGAGAAAGTCACTTGTTATAGGCTTCGGAATGTAACACACAAACTGAGTCCAATTAGAGACATTGACGAACGGATGGAGCAAACTTCTTCCGACAGTCCCGAATCTTATTCCAACACATCAAACGTGTTAGAACAATTGTAATAGAAGATATTGAGTCAAATTACAAGGTCCGGTTGCGAGAAAGTCACTTGTTATAGGCTTCGGAATGTAACACACAAACTGAGTCAAATTAGGGACATTGACGCACGGATGGAGCAAACTTATTCCGATGGTCCCGAATCTTATTCCAACACTTCAAATGTGTTAAAACAATTGTAATAGAAGATATTGAGTCAAATTACGAGGTCCGGTTGCGAGAAAGTCACTTGTTATAGGCTTCGGAATGTAACACACAGACTGAGTCCAATTACAGACATTGACGCACGGATGGAGCAAACTTGTTCCGACAGTCCCGAATCTAATTCTAACACTTCAAATGTGTTAAAAAAATTGTAATCGAAGAAATTGAGATAAATTACAAGGTCCGGCTGCAAGAAAGTCACTTGTTATAGGCTTCGGAATGTAACACACAAACTGAGTCCAATTAGAGACATTGACGCACGGATGGAGCAAACTTCTTCCGACAGTGCCGAAACTTATTCCAACACATTCGATGTGTTGGAACAATTCTAATAGAAGATATTGAGTCAAATTACGAGGTCCGGTTGCGAGAAAGTCACTTGTTATAGGCTTCGGAATGTAACAAACAAACTGAGTCTTATTAGAGGCATTGACGCATGGATGGAGCAAACTTCTTCCGACCGTCCCGAATTTTATTCCAACACTTCAAATGTGTTAGAACAATTGTAATAGAAGATATTGAGTCAAATTACGAGGTCCGGTTGCGAGAAAGTCACTTGTTATAGGCTTCGGAATGTAACACACAAACTGAGTCCAATTACAGACATGGACGCATGTATAGAGCAAACTTTTTCCGACAGTCCCGAATCTTATTCCAACACTTCAAATGTGTTAGAACAATTGTAATAGAAGATATTGAGTCAAATTACGAGGTCCGGTTGCGAGAAAGTCACTTGTTATAGGCTTCGGTATGTAACAAACGAACTAAGTCCAATTAGAGTCATTTACGCACGGATGGAGCAAACTTCTTTCCACAGTCCCGCATCTTATTCCAACACTTCAAATGTGTTAGAACAATTGTAATAGAAGATATTGAGTCAAATTACGAGGTCCGGTTGCGAGAAAGTCACTTGTTATTGGCTTCGGAATGTAACACACAAACTGAGTCCAATTACATACATTGACGCATGGATGGAGCAAACTTCTACCGATAGTCCCGAATCTTATTCCAACACATCAAATGTGTTAGAACAATTGTAATAGAAGATATTGAGTCAAATTACGAGGTCCGGTTGCGAGAAAGTCACTTGTTATAGGCTTCGGAATGTAACAAACAAAATTAGTCCAATTAGAGGCATTTACGCACGGACGGAGCAAACTTCTTTCGACAGTCCCGAATCTTAATCCAACACTTCAAATCTGTTAGAACAATTGTAAGAGAAGATATTGAGCCAAATTACAAGGTCCGGTTGCGAGAAAGTCACTTGTTATAGGCTTCGGAATGTAACACACAAACTAAGTCCAATTACATATATAGACGCATGGATGGAGCAAACTTCTTCTGACAGTCCCGAATCTTATTCCAACACATCAAATGTGTTAGAACAATTGTAATAGAAGATATTCAGTCAAATTATGAGGTCCGGTTGCGAGAAAGTCACTTGTTATAGGCTTCGGAATGTAACACACAAACTGAGTCCAATTAGAGACATTCACGAACGGATGGAGCAAACTTCTTCCGACAGTCCCGAATCTTATTCCAACACATCAAACGTGTTAGAACAATTGTAATAGCAGATATTGAGTCAAATTACGAGGTCCGGTTGCGAGAAAGGTACTTGTTATAGGCTTCGGAATGTAACACACAAACTGAGTCAAATTACAGACATTGACGCACGGATGGAGCAAACTTATTCCGATAGTCCCGAATCTTATTCCAACACTTCAAATGTGTTAAAACAATTGTAATAGAAGATATTGAGTCAAATTACGAGGTCCGGTTGCGAGAAAGTCACTTGTTATAGGCTTCGGAATGTAACACACAGACTGAGTCCAATTACAGACATTGACGCACGGATGGAGCAAACATGTTCCGACAGTCCCGAATCTAATTCTAACACTTCAAATGTGTTAAAAAAATTGTAATAGAAGATATTGAGATAAATTACGAGGTCCGGCTGCAAGAAAGTCACTTGTTATAGGCTTCGGAATGTAACACACAAACTGAGTCCAATTAGAGACATTGACGCACGGATGGAGCAAACTTCTTCCGACAGTGCCGAAACTTATTCCAACACATCGAATGTGTTGGAACAATTCTAATAGAAGATATTGAGTCAAATTACGAGGTCCGGTTGCGAGAAAGTCTCTTGTTATAGGCTTCGGAATGTAACAAACAAACTGAGTCTTATTAGAGGCATTGACGCATGGATGGAGCAAACTTCTTCTGACCGTCCCGAATCTTATTCCAACACTTCAAATGTGTTAGAACAATTGTAATAGAAGATATTGAGTCAAATTACGAGGTCCGGTTGCGAGAATGGTACTTGTTATAGGCTTCGGAATGTAACACACAAACTGAGTCAAATTACAGACATTGACGCACGGATGGAGCAAACTTATTCCGATAGTCCCGAATCTTATTCCAACACTTCAAATGTGTTAAAATAATTGTAATAGAAGATATTGAGTCAAATTACGAGGTCCGGTTGCGAGAAAGTCACTTGTTATAGGCTTCGGAATGTAACACACAGACTGAGTCCAATTACAGACATTGACGCACGGATGGAGCAAACTTGTTCCGACAGTCCCGAATCTAATTCTTACACTTCAAATGTGTTCAAAAAATTGTAATAGAAGATATTGAGATAAATTACGAGGTCCGGCTGCAAGAAAGTCACTTGTTATAGGCTTCGGAATGTAACACACAAACTGAGTCCAATTAGAGACATTGACGCACGGATGGAGCAAACTTCTTCCGACAGTGCCGAAACTTATTCCAAGACATCGAATGTGTTGGAACAATTCTAATAGAAGATATTGAGTCAAATTACGAGGTCCGGTTGCGAGAAAGTCACCTGTTATAGGCTTCGGAATGTAACAAACAAACTAAGTCCAATTAGAGTCATTTACGCACGGATGGAGCAAACTTCTTTCCACAGTCCCGAATCTTATTCCAACACTTCAAATGTGTTAGAACAATTGTAATAGAAGATATTGAGTCAAATTACGAGGTCCGGTTGCGAGAAAGTCACTTGTTATAGGCTTCGGAATGTAACACACAAACTGAGTCCAATTATATACATTGACGCATGGATGGAGCAAACTTCTTCCGACAGTCCCGAATCATATTCCAACACTTCAAATGTGTTAAAACAATTGTAATAGAAGATATTGAGTCAAATTACAAGTTCCGGTTGCGAGAAAGTCACTTGTTATAAGCCTCGGAATGTAAAACACAAACTGAGTCCAATTACAGACATTGACGCACGGATGGAGCAAACTTGTTCCGACAGTCCTGAATCTAATTCTAACACTTCAAATGTGTTAAAAAAATTGTAATAGAAGATATTGAGATAAATTACGAGGTCCGGCTGCAAGAAAGTCACTTGTTATAGGCTTCGGAATGTAACACACAAACTGAGTTCAATTAGAGACATTGACGCACGGATGGAGCAAACGTCTTCCGACAGTGCCGAATCTTATTCCAACACATCGAATGTGTTGGAACAATTCTAATAGAAGATATTGAGTCAAATTACGAGGTCCGGTTGCGAGAAAGTCACTTGTTATAGGCTTCGGAATGTAACAAACAAACTGAGTCTTATTAGAGGCATTGACGCATGGATGGAGCAAACTTCTTCCGACCGTCCCGAATCTTATTCCAACACTTCAAATGTGTTAGAACAATTGTAATAGAAGATATTGAGTCAAATTACGAGGTCCGGTTGCGAGAAAGTCACTTGTTATAGGCTTCGGAATGTAACAAAAAAAATGAGTCCAATTAGAGGCATTTACGCACGGACGGAGCAAACTTCTTTCCACAGTCCCGAATCTTAATCCAACACTTCAAATGTGTTAGAACAATTGTAGTAGAAGATATAGAGATAAATTACGAGGTCCGACTGCAAGAAAGTCACTTGTTATAGGCTTCGGAATGTAACACACAAACTGAGTCCAATTAGAGACATTGACGCACGGATGGAGCAAACTTCTTCCGACAGTGCCGAATCTTATTCCAACATATCGAATGTGTTGGAACAATTCTAATAGAAGATATTGAGTCAAATTACGAGGTCCGGTTGCGAGAAAGTCACTTGTTATAGGCTTCGGAATGTAACAAACAAACTGAGTCTTATTAGAGGCATTGACGAATGGATGGAGCAAACTTCTTCCGACCGTCCCGAATCTTATTCCAACACTTCAAATGTGTTAGAACAATTGTAATAGAAGATATTGAATCAAATTACGAGGTCCGGTTGCGAGAAAGTCACTTGTTATAGGCTTCGGAATGTAACACACAAACTGAGTCCAATTACAGACATTGACGCATGTATAGAGCAAACTTCTTCCGACAGTCCCGAATCTTATTCCAACACTTCAAATGTGTTAGAACAATTGTAATAGAAGATATTGAGTCAAATTACGAGGTCCGGTTGCGAGAAAGTCACTTGTTATAGGCTTCGGAATGTAACAAACAAAATGAGTCCAATTAGAGGCATTTACGCACGGGCGGAGCAAACTTCTTTCCACAGTCCCGAATCTTAATCCAACACTTCAAATGTGTTAGAACAATTATAATAGAAGATATTGAGTAAAATTACAAGGTCCGGTTGCGAGAAAGTCACTTGTTATAGGCTTCGGAATGTAACACAAAAACTAAGTCCAATTACATACATAGACGCATGGATGGAGCAAACTTCTTCCGACAGTCCCGAATCTTATTCCAACACATCAAATGTGTTAGAACAATTGTAATAGAAGATATTCAGTCAAATTACGAGGTCCAGTTGCGAGAAAGTCACTTGTTATAGGCTTCGGAATGTAACACACAAACTGAGTCCAATTAGAGACATTGACAAACGGATGGAGCAAACTTCTTCCGACAGTCCCGAATCTTATTGCAACACATCAAACGTGTTAGAACAATTGTAATAGAAGATATTGAGTCAAATTACGAGGTCCGGTTGCGAGAAAGTCACTTGTTATAGGCTTCGGAATGTAACAAACAAACTGAGTCAAATTAGAGACATTGACGCACGGATGGAGCAAACTTATTCCGATAGTCCCGAATCTTATTCCAACACTTCAAATGTGTAAAAACAATTGTAATAGAAGATATTGAGTCAAATTACGAGGTCCGGTTGCGAGAAAGTCACTTGTTATAGGCTTCGGAATGTAACACACAGACTGAGTCCAATTACAGACATTGACGCACGGATGGAGCAAACTTGTTCCGACAGTCCCGAATCTAATTCTAACACTTCAAATGTGTTAAAAAATTGTAATAGAAGATATTGAGATAAATTACGAGGTCCGGCTGCAAGAAAGTCACTTGTTATAGGCTTCGGAATGTAACACACAAACTCAGTCCAATTAGAGACATTGACGCACGGATGGAGCAAACTTCTTCCGACAGTGCCGAATCTTATTCCAACACATCGAATGTGTTGGAACAATTCTAATAAAAGATATTGAGTCAAATTACGAGGTCCGTTTGCGAGAAAGTCACTTGTTATAGGCTTCGGAATGTAACAAACAAACTGAGTCTTATTAGAGGCATTGACGCATGGATGGAGCAAAGTTCTTCCGACCGTCCCGAATATTATTCCAACACTTCAAATGTGTTAGAACAATTGTAATAGAAGATATTGAGTCAAATTACGAGGTCCGGTTGCGAGAACGTCACTTGTTATAGGCTTCGGAATGTAACACACAAACTGAGTCCAAGTACAGACATTGACGCATGTATAGAGCAAACTTCTTCCGACAGTCCCGAATCTTATTCCAACACTTCAAATGTGTTAGAACAATTGTAATAGAAGATATTGAGTCAAATTACGAGGTCCGGTTGCGAGAAAGTCACTTGTTATAGGCTTCGGAATGTAACAAACAAAATTAGTCCAATTAGAGGCATTTACGCACGGACGGAGCAAACTTCTTTCGACAGTCCCGAATCTTAATCCAACACTTCAAATCTGTTAGAACAATTGTAAGAGAAGATATTGAGCCAAATTACAAGGTCCGGTTGCGAGAAAGTCACTTGTTATAGGCTTCGGAATGTAACACACAAACTAAGTCCAATTACATATATAGACGCATGGATGGAGCAAACTTCTTCTGACAGTCCCGAATCTTATTCCAACACATCAAATGTGTTAGAACAATTGTAATAGAAGATATTCAGTCAAATTACGAGGTCCGGTTGCGAGAAAGTCACTTGTTATAGGCTTCGGAATGTAACACACAAACTGAGTCCAATTAGAGACATTCACGAACGGATGGAGCAAACTTCTTCCGACAGTCCCGAATCTTATTCCAACACATCAAACGTGTTAGATCAATTGTAATAGCAGATATTGAGTCAAATTACGAGGTCCGGTTGCGAGAAAGGTACTTGTTATAGGCTTCGGAATGTAACACACAAACTGAGTCAAATTACAGACATTGACGCACGGATGGAGCAAACTTATTCCGATAGTCCCGAATCTTATTCCAACACTTCAAATGTGTTAAAACAATTGTAATAGAAGATATTGAGTCAAATTACGAGGTCCGGTTGCGAGAAAGTCACTTGTTATAGGCTTCGGAATGTAACACACAGACTGAGTCCAATTACAGACATTGACGCACGGATGGAGCAAACTTGTTCCGACAGTCCCGAATCTAATTCTAACACTTCAAATGTGTTAAAAAAATTGTAATAGAAGATATTGAGATAAATTACGAGGTCCGGCTGCAAGAAAGTCACTTGTTATAGGCTTCGGAATGTAACACACAAACTGAGTCCAATTAGAGACATTGACGCACGGATGGAGCAAACTTCTTCCGACAGTGCCGAAACTTATTCCAACACATCGAATGTGTTGGAACAATTCTAATAGAAGATATTGAGTCAAATTACGAGGTCCGGTTGCGAGAAAGTCACTTGTTATAGGCTTCGGAATGTAACAAACAAACTAAGTCTTATTAGAGGCATTGACGCATGGATGGAGCAAACTTCTTCCGACCGTCCCGAATCTTATTCCAACACTTCAAATGTGTTAGAACAATTGTAATAGAAGATATTGAGTCAAGTTACGAGGTCCGGTTGCGAGAAAGTCACTTGTTATAGGCTTCGGAATGTAACACACAAACCGAGTCCAATTACAGACATGGACGCATGTATAGAGCAAACTTCTTCCGACAGTCCCGAATCTTATTCCAACACTTCAAATGTGTTAGAACAATTGTAATAGAAGATATTGAGTCAAATTACGAGGTCCGGTTGCGAGAAAGTCACTTGTTATAGGCTTCGGTATGTAACAAACAAACTAAGTCCAATTAGAGTCATTTACGCACGGATGGAGCAAACTTCTTTCCACAGTCCCGAATCTTATTCCAACACTTTAAATGTGTTAGAACAATTGTAATAGAAGATATTGAGTCAAATTACGAGGTCCGGTTGCGAGAAAGTCACTTGTTATAGGCTTCGGAATGTAACACACAAACTGAGTCCAATTACATACATTGACGCATGGATGGAGCAAACTTCTACCGATAGTCCCGAATCTTATTCCAACACATCAAATGTGTTAGAACAATTGTAATAGAAGATATTGAGTCAAATTACGAGGTCCGGTTGCGAGAATGGTACTTGTTATAGGCTTCGGAATGTAACACACAAACTGAGTCAAATTACAGACATTGACGCACGGATGGAGCAAACTTATTCCGATAGTCCCGAATCTTATTCCAACACTTCAAATGTGTTAAAACAATTGTAATAGAAGATATTGAGTCAAATTACGAGGTCCGGTTGCGAGAAAGTCACTTGTTATAGGCTTCGGAATGTAACACACAGACTGAGTCCAATTACAGACATTGACGCACGGATGGAGCAAACTTGTTCCGACAGTCCCGAATCTAATTCTAACACTTCAAATGTGTTAAAAAAATTGTAATAGAAGATATTGAGATAAATTACGAGGTCCGGCTGCAAGAAAGTCACTTGTTATAGGCTTCGGAATGTAACACACAAACTGAGTCCAATTAGAGACATTGACGCACGGATGGAGCAAACTTCTTCCGACAGTGCCGAAACTTATTCCAACACATCGAATGTGTTGGAACAATTCTAATAGAAGATATTGAGTCAAATTACGAGGTCCGGTTGCGAGAAAGTCACTTGTTATAGGCTTCGGAATGTAACAAACAAACTGAGTCTTATTAGAGGCATTGACGCATGGATGGAGAAAACTTCTTCCGACCGTCCCGAATCTTATTCCAACACTTCAAATGTGTTAGAACAATTGTAATAGAAGATATTGAGTCAAATTACGAGGTCCGGTTGCGAGAAAGTCACTTGTTATAGGCTTCGGAATGTAACACACAAACTGAGTCCAATTACAGACATGGACGCATGTATAGAGCAAACTTCTTCCGACAGTCCCGAATCTTATTCCAACACTTCAAATGTGTTAGAACAATTGTAATAGAAGATATTGAGTCAAATTACGAGGTCCGGTTGCGAGAAAGTCACTTGTTATAGGCTTCGGTATGTAACAAACAAACTAAGTCCAATTAGAGTCATTGACGCACGGATGGAGCAAACTTCTTTCCACAGTCCCGCATCTTATTCCAACACTTCAAATGTGTTAGAACAATTGTAATAGAAGATATTGAGTCAAATTACGAGGTCCGGTTGCGAGAAAGTCACTTGTTATAGGCTTCGGAATGTAACACACAAACTGAGTCCAATTACATACATTGACGCATGGATGGAGCAAACTTCTACCGATAGTCCCGAATCTTATTCCAACACATCAAATGTGTTAGAACAATTGTAATAGAAGATATTGAGTCAAATTACGAGGTCCGGTTGCGAGAAAGTCACTTGTTATAGGCTTCGGAATGTAACAAACAAAATTAGTCCAATTAGAGGCATTTACGCACGGACGGAGCAAACTTCTTTCGACAGTCCCGAATCTTAATCCAACACTTCAAATCTGTTAGAACAATTGTAAGAGAAGATATTGAGCCAAATTACAAGGTCCGGTTGCGAGAAAGTCACTTGTTATAGGCTTCGGAATGTAACACACAAACTAAGTCCAATTACATACATAGACGCATGGATGGAGCAAACTTCTTCTGACAGTCCCGAATCTTATTCCAACACATCAAATGTGTTAGAACAATTGTAATAGAAGATATTCAGTCAAATTACGAGGTCCGGTTGCGAGAAAGTCACTTGTTATAGGCTTCGGAATGTAACACACAAACTGAGTCCAATTAGAGACATTCACGAACGGATGGAGCAAACTTCTTCCGACAGTCCCGAATCTTATTCCAACACATCAAACGTGTTAGAACAATTGTAATAGAAGATATTGAGTCAAATTACGAGGTCCGGTTGCGAGAAAGGTACTTGTTATAGGCTTCGGAATGTAACACACAAACTGAGTCAAATTACAGACATTGACGCACGGATGGAGCAAACTTATTCCGATAGTCCCGAATCTTATTCCAACACTTCAAATGTGTTAAAACAATTGTAATAGAAGATATTGAGTCAGATTACGAGGTCCGGTTGCGAGAAAGTCACTTGTTATAGGATTTGGAATGTAACACACAAACTGAGTCCAATTACAGACATTGACGCACGGATGGAGCAAACTTGTTCCGACAGTCCCGAATCTAATTCTAACACTTCAAATGTGTTAAAAAAATTGTAATAGAAGATATTGAGATAAATTAGGAGGTCCGGCTGCAAGAAAGTCACTTATTATAGGCTTCGGAATGTAACACACAAACTGAGTCCAATTACATACATTGACGCATGGATGGAGCAAACTTCTTCCGACAGTTCCGAATCTTATTCCAACACATCAAATGTGTTAGAACAATTGTAATAGAAGATATTGAGTCAAATTACAAGGTCCGGTTGCGAGAAAGTCACTTGTTATAGGCTTCGGAATGTAACAAACAAAATGAGTCCAATTAGAGGCATTTACGCACGGACGGAGCAAACTTCTTTCGACAGTCCCGAATCTTAATCCAACACTTCAAATGTGTTAGAACAATTGTAATAGAAGATATTGAGTCAAATTACAAGGTCCGGTTGCGAGAAAGTCACTTGTTATAGGCTTCGGAATGTAACACACAAACTAAGTCCAATTACATACATAGACGCATGGATTGAGCAAACTTCTTCTGACAGTCCTGAATCTTATTCCAACACATCAAATGTGTTAGAACAATTATAATAGAAGATATTCAGTCAAATTACGAGGTCCGGTTGCGAGAAAGTCACTTGTTATTGGCTTCGCAATGTAACACACAAACTGCGTCCAATTACAGACATTGACGCACGGATGGAGCAAACTTGTTCCGACAGTCCCGAATCTAATTCTAACACTTCAAATGTGTTAAAAAAATTGTAATAGAAGATATTGAGATAAATTACGAGGTCCGGCTGCAAGAAAGTCACTTATTATAGGCTTCGGAATGTAACACACAAACTGAGTCCAATTAGAGACATTGACGCACGGATGGAGCAAACTTCTTCCGACAGTGCCGAATCTTATTCCAACACATCGAATGTGTTGGAACAATTCTAATAGAAGATATTAAGTCAAATTACGAGGTCCGGTTGCAAGAAAGTCACTTGTTATAGGCTTCGGAATGTACCAAACAAACTGAGTCTTATTAGAGGCATTGACGCATGGATGGAGCAAACTTCTTCCGACCGTCCCGAATCTTATTCCAACACTTCAAATGTGTTAGAACAATTGTAATAGAAGATATTGAGTCAAATTACGAGGTCCGTTTGCGAGAAAGTCACTTGTTATAGGCTTCGGAATGTAACACACAAACTGAGTCCAATTACAGACATTGACACATGGATAGAGCAAACTTCTTCCGACAGTCCCGAATCTTATTCCAACACTTCAAATGTGTTAGAACAATTGTAATAGAAGATATTTAGTCAAATTACGAGGACCGATTGCGAGAAAGTCACTTGTTATAGGCTTCGAAATGTAACACACAAACTGAGTCCAATTAGAGACGTTGACGTACGGATGGAGCAAACTTCTTCCGACAGTCCCGAATCTTATTCCAACACATCAAATGTGTTAAAACAATTGTAATAGAAGATATTGAGTCAAATTACGAGGTCCGGTTTTGAGAAAGTCACTTGTTATAGGTTTCGGAATGTAACTCACAAACTAAGTCAAATTAGAAACATTGACGACCGGATGGAGCAAACTTCTTCCGATAGTCCCGAATCTTATTCCAACACTTCAAATGTGTTAAAACAATTGTAATAGAAGATATTGAGTCAAATTACGAGGTCCGTTTGCAAGAAAGTCACTTGTTATAGGCTTCGGAATGTAACACACAAACTGAGTCCTATTAGAGACATTTACGCACGGATGGAGCAAACTTATTCCGACAGTGCCAAATCTTATTCCAACACATCAAATGTGTTGGAACAATTCTAATAGAAGATATTGAGTCAAATTACGAGGTCCGGTTGCAAGAAAGTCACTTGTTATAGGCTTCGGAATGTAACACACAAACTGAGTCCAATTACATACATTGACGCATGGATGGAGCAAACTTCTTCCGACAGTTCCGAATCTTATTCCAACACATCAAATGTGTTAGAACAATTGTAATAGAAGATATTGAGTCAAATTACAAGGTCCGGTTGCGAGAAAGTCACTTGTTATAGGCTTCGGAATGTAACAAACAAAATGAGTCCAATTAGAGGCATTTACGCACGGACGGAGCAAACTTCTTTCGACAGTCCCGAATCTTAATCCAACACTTCAAATGTGTTAGAACAATTGTAATAGAAGATATTGAGTCAAATTACAAGGTCCGGTTGCGAGAAAGTCACTTGTTATAGGCTTCGGAATGTAACACACAAACTAAGTCCAATTACATACATAGACGCATGGATTGAGCAAACTTCTTCTGACAGTCCTGAATCTTATTCCAACACATCAAATGTGTTAGAACAATTATAATAGAAGATATTCAGTCAAATTACGAGGTCCGGTTGCGAGAAAGTCACTTGTTATTGGCTTCGCAATGTAACACACAAACTGCGTCCAATTACAGACATTGACGCACGGATGGAGCAAACTTGTTCCGACAGTCCCGAATCTAATTCTAACACTTCAAATGTGTTAAAAAAATTGTAATAGAAGATATTGAGATAAATTACGAGGTCCGGCTGCAAGAAAGTCACTTATTATAGGCTTCGGAATGTAACACACAAACTGAGTCCAATTAGAGACATTGACGCACGGATGGAGCAAACTTCTTCCGACAGTGCCGAATCTTATTCCAACACATCGAATGTGTTGGAACAATTCTAATAGAAGATATTAAGTCAAATTACGAGGTCCGGTTGCAAGAAAGTCACTTGTTATAGGCTTCGGAATGTACCAAACAAACTGAGTCTTATTAGAGGCATTGACGCATGGATGGAGCAAACTTCTTCCGACCGTCCCGAATCTTATTCCAACACTTCAAATGTGTTAGAACAATTGTAATAGAAGATATTGAGTCAAATTACGAGGTCCGTTTGCGAGAAAGTCACTTGTTATAGGCTTCGGAATGTAACACACAAACTGAGTCCAATTACAGACATTGACACATGGATAGAGCAAACTTCTTCCGACAGTCCCGAATCTTATTCCAACACTTCAAATGTGTTAGAACAATTGTAATAGAAGATATTTAGTCAAATTACGAGGACCGATTGCGAGAAAGTCACTTGTTATAGGCTTCGAAATGTAACACACAAACTGAGTCCAATTAGAGACGTTGACGTACGGATGGAGCAAACTTCTTCCGACAGTCCCGAATCTTATTCCAACACATCAAATGTGTTAAAACAATTGTAATAGAAGATATTGAGTCAAATTACGAGGTCCGGTTTTGAGAAAGTCACTTGTTATAGGTTTCGGAATGTAACTCACAAACTAAGTCAAATTAGAAACATTGACGACCGGATGGAGCAAACTTCTTCCGATAGTCCCGAATCTTATTCCAACACTTCAAATGTGTTAAAACAATTGTAATAGAAGATATTGAGTCAAATTACGAGGTCCGTTTGCAAGAAAGTCACTTGTTATAGGCTTCGGAATGTAACACACAAACTGAGTCCTATTAGAGACATTTACGCACGGATGGAGCAAACTTATTCCGACAGTGCCAAATCTTATTCCAACACATCAAATGTGTTGGAACAATTCTAATAGAAGATATTGAGTCAAATTACGAGGTCCGGTTGCAAGAAAGTCACTTGTTATAGGCTTCGGAATGTAACACACAAACTGAGTCCAATTACATACATTGACGCATGGATGGAGCAAACTTCTTCCGACAGTCCCGAATCTTATTCCAACACATCAAATGTGTTAGAACAATTGTAATAGAAGATATTGAGTCAAATTATGAGGTCCGGTTGCGAGAAAGTCACCAGTTATATGCTTCGGAATGTAACAAACAAACTGAGTCCAATTTAGAGACATTCACGCACGGATGGGGCAAACTTGTTTCGACAGTCCCGAATCTAATTCAACACTTCAAATGTGTTAAAACAATCGTAATTGAAGATATTCAATCAAATTACGAGGTCTAGTTGTGAAAATGTAACTAGTTATAAGCTTAGGAATGTAACGCACAAACTGTGTCTAATAAGAGACGTTGACGCACGGATGGAGCAAACTTGTTTCGACTGTCCCGAATCTTGTTCCAAGACTTCAAATGTGTTGAAATAATTGTAATGGAAGAGTTTGAGTCAGATTACGTGGTCTCGTTGCGAGAAAGTCACTTGTTATAGGCTTCGGAATGTAACACACAAACTGAATCCAATTAGAGACATTGACGCACGGATGGAGCGAACTTGTTCCGACAGTCCCGAATCTAATTCCAACACTTCAAATGTGTTAAAACAATTGTAATAGAAGATATTGAGTCAAATTAAGACGTCCGAATGCGAAAAGGTCAGTAATTATAGGCATAGGAATGTAACACACAAACTGAGTCCAATTATAGACATTGACGAACGAATCGAGCATACTTGTTCCGACTGTCCCGAATCTTGTTCCAACACTTCAAATGTGTTGAAACAATTGTAATGGAAGAGTTTGAATCAAATTACGAGGTCCGGTTGTGAAAACGTAACTAGTTATAGGCTTCGGAATGTAACACACAAACTAAGTCAAATTAGAGACATTGACGCACGGATGTAGCAAACTTGTTCTAACAGTCCCGAATCTATTTCCAACACTCCAAATGTGTAAAACAATTGTAATAGAAGATATTGAGTCAAATTAGAACGTCCGATTGCGAGAAAGTCACTTGTTATAGGCTTCGGAATGTAACAAACAAACTGAGTCCAATTAGATGTACTGACCCACGGATGGCGCAAACTTCATCCGACAGTTACGAATCTTATTCCTACACTTCAAATGTGTTAAAAAAATTGTAATAGAAGATATTGAGTCAAATTACAAGGTCCGATTGCGAGAAAGTCACTTGTTATAGGCTTCGGAATGTAACACACAAACTGAGTCCAATTAGAGACATTGACGCACGGATGGAGCAAACTATTCCGACAGTGCCGAATCTTATTCCAACACATCAAATGTGTTGGAACAATTGTAATAGAAGATATTGAGTCAAATTACGAGGTCCGGTTGCGAGAAAGTCACTTGTTATAGGCTTCGGAATGTAACACACAAACTGAGTCCAATTAGAGACATTGACGCACGGATGGAGGAAACTTATTCCAACAGTGCCGAATCTTATTCCAACACATCAAATGTGTTGGAACAATTGTAATAGAAGATATTGAGTCAAATTACGAGGTCCGGTTGCGAGAAAGTCACTTGTTATAGGCTTCGGAATGTAACACACAAACTGAGTCCAATTAGAGACATTGACGCACGGATGGAGCAAACTTATTCCGACAGTGCCGAATCTTATTCCAACACATCAAATGTGTTGGAACAATTGTAATAGAAGATATTGAGTCAAATTACGAGGTCCGGTTGCGAGAAAGTCACTTGTTATAGGCTTCGGAATATAACACACAAACTGAGTCCAATTACATACATAGACGCATGGATGGAGCAAACTTCTTCCGACAGTCCCGAATCTTATTCCAACACATCAAATGTGTTAGAACAATTGTAATAGAAGATATTGAGTCAAATTACGAGGTCCGGTTGCGAGAAAGTCACTAGTTATATGCTTCGGAATGTAACAAACAAACTGAGTCCAATTAGAGACATTCACGCACGGTTGGGGCAAACTTGTTTCGACAGTCCCGAATCTAATTCCAACACTTCAAATGTGTTAAAACAATTGTAATTGAAGATATTCAGTCAAATTACGAGGTCCAGTTGCGAAAATGTAACTAGTTATAAGCTTTGGAATGTAACGCACAAACTAAGTCCAATTAGAGTCATTGACGCACGAATGTAGCAAACTTTTTCCGACAGTCCCAAATCTTCTTCCAACACTTCAAATGTGTTGAAAAAATAATAATGGAATAGTTTGAGTAAAATTACGAGGTCCGGTTGCGAGAAAGTCACTTGTTATAGGCTTCGGAATGTAACACACAAACTGATTCTAATTAGAGACATTGACGCACGGATGGAGCGAACTTGTTCCGACAGTCCCGAATCTAATTCCAACACTTCAAATGTGTTAAAACAATTGTAATAGAAGATATTGAGTCAAATTATGACGTCCGAATGCGAAAAAGTCAGTAATTATAGGCATAGGAATGTAACACACAAACTGAGTCCAATTAGAGACATTGACGAACGAATCGAGAAAACTTGTTCCAACTGTCCCGAATCTTGTTCCAACACTTCAAATGTGTTTAAACAATTGTAATGGAAGAGTTTGAATCAAATTACGAGGTCCGGTTGTGAAAACGTAACTAGTTATAGGCTTCGGAATGTAACACGCAAACTAAGTCCAATTAGAGACATTGACGCACGGATGTAGCAAACTTGTTCTAACAGTCCCGAATCTATTTCCAACACTCCAAATGTGTTGAAACAATTGTAATAGAAGATATTGAGTCAAATTACAAGGTCCGATTGCGAGAAAGTCACTTGTTATAGGCTTCGGAATGTAACAAACAAACTGAGTCCAATTAGATGCATTGACCCACGGATGGAGCAAACTTCATCCGACAGTTACGAATCTTATTCCAACACTTCAAATGTGTTAAAAAATTGTAATAGAAGATATTGAGTCAAATTACGAGGTCCGGTTGCGAGAAAGTCACTTGTTATAGGCTTCGGAATGTAACACACAAACTGAGTCAAATTAGAGACATTGACGCACGGATGGAGCAAACTTATTCCGACAGTCCCGAATCTAATTCTAACACTTCAAATGTGTTAGAACAATTGTAATAGAAGATATTGAGTCAAATTACGAGGTCCGGTTGCAAGAAGGTCTCTTTTATATAGGCTTCGGAATGTAACACACAAACTGAGTCCAATTAGAGACATTGACGCACGGATGGAGCAAACTTCTTCCGACAGTCACGAATCTTATTCCAACACATCAAATGTGTTAGAACAATTGTAATAGGAGATATTGAGTCAAATTACGAAGTACTGAGTAAGGCTTCGAAAAAGAGAAAAAAAAAATGGGAATTTTTTTGCTCTCTTCTCTCTCCTAGTTTTTGGAGTTTTTTTAGTTTTCTTTTCATTCTTTCTTTTCCCTCCTTTCCTTTCTTGAGTTTTGTTCTTCGTCGTTCGATGAGGGCTGGATAGAGTCTTCTTCCCCCTTCCCCCCCTCTCTCTTGCGATTCTTTTTCTTGCGAACCCTCTACCTTTGTCATGGCAAGCCCTTCGGGGCTTGCGTATTCTGGTTTTAGCTCTATTCCTTTGATAGAGCTCAATGCCCCCACTGTTTCGGTTACCCCATCCTTGAGTTCTGTCGAAGAGTTCCCTACCCTGTAACCCTTCACAATCTACACAGATCCCTGCTGCTATGCCATGGAAATCTTTGTTTCCTACATCGACTTCGTCCCCCAAAACCAAATCTGATCTCTCCTTCTTTGAACCCTGTTTGGTGGAAGGAAAAATAGTAATCAAATGCCCTAAAGAAGTATTTACTGAAGGTAAAGCTATTTGGGAAGATTATCTCGTTGGCCAAATCATTGGGAAGAAGCTTCCATTTTTCTGGATCAAGAACACCTTAGATAGAATCTGGTCTCCCAAAGGTACGCTGGATCTCTCTATGCAAGATAATGGCCTCTTATATTTGAAATTTTCAGATCCAATAGATAAGGAGAAGGCTCTCGACAATGGACCCTGGTTTATCTCCGGTCGATTACTTGTTGTTCGTCCATGGCACCCTAATGTCGATACTCTGTTTACTAAATTCCAGACCCTACCTATCTGGATAAAGCTTATTGAGCTTCCTAAAATTCTCTGGACGCCGAAGGGAATAAGCTATGTCGCAAGTGCTATCGGAAAACCCATTTGTCTTGATGGAGCGACTGAGAGCAGGAGCCAGTTGTCATTTGCCCGAGTTTGTGTTGAAGTTTCAGGGATTAGTCTTTTTCCAGATTCTATCCCAGTTGAAATGGAAGATGGCACTACGGTGGAGGTTTTTGTTGAGTATGCATGGAAGCCACTCAAATGCGATCTCTGTCACTGTCTTGGCCACAACGATAAAAGCTGCCCCAATCAGAAGCTAAAGGTCAAGAAAGCCTGGATTCCTACCGGAAAGCTTTTTACAGAACCCAGATCTGAAGAGCCTAAGGCCGATATGAATCTAGAAGACACGAATCCTGGATCTACTATAGAGGCATCTAGCTCTCTTGCTTTGAACACTCCACCTGTTTGTAATTTGGATTGTATAGCAGTTGAGACTATTTCCCCTTCGGGTAAATCTCGTGATCTAAATGAGACTCTCAATTTGTGCAACAAATTCAGTGTGCTAGATGATAGCTCTGTCCTACCATGCGATCTTGAAGAATCCCAGCCATCTTCTCAAGCAGGACCTTCGGATTTTAGCCATAGTGAACTGGCAATCCTGAAAAGAAAGGGTGGCAATCTTGATTCAGTATCCCGCCTCCGGGAAGACATTGTTGAGATGACCAGTGCCTGCTTATATAATCTAGTTGATGGACTAGATAAGGCTAAAGGTATTCCCCTCAAAGGTCCCTCTAATTTCATCACCGAATTGGAGATCCTTAAGCGCACAGTTGATGGAGTTCATAAGGGGAACACCCGTGAAAGATCACCTCCCCCTACTGTATCCAATGCATAACATCGCAGTTTGGAACATAAGGGGTCTTAATGACTCCAATAAACAACGGGAAATCAAGAGCTGTATCCGCCTCAAGCACCTTTCTATCATTGGCCTTCTTGAAACTAAGGTTCGAAGTTCCCAAATTTCTAGGATTCATTCTTGGATTTGCCCCGGTTGGAAATTAGTAGAGAATTATAGTAGTGCTAGCAATGGTCGTATCTGGATTCTTTGGGATCCTAATGTGGTGGATATCAATGTTACCCATTCTACTCACCAGGCTGTTCATTGCTCGGTTAAGGACCTACTTGGCTCAACAGATTTTCTTCTTACTGTGGTTTATGCAGATAACAAAAAGGAAATCAGGAGAGATCTATGGTACCTTTTAAACTCCTTGGCTGGAGGTATTTTTAGTCCTTGGACTGTGATAGGTGACTTTAATACCATTTTGTCGGTTGATGAAAAGGTTGGAGGCTCTTCTGCCAATCTTGGTTCGATTCGGGAATTCAAAGATTGCCTTAATGATGCTGGTCTTGTTGATCTGAAATTCACGGGCCTGAAGTATACATGGAGCAACAAAAGCCATGGCAGCAATCAGATTATGTGTAAGCTTGATCGGATTCTCGTTAACCAGCTATGGATCAACTCTTTCAATGATACTAAAGCGGAATTTCTTCCTCAAGGGATCTCTGACCATTGTCCTATGATCTTGAGATGGTGTCTAAAAAATACCCTCGGTATTAAACCTTTCAAATTCTTCAACTTCTGGGTGGACCATCCTAATTTTCTGAGCATTGTGGAAGAAGTCTGGAAAGTCTCCATCCTCGGGAACCCTATGTTCAGATTGACTCAAAAGCTTAAACTTCTGAAGATTAAACTCAAGGAGTGGAATAAGAACAATTTCAGCCACCTGAGGGATCAAGTTAACTCTGCCAAAACTGAACCTGAAAATATTCAGAAACTTATCCAAATTCACCCTGGTGATGAGGACATTAGTCGTCAAGAGGCAGCCATCCTTCATAATTATACTACTCTCTCTACCTTTGAAGAATCCTTCTTAAAGCAAAAGTTTCGTGTTAACTGGCTTAGCCTGGGGGATTCTAATTCCGCTTTTTTCTACAACTCTCTTAAAGCTCGAAGATCCAGAAACTCTATTCTCAGCCTTTACGACCAGAACAACAGCTAGCTCATGGAAACACATCTTATCAAGGCTGAAATACTTAGCTATTTTCAAAAACAACTCGGATCTGTTGACGGACACTACAACATCGACATAATCAACTCTCTCCCCATTGAAAATAGGCTGAACGACAGTCAAAAGAATGAGATGGCCGCTTTGGTTACGGATGCGGAGATACACAAGGTCTTATTTGGCATGGATGACTCTAAGGCTCCGGGCCCCGATGGTTTTAATGCATGTTTCTTTAAGACATCCTGGCACATTATCAAAGCTGACTTCACCAAAGCTATCCTCAACTTCTTTAGGTCGCATAAACTATCATGTGGTATCAACTCAACCTTTGTTTCATTGATTCCCAAGGTGAGTAACCCTGCTACTATTATGGACTTTAGACCTATATCCTGTTGCAACATTATTTACAAGTGTATCTCAAAAATTCTAGCCAACAGGTTGCAGCCTTGCCTTCCTTCTTTGGTTGAGCCTTCGCAATCTGCTTTCATTAAGGGTCATCGCATTAGTGACAACATCCAGATCTGCCATGAACTATTCCGGAATTACCACAGGAACAATCTTCCACCTCGGTGTACTGTCAAAATCGACCTTCAAAAGGCCTTTGACAATCTTCGATGGGACTTTGTTATAGCTCTTCTCAACAAGCTGAATTTCCATCCGGATGTCATCGACTGGATCAGTGTTTGTATGACCACTGTCAAGTTCTCCATCCTTATCAATGGTAGCCCTGAGGGGTTCTTTGAAGGTCGCAAGGGTATAAGACAGGGAGATCCCATATCACCCTATATTTTCGTTCTAGCCATGGGTATCTTTAATCTTCTTCTTCAGCAGAAAGCAATAGATGGCCTCTTTAAACTTCACCCAAAATGCAGATCCCCTATGATCACCCACCTTTGTTTTGCCGATGACCTCATGGTATTCTTTGGAGGTGATGTTCAGTCTGCTGCTTCCCTCAATGAAACGCTTGTTCTTTTCAAGGAAATCACAGGTCTTGAAGCCAACCGGCAAAAAAGTACCTTCTTCAGTTCAGGTCTGGAAGAATCGACCAAAGAGGAGATTATAGACATTCTTGGCTTCCAAGAAGGGCGCATTCCCATCAGATATTTGGGCTTACCTTTAATCTCGTCTAGATTATCTAAAAGGGACTGCCAACCACTTTTGGACCGTCTCTCAGCCAGAATTCAGTCTTGGAAGGGCAAATTTCTGTCTTATGCTGGCAGGGTAGAGTTGATTCGATCAGTACTCAACAGTATACAACTGTATTGGAGCTTTTGCTTTCTCATACCTAAGTTCATTATCTATAAGATGGACTCCATATGTGCCCGATTTCTATGGGGTCGCCCTGATCTACAAAGAAAATCACATAACATTGCATGGAAGAGGATCTGCCGACCTAAGCAAGAGGGAGGCCTTGGCCTTAAGAACCTTTTACATTGGAACCAAGCAGCTATTCTTAGACACACTTTTGCCATTGCTGCTAACCTTGATAACCTTTGGGCTCATTGGACCAAAAACAATCTTATAAGAGATAAGAATTTTTGGACCATGCAGATCCCCCAAGATTGTTCTTGGGTTTGGCGGAAGGTACTTAACTCTCGCCCTTTAGCCAACAATTTGATCCTCCACTTAATTGGCGATGGTAAGAACACTTTGCTGTGGCATGACCCGTGGCATCCTAGAGGGATATTGCTCGACTCCTTCATGCGTAATCTTCGTTTCGACAGCAGACTCAGTATACAGGATAAAGTCTCTACTCTCATCTCCAACGGTATGTGGTCGTGCCCCCAAGCCAATACTGTTGAACTGGCTCAAATCTGGAATAATCTCTCTGAGGTTGACCTAGATCCTCTGTTGCTGAATGACGATGTCATCTGGACACCTTCCCAATCAGGCTCCTTCTCTCTTAGTTCTGCCTATGAAGCTATCCGGCAACGTCATGAAACTGTCGATTGGTGCAACCTTGTCTGGCACAAGTTTACTATTCCTCGTCATAGCTTCATTTCTTGGCTTGCTATAAGTGGTGGCCTCCTCACGAAAGACAAGCCTCATATTCAGCACTTAATGAGTGACTCCAAATGTATTTTCTGTAGGAGTGAAGATGAAAACGTCAAGCATCTGTTCTTTGACTGTGAATTCACTAAATTCATATGGACTCAAGTGCTCTCGACTTCTCGCTACAATAGATCGGTTGCTCCTTCTGATATGGAAGCTCAATGGATCCTCAGAAATATAGCCGGGGCTGACTCTGTTTCTCATATTTTGAAAGTTGCTTTCAATGCCACTATTTATCTGATTTGGCGAGAAAGAAACATTAGAATCTTTCAAAACATCTTTCTACTCAGATTTTTGAGGCCACAAAAGCTCGTTTTTCCTACAAAGAATTAAAGGCCGTAGATTCTGCCCGTAATCGAGAATTCTTTGCTTCTTGGAATATTTCAGTTTCCTTCTATCATGAAGTTCCGACTTTATGTAAATGGATTGCTCCTACTCAAGACTCTTGGCTCCTTAACACAGATGGTTCCTTGACAGACAATTCAGCAGGTTATGGAGGCATCCTTAGAGATCACAATGGCAATGCTTCTTTAGCATTTGTTGGCCGGCATACCACAGTCTCGATTATATTTCATGAGCTGCAAGCGATATCTATTGGACTTGATTTAGCCCTATCTCATGGAATAACGTCTTTACTTGTAGCTTCCGATTCAGCCCAAGCCGTTGGCATCGTGAAAGGCCAATTGACTATCCCTTGGAAGGCTCGAAAGCTAGTCTCATCGATCACACAAAGCCGCATCAGATTTGGATCCTTTGATATAGTCCATGTGTTTCGCGAGGTCAACAAAGCTGCTGACCTCCTTGCTTCTTTTGCTAG
This sequence comes from Euptelea pleiosperma, assembly GCA_035048495.1. Taxonomy (NCBI): domain Eukaryota; kingdom Viridiplantae; phylum Streptophyta; class Magnoliopsida; order Ranunculales; family Eupteleaceae; genus Euptelea; species Euptelea pleiosperma. The sequence goes on from CM068548.1 coordinate 700,445, forward strand.
TTCTCTAGGTTGTACTGTTTTACTTCCTGTATCTTTTCCACCCGAAAAAAAAAAAAAGAGACAAATTACAAGGTCCGGTTGAGAGAAAGTCACTTGTTATAGGCTTCGGAATGTAACAAACAAACTGAGTCCAATAAGAGGCATTTACGCACGGATGGAGCAAACTTCTTTCAACAGTCCCGAATCTTATTCCAACACTTCAAATGTGTTAGAACAATTGTAATAAAAGATATTGAGTCAAATAACGAGGTCCGGTTGCGAGAAAGTCACTTCTTATAGGATTCGGAATGTAACACACAAACTGAGTCCAATTACAGATATAGACGCACGGATGGAGCAAACTTGTTCCGACAGTCCCGAATCTAATTCTAACACTTCAAATGTGTTAAAAAAATTGTAATAGAAGATATTGAGATAAATTACGAGGTCCGGTTGCAAGAAAGTCACTTGTTATAGGCTTCAGAATGTAACACACAAACTGAGTCCAATTAGAGACATTGACGCACGGATGGAGCAAACTTCTTCCGACAGTGCCGAATCTTATTCCAACACATCAAATGTGTTGGATCAATTCTAATAGAAGATATTGAGTCAAATTACGAGGTCCGGTTGCGAGAAAGTCACTTGTTATAGTCTTCGGAATGTAACACACAAACTGAGTCGAATTAGAGGGATTGACGCACGGATGGAGCAAACTTCTTCCGACAGTCCCGAATCTTATTCCAACACTTCAAATGTGTAAAAACAATTGTACTAGAAGTAATTGAGTCAAATTATGAGATCCGGTTGCGAAAAAGTCACTAGTTATAAGCTTAGGAATCTAACGCACAAACTGAGTCCAATTAGAGTCATTGACGCACGAATGTAGCAAACTTCTTCCGATAGTCTCGAATCTTATTCCGAGACTTCAAATGTGTTGAAACAATAATAATGAAAGAGTTTGCGTAAAATTACGAGGACTATTTGCGCGAAAGTCACTAGTTATAGGTTTCGGAATGTAACACACAAACCGTGTTCAATTTGAGACATTCACGCACGGATGGAGCAAACTTGTTCCGCCTGTCCCGAATCTTATTCCCACACTTCAAATGAGTTGAAACAATAAGAATGGAAGAGTTTGAGTAAAATTACGAGGTCCGGTTTCAAGAAAGTCACTTGTTATAGGTTTCGGAATGTAACACACAAACTGAGTCAAATTAGAAACATTGACGAACGGATGGAGCAAACTTCTTCCGATAGTCCCGAATCTTATTTAAACACTTTAAATGTGTTAAAACAATTGTAATAGCAGATATTGAGTCAAATTACGAGGTCCGGTTGCGAAAAAGTCAGTAACTATAGGCTTAGGAATGTAACACCCAAACTTAGTCCAATTAGAGGCATTGATGCACGGATGGAGCAAACTTCCTCCGACAGTCCCGAATCTTATTCCAACACTTCAAATGTGTTAGAACAATTGTAATAGAAGATATTGAGTCAAATTACGAGGTCCGGTTGCGAGAAAGTCACTTGTTATAGGCTTCGGAATGTAACACACAAACTGAGTCCAATGAGAGACATTGACGCACGGATGGAGCAAACTTCTTCCGACAGTCTCGAATCTTATTCCAACACATCAAATGTGTTAGAACAATTGTAATAATAGATACTGAGTCAAATTACGAGGTCCGGTTGCGAGAAGGTCACTTGTTATAGGCTTCGGAATGTAACACACAAACTGAGTCCAATTAGAGGCATTGACGCACGGATGGAGCAAACTTCCTCCGACAGTCCCGAATCTTATTCCAACACTTCAAATGTGTTAGAACAATATTAATAGAAGATATTGACTCAAATTACGAGGTCCGGTTGCGAGGAAGTCACTTTTTATAGGCTTCGGAATGTAACACACAAACTCAGTCGAATTAGAGGCATTGACGCACGGATGGAGCAAACTTCTTCCGACAGTCCCGAATCTTATTCCAACACTTCAAATGTGTAAAAACAATTGTACTAGAAGTAATTGAGTCAAATTACGAGGTCCGGTTGCGAGAAAGTCACTTGTTATAGGCTTCGGAATTATAGGCTTACGAATGTAACACACAAACTGAGTCCAATTAGAGACATTGACGAACGAATCGAGGAAACTTGTTCCGACTGTCCCGAATCTTGTTCCAACACTTCAAATGTGTTGAAACAATTATAATGGAAGAATTTGAGTCAAATTAAGAGGTCCGGTTGCGAGAAAGTCACTTGTTATAGGCTTCGGAATGTAACACACAAACTGAGACCAATTAGAGGCATTGACGCACGGATGGAGCAAACTTCATCCGACAGTTACGAATCTTATTCCAACACTTTAAATGTGTTAAAATAATTGTAATAGAATATATTGAGTAAAATTACGAGGTCCGGTTGCGAGAAAGTCACTTATTATAGGATTCGGAATGTAACACACAAACTGAGTCAAATTAGAGACATTGACGCACGGATGGAGCAAACTTGTTCCGACAGTCCCGAATCTTATTCCAACACTTCAAATGTGTTAAAACAATTGTAATAGAAGATATTGAGTCAAATTACGAGGTCCGGTTGCGAGAAAGTCACTTGTTATAGGCTTCGGAATGTAACACACAAACTGAGTCCAATTAGATGCATTGACGCACGGATGGAGCAAACTTCTACCGACAGTCCCGAATCTTATTCCAACACTTCAAATGTGTTAAAACAATTGTAATAGAAGATATTGAGTCAAATTATAAGGTCCGGTTGCGAGAAAGACACTTGTTATAGGCTTCGGAATATAACACACAAACTGAGTCCAATTAGAGGCATTGACCCACGGATGGAGCAAACTTCTTCCGATAGTCCCGAATGTTATTCTAACACTTCAAATGTGTTAAAACAATTATAATAGATGATATTGAGTCAAATTACGTGGTCCGGTTGCGAAAAAGTCAGTAATTATAGGCTTAGGAATGTAACACCCAAACTAAGTCCAATTAAATAAATTGACGAACGAATGGAGCAAACTTGTTCCGCCTGTACCGAATCTTGTTCCAAGACTTCAAATTGTTGAAACAATAATAATGGAAGAGTTTGAGTAAAATTACGAGGTCTGGTTGTGAGAAAGTCACTTGTTATAGGCTTCGGAATGTAACACACAAACTGAGTCCAATTAGAGACATTGACGCACGGATGGAGCAAACTTGTTCCGCCTGTCCCGAATCTAGTTCCAACACTTCAAATGTGTTGAAACAATAATAATGGAAGAGTTTGAGTAAATTTACGAGGTCCGGTTGCGAGAAAGCACTTGTTATAGGTTTCGGAATGTAACACACAAACTGAGTCCAATTAGAGACATTGACGCACGGATGGAGCAAACTTGTTCTGACAGTCTCGAATCTAATTCCAACACTTCAAATGTGTTAAAATAATTGTAATTGAAGATATTCAGTCAAATTACGAGGTCCAGTTGCGAAAAAGTCACTAGTTATAAGCTTAGGAATGTAACGCACAAACTGAGTCTAATAAGAGACATTGACGCACGGGTGGAGCAAACTTGTTTCTACTGTCCCGAATCTTGTTCCAAGACTTCAAATGTGTTGAAATAATTGTAATGGAGGAGTTTGAGTCAAATTACGTGGTCCCGTTGCGAGAAAGTCACTTGTTATAGCCTTCGGAATGTAACACACAAACTGAGTCCAATTAGAGGCATTGACGCATGGATGGAGCGAACTTGTTCCGACAGTCCCGAATCTAATTCCAATACTTCAAATGTGTTAAAACAATTGTAATAGAAGATATTGAGTCAAATTATAAGGTCCGATTGCGAAAAAGTCAGTAATTATTGGCTTAGGAATGTAACACACAAACTGAGTCCAATTAGAGACATTGACGAACAAATCGAACAAACTTGTTCCGACTGTCCCGAATCTTGTTCCAACACTTCAAATGTGTTGAAACAATTGTAATGGAAGAGTTTGAATCAAATTACGAGGTCCGATTGCGAAAACGTAACTAGTTATAGGCTTCGGAATGTAACACACAAACTAAGTCCAATTAGAGACATTGACGCACGGATGGAGCAAACTTGTTCGGACAGTCTCGAATCTAATTCCAACACTCCAAATGTGTTACAACAATTGTAATAGAAGATATTGAGTCAAATTACAAGGTCCGATTGCGAGAAATTCACTTGATATAGGCTTTGGAATGTAACACACAAACTGAGTCCAAATAGATGCATTGACCCACGGATGGTGCAAACTTCATCCGACAGTTATGAATCTTATTCCAACACTTCAAATGTGTTAAAAAAATTATAATAGAAGATATTGAGTCAAATTACGAGGTCCGGTTGCGAGAAAGTCACTTGTTATAGGCTTCGGAATGTAACACACAAACTGAGTCCAATTAGAGACATTGACGCACGGATGGAGCAAACTTGTTCCGCCTGTCCCGAATCTAGTTCCAACACTTCAAATGTGTTGAAACAATAATAATGGAAGAGTTTGAGTAAATTTACGAGGTCCGGTTGCGAGAAAGTCACTTGTTATAGGTTTCGGAATGTAACACACAAACTGAGTCCAATTAGATGCATTGACCCACGGATGGAGCAAACTTCATCCGACAGTTATGAATCTTATTCCAACACTTCAAATGTGTTAAAAAAATTATAATAGAAGATATTGAGTCAAATTACGAGGTCCGGTTGCGAGAAAGTCACTTGTTATAGGCTTCGGAATGTAACACATGATATTCGCTCAAAAGTGCTTATTTTAAGCAATTATCCTTTTAGCGTTATTGCATTCTCCTACGTAAAATACTCTATTTACCTAGTTTTCTACGTAAGAGTCTCTTGTGTTGCGTAGAACACACTTTTCTGGACGAAATGGTATATTTGCATGCATTAAACACATTTTCGGAAGTCTAGATATTAAGCCGTTCTGATAAAGTCTCATTACGCGCTTCTTCTGTCGCAGGAAACCCCGATGGGATGATTCTCGAGACTTGTGGGCCCAAATCGATCATGAAAGCCCATTATCAAAGCTTAAAGAGCCCACATGCTATGACTAGAAGATATGGGCCAAATATGAGCTGAATAAGAGGACCAAAAAGCCGGCCCAAAGAACGAAGAGAGCAGGAGAGCCAATGACCAAGAGACGGACCAAAGTGTTTAAAGCCACATGAGTCAGCAAAGAATGATAGTCGACTGTACTGGAGAAACGTGAGGATGGTCACAGTGAAGACCAGGGTTCCAGACCCTCCGCCAGTGCTTTTTTCTCTATTTTCTGATACTTTTTCTCTCATCTCTCCTTATTCTCTCTCTCTCTTCATCTCTCGGTCCTCGAATCTACTGACCTAACCCCAGAACTCCTACCCATCGGCTCTATCTCATCTCCCTTAGCTTTCTGACCGTTGGATCTTCCATCGGACCGTTGGATCTTCAATCGGACCGTTGGATCTCTCTAGATCCGTCGATCTACCAATCTGAGTACCAATCAAGTCACCATCGATCCGATCGCCATCAGACTGTCTGTCACATCATCTTGTGAGACGATGGACATCATCAATCCATGTGGGCCAATAGCCGGGCCCATCTTCATCGACCCGCTGTCCGACCAGTTAGTGGACCCCGCGAATTTCAAAATAATTTTAATTAAATGGGGGGTCCACTAATTGGGGAGATTCCCCATAGAAAAGTAGGTTTTTACTTAAAAATAAAAAAAAAAAAAAAAAAAATAAAATAAAATAAAATAAAATTTATTTTTCTTATTTTTTGATTTTCAAAAATCCCCTATTTCCATTAAAGGAAATAGGGAAGCTTTAAAAGGAGAAGGATAGGGGTTCGTTCGAACCCTAATCCCCCTCCTTTCTCTTCCATTCTCTCCCCAAACTCTCCTGCCCCTTCTTCCCCTCGATTTTTGGCGATTTTCCCCTCTTCTTCTTCACCTTCTTCTTCATCTTCTTCGTTATTTTTTCTCGCCGGAGTTGCAGAACTCCAGCCATCTGCAACTCCGTCCTTATCCCCCTTAGCTCCATCTCCTAGCCTCCTTTTTTTTTTCTCCTCTCCTCCCTTTCCATTCGGCTCGGTCGCCTCTCCTTCTTCGTTTTCTTCTTCACCTTCTTCATCTTATTTACGCCTTACCGGAGTTGCAGCCAGCAACTCCGGTTGCCACCGCCTGTGTGCTGTTGTGAGCATCACCAGCACCCTGTGCTCACCTCGCCAGTGCCTCCTTCATCACCAACGCCCTACACCAGTCACCCATCACGCTGCCCACACCATCTACCTCTCCATCTCTCCTTCTTCTTCACGTTGCTGGCCGTTTTTGGCCGGCAACTTGCAATTTTCTCCACCGACCTCCATCTTCCTCACACCCAGCGTGCTCTTGCCGTCCTCCACCTTGCTGATCTGTCCAGCCACCAAGAGCAGCCCCTCACCAGCCGTTGCAGCCACTCCAAACGGGAGTGCAAGGCAGCCTGCAACTCCAGATCTCCAAACTGTCCACCCCTCCATACCGCATCCACCTGTAGGTTTGCCCTCTCCATCCTTTAACGCTCTACTCCACAAACACGCGCCTACCTCCAGCAGCCACCTGTATGTGTGTGATATTCGCTCAAAAGTGCTTATTTTAAGCACTTATCCTGTTAGCGTTATCGCACTCTCCTACGTAAAACTGCTCTAATTATCAACTTTTCTACGTAAGAGTCTATCTCATTGTGTAGAACACACTTTTCTGGACGAAATGGTATATTTGCATGCGTTAAACACATTTTCGGAAGTCTAGATATGAAGTCATTCTGATAGAGTCTCATTATGCGCTTCTTCTGTCGCAGGAAACCCCGATGGGACGATTCTCGAGACTTGTGGGCCCAAATCGATCATGAAAGCCCATTATCAAAGCTTAAAGAGCCCACATGCTATGACTAGAAGATATGGGCCAAATATGGGCTGAATAAGAGGACCAAAAAGCCGGCCCAAAGAACGAAGAGAGCAGGAGAGCCAATGACCAAGAGACGGACCAAAGCGTTTAAAGCCACATGAGTCAGCAAGGAATGATAGTCGACTCTACTGGAGAAGCGTGAGGATGGTCACAGTGAAGACCAGGGTTCCAGACCCTCCGCCAGTGCTTTTTTCCATTTTTTTGATACTTTTTCTCTCATCTCTTCTTATTCTCTCTCTCTCTTCATCTCTCGATCCTCGAATCTACTGACCTAACCCCAGAACTCCTACCCTTCGGCTCTATCTCATCTCCCTTAGCTTTCTGACCGTTGGATCTTCCATCGGACCGTTGGATCTCTCTAGATCCGTCGATCTACCAATCTGGGTCCCAATCAAGTCACCATCCATCCGATCGCCATCAGAATGTCTGTCACATCATCTTGTGAGACGATGGACATCATCAGTCCATGTGGGCCAATAGCCGGGCCCATCATCATCGACCCGCTGTCCGACCAGTTAGTGGACCCCGTGAATTTCAAAATAATTTTAATTAAAAAATGGGGGGTCCACTAATTGGGGAGATTCCCCATAATAAAGTAGGTTTTTACTTAAAAAAAAAAAAAAAAAAAAAAAAAAAAAATTTATTTTTTTATTTTCAAAAAATAATGGAAATAGGGAGCTTTATAAGAGGAGGGAGAAGGGTTCGTTCGAACCCTAATCCCCCTCCAATCTCTTCCTCTCCTTCCCCCAAAACTCCCCCAACTCGTTGCCCCCTCTTTCTCCTCGGTTTTTGGCGATTTTCTTTTTTTTTTTTCTTCTTTTCTTCTTCTTCTTCCTCCTCCATCTTCGCCGGAGTTGCAGGCAGCAACTCCGGCCATCTGGTCCTCGTTCTCCTCCTCCTCCTTCTTCTTCTTCTTCTTCTTCTTCTTCTTCTTCTTCTTCTTCTTCTTCTTTTTCTTCTTCTCATTTTTTTATTTTTTATTTTCGTTTTTCCGTTTTCTACCGGAGTTGCAGCCTGCAACTCCGGCCGGCAGCGTCCTCCACGACATCTACTAAGACCTGCAACACGGAGTTGCAGGTCTGACCTTGCCATCCTCTTGCAACGGAGCACCATCTCCTTCTCCGCCCTGTAATTCGCCTCTTACCGCACCACCAACTACACCACTTCCACGCTGCTGCACACACCGTTTCTGGTGTTGCTAACAGCAACACCGCGCCCCTCTTCTTACACCGCCTGCAACCTGCAACATGTGAACCTCCATTGCTCCTACCGCTGTCTAGCTCCTTCTCCGGCCTGGGATCCACATCTGCAAGCTCCATTTGCCCTTATCCACACCTGCAAGCAATCCATACCCTTGCTGCCCCCTGTACAGCAACACCTGCGTCAAGCTTCTTCCACCATCAAACCACCTGCAACTCTTGAGTTGCAGGTTCACAACCACACACACAGACCAGCAACAGTCCACGGCAACCCACCTCCCTCACCTGCACCTCACCTTCTCCGGTGAAGCTTCTTCTTGCTGGAATTGCAAACGGCATCGCCACATCCATTGGCCTTCACGGTATGCACCTCAGCCGGAATCACCACATCTTCCATGCTCCTCATTCGGTAAATTAGTAAGCCATTCTTGCTATCTTTTCTCTTTAGTTTGCGTTAGTCTAGGTTTATATTTATGTTTTATGTTTATATTTGAATCGAAGCATTGTAAGGATTCGTTTGAGTTTGATGAACAAGTTCTTGGTGTTTTTATGTATTGTGATTCATCTTTAATGGGTAAGGTATTCGATCAATGTTAAAAAAAATAATAATAATAATAATAATAATGTTTTAAATCCATCGTGATCATCATTCTCACCTCTCCATGTTTTCTTGATAAAAATCCGTCATTTCATGTCTTTGAATTACGCACACTAACCCCGAGTGCGGACGATACCCGACACGAGCCACTGTACAACCCTGTGATTTTCCGGAGTTGCAGAACTCCGGCAATCTCCATTAAAACCGGTAACCAGCACCACCACTTCAACCTTTCCTCTCCTTGCCATCTCTCCCAAGACCTCCACCATACCTATCATCACTTATTCTCTTCTTAGAAAAAGAGGAGAAAAGATCAACGTCTCTCTCTTCTTGCTGTTTTCAACGTTGGCCGTTCCCCCCCATTCCATCTCGCTATCTTGAACGCCACAGCCAACGTCTCCAGCTCTTCAGCCGGCATCCTGCAGTCCTCCACCTTGCTGCCCTCTTGCAGCCGAAAGAAAAAAAAAAAAAAAAAAAAAAAAAACACATCTGCTCGCAGCGCCTCCTCTCCATGCTCGTGCTCTAGACGTGACTACTCCACCTTGCTGCACTCTTGCTTCACGCCTCCATCATGGCAGCCTACAACTCCGGTAGTTACAACTTGTAACAAATAGCAATATCCTCCCTTTTCACCAGCTGGTTTCACCTCTGAAAGTGCATCTCGCCCCCACAAAGTTGCACCACCACTACCTCTTCTCAACGCTTCCTTGCTGTGTGTGTCCCCTTCCTACCCGCCATCTCCTTCGCTACCCTCAACGAGTGCAGCCACCTGCCAGCTGTGCATCCCCTTGGCTGCTACTTCACTACCCATCACCACCTCGTCACTATCGCACCACCCATGGAACCACACTGAGCCATCACCCATGCTTCATCCTTCTCCACGCACCACCATTGTAGCACCTCCATCTCCGGTTATTATCTCATAGCAAAAAGGTAAGATCCGAGGTAAGAAAAAAAAAAAAAAAAAATATCTCTCCTTTTCTCTCTCTCTCTCTAGATCTCCGTAGTTTCTCTTCTTTCTCTCTCTAGAGATCTCTCTCTAACTTTCTCTCTCCACTTCATTTTCTCTCTCTAACTCTCTCTAGAATTTTCTTCCTTAAAATTACTTTTTAGTATATCTTATTTTATTTTATTTTCGATTCAAGCATTGTAATAGACATTTTGATCACTGAATGATGAAGTTTGTTTTTATCTATTATTTCTTGTGATATTCCGTAAGTTTTGTTCTTATTCGCGCTAATCCGACTAATTCTGAGTGCGGATCGACATCCGACACGAATCCCTATACAAATCTGTCAATTTTGCAGGATAATCATGATAAAATCGGATAAAATTATAAATCTTGTTGAAGTTAGGGTTTCCGTAACCAACGACGCGGAAAAACCTGACTATCAAATGGCGCCGCTGCCGCTCGGGTGTTCGGGAGTGCGAAAAAGGACGTAAAGACGGAATTGGAAAGTTGCTGAAGTGAAAAGCTGCTCAATTTGGCCAGCCCGACCTTTTCGGGAAACTTTCTATTTTTTGTTTTTGTTGATTTTTAGCAGTTTTTAAATTACTATTTTTAATGCCTCGGAAGGCCGAGTGCAATTTGTAATAATTTAGGAATTTTACTGCTTTCCATATAACTGCTAGATCTTGTTCTAGGGTTTTTTAGAAACCCTAGATTAAGTGAAACATACCAAAAAAAATAATAAATTCAAAATTCAAAAAAAGTAGGGTTTCATATTCTGCAGATTTTTAGAAATCACCAATCAAGGATTTGCGATTTTTGGAAAGATTCTAAAATCTTGAAACTTTGCTAAATTAGGGTTTCCCCTCTTAGAAGTTTCCTCTTTAGAAGAATTTCTATCTTTAGAAATCTTCCGAATTTGGAAAAGTCTGCAAAAGGAAACACCCCAAATCTAGCAGAATTTTAATTTTGGAAAATTTCCCAAAATTGTAAGGGATCTCGCAATCAAATCTTTCTTGGAAGATCTTAATAGTTCGGGAAACTTTCCAATCTAGGTATTTTCCATCTAGAAATTACTAAATTTTAACCCATCTCGAACTTGGAAATTAATTCAAAAACTTGCCTAAATCCAGTGCTTGTTCAGTGAACCCTAAAAAGGCAAGGATCTTCCAAATAGAATCCCAAATACCTAGACCGTGCGATCTAACTGTTTCTGCAGGAACACGATCCAGTGTGGGTAGAGAGCGAAAGCTCAAAGAGGTGGAGTCGGGCCCAAGCCCATTAGGATACCCCTCTCTAACCCACGGAGGAGACCCCGTGGCGTAGCCCACGGGAGGTAAGTCTCTATCCTCGCCTTGAGTGCGATACAGCGCATATTGGGTGCATCATTGCCGCTTGTCTATTTGTTTTATAGCAACAACTTATTCGACTTGCGTGGCGTGGCCGTTAATCAATCAACTCTAAGAGAGCAGACCCAGCTCCAAATTGAAACTGGTGGGATTTCATCACCCACCTCATCACTCCAGCTGAAAGTGATCCCCAGGATCCATTTAATTAAAAAGAATCAAGAAGTAAAGCCAATTAGCCCGGTGTTCGAGGAAAAATCCACGCAAAACGAACCCGCTTAACATCCAATCGAAATAAGACCACGAGCGCGGGTCCCTGTTGTCTAACACACCCATAAGTCCCTGCTACTCAAGTACACTGAGCTCGACGTGGCATCTTGGACTATTCGGCGGTTAGTTGCGTGTGGACTAGGAACACGCATCAACCCTAGCTTAACCCGAGGGAACACTCTTCTTATACACTTGACCAATCCGGTTAGTCTGGGACATACTTAAGTCAGCCATTGTGCCGCACGTCTGTCTAGGCTTCGGATTGCCTTGTTGTTAACTAGAGTTAGTACTAAAGGATTCGCTCTGAAGAGTGTAGCCTGGTGAGAACCTCTGAGTGCAAAATAGTTAGCCCGGCGGTTAAAAGATAAACCAGTGGTCCGCCCACTGTCATAATCTACTCTAGCCCCAAAACTAACAAAGATAATTCCTAAACTATATCCTCATTGCTTAGAATAGGATTATCTGTGCTTGGTGTGCATCATTTAGGATAGTGTTCTTCTCTGGCAACTTTTTGCCAAGTATAGAGCTTGCCTCATTCGCGTATGCCCGTTTGGAATCGTCCGAACAAACGCTTGGTTCGATCTGAGAATCACGTACCTACAGTGGATCCTCCACTGAATTCTTCCCCATCTCTTTCCCCACCCGCCTCCCCCAGTACTACTACCTTTGTAGTCATGGCAGTCGAACGACCTCTTATCGAGACGTTCGCTCCTATCTCTGCCAATCCGCCCACTTGCATTGTTCTCCCACCTACTATGGCGGTACAGTTTGAGATCAGACCGCAGACGATCCAAATGCTGCCAACCTTTCGTGGTCTCCAAAGAGAAGACCCTTATTCCCATATTAGGGAATTCCAACATGTCATCCTACTTTTCAAGAATCAGAACCTTGATGATGACAATGTCCGTCTGCGAGTTTTCCCATTCTCGCTCAAAGACCGAGCCTCAGATTGGCTCTACTCCTTACCCGCTGATTCAATCAGCAGTTGGAAAGAGTTGGTGGGCAAATTCATGTCTAAATTCTACCCCATGACTCGGACCAACCAAATGAAGCAACTCATCCAGGACTTTCGACAAAAGTCCGATGAGAAATTTTTTGAAGCGTGGGATAGATTCCAAGACTACCTGACTAAGTGTCCCCACCATAGCATCGACAAGGGCAATCTTGTCCATGTCTTCTACAAGGGACTTACTGATGAGTCCCGTACCATGGTAGAGTCAATGTGCCAAGGAAAATTCCTGCACCAAACTCCAACCGATGCATACAAATTCTTGGGAGAGTTAGGAGAAAACTCTCAACATTGGACGACTGACTCAGAGTTTAGTCGAACCACTTCGGTCCAAAGGACAACCAAGGGACATGATGCTACAGCTGATACTGAGCTTCGATCTGTCATTCAAGAGTTGAGCAAGTCAGTCTCGGCACTGGCTGTGTCTGTACAAAAGCCTACTCAACAATCTACTCCAGTCATGCATGTGGGACACGAGAGCCCTATGGAATCCTGTACCCTCTGTCTGCAACCCTCCCATACTACTGAGCATTGTCCTTTGAATGAAGGATGGTCTAATCCTCTTCAGGAAGAAGTTTGTGCTTTCAGCACATACAAACCACCCACTCAAAACTCGTATAGTCAATCTTATCATCCGGACACGAGAAACCACCCTAACTTCTCTTGGAGACCTCAGTCTACTCAACCACAAGCTCAACCTCCACGTCAACCTCAGGGCATGTATCCTCCTGGGTTCAATCAACCCAATAGGCAATTCAATCAGGGACAATATCAGCAGAATCAGTACCCATCTACTCAGAACCAGCAGTTCCAACAGGGTCAATACTCTGGACAACAGAGCACATTTCAGAATCAGCAAAGAGTTCCCCAGAACTTTCAGAACCAACAGATTGTCCCAACTAATTCTTCCGCCTATAACTATAATGCCCCGATGAGCTCGAGTCACGAATTGGTGCCTCAGCTCCCTTTAGCTGTTCCCCAACAGTCGGTCCCCAAATCTGGTATAGAGGACCTTCTAGCTCAACTCATTACTCAGCAACAACAATCTATGCAACGCCTAGAGCAACAGCAACAACAATCCTTGCTTCGTCTAGAGCAACGCTTAGGCAACCTGGAAGCTGAGAAAGCTAAAGGCATCTTTCCTAGCCAACCCATTGCCAACCCTAAAGGAAATGCCAAAGGGGCAGTATATGAGATCGGATCCCAATCTCAAAGCCAGAATGAGAAGTGTCAAGGGGAGGTGCAAGCTGTAACCACCCTACGATCTGGAAAAACTGTGGACATGGGAGTCCAACCACCACCGGTGCCATCTCCGGCACCCATCACTCGCACAGAGGAAACTAGTCCTAATCCTACCTCTGCTTCTTCTACCTCTGCACCAACATCAGATATCCCTGTGCAGAAATCTAAGGCTAAAGACAAATCCATTTGTCGAGTAAAGCCTCCCTTCCCGGACAGACTTGTCCAAGATAAGCGGGATCAGTAATTCTCTGAGATCTTAGATGTCTTTAAAGACGTCCAGATCAATATCCCATTCCTTTCTGCTATCAAGCAAATCCCTTCCTATGCCAAATTCCTCAAGGACTTGTGCACAGTTAAGCGGCGTACGCATGTACCCAAAGCTGCCTTCTTGGCCGAAAAAGCTACCGCGTTCATTCAACGCAACAGTGTGATCAAACACAAGGATCCAGGTAGCCCAACTGTCCAATGTGAAATTGGTGACAACTTTAGCTGCACTGCCTTGCTAGATTTAGGGACTAGCGTCAACCTCATACCATTCTCGGTATATCAGCAGTTAGGACTGAAAGATATGAAGCCTACCAATGTCACCCTGAAATTGGCTGATCAGTCCATCAAGATTCCAAGAGGAATCATTGAAGATGTCCTAGTAAAAGTCGCTGACTTTTATTATCCTGTGGACTTTATCATTCTAGACACCGAGCCGTGTCAGGATAACCGCATTCCGGTCATCTTAGGCCGTCCATTCCTTGCCACCGCGAATGCACACATCGGGTGCCGGGACGGAAACATGTCCATTGCTTTCGGTAACCTCAAAGCTGAGGTCAACATCTTTCGTCTAATGCAACAAGATGCCGATCGCGATGTGGCCGATGAAATGTGTGCCGTTGAGAGTCTAATCCCGGACTCCACCGAAGATATTCTTAAGCAGTGTCTAGAACACTTTGGAGCTGACTTTGCAACAGAGTCAGCTATTTCTGATCTCAATGATCTTTTGGAGACTGCTCCACTGATAGAGATCCCCGCTCCTCTCATCGAGTTCGAGCCTCTGATAACCATGGCCAGAGAACCCATCCTTCTTTTACCTACTGAAGTCAAACCTCTTCAATCCGTGTCTTCTGTGACACCTATTTCTACTCCATCTGCTCCAATATTGGAGCTTAAGCCTCTTCCCACAGATCTTTCCTATGCCTATCTTGGTCCTAAGGAAACCTACCCTGTCATTATTGCTTCCGCTTTGTCTGAGAGTGAACGTAAAAAACTTCTCGAGCTGCTCAACGAGCACAAATCTGCGATAGGTTGGACTATAGATGATATTCGAGGCATAGACCCCTCGGTGTGCCAACATCACATCTATCTCAAGGATGAATCCAAAACCTCGCGAGAACACCAGAGGAGGTTGAACCCCGTCTTGAAGGATGTAGTCCGGGATGAGGTCCTTAAACTGTTAGATGCGGGTATCATTTATCCCATCTCCGATAGCAAATGGGTGAGCCCTATTCATGTCGTCCCTAAAAAGGCAGGATTCACAGTTGTGGAAAATGAAAACAAGGAAATGGTAACCCAGCGCCTGAAGAAAGGGTGGAGAGTCTGCATCGATTACCGACGACTCAACACCAACACTAGGAAGGACCATTTTCCTTTACCCTTCATAGACCAGATGTTGGAGAGACTAGCAGGTCATTCCTATTACTGCTTCCTTGATGGTTACTCAGGGTATAATCAAATACCCATCGCCCCTGAGGACCACGAGAAGACAACTTTCACATGTCCCTTTGGCACTTTTGCCTACAAGCGCATGCCCTTTGGCCTCTGCAATGCACCCGCGACCTTTCAAAGGTGTATGATGAGCATATTCTCTGACATGGTGGAAAAATTCCTCGAAGTCTTTATGGACGACTTCTCAGTCTTTGGGTCATCCTTTGATGACTGTCTGAACCATCTAGGGCTTGTACTTCACCGCTGTCAGGACAAGCGACTTGGCCTCAATTGGGAGAAATGCCACTTCATGGTGAAGAAGGGCATTGTTCTGGGACATGTCATTTCCCATCAGGGCATTGAGGTCGACAAAGCTAAAATCGATATCATCTCGACCTTGCCCATTCCTAAGTCCGTGCGTGACATCCGATCCTTTTTGGGACACGGAGGATTCTATAGGCGATTCATCAAGGACTTCTCTCAAATCGCTCGACCTCTGTCCCATCTTCTGGCTAAAGATAGTCCTTTCGACTTTAATGCTGACTGTGTCAAGGCATTTGAGCGTCTCAAAACTGAGCTCACTACTGCGCCCATTATCCGTCCCCCGGACTGGACTCTACCTTTCGAGGTAATGTGCGATGCTTCTGACTACGCATTAGGCGCCGTTCTAGGGCAGAGAGTTGACAAAAGGTCACACGTGATCTACTACGCGAGCAAAACTCTTAACTCTGCCTAAATGAATTACTCTACCACTGAGAAAGAACTCCTGGCGGTAGTCTTCGCCCTTGATAAATTCCGTCAGTACCTCTTAGCCACTAAGGTGGTAGTGTACACTGATCATGCAGCCCTTCGTTATCTCATGTCGAAAAAGGAAACCAAGCCTCGATTAATTCGATGGATTCTCTTACTGCAGGAATTCGACCTCGAGATTAAGGATAAGAAAGGAACTGAGAATGTAGTGGCTGATCACTTGTCTAGACTGACTTTAGAGTCATCCTTCGACACCCAGCCCATCCCTGAAACCTTTCCAGACGAACAACTGTTCGCCATCTCTGTTAATCCTTGGTATGCTGACATTGTCAACTACCTTGTCACCGAAGAAATGCCTTCACACTGGTCAAAACAGGACAAAAGCCAATTCCTAGCAAGAGTTAAGTACTACTCTTGGGATGACCCTTATTTGTATAAATACTGTCCTGACCAGATCATTCGTCTCTGTGTCCCTGAGTCGGACCAACTCGGTATCTTGTCCTCGTGTCATGACCAACCTTGTGGTGGTCATTTCAGTACTAAGAAAACTGCAGAAAAAGTCCTGCAATGCGGATTCTACTGGCCCACATTATTTAAAGATGCCCATATCTACAGCAAAACCTGTCCTAATTGCCAGCATCTAGGCCGCATCTCCCAGAGGAACATGATGCCCCTAACTCCCATCCAGGTCGATGAAATATTTGACATCTGGGGCATCGACTTCATGGGCCCCTTTCCAGTTTCCTATGGTTTTGAGTACATTCTCCTTGCGGTAGACTATGTCTCCAAATGAATAGAAGCCATTCCCACCAAGACCAATGATCACAAAGTGGTGGTCAAATTCCTAAAGGAGTTCATCTTCGCTCGATTCGGTGCCCCTAAGGCCATCATTAGTGATGGGGGCACCCATTTCTGCAATAAGATATTCGAGAACTTAATAAAAAAGTATGGGGTAACCCATAAGGTTGCTCTAGCTTATCATCCGCAGACTAGTGGTCAAGTGGAGGTTTCTAATCGTCAGATCAAGCAAATCTTGGAGAAGACAGTCAATACCACACGTAAAGACTGGTCTACTCGTCTCACTGATGCTTTATGGGCATACAGAACCGCCTACAAGACCCCACTCAATATGTCTCCCTATCGTCTGGTCTTTGGGAAACCCTATCATCTTCCGGTAGAGATTGAACATCGTGCTCTGTGGGCCATTAAGAAGCTCAACTTCGACCTCGACTCTGCAGGGGAGGAGCGTAAACTTCAAATGAATGAGTTAGAAGAACTCAGAAATGATGCCTACAACTTGTCCAAGAATTACAAAGCCAAAATGAAGTGGATACATGACAAGAGCATCCTCAGGAAAGAGTTCCATCCAGGACAGAAGGTCCTCCTTTATAATTCTCGTCTTCATCTCTTCCCTGGGAAACTGAAATCTAGGTGGACCGGTCCTTATACGGTCACAGCAGTCACACCCTTTGGGGCAATCACTATTGAGGATCCCAAGGATCACTCCTCTTTTCAGGTCAATGGGCAGCGTCTTAAACAGTTCCATGAACTTGACGTATTGCTCATTCAAACTTTTGAAATTGATCTCATCGATCCTGTCTATGTCGACTGATAATCCACTCAGTCTCCTGTGCTCCAACTTGGTTGGGGGTGCCTGTCACCCCCGTCATGTCTGGCTGAAGACGTAAAACTTAGCGCTTTCGGAAAGGCAATTCCGGTATTCCTAGAGTACATGAGTCTCATGCATTTGTTATTACTGTTATATCTCTGGAAATGCAGGTACATTCATTCTTCTGATCATCAGGTACCACACACTGTCGAGTTTCTGCCGACTTGGTAACATCCTCCCTGAACCTTTGCATCATCGTCACCGATTTTTCATCATTTTATGTCCCGGTCATGAGCACCGAGGACGGTGCTGTATTTTGGTTGGGGGTGGGGTATTTACCAAAACTCATGTCTTCATTTTGATAAAAAAAAAAAAATAATAATAATAATAATAAAATAAAAAACTTTTTATTTTTGGGGTGATTTCCGATGTTCTCCAAAAGTTTTCTAGAATTTCAAAAAAATGTGTCAAATACCCTGACTTTGATTAGCTAAAAAACCTCCGTTAAGTCAGTATTGAGGATGTCAATTTTTGTTTAAAGTTAGCGTTGAGTCAATTCAAGCATGACTACAGCAGGTTTGAAAACTCAGAAAAACTCAGATTTGGCACAATTGTACACTATCAACATCAGAGTCATCCTAAGTTTTGAAACTCTAGAGATCCTGTGAGAATAATTGTGGAGACCTAACCCAGTGAGCTTTCGAACCTTTAATCATTTCGGAGAGTTATACAATAATCCTGAGTCACAAGATGACTCACTATTCTTCATGCCCGCAATATTCGTTGAGAGATCACATTATCTTTTGCTTCGATCATAAAACTCGGAACGACATCAACATTGGATTACTACGACAGAACCTTCTCTATATCCAGTCAAAACAGTATACATGATAGTGCAAACCCTAGAAAATGATTTAGGCCATTTTTCTGAACCATTCAGCCTTTTTACTCACCTGAATTATACTTCACTAGAAACCCCTTGAACCCTTTTATAAAAGCCTTTTCTTTGTAAACCCATCAACCTAAAATCCAGTATAGCTATGAAACATGACTGGCTACCCTTATTTTGAGATGGACAAAAGAATAACTGATGTGGGTGTACCGTGAAAAAGAAAAGTAAAGAAGAAGAATCAAAAGGAAAAGAAAGTGGTTCAAGCCAAAAACAAAATATAGAAAGAAAGTATGAAGAAGAGCTGAAAAGAAATTGAGCAGTCTCAGAAATATCAAGAAAAAGAGAAAAATACGAAAAAAGGAAAAAGAACCAGATAATGGTGTTACGTCGCAGGAAAAATTCAAGAAAATGGCAATATCCTCTCAAGATCTTTGAAATCCTGTATTCATTTATCTCTCTACACCTGACCTAAGCCTCATTACAACCCAGGAAAGTCCTACTTGATTCTAGGATAGCACGATCATAAAATGTGGAGATTGGAGAAAGCGAAGCTATAGAGTTTGATCTGACGTTCCCGAGTGAAGTGGTATTCCAATCATGAGATCTTCTTCTGTTAAAGATGTCCTTCTTTCAAATAAAACATATGTGAGATCTTTTGCTTCTTTATATTAAATACATCTCCTCACATATAAATTGAGAGAAAAGAAGAAAACCCTTCTTGTGTGATTCTATTCTGAGTGCTAAACATGTGAGATTTGAGGTCGAGGCAGAAAAACTTAGAGGTGATCTGGAAATCTTTACTGTCGGATGATGAGAATGTTGAGCACACACACACGCAGAGTCTAACTAATCTGGGTCATGATTATCAGTCTGTAGTCTTGCCAAAACTTTCAAACTCTTCGCTAGCATGTAACTATTTTTGCATCCATTCAATAATTTGATGAACGGTGTTTTCCCGGAGCTAATATGAAAAAGTGTGCAGCATGTGCAGAGCCCTTTTAAGCTCATGTATTTCGCACTAATTGCCAAGGATTGGCAATATGCTGGTTGGGGGTTGTGATATTCGCTCAAAAGTGCTTATTTTAAGCACTTATCCTGTTAGCGTTATTGCACTCTCCTACGTAAAACTACTCTAATTATCAACTTTTCTACGTAAGAGTCTATCTCATTGTGTAGAACACACTTTTTTGGACGAAATGGTATATTTGCATGCATTAAACACATTTTCGGAAGTCTAGATATGAAGTCATTCTGATAGAGTCTCATTAGGCGCTTCTTCTGTCGCAGGAAACCCCGATGGGACGATTCTCGAGACTTGTGGGCCCAAATCGATCATGAAAGCCCATTATCAAAGCTTAAAGAGCCCACATGCTATGACTAGAAGATATGGGCCAAATATGGGCTGAATAAGAGGACCAAAAAGCCGGCCCAAAGAACGAAGAGAGCAGGAGAGCCAATGACCAAGAGACGGACCAAAGCGTTTAAAGCCACATGAGTCAGCAAGGAATGATAGTCGACTCTACTGGAGAAGCGTGAGGATGGTCACAGTGAAGACCAGGGTTCCAGACCCTCCGCCAGTGCTTTTTTCCATTTTTTTGATACTTTTTCTCTCATCTCTTCTTATTCTCTCTCTCTCTTCATCTCTCGATCCTCGAATCTACTGACCTAACCCCAGAACTCCTACCCTTCGGCTCTATCTCATCTCCCTTAGCTTTCTGACCGTTGGATCTTCCATCGGACCGTTGGATCTTCAATCAGACCGTTAGATCTCTCTAGATCCGTCGATCTACCAATCTGGGTCCCAATCAAGTCACCATCCATCCGATCGCCATCAGAATGTCTGTCACATCATCTTGTGAGACGATGGACATCATCAGTCCATGTGGGCCAATAGCCGGGCCAGTCATCATCGACCCGCTGTCCGACCAGTTAGTGGACCCCGTGAATTTCAAAATAATTTTAATTAAAAAATGGGGGGTCCACTAATTGGGGAGATTCCCCATAATAAAGTAGGTTTTTTTATTTTCAAAAAATACCCTATTTCCATTAATGGAAATAGGGAGCTTTATAAGAGGAGGGAGAAGGGTTCGTTCGAACCCTAATCCCCCTCCAATCTCTTCCATTCTCTCCCCCAAGACCTCTTGTCCCTTTTCCCCCTCTCTTTAGGCCGTTTTTCCCCCACTTCTCTTCGACCTTCTTCATCTTCTTCACCAAGTTATTGCCGGAGTTGCAGGCTGCAACTCCGGCCGATCAAGCGCTCCTTCACCATCTCCTTGCTGCCATTCTCTCCCACATCACCTCTCCTCTCCACCATCTTCATCCTTCCAATACGACAGCGCCAGCAACTTTGGTGCGTCCCTCTCTCATAGCCGCTGTTGCTACAAAAAAAAAAAAAAAAAAAGAAAACCAGAAAAGGAAAAGAAAAAAAAGGAAGAAGCTAAGAGGAAGGAGGAAGAGGAAGGTTGATCCTCACCTCTTCGCTGCTGGTCTTTACCACCTCCACCACGACCTGAGTTGCAGGTCAGCCTGCACCTCCACATGGTGACCGTATCATCTCCTTCATCAGTTTTCTGCATCGCCTAGAATCACCGTCATCACCAGTAGCGTCTTTCATCTTCTCAACTTTCGGCTCCTTCATCAACAGCCTTTCCCTGGTACTTATTCCTCCTCTTCTTCCTCCTCTTCTTCTTCTTCTTTTAGATCTTCTTCCTCCTCTTCTTCTTCTTCTTTTAGATCTTCTTCTTCTTCTTCTTTTTCTTTTAGATCTTCTTTTTCACCCACCGGAGTTGCAGGCTGCAACTCCGGCCACCTCTGCACACGGGCAGAACACTGCTGCCGCTTCCTACTCCTTCCTCTCCCCATCCTTCCTTCTTATTCTCCCTCATCTCGCCATCAACTCAGGCCGTTATCGGCTTTGAGTTTTTTTTCAAACAAAAAAAAAAAAAAAAAAGAGAGAGTTCGCCGGAGTTGCAGAACTCCGGCAATCTCCATTAAAACCGGTAACCAGCACCACCACTTCAACCTTTCCTCTCCTTGCCATCTCTCCCAAGACCTCCACCATACCTATCATCACTTATTCTCTTCTTAGAAAAAGAGGAGAAAAGATCAACGTCTCTCTCTTCTTGCTGTTTTCAACGTTGGCCGTTCCCCCCCATTCCATCTCGCTATCTTGAACGCCACAGCCAACGTCTCCAGCTCTTCAGCCGGCATCCTGCAGTCCTCCACCTTGCTGCCCTCTTGCAGCCGAAAGAAAAAAAAAAAAAAAAAAAAAAACACATCTGCTCGCAGCGCCTCCTCTCCATGCTCGTGCTCTAGACGTGACTACTCCACCTTGCTGCACTCTTGCTTCACGCCTCCATCATGGCAGCCTACAACTCCGGTAGTTACAACTTGTAACAAATAGCAATATCCTCCCTTTTCACCAGCTGGTTTCACCTCTGAAAGTGCATCTCGCCCCCACAAAGTTGCACCACCACTACCTCTTCTCAACGCTTCCTTGCTGTGTGTGTCCCCTTCCTACCCGCCATCTCCTTCGCTACCCTCAACGAGTGCAGCCACCTGCCAGCTGTGCATCCCCTTGGCTGCTACTTCACTACCCATCACCACCTCGTCACTATCGCACCACCCATGGAACCACACTGAGCCATCACCCATGCTTCATCCTTCTCCACGCACCACCATTGTAGCACCTCCATCTCCGGTTATTATCTCATAGCAAAAAGGTAAGATCCGAGGTAAGAAAAAAAAAAAAAAAAATATCTCTCCTTTTCTCTCTCTCTAGATCTCCGTAGTTTCTCTTCTTTCTCTCTCTAGAGATCTCTCTCTAACTTTCTCTCTCCACTTCATTTTCTCTCTCTAACTCTCTCTAGAATTTTCTTCCTTAAAATTACTTTTTAGTATATCTTATTTTATTTTATTTTCGATTCAAGCATTGTAATAGACATTTTGATCACTGAATGATGAAGTTTGTTTTTATCTATTATTTCTTGTGATATTCCGTAAGTTTTGTTCTTATTCGCGCTAATCCGACTAATTCTGAGTGCGGATCGACATCCGACACGAATCCCTATACAAATCTGTCAATTTTGCAGGATAATCAGGATAAAATCGGATAAAATTATAAATCTTGTTGAAGTTAGGGTTTCCGTAACCAACGACGCGGAAAAACCCGTCTATCAGTGCGCCTTTGCGAACCACCACGTGCTGCTCAAGCACCATACTCCAAGCTGAATCGCTGGTCTTTCTCCATGCCAAGCCTCTATCCAAATCCGTTCTCATCCATCAATGCCAAATCTCGGTAAGTAATATGTCATTCTCTCTATAGTTTTCTTATTTTTCATTATCTCTCTACTTTTCTCTCTTTATCTCTCCATATTTTCTCTCTCTAACCTCATCTATCTCTATCTTTTATGCTTTTTAGGTTAGTTTTTAATTTCTTTTTTCTTTTGTCTGTCAATGTAAGCAGTTTATATGGATTCAATAAAATTAGTCTTCTTTTGAGCTCTTGTTCTTAATTTTCTTTTACCATGAATAGTGGTTTTCAATTCATTGTTTGATAACTTCTTTAATTAAAAGTTGATCTCCAAAATAAATAAAAAAAAATCATGTTTTTAATCCCAACCTCATCACTATTCTCCCACCATCATTTCCATCAATTTCTGTGAAGAAAATCCGTTATTTATGTGTTTGAATTGCGCAAACTAATCCCGAGTGCGGATCGACATCCGACACGAATCCCTATACAAAGCCTGTAATTTTGCAGGAATTTTGAGGCTCGGATCAAATTACAAATCTTGTTGGAATTAGGGTTTCCGTAACCAACGACGCGGAAAAACCCTATTTTCAAATGGCGCCGCTGCCGCTCGGGTGTTCGGGAGTGTGAAAAAGGACGTAAAGACGGAATTGGAAAGTTGCTGAAGCGAAAAGCTGCTCAATTTGGCCAGCCCGACCTTTCGAGAAACTTTCTATTTTTTGTTTTTGTTGATTTTTAGCAGTTTTTAAATTACTATTTTTAATGCCTCGGAAGGCCGAGTGCAATTTGTAATAATTTAGGAATTTTACTGCTTTCCATATAACTGCTAGATCTTGTTCTAGGGTTTTTTAGAAACCCTAGATTAAGTGGAAATTACCAAAAAAATTAAAAAATCAAAATTCAAAAAAATTAGGGTTTTATATTCTGCAGATTTTTAGAAATCACCAATCAATGATTTGCGATTTTTGGCAAGATTCCAAAATCTTGAAACTCTGCTTAATTAGGGTTTCCCCTCTTAAAAGTTTCCTCTTTAGAAGAATTTCTATCTTTAGAAATCTTCCGAATTTGGAAAAGTCTGCAAAAGGAAACATCCCAAATCTAGCAGAATTTCAATTTTGGGAAATTTTCCAAAATTATAAGGGATCTCGCAATCAAATCTTTCTTGGAAGATCTCCACCGTTCGGGAAACTTTCCAATCTAGGTATTTTCCAATCTGGGAATTCTTAAATTTTAACCCATCTCGAATTTGGAAACTAATTCAAAAACTTGCCTAAATCTAGTGCTTGTTCAGTGAACCCTAAAAAGGCAAGGATCTTCCAAATAGAATCCCGAACACCTAGACCGTGCGATCTAACTTTTCTGCAGGAACACGATCCAGTGTGGGTAGAGAGCGAAAGCTCAAAGAGGTGGAGTCGGGCCCAAGCCCATTAGGATACCCCTCTCTAACCCACGGAGGAGACCCCGTGGCGTGGCCCACGGGAGGTAAGTCCCTATCCTCGCCTTGAGTGCGATACAGAGTAATTTGGGTGAATCATTGCCGCATGTCTATTTGTTTTCTAGCAACAACTTATTCGACTTGCGTGGCGTGGCCGTTAATCAATCAACTCTAAGAGAGCAGACCTAGCTCCAAATTGAAACTGGTGGGATTTCATCACCCACCTCATCATTCCAACTGATTTGATCCCAAGGCTCCATTTAATTAAAAAGAATCAAGAAGTAGAGCCAATTAGCTCGGTGTTCGAGGAAAAATCCACACAAAGCGAACCCGCTTAAAATCCAATTGAAATAAGACCACGAGCGCGGGTCCCTATTGTCTAACACACCCATAAGTCCCTGCTACTCAAGTACACTGAGCTCGACGTGGCATCTTGGACTATTCGGCGGATAGTTGCGTGTGGACTAGGAACACACATCAACCCTAGCTTAACCCGAGGGAACACTCTTCTTATACACTTGACCAATCCGGTTAGTCTGGGACGTACTTAAGTCAGCCATTGTGCCGCACATCTGTCTAGGCTTCGGATTGCCTTGTTGTTAACTAGAGTTAGTACTAAAGGATTCCCTCTGAAGAGTGTAGCCTGATGAGAACCTCTGAGTGGAGAACAGTTAGTCCGGCGGTTAAAAGATAAACCAGTGGTCCGCCCACTGTCATAATCTACTCTAGCCTAAAAACTAACAAAGATAATTCCTAAAATATATCCTGATTGCTTAGAATAGGATTATCTGTGCTTGGTGTGCATCATTTAGGATAGTGTTCCTCTCTGGCAACTTTTTGCCAAGTATAGAGCTTGCCTCATTCGCGTATGCCCGTTTGGAATCGTCCGAACAAGCGCTTGATTCGATCTGAGAATCACGTCCCTACAGTGGATCCTCCACTGAATTCTTCCCCATCTCTTTCCCTACCCGCCTCCCCCAGTACTACTACCTTTGAAGTCATGGCAGTCGAACGACCTCTTATCGAGACGTTCGCTCCTATCTCTGCCAATCCGCCCACTTGCATTGTTCTCCCACCTACTACGGCGGTACAATTTGAGATCAGGCCACAGACGATCCAAATGCTGCCAACCTTTCGTGGTCTCCCAAGAGAAGACCCATATTCCCATATTCGGGAATTCCAACATGTCATCCTACTTTTCAAGAATCAGAACCTCGATGATGACAATGTGCGTCTGCGAGTTTTTTCATTCTCGCTCAAAGACCGAGCCTCAGATTGGCTCTACTCCTTACCCGCTGATTCAATCAGCAGTTGGAAAGAGTTGGTGGGCAAATTCATGTCTAAATTCTACCCCATGACTCGGACCAACCAAATGAAGCAACTCATCCAGGACTTTCGACAGAAGTCCGATGAGAAATTTTTTGAAGCATGGGATAGATTCCAAGACTACCTGACTAAGTGTCCCCACCATAGCATCGACAAGGGCAATCTTGTCCACATCTTCTATAAGGGACTTACTGATGAGTCCCGGACCATGGTAGAGTCAATGTGCCAAGGAAAATTCCTGCACCAAACTCCGACCGATGCATACAAATTCTTGGGAGAGTTAGGAGAAAATTCTCAACATTGGACGACTAACTCAGAGTTTAGTCGAACCACTTCGGTCCAAAGGACAACCAAAGGACATGATGCTACAGCTGATACTAAGCTTCGATCTGTCATTCAAGAGTTGAGCAAGTCAGTCTCGGCACTGGCTGTGTCTGTACAAAAGCCTACTCAACAATCTACCCCAGTCATGCATGTGGGCCACGAGAGCCCTATGGAATCCTGCACCCTCTGTCTGCAACCCTCCCATACTACTGAGCATTGTCCTTTAAATGAAGGATGGTCTAATCCTCTTCAGGAAGAAGTTTGTGCTTTCAGCACATACAAACCACCCACTCAGAACTCGTATAGTCAATCTTATCATCCGGACACGAGAAACCACCCTAACTTCTCTTGGAGGCCTCAGTCTACTCAACCACAAGCTCAACCTCCGCGTCAGCCTCAGGGCATGTATCCTCCTGGGTTCAATCAACCCAATAGGCAATTCAATCAGGGACAATACCAGCAGAATCAGTACCCATCTAATCAGAACCAGCAGTTCCAACAGGGTCAATACTCTGGACAACAGAGCACATTTCAGAATCAGCAAAGAGTTCCCCAGAACTTTCAGAATCAACAGATTGTCCCAACTAATTCTTCGGCCTATAACTATAATGCCCCGATGAGCTTGAGTCGCGAATTAGTGCCTCAGCTCCCATTAGCTGCCCCCCAACAGTCGGTCCCCAAACCTGGTATTGAGGACCTTCTAGCTCAACTCATTACTCAATCTATGCAACGCCTAGAGCAACAGCAACAACAATCCATGCTTCGTCTAGAGCAACGCTTAGGTAACTTAGAAGCTGAGAAAGCTAAGGGGATCTTTCCTAGCCAACCCATTGCCAACCCTAAAGGAAATGCCAAAGGGGCAGTATATGAGATCGGATCCCAATCTCAAAGCCAGAATGAGAATTGTCTAGGGGAGGTGCAAGCTGTAACCACCCTACGATCTGGAAAAACTGTGGACATGGGAGTCCAACCACCACCGGTGTCATCTCCAGCACCCATTACTCGCACTGTGGAAACTAGTCCAAATCCTACCTCTGCTTCTTCTACCACTGCACCAACATCAGATATCCCTATGCAGAAATCTAAGGCTAAAGACAAATCCATTTGTCGAGTAAAGCCTCCCTTCCCGGACAGACTTGTCCAAGATAAGCGGGATCAGCAATTCTCTGAGATTTTAGATGTCTTTAAAGACGTCCAGATCAATATCCCATTCCTTTCTACTATCAAGCAAATCCCCTCCTATGCCAAATTCCTCAAGGACTTGTGCACAGTTAAGCGGCGTACGCATGTACCCAAAGCTGCCTTCTTGGCCGAAAAAGCTACCGCGTTCATTCAACGCAACAGTGTGATCAAACACAAGGATCCAGGTAGCCCAACTGTCCAATGTGAAATTGGTGACAACTTTAGCTGCACTGCCTTGCTAGATTTAGGGGCTAGCGTCAACCTCATACCATTCTCGGTATATCAGCAGTTAGGACTGAAAGATATGAAGCCTACCATTGTCACCTTGAAATTGGCTGATCAGTCCATCAAGATTCCAAGAGGAATCATTGAAGATGTCCTAGTAAAAGTCACTGACTTTTATTATCCTGTGGACTTTATCATTCTAGACACCGAGCCGTGTCAGGATAACCGCATTCCGGTCATCTTAGGCCGTCCATTCCTTGCCACCGCGAACGCACACATTGGGTGCCGGGACGGAAACATGTCCATTGCTTTCGGTAACCTCAAAGCTGAGGTCAACATCTTTCGTTTAATGCAACAAGATGCCGATCGCGAAGTGACCGATGAAATGTGTGCCGTTGAGAGTCTAATCCCGGACTCCACCGAAGATATTCTTAAGCAGTGTCTAGAACACTTTGGAGCTGACTTTGCAACAGAGTCAGCTATTTCTGATCTCAATGATCTTTTGGAGACTGCTCCACTGCTAGAGATCCCCACTCCACTCATCGAGTTCGAGCCTCTGATAACCATGGCCAGAGAACCCATCCTTCCTTTTACTACTGAAGTCAAACCTCTTCAATCAGTGTCTTCTGTGACACTTACTTCCACTCCATCTGCTCCAACATTGGAGCTCAAACCACTTCCAACAGATCTTTCCTATGCCTATCTTGGTCCTAAGGAAACCTACCCTGTCATTATTGCTTCCGCTTTGTCTGAGAGTGAACGTAAGAAACTTCTCGAGCTGCTCAACGAGCACAAATCTGCGATAGGTTGGACTATAGATGATATTCGAGGCATAGACCCCTCGGTGTGCCAACATCACATCTATCTCGAGGATGAATCCAAAACCTCGCGAGAACACCAGAGGAGGTTGAACCCCGTCTTGAAGGATGTAGTCCGGGATGAGGTCCTTAAACTGTTAGATGCGGGTATCATTTATCCCATCTCCGATAGCAAATGGGTGAGCCCTATTCATGTCGTCCCTAAAAAGGCAGGATTCACAGTTGTGGAAAATGAGAACAAGGAAATGGTAACCCAGCGCCTGAAGAAAGGGTGGAGAGTCTGCATCGATTACCGACGACTCAACACCAACACTAGGAAGGACCATTTTCCTTTACCCTTCATAGACCAAATGTTGGAGAGACTAGCAGGTCACTCCTATTACTGCTTCCTCGATGGTTACTTAGGGTATAATCAAATACCCATCGCCCCTGAGGATCACGAGAAGACAACTTTCACCTGTCCCTTTGGCACTTTTGCCTACAAGCGCATGCCATTTGGCCTCTGCAATGCACCTGCGACCTTTCAAAGGTGTATGATGAGCATATTCTCTGACATGGTGGAAAAATTCCTCGAAGTCTTTATGGACGACTTCTCAGTCTTTGGGTCATCCTTTGATGACTGCCTGAACCATCTAGGGCTTGTACTTCACTGCTGTCAGGACAAGCGACTTGTCCTCAATTGGGAGAAATGCCACTTCATGGTGAAGAAAGGCATAGTTTTGGGACATGTCATTTCCCATCAAGGCATTGAGGTCGACAAAGCTAAAATCGATATCATCTCGACCTTGCCCATTCCTAAGTCCGTACGTGACATCCGATCCTTTTTGGGACACGGAGGATTCTATAGGCGATTCATCAAGGACTTCTCTCAAATCGCTCGACCTCTGTCCCATCTTCTGGCTAAAGATAGTCCTTTCGACTTTAATGCTGACTGTGTCAAGGCATTTGAGCGTCTCAAATCTGAGCTCACTACTGCGCCCATTATCCGTCCCCCGGACTGGACTCTACCTTTCGAGGTAATGTGCGATGCTTCTGACTACGCGTTAGGCGCTGTTCTAGGGCAGAGAGTTGACAAAAGGTCACACGTGATCTACTACGCGAGCAAAACTCTTAACTCTACCCAAATGAATTACTCCACCACTGAGAAAGAACTCCTAGCGGTAGTCTTCGCCCTTGATAAATTCCGTCAGTACCTCTTAGCCACTAAGGTGGTTGTGTACACTGATCATGCAGCCCTTCGTTATCTCATGTCGAAAAAGGAAACCAAACCTCGATTAATTCGATGGATTCTCTTACTGCAGGAATTCGACATCGAGATTAAGGATAAGAAAGGAATTGAGAATGTAGTGGCTGATCACTTGTCTAGACTGACTTTAGAGTCATCCTTCGACACCCAGCCCATCCCTGAAACCTTTCCAGACAAACAACTGTTCGCCATCTCTGTTAATCCTTGGTATGCTGACATTGTCAACTACCTTGTCACTGAAGAAATGCCTTCACACTGGTCAAAACAGGACAAAAGCCAATTCCTAGCAAGAGTTAAGTACTACTCTTGGGATGACCCTTATTTGTATAAATACTGTCCTGACCAGATCATTCGTCTCTGTGTCCCTGAGTCGGACCAACTCAATATCTTATCCTCGTGTCATGACCAACCTTGTGGTGGTCATTTCAGCACTAAGGAGACTGCAGAAAAAGTGCTGCAATGCGGATTCTATTGGCCCACATTATTCAAAGATGCCCACATCTACTGCAAAACCTGTCCTAATTGCCAGCATCTAGGCTGCATCTCCCAGAGGAACATGATGCCCCTCACTCCCATCCAGGTCGATGAAATATTTGACATCTGGGGCATCAACTTCATGGGCCCCTTTCCCGTTTCCTATGGTTTTGAGTACATTCTCCTTGCGGTAGACTATGTATCCAAATGGATAGAAGCCATTCCCACCAAGACCAATGACCACAAAGTAGTGGTCAAATTCCTAAAGGAGTTCATCTTCGCCCGATTCGGTGCCCCTAAGGCCATCATTAGTGATGGGGGCACCCATTTCTGCAATAGGATATTCGAGAAATTAATGAAAAAGTATGGGGTAACCCACAAGGTTGCCCTAGCTTATCATCCGCAGACTAGTGGTCAAGTGGAGGTTTATAATCGTCAGATCAAGCAGATCTTGGAGAAGACAGTCAATACCACACGTAAAGACTGGTCTACTCGTCTCACTGATGCTTTACGGGCATACAGAACCGCCTATAAGACCCCACTCAATATGTCTCCCTATCGTCTAGTCTTTGGGAAACCCTGTCATCTTCCGGTAGAGATTGAACATCGTGCCCTGTGGGCCATTAAGAAGCTCAACTTCGACCTAGACTCCGCAGGGGAGGAGCGGTGTAATACCCTGAACTTTCGTTCTAGGGTATTACGGTAAATTCACCTAAGAATGGGAACCTAAACCTTTTTTTCAGACTTCTATTATTGTTTTTATGGTTTAATATCATTGTTGAGTATGTATATTTAATTTGGTTTCATTCTGACAACTTTGAAAAACCTGTTATTTTTGAAACTCGCTCTTTAGGGCTAAATTTCTTACTAAAAATAATGAATCATAACTTGCAGGGGACTTTTTCTTTCCCCAGCTAACAATCTAGAACTTTTATAAAAAAAATTATTTCGTGGGCCCGAGACATCAAAAATATTTCTATTTTATCTTTACCAACTTACCTGTGAAATTTGGAACCTTTCTTGAGACATGAAAACCCTAGCGGGAGATTTTTGGAGATTTTGACAAAATAGTATTTTCATAATTTTTAAACTTTCTTACCATTCTTATATTTTTTAAAATAATATTTAATTATATTTTATTTATTTAATAGAGCGTGGGACCCGCAAATCACTTTCGGGTCATTCCAATGTCATTTGACACTTTTCTAAGATTTTGAACGTTTTTATGATTTGTGTGTGTGACATGTGTCAATACCTTATTGTATTGACTTTTAAATTATATAATATAGTTTGATTGAATTAATTTATAATTATTTATGTTATGATTATTGGGTGGGCCCGTATGGTCAATCTAGAAGCCTTTTGGGCTTAATAATAATCTTAATTGAGCCTAGTTGTTGTATATGGGCCTTGGGCCCATTTCTAACCCATTAGTAGTGTAAAATAAGAGTTTTTGAGGGTTGAAAAAGTCATCCCTTTGCTAGTTACGAATTTCAACAAAATAGAAACCCTAATCCTTCCCTAAACCTATTTATGAAAACTCTAAAGCTTTAGAAGCTTTCACAACCCAACTCCATTAAAGAATAGAGCAAGCTCCATTAAACCTTCATCCGGGCACCGATCACACTCGAGCAAGAAGAGAGAATTGACGGGGACTCCGATTAGAAGAACATACTCCGAGGAGAAGACGATCCGACGACTTTCAAATTTGAAAAAACTTTTGATTTTCATTAAAATTCAAGAAACATTGAGGTAAGTGCGCTTGATCCATCCTATACTTGTTTTTCTTTAAGATTTTGTTTCTCTTTCATTAGATAATGGTTGATACTCATTATAAATTAATTTCAACAATATTTATTTTATTCTTATTAGGTGGATCTTTATTTTGGGCCACCATGATGGGTTTGGCAATGGTCTATTTTGTGCCTATAACGGATGACTATGTTCTTTATCATTTTTGCTATATTTTTATAATTTAAATATTTTTATAATTATTTTTTTCTAAATACTCTGTGAATCTATTTTTCAAAACCGTTTAGTTTGTATTTTTCTGATTTTTATTGATTAAGTTATGATTTTTCTAAGTTGTATGACTTTACCAAAAAACCCAGAATTTCAGATTTTACACGGTCCGATTCACTTGGGATTTCGATCTATATTTTTAACCTAAATATTTTTTTAATTATTTTTCATGGATACCTCTATCAATCTAGTTTCTAGAACCTTTGAGTTTATATTTTTCTGATTTGTATTGATTAAGTTATGATTTTTCAAACATGCTAGACTTTTCTGTAAAACCCAGAATTCCAGATTTTACATGGTCCACTTTACCTGAGATTTCGATCTATATTTTTAACCTAAATATTTTTCTAATTATTTTTCACAGATACCTCTGTCAATCTAGTTTCTAGAACCTTTGAGTTTATATTTTTCTGATCTGTATTGATTAAGTTATGATTTTTCAAACGTGCTGGACTTTTCTGTAAAACCCAGAATTTCAGATTTTACACGGTCCACTTCACTTGAGATTTCAATCTATATTTTTAACCTAAATATTTTTTTAATTATTTTTCATAGATACTTCTATCAATTTAGTTTCTATAACCCTTGATTTTGTATTTTTCTGATATGTATTGATTAAGTTATGAGTTTTTAAATGTGCGGGACTTTTCTGTATCCCAGATTCTGTCCGGCCCAATTAATTAAGATTTTTGACCTATATTTTGAATCCGAATATTTTTCTATTTATTTTTTTTCTAAAATCTCTGTAAATTTAGTTTTTAAATCCATTGAGTTTATATTTTTCAAATTCATATTTATTTAGTTATGATTTTTATAATGCAGTATATTTTTTTTTTTGTAAAAAAACCTATTAATTGTTCGTGGTTCGGTCATGATTATTAACTATTAAGGTTTTAACCTTGTTGTTTGACTAAACCTTAGATGGTTTGACCTATACCTGTATGCATGGGGATCCCACCCATGTGTCTTGGATCTCTGATAGGGTTCGACCAAGTGTCTTGGATCCCTCTTTAGGGTTCGATCTTGTGTCATGGATCCCTCATAGGGTTCGGCCATGGCGTGTTGGATTCTCTTGCGATTTTCACTTATATTATTCATCGATGTTGATTGTGATATTTGGTCATGTCTTATTGACTATTATACCTAGATGGTTCGACCTATACTTGTATGCATGGGGATCCCACCCATGTGTCTTGGATCCCTCATAGGGTTCGGCCAAGTGTCTTGGATCCCTCTTTAGGGTTCGACCTTGTGTCATGGATCCCTCATAGGGTTCGGCCATGGTGTGTTGGATTGTCCTGTGATTTCTACTTATATTATTCATTCGTGTTGATCGTGACCTTCGGTGATTATTACATGTTATTCATGGTTAACCCTAATTCGTTTCCATATTATTACTCTTAATGATCATTGGTTCATTTTATATTTATATTTAAATGTTAAATACATGTGGGCTTATATCGTGTAACCCTAGTACATCTTGTTGCCATACCATGATCATCACGTCATTTCATATAAGGGGTGCATAAGGGAACGGGGTTGAAGTATATTATATACGTTATATTGGTTTTATCAATTAATCAGGGTTCGGTACCCTAGGGTGAAAGGCCCCAAACGTTATTATATCCTGCAGATGGGTCAATGAGACCGCTCCCAGTGCGGGAAGGAGATGGAGACCCTATGTGGTTATGGGTACTAGTTGCATTGGCATCCCTTACTCATCTGCATTCATCCTCATATTCATGCCATCCTTATTATACAATTGAGATGCATATCTTGATTAAAAAACTTGTATAGTATGATATCATACCATGCACATTGTTGTATTACTGGGCCTCGGCTCACGGTGCTACACCGATACCATTTTCAGATTTTGAGGAGTCGAGTACGTGAGATGATTTTGAGGCGAAAGACTCCGACGCATTCGAGGAGATCGGCTAGGATTTGGGAGTCGATCCCACATTTTAGAAGACTTGATTTTGATTGTTCTAAACATTGGTTATTTATTTTCACGGACATGTAAGCCTTTGATTGAGAGCATGTTCTCACCTCCTTCTCTCCACATTTAGTTGATTGATTGAATTGTTTGAGTTATGAATTATTTTAATTATTTGTTTTCTACATCTACTCTTCTTTTTTTCTTAGTAGGTTTTCGAATGAACCTTAGTAGTCTAATGGACCTAATTGGACCACTAGGGGACATTCATGGATCACCTCTGGGTTTGGGTACGGGTCGATCCACGGATTTTTGGGTCGTATTTGGGTATCCGGATTCGGGGCGTGACAAGCGAAAACTTCAAATGAATGAGTTAGAAGAACTCAGAAATGATGCCTACAACTTGTCCAAGAATTACAAAGCCAAAATGAAGTAGATACATGACAAGAGCATCCTCAGAAAAGAGTTCCATCCAGGACAGAAGGTCCTTCTTTATAATTCTCGTCTCCATCTCTTCCCTGGCAAACTGAAATCTAGGTGGACCGGTCCTTATACGGTCACCGCAGTCACACCCTTTGGGGCAATCACTATTGAGGATCCCAAGGATCACTCCTCATTCCAGGTAAATGGCCAGCGTCTTAAACAGTTCCATGAACTTGACGTATTATTCATTCAGACTTTTGAGATCGATCTCATCGATCCTGTTTATGTCGACTGATGATCCACTCAGTCTCCTGTGCTCCAACTTGATTGGGGGTGCCTGTCACCCCCGTCATGTCTGGCTGAAGACATAAAACTTAGCGCTTTCGGAAAGGCAATTCCGGTATTCCTAGAGTACATGAGTCTCATGCATTTGTTATTACTGTTATATCTCTGGAAATGCAGGTACATTCATTCTTCCGATCATCAGGTACCACACACTGTCGAGTTTCTGCCGACTTGGTAACATCCTTCCTGAATCTTTGCATCATCATCTCTGATTTGTTATCATTTTATGTCCCGGTCATGAGCACCGAGGACGGTGCTATATTTTGGTTGGGGGTGGGTATTTACCAAAACTCATGTCTTCATTTAAAAATAAAAAATAAAAAATAAAAAAAAAATAAAATAAAATAAATAAAAAAAAATAAAAAAAAAATAATAAAATAAAAAAATAAAAAAATCTTATTTTTGGGGTGATTTCCGATGTTCTCCAAAAGTTTTCTAGAATTTCAAAAATGTGTCAAATACCCTGACTTTGATTAGCTAAAAACCTTCTTTAAGTCAGTATTGAGGATGTCAATTTTTGTTTAAAGTTAGCATTGAGTCAAGTCAAGTGTGACTACAGCAGGTTTGAAAACTTAGAAAAAATTGTACACTATCAACATCAGAGTCATCCTAAGTTTGGAAATTCTAGAGATCCTATGAGAAGAATTGTGGAGACCTAACCCAGTGAGCTTTCGAACCTTTAATCAATTCAGAGGATTATACAACAATTCTGAGTCACAAGATGACTCACTATTCTTCATGCCCGCAATATTCGTTGAGAGATCTCATTATCTTTTGCTTCGATCATAAAACTCGGAATGACATCAACATTGGATTACTACGACAGAACCTTCTCTGTATCCAGTCAAGACAGTATACATGATAGTGCAAACCCTAGAAAATGATTTAGGCCATTTTTTCTGAACCATTCAGCCTTTTTACTCACCTGAATTATACTTCACTAGAAACCCCTTGAACCCTTCTATAAAAGCCTTTTCTTTGTAAGCCCATTAACCAAAAACCCAGTTCAGCTACTGATATTCGCTCAAAAGTGCTTATTTTAAGCACGTATCCTGTTAGCGTTATCGCACTCTCCTACGTAAAACTGCTCTAATTATCCACTTTTCTACGTAAGAGTCTATCTCATTGTGTAAAACACACTTTTCTGGACGAAATGGTATATTTGCATGCATTAAACACATTTTCGGAAGTCTAAATATTAAGCCGTTCTGATAAAGTCTCATTACGCGCTTCTTCTGTCGCAGGAAACCCCGATGGGACGATTTTCGAGACTTGTGGGCCCAAATCGATCATGAAAGCCCATTATCAAAGCTTAACAAGCCCACATGCTATAACTAGAAGATATGGGCCAAATATGGGCTGAATAAGAGGACCAAAAAGCCGGCCCAAAGAACGAAGAGAGTAGGAGAGCCAATGACCAAGAGACGGACCAAAGCGTTTAAAGCCACATGAGTCAGCAAAGAATGATGGTCGACTCTACTGGAGAAGCGTGAGGATGGTCACAGTGAAGACCAGGGTTCCAGACCCTCCGCCAGTATTTTTTTTCCATTTTTTTGATACTTTTTCTCTCATCTCTCCTTATTCTCTCTCTCTCTTCATCTCTCGATCCTCGAATCTACTGACCTAACCCCAGAACTCCTGCCTATCAGCTCTATCTCATCTCCCTTAGCTTTCTGACCGTTGGATCTTCCATCGGACCGTTGGATCTTCAATCGGACCGTTGGATCTCTCTAGATCCGTCGATCTACCAATCTGAATCCCCCTCAAATCTTCTCCTCTCCTTCCCCCTATCCTTTCCCTTCTTCCCCTCGTTTTTGGCCCCATCTTCCTCCTCCTTTCTTCTTTCTCGTTTTTCCTTCTCTTCATCTTCTTCACGTCTTCGCCGGAGTTGCCTGCAACTCCGGCCGTCTGGTGAGGCTTCCTCCTCTTCTTCTTCTTCTTCTTCTTCTTCTTCTTCTTCTTTTTCCTTCTCTCCTCTGTCTTCTTCTTCTTGCTTTTCTTGTTTTTTATTTTTATTTTTTTCACGTCCTCACCGGAGTTGCAGGCTGCAACTCCGGTCGCCATCTCACCTGCGCCTCTTGCAGCACCACGTCTTCACCATAGCACCTCCCTACTACCTTTCCGTCTCTGCTAGCTCTTCCTCTTCATCTGTTCCCCTTGCTGCTGCGTGCAGCATCATTTCCGCCTGACTGCAACCACCGTCTTCTTCATCTCTTACCGGAGTTGCAGACCTGCAACTCCGGTCATCTTCTCCCTATCTTCTTATTCCCCCTCTTTCCCTTCTCCTTCTTCTCTTCCTCTTCTTCATCCTCTCCTTCCCATCCTCTTCTTCTGCTGGTCTTCTAAGCAGGTACCGCCACAGCACGTTTTCACGTGCTGCCGGAGTTGCAGGTTGCAACTCCGGTCGTTGTTGCGTCCTTCACCGCAACACCACACTTCCACAGCTAGCCTGCTCCACCATCGTCTCAGTCAGCCGCCTCTTTCCCTTCGTTACCTTCTCTTCCTCCCCTTCTTTCTTCAAACCTTTCCTCTTCTTCTTCTTCATCCCCGTTTTCGCCGGAGTTGCAGGTTAGCAACTCCGACCGCCTGCAACTCCGGTTGTTGCTCGGGTTTTCTCTACCTCTCGTCTCCAGTCGCTTGAGCAAACCTGCTACCACCTTAACTCGCCACCGTCTATTTGTAGGGCCACAGCCCTTGCTATCATCTTCACCATCGCCTCCCCTCACCGGAGTTGCACACTTGCAACTCCGGCGACCCATTTACAGTCAGTCAGACTTCCCTTCGCCTATCTCACTAGGACTGGTTCACTTTAGCTTACGGTGTGCTGCACACACATGCAACACCAGCAACCACGTGATCATGGCTGCCATCCCTCGATTTCCATCTCCAACAGCAAGAGCAACCTCCATTCACCTTGGATTGGCCATCTTCGTGGCCGATCATCATGTTTTCATGATCTAACCCGATCCGTCTTTCAAGGTGAGTCGCATAAGATATTTTCTCTCTCTTTCTTTTTCACTAAGTCTTCCCCTTTCTCTCTCTAAGTTTCTCCCTCTCTTTCTCTTTTTATCTCTCTATTTTTCTCTCTCTCTCTAGACTCTTTAGATTTTTCTTTCTCTCTCTACCCTAATCTCTTTTAATGCTTTCTAGTTTGGTTATTTTTATTTGATTTTCATTGTAAGAGACAAGTTCAGTTAAATAAATATGAATTAAGTGTGATTGAGTTACGTTCTCTGCAAATTTCCCATCATTTTATGTTCATTATTGCGCTAACCCGACTAATCCCGAGTGCGGATCGACATCCGACACGAATCCCTATACAAATCTATCAATTTTGCAGGATAATCGGATAAAATTACAAATTGTGTTGAAGTTAGGGTTTCCGTAACCAACGACGCGAAAAAAGCCTACTTTCAACTACGAAGTGTTACTAGCTACCCTACTTTTGAGAAGGATAAAAAAAAAATAATAATAATAATAACTGATGTGGGTGTACCGTGAAAAGAAAAGTAAAGAAGAAAAATCAAAAGGAAAAGAAAGTGGTTCAAGCTGAAAACAAAATATGGAAAGAAAGTATGAAAAGAGCTGAAAAGAAATTGAGCAGTCTCAGAAATATCAAGAAAAAG
Source organism: Euptelea pleiosperma (assembly GCA_035048495.1). Taxonomy (NCBI): domain Eukaryota; kingdom Viridiplantae; phylum Streptophyta; class Magnoliopsida; order Ranunculales; family Eupteleaceae; genus Euptelea; species Euptelea pleiosperma. The sequence continues at coordinate 738,564 of CM068548.1, forward strand.
AGAAAAATACGAAAAAAGGAAAAAGAACCAGATAATGGTGTTACGCCGCAGGAAAAATACAAGAAAATAGAGATATCCTCTCAAGATCTTTTGAAATCCTGTATACCTTTATTTTTCTACACCTGACCTAAGCCTCATTACAACCCAGGAAAGTCCTACTTGATTCTAGGATAGTACGATCATAAAATGTGGAGATTGGAGAAAGAGAAGCTATAGAGTTTGATCTGACGTTCCCGAGTGAAGTGGTATTCCAATCATGAGATCTTCTTCTGTTAAAGATGTCCTTCCTTCAAATAAAACATATGTGAGATATTTTGCCTCTTTATATTAAATATATCTCCTCACATATAAATTGAGAGAAAAGAAGAAAACCTTCTTGTGTGATTCTATTCTGAGTGCTAAACATGTGAGATTTGAGGTCGAGGCATAAAAACTTAGAGGTGATCTGGAAATTTTTACTGTAGGATGATGAGAATGTTGAGCACACACACACGCAGAGTCTGACTATTCTGAGTCATGATTATCAGTCTGTAGTCTTGCCAAAACTTTCCAACTCTTCGCTAGCATGTAACTATTTTTGCATCCATTCAATGATTTGACGAACGGTGTTTTCCCGGAGCTAATATGAAAAAGTGTGCAGCATGTGCAGAGCCCTTTTAAGCTCATTTATTTCGCACTAATTGCCAAGGATTGGCAATATGCTGGTTGGGGGTTGTGATATTCGCTCAAAAGTGCTTATTTTAAGCAATTATCCTTTTAGCGTTATTGCATTCTCCTACGTAAAATACTCTATTTACCTACTTTTCTACGTAAGAGTCTCTTGTATTGCGTAGAACACACTTTTTTGGACGAAATGGTATATTTGCATGCATTAAACACATTTTCGGAAGTCTAGATATTAAGCCGTTCTGATAAAGTCTCATTACGCGCTTCTTCTGTCGCAGGAAACCCCGATGGGACGATTCTCGAAGAGCCCACATGCTATGACTAGAAGATATGGGCCAAATATGAGCTGAATAAGAGGACCAAAAAGCCGGCCCAAAGAACGAAGAGAGCAGGAGAGCCAATGACCAAGAGACGGACCAAAGCGTTTAAAGCCACATGAGTCAGCAAAGAATGATAGTCGACTGTACTGGAGAAACGTGAGGATGGTCACAGTGAAGACCAGGGTTCCAGACCCTCCGCCAGTGCTTTTTTCTCTATTTTCTGATACTTTTTCTCTCATCTCTCCTTATTCTCTCTCTCTCTTCATCTCTCGGTCCTCGAATCTACTGACCTAACCCCAGAACTCCTACCCATCGGCTCTATCTCATCTCCCTTAGCTTTCTGACCGTTGGATCTTCCATCGGACCGTTGGATCTTCAATCGAACCGTTGGATCTCTCTAGATCTGTCGATCTACCAATCTGAGTCCCAATCAAGTCACCATCCATCCGATCGCCATCAAACTGTCTGTCACATCATCTTGTGAGACGATGGACATCATCAATCCATGTGGGCCAATAGCCGGGCCCATCTTCATCGACCCGCTGTCCGACCAGTTAGTGGACCCCGCGAATTTCAAAATAATTTTAATTAAATGGGGGGTCCACTAATTGGGGAGATTCCCCATAGAAAAGTAGGTTTTTACTTAAAAATAAAAAAAATAAAAAAAAAATAAAAAAAAATAAAATAAAATTTATTTTTCTTATTTTTTGATTTTCAAAAATCCCCTATTTCCATTAAAGGAAATAGGGAAGCTTTAAAAGGAGAAGGATAGGGGTTCGTTCGAACCCTAATCCCCCTCCTTTCTCTTCCATTCTCTCCCCAAACTCTCCTGCCCCTTCTTCCCCTCGATTTTTGGCGATTTTCCCCTCTTCTTCTTCACCTTCTTCTTCATCTTCTTCGTTATTTTTTCTCGCCGGAGTTGCAGAACTCCGGCCATCTGCAACTCCGTCCTTATCCCCCTTAGCTCCATCTCCTAGCCTCCTTTTTTTTTTCTCCTCTCCTCCCTTTCCATTCGGCTCGGTCGCCTCTCCTTCTTCGTTTTCTTCTTCACCTTCTTCATCTTATTTACGCCTTACCGGAGTTGCAGCCAGCAACTCCGGTTGCCACCGCCTGTGTGCTATTGTGAGCATCACCAGCACCCCGTGCTCACCTCGCCAGCGCCTCCTTCATCACCAACGCCCTACACCAGTCACCCATCACGCTGCCCACACCGTCTACCTCTCCATCTCTCCTTCCTCTTCACGTTGCTGGTCGTTTTTGGCCGGCAACTTGCAATTTTCTCCACCGACCTCCATCTTCCTCACACCCAGCGTGCTCTTGCCGTCCTCTACCTTGCTGATCTGTCCAGCCACCAAGAGCAGCCCCTCACTAGCCGTTGCAGCCACTCCAAACGGGAGTGCAAGGCAGCCTGCAACTCCAGATCTCCAAACTGTCCACCCCTCCATACCGCATCCACCTGCAGGTTTGCCCTCTCCATCCTTTAACGCTCTACTCCACAAACACGCGCCTACCTCCAGCAGCCACCTGTATGTGCGCCTTTGCGAACCACCACGTGCTGCTCAAGCACCATACTCCAAGCTGAATCGCTGGTCTTTCTCCATGCCAAGCCTCTATCCAAATCCGTTCTCATCCATCAATGCCAAATCTCGGTAAGTAATATGTCATTCTCTCTATAGTTTCTTATTTTTCATTCTCTCTACTTTTCTCTCTTTATCTCTCCATATTTTCTCTCTCTAACCTCATCTATCTCTATCTTTTATGCTTTTTAGGTTAGTTTTTAATTTCTTTTTTCTTTTGTCTGTCAATGTAAGCAGTTTATATGGATTCAATAAAATTAGTCTTCTTTTGAGCTCTTGTTCTTAATTTTCTTTTACCATGAATAGTGGTTTTCAATTCATTGTTTGATAACTTCTTTAATTAAAAGTTGATCTCCAAAATAAATAAAAAAAAATCATGTTTTTAATCCCAACCTCATCACTATTCTCCCACCATCATTTCCATCAATTTCTGTGAAGAAAATCCGTTATTTATGTGTTTGAATTGCGCAAACTAATTCCGAGTGCGGATCGACATCCGACACGAATCCCTATACAAAGCCTGTAATTTTGCAGGAATTTTGAGGCTTGGATCAAATTACAAATCTTGTTGGAATTAGGGTTTCCGTAACCAACGACACGGAAAAACCCTATTTTCAACACACAAACTGAGTCCAATTAGAGACATTGACGCACGGATGGAGCAAACTTATTCCGATAGTCCCGAATCTAATTCCAACACTTCAAATGTGTTAAAACAATTGTAATTGAAGATATTCAGTCAAATTCGAGGTCCGGTTGCGAAAAAGTCACTAGTTATAAGCTAAGGAATGTAACGCACAAACTAAGTCCAATAAGAGCCATTGACGTACGGATGGAGCGAATTTGTTTCGACTGTCCAAAATCTTGTTCCAAGACTTTAAATGTGTCAAAACTATTATAATGGAAGAGTTTGAGTCAAATTACGAGGTCCGGTTGCGAGAAAGTCACTTGTTATAGGCTTCGAAATGTAACACACAAACTGAGTCCAATTAAAGACATTGACGCATGGATGGAGCAAACTTGTTCCGACAGTCCCGAATCTAATTCCAACACGTCAAATGTGTTAAAACAATTGTAATTGAAGATATTCAGTCAAATTACGAGGTCCGGTTGCGAAAAAGTCACTAGTTATAAGCTTAGGAATGTAACGCACAAACTGAGTCTAATAAGAGACATTGACGCACGGATGGAGCAAACTTGTTTCGACTGTCCCGAATCTTGTTCCAAGACTTCAAATGTGTTGAAACAATTGTAATGGAAGAGTTTGAGTCAAATTACGTGGTCCGGTTGCGAGAAAGTCACTTGTTATAGGCTTCAGAATGTAACACACAAACTGAGTCCGATTAGAGACATTGACGCACGGATGGAGCAAACTTGTTCCGACAGTCCCAAATCTAATTCCAACACTTCAAATGTGTTAAAAAAATTGTAATAGAAGATATTGAGTCAAATTACGAGGTCCGATTGCGAAAAAGTCAGTAATTATAGGCTTATGAATTTAACACACAAACTGAGTCCAATTAGAGACACTGACGAACGAATCGAGCAAACTTTTTCCGACTGTCCCGAATCTTATTCCAACACTTCAAATGTGTTAAAACAATTGTAATAGAAGATATTGAGTCAAATTACAAGGTCCGGTTGCGAGAAAGTCACTTGTTATAGGCTTCGGAATGTAACACACAAACTGAGTTCAAATAGATGCATTGACCCACGGATGGTGCAAACTTCATCCGACAGTTACGAATCTTATTCCAACACTTTAAATGTATTAAAACAATTATAATAGAAGATATTGAGTCAAATTACGAGGTCCGGTTGCGAGAAAGTCACTTGTTATAGCCTAGGGAATGTAACACACAAACTGAGTCCAATTAGAGACATTGACGCACGGATAGAGCAAACCTGTTCCGACAGTCCCGAATCTAATTCCAACACTTGAAATGTGTTAAAACAATTGTAATTGAAGATATTCAGTCAAATTACGAGGTCCGGTTGCGAAAAAGTCACTAGTTATAAGCTTAGGAATGTAACGCACAAACTGAGTCTAATAAGAGACATTGACGCACGGATGGAGCAAACTTGTTTCGACTGTCCCGAATCTTGTTCCAAGACTTCAAATGTGTTGAAACAATTGTAATGGAAGAGTTTGAGTCAAATTACGTGGTCCAGTTGTGAGAAAGCCACTTGTTATAGGCTTCGGAATGTAACACACAAACTGAGTCCAATTAGAGACATTGACGCACGGATGGAGCAAACTCCTTCCGACAGTCCCGAAATTTATTCCAACACTTCAACTTTGTTAAAATAATTGTAATAGAATTGTAATAGAAGATATTGAGTCAAATTACGAGGTCCGGTTGTGAAAAAGTCAGTAATTATAGGCTTAGGAATGTAACACACAAACTGAGTCCAATTAGAGACATGGACGAACGAATGGAGCAAACTTGTTCCGCCTGTCCCGAATCTTATTCCAAGACTTCAAATGTGTTGAAACAATAATAATGAAAGAGTTTGAGTAAAATTACGAGGTCCAGTTGCGAGAAAGTCACTTGTTATAGGCTTCGGAATGTAACACACAAACTGAGTCAAATTAGAGACATTGACGCACGGATGGAGCAAACTTGTTCCGACAGTCCCGAATCTAATTCCAACACTTCAAATGTGTTAAAACAATTGTAATTGAAGATATTCAGTCAAATTACGAGGTCCGATTGCAAAAAAGTCACTAGTTATAAGCTTAGGAATGTAACGCACAAACTGCGTCTAATAAGAGACATTGACGCACGGATGGAGCAAACTTGTTTTGATTGTCCCGAATCTTTTTCCAAAACTTCAAATGTGTTGAAACAATTATAATGGAAGAGTTTGAGTCAAATTACGAGGTCAGATTGCGAGAAAGTCATTGTTATAGGCTTCGGAATGTAACACACAAACTGAGTCCAATTAGAGACATTGATGCACGGATGGAGCGAACTTCTTCCGACAGTCTCGAATCTTATTCCAACACTTCAAATGTGTTAAAACAATTGTAATTGAAGATATTCAGTCAAATTCTGAGGTCCGGTTGCGAAAAAGTCAGTAAATATAGGCTTACGAATGTAACGCACAAACTGAGTCCAATTAGAGACATTGACGAACGAATGGAGCAAACTTGTTCCGCCTGTCCCGAATCTTGTTCCAAGACTTCAAATGTGTTGAAACAATAATAATGGAATAGTTTGAGTAAAATTACGAGGTCCGGTTGCGAGAAAGTCACTTGTTATAGGCTTCGGAATGTAACACACAAACTGAGTCCAATTAGAGACATTGACGCACGGATAGAGCAAACTTGTTTTGACAGTCCCGAATCTAATTCCAACACTTCAAATGTGTTAAAACAATTGTAATAGAAGATATTGAGTCAAATTACGAGGTCCGATTACGAAAAAGTCACTAGTTATAAGCCTAGGAATGTAACGCACAAAATGAGTCCAATTAGAGACATTGACGCACGGAAGGAGCGAACTTGTTTCGAATGTCCCGAATCCTGTTTCAAGACTTCAAATGTGTTGAAACAATTGTAATTGAAGATATTCAGTCAAATTCTGAGGTCCGGTTGCGAAAAAGTCAGTAATTATAGGCTTACGAATGTAACGCACAAATTGAGTCCAATTAGAGACATTGACGAACGAATGGAACAAACTTGTTCCGCCTGTCCCAAATCTTGTTCCAAGACTTCAAAAGTGTTGAAACAATAATAATGGAATAGTTTGAGTAAAATTATGAGGTCCGGTTGCGAGAAAGTCACTTGTTATAGGCTTCAGAATGTAACACACAAACTGAGTCCAATTAGAGACATTGACGCACGGATAGAGCAAACCTATTTTGACAGTCCCGAATCTAATTCCAACACTTCAAATGTGTTAAAACAATTGTAATAGAAGATATTGAGTCAAATTACGAGGTCCGATTACGAAAAAGTCACTAGTTATAAGCCTAGGAATGTAACGCACAAAATGAGTCCAATTAGAGACATTGACGCACGGAAGGAGCGAACTTATTTCGAATGTCCCGAATCCTGTTCCAAGACTTCAAATGTGTTGAAACAATTGTAATGGAAGAGTTTGAGTCAAATTACGAGGTCCGGATGCAAAAACGTAACTAGTTATAGGCTTCGGAATGTAACACACAAACTAAGTCCAATTGGAGACATTGACGAACGAATGTAGCAAACTTGTTACGCCTGTCCCGAATCTTATTCCAAGACTTCAAATGTGTTGAAACATTAATGATGAAAGAGTTCGAGTGAAATAACGAGGTCCAGTTGCGAGAAAGTCACTAGTTATAGGCTTCGGAATGTAACACACAAACCGTGTCCAATTTGAGACATTGATGCACGGATGGAGCAAACATGTTCCGCCTGTCCCAAATCTTGTTCCAGGACTTCAAATGTGTTGAAACAATAATAATGGAATAGTTTGAGTAAAATTACGAGGTCCGGTTGCGAGAAAGTCACTTGTTATAGGCTTCAGAATGTAACACACAAACTGAGTCCAATTAGAGACATTGACGCACGGATAGAGCAAACCTGTTTTGACAGTCCCGAATCTAATTCCAACACTTCAAATGTGTTAAAACAATTGTAATAGAAGATATTGAGTCAAATTACGAGGTCCGATTACGAAAAAGTCACTAGTTATAAGCCTAGGAATGTAACGCACAAAATGAGTCCAATTAGAGACATTGACGCACGGAAGGAGCGAACTTGTTTCCAATGTCCCGAATCCTGTTCCAAGACTTCAAATGTGTTGAAACAATTGTAATGGAAGAGTTTGAGTCAAATTACGAGGTCCGGATGCGAAAACGTAACTAGTTATAGGCTTCGGAATGTAACACACAAACTAAGTCCAATTAGAGACATTGACGAATGAATGGAGCAAACTTGTTCCTCCTATCCCGAATCTTGTTCCAAGACTTCAAATGTGTTGAAACAATAATAATGATAGAGTTTGAGTAAAATTACGAGGTCCAGTTGCGAGAAAGTCAATTGTTATAGGCTTCGGAATGTAACACACAAACCGTGTCTAATTTGAGACATCGACGCACGGATGGAGCAAACTTGTTCCGCCTGTCCTGAATCTTCTTCCAACACTTCAAATGTGTTGAAAAAATAATAATGAAATAGTTTGAGTACAATTACGAGGTCCGGTTGCGAGAAAGTCACTTGTTATAGGCTTCAGAATGTAACACACAAACTGAGTCCAATTAGAGAGATTGACGCACGGATGGAGCAAACTTGTTCCGACAGTCCCGAATCTAATTGTAACACTTCAAATGTGTTAAAACAATTGTAAGAGAAGATATTGAGTCAAATTACAAGGTCCGATTGCAAGAAAGTCACTTGTTATAGGCTTCGGAATGCAACACACAAACTGAGTCCAATTAGAGACATTGACGCACGGATGGAGCAAACTTCTTCCGACAGTGTCGAATCTTATTCCAACACATCAAATGTGTTAGAACAATTGTAATAGAAGATATTGAGTCAAATTACGAGGACCGATTGCGAGAAAGTCACTTGTTACAGGCTTCGGAATGTAACACACAAACTGAGTCCAATTAGAGACATTGATGCACGGATGGACCAAACTTCTTCCGACAGTCCCGAATCTTTTCCAACACATCAAATGTGTTAGAACAATTGTAATAGAAGATATTGAGTCAAATGACGAGGTCCGATTTCGAGAAAGTCACTTGTTATAGGTTTCGGAATGTAACACACAAACTGAGTCAAATTAGAAACATTGACGAACGGATGGAACAAACTTCTTTCGATAGTCCCGAATCTTATTCCAACACTTCAAATGTGTTAAAACAATTGTAATAGAAGATATTGAGTCAAATTACGAGGTCCGGTTGCAAGAAAGTCACTTGTTATAGGCTTCGGAATGTAACACACAAACTGAGTCCAATTAGAGACATTGACGCACGGATGGAGCAAACTTATTTCGACAGTGCCGAATCTTATTCCAACACATCAAATGTGTTGGAACAATTCTAATAGAAGATATTGAGTCAAATTACGAGGTCCGGTTGTGAGAAAGTCACTTGTTATAGGCTTCGGAATGTAACACACAAACTGAGTCCAATTAGAGGCATTGACGCACGGATCGAGCAAACTTCTTCCGACCGTCCCGAATCTTATTCCAACACTTCAAATCTGTTAGAACAATTGTAATAGAAGATATTGAGTCAAATTACGAGGTCCGGTTGCGAGAAAGTCACTTGTTATATGCTTCGGAATGTAACACACAAACTGAGTCCAATTACATACATTGACGCATGGATGGAGCAAACTTCTTCCGACAGTCCCGAATCTTATTCCAACACATCAAATGTGTTAGAACAATTGTAATAGAAGATATTGAGTCAAATTACGAGGTCCGGTTGCGAGAAAGTCACTTGTTATAGGCTTCGGAATGTAACACACAAACTGAGTCCAATTAGAGGCATTGACGCACGGATGGAGCAAACTTCCTCCGACAGTCCCGAATCTTATTCCAACACTTCAAATGTGTTAGAACTATAGTAATAGAAGATATTGAGTCAAATTATGAGGTCCGGTTGCGAGGAAGTCACTTGTTATTGGCTTCGGAATGTAACACACAAACTCAGTCGAATTAGAGGCATTGACGCACGGATGGAGCAAACTTCTTCCGACAGTCCCGAATCTTATTCCAACACTTCAAATGTGTAAAAGCAATTGTACTAGAAGTAATTGAGTCAAATTATGAGATCCGGTTGCGAAAAAGTCACTAGTTATAAGCTTAGGAATCTAACGCACAAACTGAGTCCAATTAGAGTCATTGACGCACGAAAGTAGCAAACTTCTTCCGATAGTCCCGAATCTTATTCCGAGACTTCAAATGTGTTGAAACAGTAATAATGAAAGAGTTTGCGTAAAATTATGAGGTCCATTTGCGCGAAAGTCACTAGTTATAGGCTTCGGAATGTAACACACAAACCGTGTTCAATTTGAGACATTGACACACGGATGGAGCAAACTTGTTCCGCCTGTCCCGAATCTTGTTCCCCCACTTCAAATGCGTTGAAACAATAATAATGGAACAGTTTGAGTCAAATTACGAGGTCCGGTTTCGACAAAGTCACTTGTTATAGGTTTCGGAATGTAACACACAAACTGAGTCAAATTAGAAACATTGACGAACGGTTGGAGCAAACTTCTTCTGATAGTCTCGAATCTTATTCCAACACTTCAAATGTGTTAAAACAATTGTAATAGAAGATATTGAGTCAAATTACAAGGTCCGGTTGCGAAAAAGTCAGTAACTATAGGCTTAGGAATGTAACACCCAAACTGAGTCCAATTAGAGGCATTGACGCACGGATAGAGCAAACTTCCTCCGACAGTCCCGAATCTTATTCTAACACTTCAAATATGTTAGAACAATTGTAATAGAAGATATTGAGTCAAATTACGAGGTCGGTTGTGAGAAAGTCACTTGTTATAGGCTTCAGAATGTAACACACAAACTCAGTCGAATTAGAGGCATTGACGTATAGGATTCTGAATGTAACAAACAAACCGTGTCGAATTTGAGACATTGATGCACGGATGGAGCAAACTTGTTCCGCCTGTCCCAAATCTAGTTCCAACACTTCAAATGTGTTGAAACAATAATAATGGAAGAGTATGAGTAAAATTACGAGGTCCGGTTGCGAGAAAGTCACTGGTTATAGGCTTCGGAATGTAACACACAAACTGAGTCCAATTAGAGACATTCACGCACGGATGGAGCAAACTCCTTCCGACAGTCCCAAAAATTATTCCAACACTTCAACTGTGTTAAAATAATTGTAATAGAATTGCAATAGAAGATATTGAGTCAAATTACGAGGTCCGGTTGCGTAAAAGTCAGTAATTATAGGCTTACGAATGTAACGCACAAACTGAGTCCAATTAGAGACATGGACGAACGAATGGAGCAAACTTGTTCCGCCTATCCCGAATCTTGTTCCAAGACTTCAAATGTGTTGAAACAATAATAATGAAAGAGTTTGAGTAAAATTACGAGGTCCAGTTGCGAGAAAGTCACTTGTTATAGGCTTCGGAATGTAACACACAAACCGTGTCCAATTTGAGACATTGACGCACGGATGGAGCAAACTTCTTCCGACAGTCCTGAATCTTATTCCAACACATCAAACAAGTTAGAACAATTGTAATAGAAGATATTCAGTCAAATTACGAGGTCCGGTTGGGAGAAAGTCACTTGTTATAGGCTTCAGAATGTAACACACAAACTGAGTCCAATTAGAGACATTGACGCACGGATAGAGCAAACTTGTTCCGACAATCCCAAATCTAATTTCAACACTTCAAATGTGTTAAAACAATTGTAATAGAAGATATTGAGTCAAATTATCAGGTCCGGTTGCGAAAAAGTCAGTAATTATAGGCTTCGGAATGTAACACACAAACCGTTTCGAATTTTAGACATTGATGCACGGATGGAGCAAATTTGTTCCGCCTGTCCTGAATCTAGTTCCAACACTTCAAATGTGTTGAAACAATAATAATGGAAGAGTTTGAGTAAAATTACGAGGTCCGGTTGTGAGAAAGCCACTTGTTATAGGATTCGGAATGTAACACACAAACTGAGTCCAATTAGAGACATTGTCGCACGGATGGAGCAAACTCCTTCCGACAGTCCCGAATATTATTCCAAAACTTCAACTGTGTTAAAATAATTGTAATAGAAGATATTGAGTCAAATTACGAGGTCCGGTTGCGTAAAAGTCAGTAATTATAGGCTTACGAATGTAACGCACAAACTGAGTCCAATTAGAGACATTGACGAACGAATGGAGCAAACTTTTTCCGCCTGTCCCGAATCTTGTTCCAAGACTTCAAATGTGTTGAAACAATAATAATGAAAGAGTTTGAGTAAAATTCCGAGGTCTAGTTGCGAGAAAGTCACTTGTTATAGGCTTCGGAATGTAACACTCAAACCGTGTCCAATTTGAGACATTGACGCACGGATGGAGCAAACTTGTTCCGCCTGTCCCGAATCTTCTTCCAACACTTCAAATATGTTGAAAAAATAATAATGGAATAGTTTGAGTAAAATTACAAGGTCCGGTTGTGAGAAAGTCACTTGGTATAGGCTTCGGAATGTAACACACAAACTAAGTCCAATTAGAGACATTCACGTACGGATGGAGCAAACTTGTTCCGACAGTCCCGAATATAATTCCAACACTTCAAATGTGTTAAAACAATTGTAATTGAAGATATTCAGTCAAATTACGAGGTCCGATTGCGAAAAAGTCACTAGTTATAAGCTTAGGAATGTAACGCACAAACTGAGTCTAATAAGAGACATTGACGCACGGATGGAGCAAACTTGTTTTGACTGTCCCGAATCTTGTTCCAAGACTTCAAATATGTTGAAACAATTATAATGGAAGAGTTTGAGTCAAATTACGAGGTACGGTTGCGAGAAAGCACTTGTTATAGGCTTCGGAATGTAACACACAAACTGAGTCCAATTATAGACATTGACGCACGGATAGAGCAAACTTCTTTCGACAGTCCCGAATCTTATTCCAACACTTGAAATGTGTTAAAATAATTTTAATAGAAGATATTGAGTCAAATTACGAGGACCGGTAGCAAAAAAGTCAGAAATTATAGGCTTACAAATGTAACACACAAACTGAGTCCAATTAGAGACATTGACGAACGAATCGAGCAAACTTGTTCCGACTGTCCCGAATCTTGTTCCAACACTTCAAATGTGTTGAAACAATTGTAATGGAAGAATTTGAGTAAAATTACGAGGTCCGGTTGCGAGAAAGTCACTTGTTATAGGCTTCGGAATGTAACACACAAACTGAGTCCAATTAGAGGCATTGACGCACGGATGGAGCAAACTTCTTCCGACAGTCCCGAATCTTATTCCAACACTTCAAATGTGTTAAAACAATTGTAATAGAAGATATTGAGTCAAATTATAAGGTCCGATTGCGAGAAAGACACTTGTTATAGGTTTCGGAATATAACACACAAACTGAGTCCAATTAGAGGCATTGACCCACGGATGGAGCAAACTGCTTCCGACAGTCCCGAATCTTATTCTAACACTTCAAATGTGTTAAAACAATTGTAATTGAAGATATTCAATCAAATTACGAGGTCCGGTTGCGAAAAAGTCACTAGTTATAAGCTTAAGAATGTAACGCAGAAACTGAGTCTAATAAGAGACATTGACGCACGGATGGGGCAAACTTGTTTCGACTGTCCCGAATCTTGTTCCAAGACTTCAAATGTCTTGAAACAATTGTAATGGAAGAGTTTGAGTCAAATTACGTGGTCCTGTTGTGAGAAAGTCACTTGTTATAGGCTTCGGAATGTAACACACAAACTGAGTCCAATTAGAGACATTGATGCACGGATGGAGCAAACTTGTTCCGACAGTCCTGAATCTAATTCCAACACTTCAAATGTGTTAAAACAATTATAATAGAAAAAATTGAGGCAAATTACGAGGTCCGATTGCGAAAAAGCCAGTAATTATAGGCTAATGAATTTAACACACAAACTGAGTCCAATTAGAGACATTGACGAATGAAAGTAGGTTTTTTCAGTCGTTGAGAGAACAACCCTAACTCCAACACATTTTTTTTAATTATCCGAGATTTCCAACCTGTAAAATAGGATATTTGCACAGTGGCTCGTGTCGGATATCGTCCGCACTCGGGGTCAGGGCAAATAAAGAACAAATTAACGAAAATCTGCTAAAAATGATGGAAGGATGAGAATGGTGAAAATCGAGATTAAAACAAGCTTTTTGTGATTTTTAGAGAGAGAATCTTCACAATTTAACTAAAACAAGAATGAAAGCATAACAATAGAAATCAACTCATTTGAAAGACTACGAAAATAGGAATAATTGCATTGATCGAATTGTCTTTACATTGAAATAAAACATGCATACTTCAACTTAATCTAGAAATTAGGAAAATATAAAGAGAGAGAGATAAAAGTAGAGAGAGAAAGTAACCTTAGGACATACCGGGGTTGTAATGACCCTATTTCTAGCAATATTATAGTAGACTTTTTATAATACTTTGAACATTATATGTATGCCATTTTAAAGGTCTCAACAATAGCTTTCTATCGGTATCAAGTTCATCCAAATCGGACGTGCGAGTCAAAAGTTATTGTGTTTAGTTCCGAGCAACATTTTAAGTTTTTATTAAAATTCAAAAAAAAAGAAAAAAAGACAATTTCCAAAATTTTAGTCCCACATCGGTTAAAAATAAAAAGTTCTGAGTTCTCAACCTCTATAAATAGAAGGCCAAGCCTTAAGAAAATTACATCAATTTGGGTATTTGCATTCTAACCCCTGAGGTAAGAATATTTACAAAAAAGTCCCTCAACTAGAAGAAATTCTAGAAAATTCCCAGGAATTCCTGAAAATATTCAGGAGGTCCTTTGAAAAGTTTTTTTTTGTGGGGCCTACTGCCTCGAGATACGCGCTACCTCGAGATTCGCATCGTACGAGGTTCAAAGATTTGGGATTCTAGCGTATTCACTTGTAAGTACATAGTTAATTATTTTATGCCTTTATTTATTTAATTAATTAATTATTTAATTAATTAATTATTTAATTAATTATTATTTATTTATTTATTTAATTGATTAGTTATTATTTATTTATTTATTTATTTATAAATATTAATTTTTATTTTTATTTTTTTTGAAATAGTAGAAAATTCGCAGAATATTGTAGAAAAATTCTAGAAAATTCTATTATTTTTGAGGAAAATGTCTGAGAATGCTATTCTTGTTATCTGTTAAATTTTAGCAAGGAAAAATCCTAATTTTTGTATTTTCCACATAAAATGTGTAAATGCATTGATAATTTCTTGTAATCTTAAAAGCATGAAATTATGATAGATGAGGACATGCGTAATCTATTTAGTTGGATGAAGTCATGTTCAAATTCATTTAAAATGAGATATATGCGTTTTACATCCGTTTTATGTATTCATTTTCTAAGATATTAATAGGGCTTAAATGTTCTTATTTTTAGTTTTAAAATACAAAAATAGGAATGCTATGCATGTAAAGATGTTTCTACAAACATTATTATTTTATGCATATAAATACGATTGATGACATGAATAAGAACGTGATTGGGAATGTGGAATATCAGATTAGTTGGAATCAGGCGTTGTCTCATTTCTTCGAGACCCCTTGGGGCTTTAGTCCCCTAAAGCATCAGGCGTTGTCTTATTTCCTTAAGACCCCTTGGGGTTCCAGTCCCCTAAAGAAGAGGCGTTGTCTCATTCATGAGACCCCTCGGGTATTTATACCTAAAAGAAAATTAGGGAATCCGGAGAGAGGATACCTAAATGAAACAATTAGTGTGCACATTAGGGAGTTTACTTGTGGACTAGAAGTGTTGACATCGTACACTAGGACCGATGGAATGTTGGTACGAAATACATCAGAATTGATAGTTTGACTTTATAGAAATGGTCACGGGTATTCCGATAAGAGAAAGGTTGACTATTATATGAAAAGACTTCATTGTATTCGAAGTTATACGTAAGTAATTGATGGAGAGTTGAGTTTTATCGAATTATATGTGAAATACATTTGCAAATTGTATTTGTTTTAAAATAAACAAAAGTCGCTGATTTAAGTGGATTTTACGCATGAGGAATGTACTTACTGGGCCCTAGCTCATCGTTTTAAAATGTTTTGTTTTCAGGAAAGGATAAGGGGAAGTTGGACTGATGCTTCCAGCATTTCTGTTGATAGACCTGTGCTTTTGACGATGTTATATTTTGTTTAATTCTTCTATCTTGTAGAAGAATACATGAGTTATGTAGGTCTTTTGACCGTTTAGTAACATGTATTTGGGAGTACGATATATATACAATGTTTTCTTTTGGATGGGCATATTACGGTTTTGTTTGAAGTAAGACATCCTCTAACATTATTAATGTGTCAATGAAGTGCGTTTCGTCTTATGAATTGTTTAAACAAAATGAAAAAAAAATTATCCGGTGTATTTCCGCTGCATCGTGATACCAGTTTTGTTTAACTGTGCGTTTGTATGATTAGATCGCGCCTCAAGATACGAGAAAGGTCGATATGACCTAATATCGGATTTGGGGGCGTGACAGGGGTGGTCGAAATGTGATCGGCCAATTGGATCGGCCAATGATGCATGAGGTTTGGCTCGGATGATCAGCTGTTGAAGAGATTGGTGATGAGAAAGTTGATCGGAGAAATGTTGCACTCACGCTACACGGCTTGATCGTGGGTTGCATGCGATCACGAAATAGTGGCTGTCCAAGGAAGGTTGGAGAAGTCCATGGATCCTGGAGTAAATCAAGGTGTTCCACATGGAGGTTGATGGCATGCATGGACTGGGGGGGCGTAGGTGAAGCACGTGGCTGCAAGGAGGGTTGAGGCGGTATAGCAGTCCACTGTGTGGACTGTTGTAGGTGGTGACGTGGAAGGATGGAAGACCACACGGTGGTTGTGGTTCAAGAGGATGGAAGCACCACCTGCTGTACCGCTTGCCCAGTGCAAAGGTAAAAAAAAAGAGACCCTGGTCCGTGAGGGAGGGTGCTGTAAGATGCACCAGTCAAGGGAGAACGGTGGAGATGGAAGGCGGAGCAAGGAAGGAGGTGCTTGGTGGTGCTGCAACAGGCGGTATTGCAGTCCACGATGGTGTCGAACCTATAGCAGAGAAGAAGAAGAAGAAGAAGAAGAAGAAGAAGAAGAAAGGAAGCAGAAGAGAAAGAAGAAGAAGAGAAGAAGAAGGGAAGAAGAACGGCCGGAAGTTGCAGGTTCGCCGGAATCCAAACCTTTTGCTCCGTTGGAGATAATAGAGACGGTGCTAGGCGGTGCAATGAATGAGAGGGTTGCTGTTGTGCGACGTGGAGGAGGAGTGGAGCAGGTACAGGAGCTCACAGAGGCGGAGAGATAGTGCAAGCGGCCGGAGTTGCAGGCTGCAACTCCGGCGAAGATGGAGGAGGAAGAAGAAGAAGAAGATGGAAGAAGAAGAGGAGAAAGAAAGAGCCGAAGACGACGAAAACGTCGGGAGAGTTTTGGGGGAAGGAGAGGAAGAGATTAGAGGGGGATTAGGGTTCGAACGAACCCTTCTCCCTCCTCTTATAAAGCTCCCTATTTCCTTTAATGGAAATAGGGTATTTTTGAAAAAAAAATTTTTTTTTTTTTTTTTTTTTTTTTTTTTTTTTTTTTTTAAGTAAAAATCTACTTTTCTATGGGGAATCTCCCCAATTAGTGGACCCCCCATTTTTTTTGAAATTTAATTAAAATTCTTTGGAAATTCACGGGGTCCACTAACTGGTCGGACAGCGGGTCGATGATGATGGGCCCTGCTACTGGCCCACATGGATTTGTGATGTCCATTGTCTCACAAGATGATGTGACAGATGGTCTGATGGCGATCGGATGGATGGTGACTTGATTGGGACTCAGATTGGTGGATCGACGGATCTAGAGAGATCCAACGGTCCGATTGAAGATCCAACGGTCCGATGGAAGATCCAACGGTCAGAAAGCTAAGGGAGATGAGATAGAGCTGATGGGCAGGAGTTCTGGGGTTAGGTCAGTAGATTCGAGGACCGAGAGATGAAGAGATAGAGAGAATAAGGAGAGATGAGAGAGAAAGTATCAGAAAATAGAGAGAAAAGCACTGGCGGAGGGTCTGGAACCCTGGTCTTCACTGTGACAATCCTCACGCTTCTCCAGTAGAGTCGACTATCATTCTTTGCTGACTCATGTGGCTTTAAACGCTTTGGTCCGTCTCTTGGTCATTGGCTCTCCTACTCTCTTCGTTCTTTGGGCCGGCTTTTTGGTCCTCTTATTCAGCCCATATTTGGCCCATATCTTCTAGTCATAGCATGTGGGCTCTTTAAGCTTTGATAATGGGCTTTCCTGATCGATGTGGGCTTGCAAGTCTCGAGAATTTTCCCATCGGGGTTTCCTGCGACAGAAGAAGCGCGTAAAGAGACTCTATCAGAATGACTTCATGTCTAGACTTTCGAAAATGTGTTTAATGCATGCAAATATACCATTTCGTCCAGAAAAGTGTGTTCTACGCAACAAAAGAGACTCTTACGTAGAAAAGTAGATAAATAGAGTATTTTAACGTGGGAGAATGCAATAACGCTAAAAGGATAATTGCTTAAAATAAGCACTTTTGAGCGAATATCAACGAACGAATCGAGCAAACTTGTTCCGACTGTCCCGAATCTTATTCCAACACTTCAAATGTGTTAAAACAATTGTAATAGAAGATATTGAGTCAAATTACAAGGTCCGGTTGCGAGAAAGTCACTTGTTATAGGCTTCGGAATGTAACACACAAACTGAGTCCAATTAGATGCATTGACCCACGGATGGTGCAAACTTCATCCGACAGTTACGAATCTTATTCCAACACTTCAAATGTATTAAAACAATTATAATAGAAGATATTGAGTCAAATTACGAGGTCCGGTTGCGAAAAAGTCACTAGTTATAAGCTTAGGAATGTAACGCACAAAATCAGTCCAATTAGAGACATTGACGCATGTATGGAGCGAACTTGTTTCGACTGTCCCGAATCTTGTTCCAAGACTTCAAATGTGTTGAAACAATTGTAATGGAAGAGTTTGAGACAAATTACGATGTCCGGATGCGAAAACGTAACTAGTTATAGGCTTCGGAATGTAACACTAAAACTAAGTCCAATTAGAGACATTGACGAATGAATGTAGCAAACTTGTTCTGCCTGTCCCGAATCTTGTTCCCAGACTTCAAATGTGTTGAAACAATAATGATGAAAGAGTTCGAGTAAAATTATGAGGTCCAGTTGCGAGAAAGGCACTAGTTATAGGCTTCGGAATGTAACACACAAACCGTGTCGAATTTGAGACATTGATGCCAGGATGGAGCAAACTTGTTCCGCCTGTCCCGAATCTAGTTCCAACATTTGAAATGTGTTGAAACAATAATAATGGAAGAGTTTGAGTAAAATTACGAGGTCCGGTTGCGAAAAAGCCACTTGTTATAGGCTTCGGAATGTAACACACAAACTGAGTCCAATTAGAGACATTGACGCCCGGATGGAGCAAACTCCTTCCGACAGTCCCGAAAATTATTCCAACACTTCAACTGTGTTAAAATAATTGTAATAGAATTGTAATAAAAGATATCGAGTCAAATTACGTGGTCCGGTTGCGTAAAAGTCAGTAATTATAGGCTTACGAATGTAACGCACAAACTGAGTCCAATTAGAGACATTGACGAACGAATGGAGCAAACTTGTTCCGCCTGTCCCGAATCTTGTTCCAAGACTTCAAATGTGTTGAAACAATAATAATGAAAGAGTTTGAGTAAAATTACGAGGTCCAGTTGCGAGAAAGTCACTTGTTATAGGCTTCGGAATGTAACACACAAACCGTGTCCAATTTGAGACATTGACGCATGGATGGAGCAAACTTGTTCCGCCTGTCCCGAATCTTCTTCCAACACTTCAAATGTGTTGAACAAATAATAATGAAATAGTTTGAGTAAAATTCTGAGGTTCGGTTGCGAGAAAGTCACTTGTAATAGGCTTCGGAATGTAACACACAAACTGAGTCAAATTAGAGACATTGACGCATGGATGGAGCAAACTTGTTCCGACAGTCCCGAATCTAATTCTAACACTCCAAATGTGTTAAAACAATTGTAATTGAAGATATTCAGTCAAATTCTGAGGTCCGATTGCGAAAAAGTCACTAGTTATAAGCTTAGGAATGCAATGCACAAACTGAATCTAATTAGAGACATTGACGCACGGATGGAGCGAACTTGTTTCGACTGTCCAAAATCTTGTTCCAAGACTTGAAATGTGTTAAAACATTTATAATGGAAGAGTTTGAGTCAAATTACGAGGTCCGATTGCGAGAAAGTCACTTGTTATAGGCTTCGGAATGTAACACACAAACTGAGTCCAATTAAAGACATTGACGCACGGATGTAGCAAACTTGTTCCGACAGTCCCGAATCTAATTCAAACACTTTAAATGTGTTAAAACAATTGTAATTGAAGATATTCAGTCAAATTACGAGGTCCGATTGCAAAAAAGTCACTACTTATAAGCTTAGGAATGTAACGCACAAACTGAGTCTAATAAGAGACATTGACGCACGGATGGAGCAAACTTGTTTCGATTGTCCAAAATCTTGTTCCAAGACTTGAAATGTGTTAAAAAATTTATAATGGAAGAGTTTGAGTCAAATTACGAGGTCCGATTGCGAGAAAGTCACTTGTTATAGGCTTCGGAATGTAACACACAAACTGAGTCCAATTAAAGACATTGACGCACGGATGTAGCAAACTTGTTCCGACAGTCCCGAATCTAATTCCAACACTTTAAATGTGTTAAAACAATTGTAATTGAAGATATTCAGTCAAATTACGAGGTCCGGTTGCAAAAAAGTCACTACTTATAAGCTTAAGAATGTAACGCACAAACTGAGTCTAATAAGAGACATTGACGCACGGATGGAGCAAACTTGTTTCGATTGTCCCGAATCTTTTTCCAAGACTTGAAATGTGTTGAAACAATTATAATGTAAGAGTTTGACTCAAATTACGAGGTCCGATTGCGAGAAAGTCACTTGTTATAGGCTTCGGAATGTAACACATAAACTGAGTCCAATTAGAGACATTGACGCACGGATGGAGCAAACTTGTTCCGACAGTCCCGAATCTAATTCCAACACTTCAAATGTGTTAAAACAATTGTAATAGAAGATATTGAGTCAAATTACGAGGTCCGGTTGCGAAAAAATCAGTAATTTTAGGCTTAAGAATGTAACACACAAACTGAGTCAATTATAGACATTGACGAACGAATCGAGCAAACTTGTTCCGACTGTCCCGAATCTTGTTCCAACACTTCAAATGTGTTAAAACAATTGGAATAGAAGATATTGAGTCAAATTACGAGGTCCGGTTGCAAGAAAGTCACTTGTTATAGGCTTCGCAATGTAACACACAAACTGAGTCCAATTAAAGGCATTGACGCACGGATGGAGCAAACTTCATCCGACAGTTAGAAATTTTATTCCAACACTTCAAATGTGTTAAAACAATTATAATAGAAGATACTGAGTCAAATTATGAGGTCCGGTTGCGAGAAAGTCTCCTGTTATAGGCTTCGGAATGTAACACACAAACTGAGTCCAATTAGAGGCATTGACGCACGGATGGAGCAAACTTCTTCCGACAGTCCCGAATCTTATTCCAACACTCTTCAAATGTGTTAAAACAATTATAATAGATGATATTGAGTCAAATTATGTTGTCCGGTTGCGAAAAAGTCAGTAATTATAGGCTTAGGAATGTAACACCCAAACTAAGTCCAATTAGATACATTGACGAATGAATGGAGCAAACTTATTCCGCCTGTCCCGAATCATGTTCCAAGACTTCAAATGTGTTGAAACAATAAAAATGGAATAGTTTGAGTAAAATTACGACGTCCGATTGCGAGAAAGTCACTTGTTATAGGCTTCGGAATGTAACACACAAACTGAGTCCAATTAGAGACATTGACGCACGGATAGAGCAAACTTGTTCCGACAGTCCCGAATCTAATTCCAACACTTCAAATTGTTAAAACAATTGTAATAGAAGTTATTGAGTCAAATTACGAGGTCCGATTACGAAAAAGTCACTAGTTATAAGCCTAGGAATGTAACGCACAAAATGAGTCCAATTAGAGACATTGACGCACGGAAGGAGCGAACTTGTTTCGAATCTCCCGAATCCTATTCCAAGACTTCAAATGTGTTGAAACAATTGTAATGGAAGAGTTTGAGTCAAATTACGAGGTCCGGATGCGAAAACGAAACTAGTTATAGGCTTCGGAATGTAACACACAAACTAAGTCCAATTAGAGTCATTAACGAACGAATGTAGCAAACTTGTTTCATTTGTCCCGAATCTTGTTCCAAGACTTCAAATGTGTTGAAACAATAATGATGAAAGAGTTCGAGTAAAATTACGAGGTCCAGTTGCGAGAAAGTCACTAGTTATAGGCTTCGGAATGTAACACACAAACCGTGTCGAATTTGAGACATTGATGCACGGATGGAGCAAACTTGTTCCGCCTGTCCCGATTCTAGTTCCAACACTTCAAATGTGTTGCAACAATAATAATTGAAGAGTTTGAGTAAAATTACGAGGTCCGGTTGTGAGAAAGTCATTGTTATAGGCTTCGGAATGTAACACACAAACTGAGTCCAATTAGAGACATAGATGCACGGATGGAGCAAACTTCTTCCGACAGTCCCAAATCTTATTCCAACACTTCAAATGTGTTAAAACAATTGTAATTGAAGATATTCAGTCAAATTCCGAGGTCCGATTGCAAAAAAGTCACTAGTTATAAGCTTAGGAATGTAATGCCCAAACTGAATCTAATTAGAGACATTGACGCACGGATGGAGCGAACTTGTTTCGACTGTCCAAAATCTTGTTCCAAGACTTCAAATGTGTTGAAACAATTATAATGGAAGAGTTTGAGTCAAATTACGAGGTCCAATTGCGAGAAAGTCACTTGTTATAGGCTTCGGAATGTAACACACAAACTGAGTCCAATTAAAAATATTGACGCACGGATGGAGCAAACTTGTTCCGACAGTCCCGAATCTAATTCCAACACTTTAAATGTGTTAAAACAATTGTAATTGAAGATATTCAGTCAAATTACGAGGTCCGGTTGCAAAAAAGTCACTAGTTATAAGCTTAGGAATGTAACGCACAAACTGAGTCTAATAAGAGACATTGACGCACGGATGGAGCAAACTTGTTTCGATTGTCCCGAATCTTTTTCCAAGACTTGAAATGTGTTGAAACAATTATAATAGAAGAGTTTGACTCAAATTATGAGGTCCGATTGCGAGAAAGTCACTTGTTATAGGCTTCGGAATGTAACACACAAACTGAGTCCAATTAGAGACATTGACGCACGGATGGAGCAAACTTGTTCCGACCGTCCCGAATCTAATTCCAACACTTCAAATGTGTTAAAACAATTGTAATAGAAGATATTGAGTCAAATTACGAGGTCCGGTTGCGAGAAAGTCACTTGTTATAGGCTTCGGAATGTAAGACACAAACTGAGTCCAATTAGAGACATTGACGCACGGATGGAGCAAACTTGTTCTGACAGTCCCAAATCTAATTCCAACACTTCAAATGTGTGAAAACAATGGTAATAGAAGATATTGAGTCAAATTACGAGGTCCGGTTGCGAAAAAGTCAGTAATTATAGGCTTACGAATGTAACGCACAAACTGAGTCCAATTAGAGACATTGACGAACGAATAGAGCAAACTTTTTCCGCCTGTCCCGAATCTTGTTCCAAGACTTCAAATGTGTTGAAACAATAATAATGAAAGAGTTTGAGTAAAATTCCGAGGTCCAGTTTCGAGAAAGTCACTTGTTATAGGCTTCGGAATGTAACACACAAACCGTGTCCAATTTTAGACATTGACGCACGGATGGAGCAAACTTGTTCCGCCTGTCCCGAATCTTCTTCCAACGCTTCAAATATGTTGAAAAAATAATAATGGAATAGTTTGAGTAAAATTACAAGGTCCGGTTGTGAGAAAGTCACTTAGTATAGGCTTCGGAATGTAACACACAAACTAAGTCCAATTAGAGACATTCACGTACGGATGGAGCAAACTTGTTCTGACAGTCCCGAATATAATTCCATCACTTCAAATGTGTTAAAACAATTGTAATTGAAGATATGCAGTCAAATTACGAGGTCCAGTTGCGAAAAAGTCACTAGTTATAAGCTTAGGAATGTAACGCACAAACTGAGTCTAATAAGAGACATTGACGCACGGATGGAGCAAACTTTTTTCGACTGTCCCGAATCTTGTTCCAAGACTTCAAATATGTTGAAACAATTATAATGGAAGAGTTTGAGTCAAATTACGCGGTACGGTTGCGAGAAAGCACTTGTTATAGGCTTCGGAATGTAACACACAAACTGAGTCCAATTATAGACATTGACGCACGGATAGAGCAAACTTCTTTCGACTGTCCCGAATCTTATTCCAACACTTGAAATGTTTTAAAATAATTTTAATAGAAGATATTGAGTCAAATTACGAGGACCGGGAGCAAAAAAGTCAGAAATTATAGGCTTACAAATGTAACACACAAACTGAGTCCAATTAGAGAAATTGACGAACGAATCGAGCAAACTTGTTCCGACTGTCCCGAATCTTGTTCCAACACTTCAAATGTGTTGAAACAATTGTAATGGAAGAATTTGAGTAAAATTACGAGGTCCGGTTGCGAGAAAGTCACTTGTTATAGGCTTCGGAATGTAACACACAAACTGAGTCCAATTAGAGGCATTGACGCACGGATGGAGCAAACTTCTTCCGACAGTCCCGAATCTTATTCCAACACTTCAAATGTGTTAAAACAATTGTAATAGAAGATATTGAGTCAAATTATAAGGTCCGGTTGCGGGAAAGACACTTGTTATAGGTTTCGGAATATAACACACAAACTGAGTCCAATTAGAGGCATTGACCCACGGATGGAGCAAACTTCTTCCGTCAGTCCCAAATCTTATTCTAACACTTCAAATGTGTTAAAACAATTATAATAGATGATATTGAGTCAAATTACGTGGTCCGGTTGCGAAAAAGTCAGTAATTATAGGCTTAGGAATGTAACACCCAAACTAAGTCCAATTAAATACATTGACGAACGAATGGAGCAAACTTGTTCCGCCTGTGCTGAATCTTGTTCCAAGACTTCAAATGTGTTGAAACAATAATAATGGAAGAGTTTGAGTAAAATTACGAGGTCTGGTTGCGAGAAAGTCACTTGTTATAGGCTTCGGAATGTAACACACAAACTGAGTCCAATTAGAGACATTGACGCACGGATGGAGCAAACTTGTTCCGACAGTCCCGAATCTAATTCCAACACTTTAAATGTGTTAAAATAATTGTAATAGAAGATATTGAGTCAAATTATGAGGTCCGATTGCGAAAAAGTCAGTAATTATAGGCTTAGGAATGTAACACACAAACTGAGTCCAATAAGAGACATTGACGAACGAATCGAGCAAACTTATTCCGACTGTCCCGAATCTTGTTCCAACACTTCAAATGTGTTGAAAAAATTGTAATGGAAGAGTTTGAATCAAATTACAAGGTCCGGTTGCGAAAACGTAACTAGTTATAGGCTTCGGAATGTAACACACAAACTAAGTCCAATTAGAGACATTGACGTACGGATGGAGCAAACTTGTTCTGACAGTCCCGAATCTAATTCCAACACTCCAAATGTGTTAAAACAATTGTAATAGAAGATATTGAGTCAAATTACAAGGTCCGATTGTGAGAAAGTCACTTGTTATAGGCTTCAGAATGTAACACACAAACTGAGTCCAATTAGATGCATTGACCCACGAATGGAGCAAACTTCATCCGACAGTTACGAATCTTATTCCAACACTTCAAATGTGTTAAAAAAATTGTAATAGAAGATATTGAGTCAAATTACGAGGTCCGGTTGCGAGAAAGTCACTTGTTATAGGCTTCGGAATGTAACACACAAACTGAGTCCAATTAGTGATTTTGACGCACGGATGGAGCAAACTTGTTCCGACAGTCCCGAATCTAATTCCAACACTTCAAATGTGTTAAAACAATTGTAATTGAAGATATTCAGTCAAATTACGAGGTCCGGTTGCGAAAAAGTCACTAGTTATAAGCTTAAGAATGTAACGCACAAACTGAGTCTAATAAGAGACATTGACGCACGGATGGGGCAAACTTGTTTCGACTGTCCCGAATCTTGTTCCAAGACTTCAAATGTCTTGAAACAATTGTAATGGAAGAGTTTGAGTCAAATTACGTGGTCCGGTTGTGAGAAAGTCACTTGTTATAGGCTTCGGAGTGTAACACACAAACTGAGTCCAATTAGAGACATTGATGCACGGATGGAGCAAACTTGTTCCGACTGTCCCGAATCTAATTTCAACACGTCAAATGTGTTGAAACAATTATAATAGAAAAAATTGAGTCAAATTACGAGGTCCGATTGCGAAAAAGCCAGTAATTATAGGCTAATGAATTTAACACACAAACTGAGTCCAATTAGAGACATTGACGAACGAATCGAGCAAACTTATTCCGACTGTCCCGAATCTTATTCCAACACTTCAAATGTGTTAAAACAATTGTAATAGAAGATATTGAGTCAAATTACAAGGTCCGGTTGCGAGAAAGTCACTTGTTATAGGCTTCGGAATGTAACACACAAACTGAGTCCAATTAGATGCATTGACCCACGGATGGTGCAAACTTCATCCGACAGTTACGAATCTTATTCCAACACTTCAAATGTATTAAAACAATTATAATAGAAGATATTGAGTCAAATTACGAGGTCCGGTTCCGAGAAAGTCACTTGTTATAGCCTAGGGAATGTAACACACAAACTGAGTCCAATTAGAGACATTGACGCACGGATAGAGCAAACTTGTTCCGACAGTCCCGAATATAATTCCAACACTTCAAATGTGTTAAAACAAATGTAATAGAAGATATTGAGTCAAATTACGAGGTCCGATTACGAAAAAGTCACTAGTTATAAGCTTAGGAATGTAACGCACAAAATCAGTCCAATTAGAGACATTGACGCATGTATGGAGCGAACTTGTTTCGACTGTCCCGAATCTTGTTCCAAGACTTCAAATGTGTTGAAACAATTGTAATGGAAGAGTTTGAGACAAATTACGATGTCCGGATGCGAAAACGTAACTAGTTATAGGCTTCGGAATGTAACACTAAAACTAAGTCCAATTAGAGACATTGACGAATGAATGTAGCAAACTTGTTCCGCTTGTCCCGAATCATGTTCCCAGACTTCAAATGTGTTGAAACAATAATGATGAAAGAGTTCGAGTAAAATTACGATGTCCAGTTGCGAGAAAGTCACTAGTTATAGGCTTCGGAATGTAACACACAAACCGTGTCGAATTTGAGACATTGATGCCAGGATGGAGCAAACTTGTTCCGCCTGTCCCGAATCTAGTTCCAAAATTTCAAATGTGTTGAAACAATAATAATGGAAGAGTTTGTGTAAAATTAAGAGGTCCGGTTGCGAAAAAGCCACTTGTTATAGGCTTCGGAATGTAACACACAAACTGAGTCCAATTAGAGACATTGACGCCTGGATGGAGCAGACTCCTTCCGACAGTCCCGAAAATTATTCCAACACTTCAACTGTGTTAAAATAATTGTAATAGAATTGTAATAGACGATATTGAGTCAAATTACGAGGTCCGGTTGCGTAAAAGTCAGTAATTATAGGCTTACGAATGTAACGCACAAACTGAGTCCAATTAGAGACATTGACGAACGAATGGAGCAAACTTGTTCCGCCTGTCCCGAATCTTGTTCCAAGACTTCAAATGTGTTGAAACAATAATAATGAAAGAGTTTGAGTAAAATTACGAGGTCCAGTTACGAGAAAGTCACTTGTTATAGGCTTCGGAATGTAACACACAAACCGTGTCCAATTTGAGACATTGACGCATGGATGGAGCAAACTTGTTCCGCCTGTCCCGAATCTTCTTCCAACACTTCAAATGTGTAGAAAAAATAATAATGAAATAGTTTGAGTAAAATTCCGAGGTTTGGTTGCGAGAAAGTCACTTGTAATAGGCTTCGGAATGTAACACACAAACTGAGTCAAATTAGAGACATTGACGCATGGATGGAGCAAACTTGTTCCGACAGTCCCAAATCTAATTCCAACACTCCAAATGTGTTAAAACAATCGTAATTGAAGATATTCAGTCAAATTCCGAGGTCCGATTGCGAAAAAGTCACTAGTTATAAGCTTAGGAATGTAACGCACAAACTGAATCTAATTAGAGACATTGACGCACGGATGGAGCGAACTTATTTCGACTGTCCAAAATCTTGTTCCAAGACTTGAAATGTGTTAAAACAATTATAATGGAAGAGTTTGAGTCAAATTACGAGGTCCGATTGCGAGAAAGTCACTTGTTATAGGCTTCGGAATGTAACACACAAACTGAGTCCAATTAAAGACATTGACGCACGGATGTAGCAAACTTGTTCCGACAGTCCCGAATCTAATTCCAACACTTTAAATGTGTTAAAACAATTTTAATTGAAGATATTCAGTCAAATTACGAGGTCCGGTTGCAAAAAAGTCACTACTTATAAGCTTAGGAATGTAACGCACAAACTGCGTCTAATAAGAGACATTGAAGCACGGATGGAGCAAACTTGTTTCGATTGTCCCGAATCTTTTTCCAAGACGTGAAATGTGTTGAAACAATTATAATGGAAGAGTTTGAGTCAAATTACGAGGTCCGATTGCGAGAAAGTCACTTGTTATAGGCTTCGGAATGTAACACACAAACTGAGTCCAATTAGAGACATTGACGCACGGATGGAGCAAACTTGTTCCGACAGACCCGAATCTAATTCCAACACTTCAAATGTGTCAAAACAATTGTAATAGAAGATATTTAGTCAAATTACGAGGTCCGGTTGCGAAAAACTCAGTAATTATAGGCTTAGGAATGTAACACACAAACTGAGTCAATTATAGACATTGACGAACGAATCGAGCAAACTTGTTCCGACTGTCCCGAATCTTGTTCCAACACTTCAAATGTGTTAAAACAATTGGAATAGAAGATATTGAGTCAAATTACGAGGTCCGATTGCAAGAAAGTCACTTGTTATAGGCTTCGCAATGTAACACACAAACTGAGTCCAATTAGAGGCATTGACGCACGGATGGAGCAAACTTCATCCGACAGTTACAAATCTTATTCCAACACTTCAAATGTGTTAAAACAATTGTAATAGAAGATACTGAGTCAAATTATGAGGTCCGATTGCGAGAAAGTCACCTGTTATAGGCTTCGGAATGTAACACACAAACTGTGTCCAATTAGAGTCATTGACGCACGGATGGAGCAAACTTCTTCCGACAATCCCGAATCTTATTCCAACACTTCAAATGTGTTAAAACAATTGTAATAGAAGATATTGAGTCAAATTACAAGGTCCGGTTGCGAGAAAGTCACTTGTTATAGGCTTCGGAATGTAACACACAAACTGAGTCCAATTAGAGGCATTAACCCACGGATGGAGCAAAATTATTCCGACAGTCCTGAATCTTATTCCAACACTCTTCAAATGTGTTAAAACAATTATAATAGATGATATTGAGTCAAATTATGTTGTCCGGTTGCGAAAAAGTCAGTAATTATAGGCTTAGGAATGTAACACCCAAACTAAGTCCAATTAGATACAATCACGAATGAATGGACCAAACTTGTTCCGCCTGTCCCGAAACATGTTCCAAGACTTCAAATGTGTTGAAACAATAAAAATGGAATAGTTTGAGTAAAATTACGACGTCCGATTGCGAGAAAGTCACTTGTTATAGGCTTCGGAATGTAACACAGAAACTGAGTCCAATTAGAGACATTGATGCACGGATAGAGCAAACTTGTTCCGACAGTCCCGAATCTTATTCCAACACTTCAAATGTGTTAAAACAATTGTAATAGAAGTTATTGAGTCAAATTACGAGGTCCGATTACGAAAAAGTCACTAGTTATAAGCCTAGGAATGTAACGCACAAAATGAGTCCAATTAGAGACATTGACGCACGGAAGGAGCGAACTTGTATCGAATGTCCCGAATCCTATTCCAAGACTTCAAATGTGTTGAAACAATTGTAATGGAAGAGTTTCAGTCAAAGTACGAGGTCCGGATGCGAAAACGTAACTAGTTATAGGCTTCGGAATGTAACACACAAACTAAGTCCAATTAGAGTCATTGACGAAGGAATGTAGCAAACTTGTTTCACTTGTCCCGAATCTTGTTCCAAGACTTCAAATGTGTTGAAACAATAATGATGAAAGAGTTCGAGTAAAATTACGAGGTCCAGTTGCGAGAAAGTCACTAGTTATAGGCTTCGGAATGTAACACACAAACCGTGTTCAATTTGAGACATTGATGCACGGATGGAGCAAACTTGTTCCGCCTGTCCCGAATCTCGTTCCAACACTTCAAATGTGTTGCAACAATAATAATTGAAGAGTTTGAGTAAAATTACGAGGTCCGGTTGCAAGAAAGTCATTGTTATAGGCTTCGGAATGTAACACACAAACTGAGTCCAATTAGAGACATAGATGCACAGATGGAGCAAACTTCTTCCGACAGTCCCAAATCTTATTCCAACACTTCAAATGTGTTAAAACAATTGTAATTGAAGATATTCAGTCAAATTCCGAGGTTCGATTGCGAAGAAGTCACTAGTTATAAGCTTAGGAATGTAACGCACAAACTGAATCTAATTAGAGACATTGACGCATGGATGGAGCGAACTTGTTTCGACTGTCCAAAATCTTGTTCCAAGACTTGAAATGTGTTGAAACAATTATAATGGAAGAGTTTGAGTCAAATTACGAGGTCCAATTGCGAGAAAGTCACTTGTTATAGGCTTCGGAATGTAACACACAAACTGAGTCCAATTAAAGACATTGACGCACGGATGGAGCAAACTTGTTCCGACAGTCCCGAATCTAATTCCAACACTTTAAATGTGTTAAAACAATTGTAATTGAAGATATTCAGTCAAATTCCGAGGTCCGATTGCGAAAAAGTCACTAGTTATAAGCTTAGGAATGTAACGCACAAACTGAATCTAATTAGAGACATTGACGAACGAATGGAGCAAACTTGTTCCGCCTGTCCCGAATCTTGTTCCAAGACTTCAAATGTGTTGAAACAATAATAATGAAAGAGTTTGAGTAAAATTACGAGGTCTAGTTGCGAGAAAGTCACTTGTTATAGGCTTCGGAATGTAACACACAAACCGTGTCCAATTTGAGACATTGTCGCACGGATGGAGCAAACTTGTTCCGCTTGTCCTGAATCTTCTTCCAACACTTCAAATGTGTTGAAAAAATAATAATGAAATAGTTTGAGTTAAATTCCGAGGTTCGGTTGCGAGAAAGTCACTTGTTATAGGCTTCGCAATGTAACACACAAGCTGAGTCCAATTAGAGGCATTGACGCACGGATGGAGCAAACTTCATCCGACAGTTACAAATCTTATTCCAACACTTCAAATGTGTTAAAACAATTGTAATAGAAGATACTGAGTCAAATTATGAGGTCCGGTTGCGAGAAAGTCACCTGTTATAGGCTTCGGAATGTAACACACAAACTGAGTCCAATTAGAGACATTGATGCACGGATGGAGCAAACTTCTTCCGACAGTCCCAAATCTTATTCCAACACTTCAAATGTGTTAAAAAAATTGTAATTGAAGATATTCAGTCAAATTCTGAGGTCCGGTTGCGAATAGTCAGTAATTATAGGGTTACGAATGTAACGCACAAACTGAGTCCAATTAGAGACATTGACGAACGAATGGAGCAAACTTGTTCCGCCTGTCCCGAATCTTGTTCCAAGACTTCAAAAGTGTTGAAACAATAATAATGGAATAGTTTGAGTAAAATTACGAGGTCCGGTTGCGAGAAAGTCACTTGTTATAGGCTTCGGAATGTAATACACAAACTGAGTCCAATTAAAGACATTGACGCACGGATAGAGCAAACTTGTTCCGACAGTCCCGAATCTAATTCCAACACTTCAAATGTGTTAAAACAATTGTAATAGAAGATATTGAGTCAAATTACGAGGTCCGATTACGAAATAGTCACTAGTTATAAGCCTAGGAATGTAACGCACAAAATGAGTCCAATTAGAGACATTGACTCACGGAAGGAGCGAACTTGTTTCGAATGTCTCGAATCCTATTCCAAGACTTCAAATGTGTTGAAACAATTGTAATGGAAGAGTTTGAGTCAAATTACGAGGTCCGGATGCGAAAATGTAACTAGTTATAGGCTTCAGAATGTAACTCAAAAACTAAGTCCAATTAGAGACATTGATGAACGAATGTAGCATACTTGTTATGCCTGTCCCGAATCTTGTTCCAAGACTTCAAATGTGTTGAAACAATAATGATGAAAGAGTTCGAGTAAAATTACGATGTCCAGTTGCGAGAAAGCCACTAGTTATAGGCTTTGGAATGTAACACACAAACCGTGTCCAATTTGAGACATTGATGCACGGATGGAGCAAACTTGTTCCGCCTGTCTCGAATCTAGTTCCAATACTTCAAATGTGTTGCAACAATAATAAATGAAGAGTTTGAGTGAAATTACGAGGTCCGGTTGCGAGAAAGTCATTGTTATGGGCTTCAGAATGTAACACACAAACTGAGTCCAATTAGAGACATTGATGCACGGATGGAGCAAACTTCTTCCGACAGTCCCCGAATCTTATTCCAACACTTCAAATGTGTTAAAAAAATTGTAATTGAAGATATTCAATGAAATTCTGAGGTCCGGTTGCGAAAGAGTCCGTAATTATAGGCTTACGAATGTAACGCAGAAACTGAGTCCAATTAGAGACATTGACGAACGAATGGAGCAAACTTGTTCCACCTGTCCCGAATCTTGTTCCAAGACTTCAAATGTGTTGAAACAACAATAATGATAGAGTTTGAGTAAAATTACGAGGTCCAGTTGCGAGAAAGTCACTTGTTATAGGCTTCGGAATGTAACAAAAACCGTGTCCAATTAGAGACATTGTCGCACGGATGGAGCAAACTTGTTCCGACAGTCCCGAATCTAATTCCAACACATCAAATGTGTTAAAACAGATGTAATTGAAGATATTCAATCAAATTACGAGCTCCGATTGCGAAAAAGTCACTAGTTATAAGCTTAGGAATGTAATGCACAAACTGAGTCTAATTAGAGACATTGACGCACGGATGTAGCGAACTTGTGTCGACTGTCCCAAATCTTGTTCCAAGACTTCAAATGTGTTGAAACAATTATGATCGAAGAGTTTCAGTCAAATTACAAGGTCCGGATGCGAAAACGTAACTAGTTATAGGCTTCGGAATGTAACACACAAACTAAGTCCAATTAGAGATATTGACGAACGAATGGAGCAAACTTATTCCGCCTGTCCCGAATCTTGTTCCAAGACTTCAAATGTGTTGAAACAATAATAATGAAAGAGTTCGAGTAAAATTACGAGGTCCAGTTGCGAGAAAGTCACTAGTTATAGGCTTCGGAATGTAACACAGAAACCGTGTCCAATTTGAGACATTGATGCACGGATGGAGCGAACTTGTTCCGTCTGTCCCGAATCTAGTTCCAACACTTCAAATGTGTTGAAACAATAATAATGGAAGAGTTTGAGTAAAATTATGAGGTCCGGTTGCGAGAAAGTCACTTGTTATAGGCTACGGAATGTAACACACAAACTAAGTCCAATTAGAGACATTGACGCACGGATGGCGCACACTTCATCCGACAGTCCCGAATCTTATTCCAGCACTTCAAATGTGTTAAAATAATTATAATAGAAGATATTGAGTCAAATTACGAGGTCCGGTTGCGAAAAAGTCAGTATTTATAGGCTTACGGATGTAATGCACAAACTGAGTCCAATTAGAGACATTGACGAACGAATGTAGCAAACTTGTTCCGCCTATCCCGAATCTTGTTCCAAGACTTCAAATGTGTTGAAACAATAATAATGAAAGAGTTTGAGTAAAATTACGAGGTCCAGTTGCGAGAAAGTCACTTGTTATAAGCTTCGGAATATAACACCCAAACCGTTTCCAATTTGAGACATAGACGCAAGGATGGAGCAAACTTGTTCTGCCTGTCCCGAATCTTCTTCCAACACTTTAAATGTGTTGAAAAAATAATAATGGAATAGTTTGATTAAAAGTACGAGGTCCGGTTGTGAGAAAGTCACTTGTTATAGGCTTCGGAATGTAACACACAAACTGAGTCCAATTAGAGACATTGACGCACGGATGGAGCAAACTTGTTCCGACAGTCCCGAATCTAATTCCAACGCTTCAAATATGTTAACACAATTGTAATTGAAGATATTCAGTCATATTACGAGTTCCGGTTGCAAAAAAGTCACTAGTTGTAAGCTTAGGAATGTAACGCACAAACTGAGTCTAATTAGAGACATTGACGCACGGATGGAGCAAACTTGTTTTGACTGTCCCGAATCTTGTTCCAAGACTTCAAATGTGTTGAAACAATAATAATGAAATAGTTTGAGTAAAATTACAAGGTCCAGTTGCGAGAAAGTCACTTGTTATAGGCTTCGGAATGTAACACACAAACTGAGTCCAATTAGCGACATTGACGCACAGATGGAGCAAACTTGTTCCGACAGTCCTGAATCTAATTCCAACACTTCAAATGTGTTAAAACAATTGTAATTGAAGGTATTCAGTCAAATTACGAGGTTCGATTGCGAAAAAGTCACTAGTTATAAGCTTAGGAATGTAACGCACAAACTGAGTCTAATTAGAGACATTGACGCACGGATGGAGCGAACTTGTTTCGACTGTCCCGAATGTTATTCCAAGAGTTCGAATGTGTTGAAACAATTGTAATGAAAGAGTTTGAGTCAAATTACGAGGTCCGGATGCGAAAACGTAACTAGTTAAAGGCTTCGGAATGTAACACACAAACTGAGTCCAATTAGAGACATTGACGAACGAATGGGGCAAACTTGTTCCACCTGCCCCGAATCTTCTCCCAACACTTCAAATATGAGGAAAAAATAATAATGGAATAGTTTGAGTAAAATTACTAGGTCCGGTTGTGAGAAAGTCACTCGTTATTGGCTTCGGAATGTAACACACTGAAATTAAGATTTTCAGCGTCGTTGGTTACGGAAACCCTAAAGTTCAACAATATTTGTAATTTCTCCGATTTGGTTCACTTAATCTGCAAAAATGCAGACTTGCATAGTGGCTCGTGTCGGGTATCGTCCGCACTCGGGGTTAAGGCAAATAAAGAACAAATTAATAGAAATCTGCTAGAAATGATGGAAGAGGTGAGAATGGTGAATCGGTGATTTAAAATAAGCTTTCGTGTTTTAGAGAGAGAAAATGATGAAGAAATTAAACTGAAAACAAAAATAAAATACGAGATAGAATGAACTGCTCAAATTATGAAATCAAATCACTTTATTAAATTCAAATGTCAAAATACAACTTTCAATCGAATAAAACATGCTAATTAAATAATTAACTAGAAAGCAATAATAAGAGAGACAAAATTATAGAGAGAGAAAATTAGAGATAGAGGAAGAAATGGTAGATAGAGAAATGGAGATTAGAGAGAGAAAATGGGGGTTTTAGAGAGAGAAAGAGAGATTTAGAACTTAGAGAGAGAAATAAGAACTAGAGAGAGAAAAGGGTTTTAGAGAGAGAGATAGAAATTTAAAGAGATATAGAGAGAAATTCTAGAGAGAGAAGAGAAGTAGAGAAACTTTAGAGAGAGAGAAGTGAAGAGAGAAAAAGAAAAGCTTACCACATGTATGATCGCAGCCACTGGATCTTGGCGTGCAAACTTGCATAGGGATCAAGCGACTTCAAGATAAGATACGGTGGTGGATTGATCTGTGGTACAGCAAGTAGATAAACCAGCAAGCAAGGATGACGAAGAAAGAAAGTTGCAGGTTGCAACTTAGAGTGAGAGAAGGTTGCTGATGGAGGATACACAGAGAAGCAGGCGGTGGAATTCTAGAAGCAGTGTGTTGTGAAGAACACTTGTAACCCGTGGAGTAGTGAGCATTGATGCGCCTGTTGCAGATGTGATTGTAGCAGCACGTTGCAATGGTGAGTTGCTAGTTCACGTAGGAAGAAGAGAGCACTAGCAGGTGCTACTTTATGGTTTCGGGTTGGTGATGAGAGAGGAGAAGGTGCAAACACACGGTGGTCGGTTGTCAAGAAAACGGTGGTTGTTATTTCTGGTGATGAGCAGACAGGCCGGTCGTGCCTCCAATGGTGAGGAGGATCGCCGGAGGGAGGAGAAGCTGCAGTGATCAGTGGAATGGCGTTTGCAGGCCTGTACGATGGTGGAAGAGACAAGGAGCAACAGATGTTGCTGATGGAGTGCTGGGCGGTGATAATGGTGGAGAAGGAGGAAATCGGGGTGTGCAAAGGTGAGGATGGGGTTGAAGATGCCGCCTGCACCTTGCAATTGGAATGTGGGCCGTAGAGAAGGTGGCTGGAAAGAGGCGGAGCTGCTGGTGGTCGCTGGCTGTGGGAGGAAGACGATGGAGAAGAATGAGCTATAGGTTGTTGCATCCAAGGGAGGAGCAAGCAGATCTCGTCCCAATGACCAAGGATATCAGCCAGTGACGATGAAAAGAACCTGTTGGACTTGCAGGTCTGTAGGAGGTTCGAGATCTTGGTTGAGGTGGTTACTACAGCCACGATTTGCACTGAGAGAAGGAGAGAGGGTACCGGAGTTGCAGCAATCCAGTTGCTCACGGAATAGCAACTAACAGCCACTAGAGAGGGGGAGTTTGAAGAGAAGAACGTGGTGGGGCAATCCAGAATCAACGAGGTTGCTGTAACGAGGAGGATAGCTGGTCCGTTGGGTTGAAAAGATGGTGAACAGTTGCAGGCTGTGCAACTGTAAGTGTGGCCGGAGTTGCAGGCGGCAACTCCGGTGAAGAAGAAGAAGAAGATGAAGGAGAAGTAGAAGCTTTCGCCGGTTTTTAATGGATTGTGAATGGCAGGTTGCTGGTCTTTAGAACAGCAAACCGTGAAAGGTTTCCCGGAGATGATGGGGAGATCGCCGGAATTAATGGAATGGGATGGAGATCGTGGTGAAGACCACAGTGGTGCGTGCTAAGAGAAATGAGAGCGTGGGCAGGGGGTGCAAACGTTCCTCTTTTTCTTCTTCACGGATGGAGAGCAACTCTTAGAAGCAGGAATGGAGGTGGCTTGCAACAATTCCGGCGAGCTTCTCGCTGGAATTAATGGTGAGAAGGTGTGATACACCAAGGAGAAGGAGCACACGTAGGTATTTCTTGTTAGCAATCTTGTTTCTTGGAGGGTTTAGAGGATGGAGATAGGTTTAGGAGAAGAAGAGGTTGGAAAGAATAGAGGGGGAAGGGAACCAAAGAAACCCAAGGTTTCTCTCTCTTTTATAGGATCGAGTAGTTTGTTGTGGGAGAGAGAAACGTGGGAATGAAGTTAGGGATTGATGAGAAGTGGTCAAAGTTGACCAATTCTCCCATTGGCTTGAATGTGGGCTTGTGAGAGCCCATGGGTTTATGTTGGCCACTTGCATTGATTGGGTCATTACAAGGATAATTGGCCCGTGGGCCTTGTGACCATGTGTCAATGGGTATGGGCATGGGCTCAAGGATAAGCGGGCTAATGGGCCGGATAAATATGGGCCTCTTGCGAGGCCATGGGTTAGGGTGCGTTTGGCCGCTAGAGGAGAAAAAATGGTAAATGAGCCCAAAACACCATGGGCTCTAGGACGGGTTACAAGGCCGTGGGCTTCCAATTTGCTTGTGGGTCACTTGGCCATGGGGGCTGTTAGATGATGAAACTATGATAATTGGATGAGATGAGGTGGCAGTTTGACTCGGTCCACAATTGGCGGACCGTAGGATCTGGAAAGATCCAACGGTCAAATGAATGATCTAACGGTCGAATTGAAGATCTAACGGTAGAAGAACTATGAGAGATGGAATAAAGCTAAAGGAGAGAAGATCTGAGGTTAGATGATGGAGATCAGAGGGTTAGGACGATCGATCTAAGGATCGGATGGTGAGATATAGGCAATTCGATCATGGAGAGGGGGATCGGATGGTAGATCTGGGGATCTAATGGTAGGATGAGATGATCTACAGGTTAGATATTAGAGTCTAGAGAGATGGAGAGAGAAAATAATACAAAATAATGGCAAAAGAGTTGGCGGAGGGTCATGAACCCTGATCTTCAATGTAATCTTCCGTCGGCTTTACCAATTACGTAAGCCGTCATTTTATGTCAGTTGGTGCGGCTTTGAATCACTTTAGCTCGTCTCTTGGTCTTCAGCTTTTCCTCTCTCTTGGTTCTTTATCTGGCTCTACGATCCTCTGACTTGACCCGTACTTGGCCGGTCTCTTCTTGTCATAGCTTGTTGCCTCCTTAAGCTTTGATATTAGGCTTCTATGGTTGATCGTGGGCCCGCAAGTCTCTAAAATCGCCCGACTGGGTTTCCTGCGAGAGAAAAGCACGTAATGAGACTTAATCAAAATGGCTTCATATCTAGACTATCCGAAATGCGTACATTTCATGCAAATAGTCGATTTTCGTTTAAAAATTGCGCTCTACGCATTGGAAGAAACTCTTATGTGAAAAAGTCGACGAAAAGACAAGTTTTGCGTAGGAGAATGCGACATCGCTATAAGGATAATGGCTTAAAATAAGCACTTTTGAGCGAATATCACACACAAACTGAGTCCAATTAGAGACATTGACGCACAGATGGAGCAAACTTGTTCTGACAGTCCCGAATCTAATTCCAACACTTCAAATGTGTTAAAACAATTGTAATTGAAGATATTCAGTCAAATTACGAGGTCCGGTTGCGAGAAAGTCACTTGTTATAGGCTTCGGAATGTAACACACAAACTGAGTCCAATTAGAGCCATTGACCCACGGATGGAGCAAACTTCTTCTGACTGTCCCGAATCTTATTCTAACACTTCAAATGTGTTAAAACAATTGTAATAGATGATATTGAGTCAAATTACGAGGTCCGGTTGCGAAAAAATCAGTAACACCCAAACTAAGTCCAATTAGAGACATTGACGAACGAATGGAGCAAACGTGTTCTGCCTGTCCCGAATCTTGTTCCAAGACTTCAAATGTGTTGAAACAATAATCATGAAAGAGTTATTGATGCACGTGTAATACCCTGAACTTTCGTTCTAGGGTATTATGGTAAATTCACCTAATAATGAAAACCTGAAACTTTTTCAAACTCTTATTATTATTTTTATTGTTTAATATCATGTATGAGTATGTGTATTTAATTTGGTTTTATTCTGACAACTTTGAAAAACCTGCTATTTTTGAAACTCGCTCTTTAGGGCTAAATTCCTACTAAAAATAATGAACCATAACTTGCAAAGGACTTTTTCTTGCCGCAGCTAACATTCCAGAACTTTTATACGAAAATTATTTTGTGGGCCCGAGACTTCAAAAATATTCCTATTTTATCCTTATCAACTTACCTGTGAAATTTGGAAGCTTTCTTGATACATGAAAACCCTAGTGGGAGATTTCGGGAGATTTTGACAAAAATAATATTTTCGTAATTTTTAAACATTCCTACCATTATTATATTTTCAAAAATAATATTTAATTATATTTTATTTATTTAATAGGAGCGTGGGACCCGCAAATCACTTTCGGGTCATTCCAATGTCATTTGACACTTTTCTAGGGTTTTGAACGTTTTTATGATTTATGTGTGTGACATGTGTCAATACCTTATTGTATGGACTTTTAAATTATATAATATAGTTTGATTGAATTAATTTATAATTATTTGTGTTATGATTGTTGGGTGGGGCCGTATGGCCGATCTAGAAGTCTTTTGGGCTTAATAATATTATTAAATGAAGCCTATTGATGTATATGGGCCTTGGGCCCATTCCTAACCCATTAATAGTGTAAAATATAAGTTTTTGAGGGTTGAAAAAGTCATCCCTTTGCTAGTTACGAATTTCAATAAAATAGAAACCCTAATCCTTCCCTAAACCTATTTATGAAAAACCCTAAAGCTTTAGAAGCTTTCACAAACCCAACTCCATTGAAGAATAGAGCAAGCTCCATTAAACCTTCATCCGGGTACCGATCGCACTCGAGCAAGAAGGGAGAATTGACGGAGACTCCGATTTGAAGAACATACTCCGAAGAGAGGACGATCCGACGACTTTCAAATTTGAAAAAACTTTTGATTTTCATTAAAGTTCAAGAAACCTTAAGGTAAGTGCGCCTGATCCATCCTATACTTGTTTTTTTTCAAGATTTTATTTCTCTTTTATTAGATAATGGTTGATACTCATTATAAATTAATTTCAACAATATTTATTTTATTCTTATTGGGTTGATATTTATTTTGGGCCACCATGATGGGTTGGGCCATAGTCTATTTTGTACCTATAACGGATGATTATGTTCTTTATCATTTTCGTTGTATTTTAATAATTTAAATATTTTTATAATTATTTTTTCTAAATACCTCTTTGAATTAATTTTCTAAAACCGTTTATTTTGTATTTTTTTGATTTGTATTGATTAAGTTATGATTTTTCTAAGTATTTGACTTTACCAAAAAATCCAGAATTTCAGATTTTACACGGTCCAATTCACTTGAGATTTCGATCTATATTTTTAACCTAAATATTTTTCTAATTATTTTTCACAGATACCTTTATCAATCTAGTTTCTAGAACCTTTGAGTTTGTATTTTTCTGATTTGTATTGATTAAGTTATGATTTTTTAAACGTGCTGGACTTTTCTGTAAAACCCAGAATTCCTAATTTTACACGGTCCACTTTACCTGAGATTTTGATCTATATTTTTAATCTAAATATTTTTCTAATTATTTTTCACAGATACCTCTATCAATCTAGTTTCTAGAACCTTTGAGTTTATATTTTTTGATGATTTTTCAAATGCGCTGGACTTTTCTGTAAAACCCAGAATTTCAGATTTTACACGGTCCACTTCACTTGAGATTTCGATCTATATTTTTAACCTAAATATTTTTTTGATTATTTTTCATAGATACCTCTTATCAATTTAGTTTCTAGAACCCTTGAGTTTGTATTTTTCCGATATGTATTGATTAAGTTATGAGTTTTTAAATGTGCTAGACATTTCTGTAAAACCCAGAATCCCAGGTTCTATCCGACCCACTTCATTAAGGGTTTCAACCCATATTTTGAATCTAAATATTTTTCTATTTCTTTTTCCTAAAAACCTCTATGAATCTAGTTTTTGAATCCATTGAGTTTATATTTTTCTAATTCATATTTATTTAGTTATGATTTTTATAATGCAATACATTTTTTGTAAAAAAACCTATTAATTGTTTGTGGTTCGGTCATGATTATTAACTATTAAGGTTTTAACCTTGTTGTTTGACTAAACCCTAGATGGTTTGACCTATACCTATATGCATGGGGATCTCACCCATGTGTCTTGGATCTCTGATAGGGTTCGGCCAAGTGTCTTGGATCCCTCTTTAGGGTTCGACATTGTGTCATGGATCCCTCATAGAGTTCGGCCATGGCGTGTTGGATTCTCTTGCGATTTTTACTTATATTATTCATCGATGTTGATTGTGATATTTGGTCATATCTTATTGACTATTATACCTAGATGATTTGACCTATACTTGTATGCATGGGGATCCCACCCATGTGTCTTGGATCCCTTATAGGGTTCGGCTAAGTGTCTTGGATCCCTTTTTAGGGTTTGACCTTGTGTCATGGATCCCTCATAGGGTTCGGCCATGGTGTGTTGGATTGCCTTTTGATTTCCACTTATATTGTTCATCCATGTTGATCGTGACTTTCGGTGTTTATTTCATGTTATTCATGTTTAACTCTAATTCGTTCCCATATTATTACTCTTAATGATCATTGGTTCATTTTATATTTTTATTTAAATGTTAAATACATGTGTGCTTATGTCATGTAACCCTAGTACATCTTGTTGTCATACTATGATCATCACTTCATTTCATATAAGGGGTGCATAAGGGAATGGGGTTGAAGTATATTATATACGTTTATATTGGTTTTATCAATTAATCAGGGTTCGGTACCCTAGGGTGAAAGGCCCCAGACGTTATTATATCCTGCAGATGGGTCGATGAGACCGCTCCCAGTGTGGGAAGGAGATGGAGACCCTATGTGGTTATGGGTACTAGTTGCATTTGCATCCCGTACTTACTTGCATTCATCCTCATATTCATGTCATCCTTATTATATGATTGAGATGCATACCTTGGTTAAAAACTTGTATAGTATGATATCATACCATGCACACTGTTGTATTACTGGGCCTCGGCTCACGGTGCTATACCGATACCATTTTCAGATTTTGAGGAGTCGGGTACGTGAGATGATTTTGAGACGAAAGACTCTGGTGCATTCGAGGAGATCGGCGAGGATTTGGGAGTCGATCCCACACTTTAGAAAGTTGTATTTGATTATTTTACAACATTATTTATTTATTTTCACTAGCATGTAAGCCTTTGATTGAGAGCATGTTCTCACTTCCATCTCTCCACATTTAGTTGATTGATTGAATTATTTGAATTATTAATTATTTTAATTATTTGTTTCCTACATCTAGATTCTTTTTTTTACTTAGTGGGTTTTCGAATGAACCTTAGTAGTCTAATTGACCTAATTGGACCACTAGGGGACATTCATGGATCACCTCTGGTTCGGGTACGGGTCGATCCACGGATTTTCGGGTCGTATCTGGGTATCCGGATTCGGGGCGTGACAGCACGGATGGAGCAAACTTCTTCCGACAGTCCCGAATCTTATTCCAATACTTCAAATATGTTGAAAAAATAATAATGGAATAGTTTGAGTAAAATTACGAGGTCCGGTTGTGAGAAAGTCACTCATTATAGGCTGTGGAATGTAACACACAAACTGAGTCCAATTAGAGACCTTGACGCACGGATGGAGCAAACTTGTTCCGACAGTCCCGAATCTAATTCCAACACTTCAAATGTGTTAAAACAATTGTAATAGAAGATATTGAGTCAAATTATGAGGTCCGGTTGCGAGAAAGTCACTTGTTATAGGCTTCGGAATGTAACACACAAATTGAGTCAAATTAGAGACATTGACGCACGAATCGAGCAAACTTGTTCCAACAGCCCCGAATCTTATTTCAATACTTCAAATGTGTTAAAACAATTGTAATAGAAGATATTGAGTCAAATTACGAGGTCCGGTTGCGAAAAAGTCACTAGTTATAAGCTTAGGAATGTAACGCACAAAATGAGGCCAATTAGAGACATTGACGCACGGATGGAGCAAACTTCTTTCGACTGTCCCGAATCTTGTTCCAAGACTTCAAATGTGTTGGAACATTTGTAATGGAAGAGTTTGAGTCAAATTACGAGGTCCGGATGCCAAAACGTAACTAGTTATAGGCTTCGGAATGTAAGACACAAACTAAGTCCAATTAAAGACATTGACGAATGAATGGAGCAAACTTGTTCCGCCTGTCCCGAATCAAGTTCCAAGACTTCAAATGTGTTGAAACAATAATGATGAAAGAGTTCGAGTAAAATTACGAGGTCCAGTTGTGTGAAAGTCACTAGTTATAGGCTTCGGAATGT
Organism: Euptelea pleiosperma; assembly: GCA_035048495.1. Taxonomy (NCBI): domain Eukaryota; kingdom Viridiplantae; phylum Streptophyta; class Magnoliopsida; order Ranunculales; family Eupteleaceae; genus Euptelea; species Euptelea pleiosperma. Next base: position 781,565 of record CM068548.1, read on the forward strand.
AACACACAAACTGAGTCCAATTCGAGACATTGACGAACAAATGGAGCAAACTTGTTCCGCCTGTCACGAATCTTCTCCCAACACTTCAAATGTGTTGAAAGAATAATAATGGAATAGTTTGAGTAAAATTACAAGGTCCGGTTGTGAGAAAGTCACTTGTTATAGGCTTCGGAATGTAACACACAAACCGTGTCCAATTTGAGACAGTGACGCATGGATGGAGCTAACTTGTTCCGCCTGTCCCGAATCTCTTACCAACACTTCAAATGTGTTGAAACAATAATAATGGAAGATTTTAAGAAAAATTACGAGGTCCGATTGCGAGAAAGTCACTTGTTATAGGCTTTCGAATGTAACACACAAACTGAGTCCAATTAGAGACATTGACGCACGGATGGAGCAAACTTCTTCCGACAGTCCCGAATCTTATTCCAACACTTCAAATGTGTTAAAGCAATTGTAATAGAAGATATTGAGTCAAATTACGAGTTCCGGTTGCGAAAAAGTCAGTAATTATAGGCTTAGGAATATAACGCACAAACTGAGTCCAATTAGAGACATTGACGAATGAATGGAGCAAACTTGTTCCGCCTGTTCCGAATCTTGTTCCAAGACTTCAAATGTATTGAAACAATAATAATGAAAGAGTTTGAGTAAAATTACTAGGTCCAGTCGCGAGAAAGTCACTTGTTATAGGCTTCGTAATGTAACCCACAAACCGTGTCCAATTTCAGACATTGACGCACGGATGGAGCAAACTTGTTCCGCCTGTCCCAAATCTTCTTCCAACACTGCAAATGTGTTGAAAAAATAATAATGAAATAGTTTGAGTAAAATTACGAGGTCCGGTTGCGAGAAAGTCACTTGTTATAGGCTTCGGAATGTAACACACAAACTGAGTCGAATTAGAGACATTGACACACGGATGGGGCAAACTTCGTACGACAGTCCAGAATCTTATTCCAACACTTGAAATGTGTTAGAACAATTGTAATAGAAGATATTGAGCCAAATTACGAAGTCCGGTTGAGAAATAGTCAGTAATTATAGGCTTAGGAATATAACGCAAAAACTGAGTCCAATTAGAGACATTGACGAACGAATGGAGCAAACTTGTTCCGCCTGTCCCGAATCTTGTTCCAACACTTCAAATGTGTTGAAACAATAATAATGAAAGAGTTTGAGTACAATTACAAGGTCCAGTTGCGAAAAAGTAACTTGTTATAGGCTTCGGAATGTAACACACAAACCGTGTCCAATTTGAGACATTGACACAAGGATGGAGCAAACTTGTTCCGCCTTTCCCGAATCTTCTCCCAACACTTCAAATGTGTTGAAAAAATAATAATGGAATAGTTTGAATAAAATTACGAGGTCCGGGTGTGAGAAAGTCACTTGTTATAGGCTTCGGAACGTAACACACAAACTGAGTCCAACTAGAGACATTGACGCACGGACGGAGCAAACTTGTTCCGACAGTCCCGAATCTAATTCCAACACTTCAAATGTGTTAAAAAAATTGTAATTGAAGATATTGAGTCAAATTACGAGGTCCGATTGCGAAAAAGTAACTAGTTATAAGCTTAGGAATATAACGCACAAACTGAGTCTAATTAGAGACATTGACGCACGGATGGACCGAACTTGTTTCGACTGTCCCGAATCTTGTTCCAAGACTTAAAATGTGTTGAAACAATTGTAATGGAAGATTTTGAGTCAAATTACGAGGTCAGGTTGCGAGAAAGTCACTTGTTATAGGCTTCGGAATGTAACACACAAACTGAGTCCAGTTAGAGACATTGACACACGGATGGAGCAAATTTCTTCCGACAGTCCCGAATCTAATTCTAACACTTCAAATGTGTTAAAAAAATTGTAATTGAAGATATTGAGTCAAATTACGAGGTCCGATTGCGAAAAAGTAACTAGTTATAAGCTTAGGAATATAACGCACAAACTGAGTCTAATTAGAGACATTGACGCACGGATGGACCGAACTTGTTTCGACTGTCCCGAATCTTGTTCCAAGACTTAAAATGTGTTGAAACAATTGTAATGGAAGATTTTGAGTCAAATTACGAGGTCAGGTTGCGAGAAAGTCACTTGTTATAGGCTTCGGAATGTAACACACAAACTGAGTCCAGTTAGAGACATTGACACACGGATGGAGCAAATTTCTTCCGACAGTCCCGAATCTAATTCTAACACTTCAAATGTGTTAAAAAAATTGTAATAGAAGATATTGAGCCAAATTACGAGGTCCGGTAGTGAGAAAGTCACTTGTTTTAGGCTTCGGAATGTAACACACAAACTGAGTACAATTAGAGACATTGACGCACGGATGGAACAAACTTGTTCCGACAGTCCCGAATTTATTTCCAACACTTCAAATGTGTTAAAACAATTGTAATAGAAGATATTGAGTCAAATTACGAGGTCCGGTTGAGAAAAAGTCAGTAATTATAGGCTTAGGAATGCAACGCACAAACTGAGTCCAATTAGAGACATTGACGAACGAATGGAGCAAACTTGTTCCGCCTATCCCGAATCTTGTTACAAGACTTCAAATGTGTTGAAACAATAATAATGAAAGAGTTTGAGTAAAATTACGAGGTCAGTTGCTTGAAAGTCACATGTTATAGGCTTCGGAATGTAACACACAAACCGGGTCCAATTTGAGACATTGACGCACAGATGGAGCAAACTTGTTTCGACAGTCCCGAATCTAATTCCAACACTTCAAATGTGTTAAAACAATTGTAATAGAAGATATTCAGTCAAATTACGAGGTCCGGTTGTGAGAAAGTCACTTGTTTTAGGCTTCGGAATGTAACACACAAACTGAGTCCAATTAGAGACATTGACGCACGGATGGAACAAACTTGTTCCGACAGTCCCGAATTTATTTCCAACACTTCAAATGTCTTAAAACAATTGTAATAGAAGATATTGAGTCAAATTACGAGGTCCGGTTGAGAAAAAGTCAGTAATTATAGGCTTAGGAATGCAACGCACAAACTTAGTCCAATTAGAGACATTGACAAACGAATGGAGCATACTTGTTCCGCCTGTCCCGAATCTTGTTCTAAGAATTCAAATGTGTTGAAACAAAAATAATGAAAGAGTTTGAGTAAAATTACGAGGTCCAGTTGCGAGAAAGTCACTTGTTATAGGCTTCGGAATGTAACACACAAACCGGGTCCAATTTGAGACATTGACGCACAGATGGAGCAAACTCGTTCCGCCTGTCCCGAATCTTTCTCCAACACTTCTAATGTGTTGAAAAAATAATAATGGAATAGTTTGAGTAAAATTACGAGGTCTAGTTTTGAGAAAGTCACGAGTTATAGGCTTAGGAATGTAACAAACAAACTGAGTCCAATTAGAGACATTGACTCACGGATGGGGCAAACTTTTTTCGACAGTCCCGAATCTAATTCCAACACTTAAAATGTGTTAAAACAATTGTAATAGAAGATATTCAGTCAAATTATGCGGTCCGGTTGTGAAAAAGTCAGTAATTATAGGCTTAGGAATGTTACTCATAAACTGAGTCCAATTAAAGACATTGACGAACGAATGGAGCAAACTTGTTCCGCCTGTCCCGAATCTTATTCGAAGACTTCAAATGTGTTGAAAGAATAATAATTAAAGCGTTTGAGTAAAATTACGAGGTCCGGTTGCGAGAAAGTCACTTGTTATAGGCTTCGGAATGTAACACACAAACTGAGTCAAATTAGAGACATTGACGCACAGAGGGAGCAAACCTGTTCCGACAGTCCCGAATCTTCTTCCAACACTTCAAATGTGTTGAAACAATAATAATGGAATAGTTTGAGTAAAATTATGAGGTCCGGTTGCGAGAAAGTCACTTGTAATAGGCTTCGGAATGTAACACACATACTGAGTCCAATTAGAGGCATTGACGCACGGATGGAGCAAACTAGTTACGACAGTCCCTAATCTAATTCCAACACTTCAAATGTTTTAAAAAAATTGTAATAGAAGATATTCAGTCAAATTACGAGGTCCAGTTGCGAAAAACTCAGTAATTATAGGCTTAGGAATGTTACGCAGAAACTGAGTCCAATTAGAGACATTGACTAACGAATGGAGCCAACTTGTTCCGCCTTACCCGAATCTTGTTCCAACACTTCAAATGTGTTGAAACAATAATAATGAAAGAGTTTGAGTAAAATTATGAGGTCCGGTTGCGAGAAAGTCACTTGTTATAGGCTTCGGCATGTAACACACAAACTGAGTCCAATAAGAGACATTGACGCACGGATGGAGCAAACTTGTTCCGACAGTCCCGAATCTAATTCCAACACTTCAAATGTGTTAAAACAACTATAATAGAAGATATTCAGTCAAATTACGAGGTCCAGTTGCGAAAAAGTCACTAGTTATAAGCTTAGGAATGTAACACACAAACTGAGTCCAATTAGAGAAATTGACGCACGGATGGAGCAAACTTGTTCCGAGAGCCCCGAATCTAATTCCAATACTTCAAATGTGTTAAAACAATTGTAATAGAAGATATTGAGTCAAATTACGAGGTCCGGTTGCGAAAAAGTCAGTAATTATAGGCTTAGGAATGTTACGCACAAACTGAGTCCAATTAGAGACATAGACGAACGAATGGAGCAAACTTGTTCCGCCTTATCCGAATCTTGTTCCAACACTTCAAATGTGTTGAAACAATAATAATGAAAGAGTTCGAGTAAAATTATGAGGTTCGGTTGCGAGAAAGTCACTTGTTATAGGCTTCGGAATGTAACACACATGGTGCAAACTTCTTCCGCCTGTCCCGAATCTTCTTCCAACACTTCAAATGTGTTGAAACAATAATAATGGAATAGATTGAGTAAAATTACGAGGTCCGGATGCGAGAAAGTCACTTGTTATAGGCTTCGGAATGTAACACACAAACTGAGTCCAATTAGAGGCATTGACGCACGGATGGAGCAAACTTCTTCCGACAGCCCTGAATCTTATTCCAACACTACCAATGTCTTAAAACAATTGTAATAGAAGATATTGAGTCAAATTACGAGGTCCGATTGCGAAAAAGTCAGTAATTATAGGCTTAGGAATGTCACGCACAAACTGAGTCCAATTAGAGACATTGACGAACAAATGGTGCAAACTTGTTCCGCCTGTCCCGAATCTTGTTCCAAGACTTCAAATGTGTTGAAACAATAATAATGGAATAGTTTGAGTAAAATTACGAGGTCCGGTTGCGAGAAAGTCACTTGTTATAGGCTTCGGAATGTAACACAAACTGTGTCCAATAAGAGACATTGACGCACGGATGGAGCAAACTTGTTCCGACAGTCCCGAATCTAATTCCAACACTTCAAATATGTGAAAACAATTGTAATAGACGATATTCAATCAAATTACGAGGTCCGGTTGTGAAAAAGTCACTAGTTATAAGCTTAGGAATGTAACGCATAAACTGAGTCTAATTAGCGGCATTGACGCACGGATGGAGCTAACTTCTTCCGACAGTCCTGAATCTTATTCCAATACTACAAATGTCTTAAAACAATTGTAGTAGAAGATATTGAGTCAAATTACGAGGTCCGATTGCGAAAAAGTCAGTAATTATAGGCTGAGGAATGTCACGCACAAACTGAGTCCAATTAGAGAAATTGACGAACGAATGGAGCAAACTTGTTCCGCCTATCCCGAATCTTGTTCCAAGACTTCAAATGTGTTGAAACAATAATAATGGAATAGTTTGAGTAAAATTACGAGGTCCGGTTGCGAGAAAGTCACCTGTTATAGGTGATATTCGCTCAAAAGTGCTTATTTTAAGCAATTATCCTTTTAGCATTATTGCATTCTCCTACGTTAAAATACTCTATTTATCTACTTTTCTACGTAAGAGTCTCTTGTGTTGCGTAGAACACACTTTTCTGGATGAAATGGTATATTTGCATGCATTAAACACATTTTCGGAAGTCTAGACATGTAGTCATTCTGATAGAGTCTCATTACTCGCTTCTTCTATCGCAGGAAACCCCGTTGGGAAAATTCTCGAGACTTGCGAGCCCACATCGATCAGGAAAGCCCATTATCAAAGCTTAAAGAGCCCACATGCTATGACTAGAAGATATGGGCCAAATATGGGCTGAATAAGAGGACCAAAAAGCCAGCCCAAAGAACGAAGAGAGCAGGAGAGCCAATGACCAAGAGACGGACCAAAGCGTTTAAAGCCCCATGAATCAGCAAAGAATGATAGTCTACTCTACTGGAGAAGCGTGAGGATGGTCACAGTGAAGACCAGGGTTCCAGACCCTCTGTCAATACTTTTATCTCCATTTGAGCGTCTCAAATCTGAGCTCACTACTGCGCCCATTATCCGTCCTCCGGACTGGACTCTACCTTTCGAGGTAATGTGCGATGCTTCTGACTACGCCTTAGGAGCCGTTCTAGGGCAGAGAGTTGACAAAAGGTCACACGTGATCTACTACGCGAGCAAAACTCTTAACTCTGCCCAAATGAATTACTCCACCACTGAGAAAGAACTCCTGGCGGTAGTCTTCGCCCTTGATAAATTCCGTCAGTACCTCTTAGCCACTAAGGTGGTTGTGTACACTGATCATGCAGCCCTTCGTTATCTCATGTCGAAAAAGGAAACCAAGCCTCGATTAATTCGATGGATTCTCTTACTGCAGGAATTCGACCTCGAGATTAAGGATAAGAAAGGAACTGAGAATGTAGTGGCTGATCACTTGTCTAGACTGACTTTAGAGTCATCCTTCGACACCCAGCCCATCACTGAGACCTTTCCCGATGAACAACTGTTCGCCATCTCTGTTCATCCATGGTATGCTGACATTGTCAACTACCTTGTCACCGAAGAAATGCCTTCACACTGGTCAAAACAGGATAAAAGCCAATTCCTAGCAAGAGTTAAGTACTACTCTTGGGATGACCCTTATTTATATAAATACTGTCCTGACCAGATCATTCGTCTCTGTGTACCTGAGTCGGACCAACTCAAAATCTTGTCCTCGTGTCATGACCAACCTTGTGGTGGTCATTTCAGCACTAAGAAGACTACAGAAAAAGTCCTGCAATGCGGATTCTACTGGCCTACACTATTTAAAGATGCCCATATCTACTGCAAAACCTGTCCGAATTGCCAGCATCTAGGCCGCATCTCCCAGAGGAACATGATGCCCCTCACTCCCATCCAGGTCGATGAAATATTTGACATCTGGGGCATCGACTTCATGGGCCCCTTTCCCGTTTCCTATGGTTTTGAGTACATTCTCCTTGCGGTAGACTATGTATCCAAATAATTAGAAGCCATTCCCACCAAGACCAATGACCACAAAGTGGTGGTCAAATTCCTAAAGGAGTTCATCTTCGCCCGATTCGGTGCCCCTAAGGCCATCATTAGTGATGGGGGCACCCATTTCTGCAATAGGACATTCGAGAAATTAATGAAAAAGTATGGGGTAACCCACAAGGTTGCCCTAGCTTATCATCCGCAGACTAGTGGTCAAGTGGAGGTTTCTAATCGTCAGATCAAGCAGATCTTGGAGAAAACGGTCAATACCACACGTAAAGACTGGTCTACTCGTCTCACTGATGCTTTATGGGCATACAGAACCGCCTACAAGACCCCACTCAATATGTCTCCCTATCGTCTCGTCTTTGGGAAACCCTGTCATCTACCGGTAGAGATTGAACATCGTGCCCTGTGGGCCATTAAGAAACTCAACTTCGACCTCGACTCTGCAGGGGAGGAGCGAAAACTTTAAATGAATGAGTTAGAAGAAATCAGAAATGATGCCTACAACTTGTCCAAGAATTATAAAGCAAAAATGAAGTGGATACATGACAAGAGCATCCTCAGGAAAGAGTTCCATCCAGGATAGAAGGTCCTTCTTTATAATTCCCGTCTTCATCTCTTCTCTGGGAAATTGAAATCTAGGTGGACCGGTCCTTATACGGTCACAGCAGTCACACCCTTTGGGGCAATCACTATTGAGGATCCCAATGATCACTCCTCTTTTCAAGTCAATGGGCAGCGTCTAAAACAGTTCCATGAACTTGACGTATTGTTCATTCAGACTTTTGAGATCGATCTCATCGATCCTGTCTATGTCGACTGATAATCCACTCAGTCTCCTGTGCTCCAACTGGGTTGGGGGTGCCAGTCACCCCCGTCATGTCTGGCTGAAGACGTAAAACTTAGCGCTTTCGGAAAGGCAATTCCGGTATTCCTAGAGTACATGAGTCTCATGCATTTGTTATTACTGTGATATCTCTGGAAATGCAGGTACATTCATTCTTTCGATCATCAGATACCACACACTGTCGAGTTTCTACCGACTTGGTAACATCCTCCCTGAACCTTTGCATCATCATCACTGATTTTTCATCATTTTATGTCCCAGTCATGAGCACCGAGGACGGTGTTGTATTTTGGTTGGGGGTGGGATATTTACCAAAACTCATGTCTTCAAAAAAATAAAAATAAAAAAAAAATAAAAAAAAATAATAATAATAATAATTTCTTATTTTTGGGGTGATTTCCGATGTTCTCCAAAAGTTTTCTAGAATTTCAAAAATGTGTCAAATACCCTGACTTTGATTAGCTAAAAACCTTCGTTAAGTCAGGATTGAGGATGTCAATATTTGTTTAAAGTTAGCGTCGAGTCAAGTCAGGCGTGACTACAGCAGGTTTGAAAACTTAGAAAAACTCAGATTTGGCACAATTGTACACTATCAACATCAGAGTCATCCTAAGTTTGGAAATTCTAGAGATCCTATGAGAAGAATTGTGGAGACCTAACCCAGTGAGCTTTCGAACCTTTAATCAATTCAGAGGATTATACAACAATTCTGAGTCACAAGATGACTCACTATTCTTCATGCCCGCAATATTCGTTGAGAGATCTCATTATCTTTTGCTTCGATCATAAAACTCGGAACGACATCAACATTGGATTACTACGACAGAACCTTCTCTGTATCCAGTCAAGACAGTATACATGATAGTGCAAACCCTAGAAAATGATTTAGGCCATTTTTCTGAACCATTCAGCCTTTTTACTCACCTGAATTATACTTCACTAGAAACCCCTTAAGCCGTTCTATAAAAGCCTTTTCTTTGTAAACTCATCAACCTAAAATCCAGTATAGCTACGAAGCATGACTGGCTACCCTTATTTTGAGATGGACAAAAGAATAACTGATATGGGTGTATCATGAAAAAGAAAAGTAAAGAAGAAGAATCAAAAGGAAAAGAAAGTGGTTCAAGCCAAAAACAAAATATAGAAAGAAAGTATGAAGAAGAGCTGAAAAGAAATTGAGCAGTCTCAGAAATATCAAGAAAAAAAGAAAAAATACGAAAAAAGGAAAAAGAACCAGATAATGGTGTTACGTCGCAGGAAAAAATGCAAGAAAATGGCAATATCCTCTCAAGATCTTTGAAATCCTGTATACCTTTATTTTTCTACACCTGACCTAAGCCTCATTACAACCCTGGAAAGTCCTACTTGATTCTAGGATAGCACGATCATAAAATGTGGAGATTGGAAAAGGAGAAGCTATAGAGTTTGATCTAACGTTCCCGAGTGAAATGGTATTCCAATCATGAGATTTTCTTCTGTTTAAGATGTCCTTCCTTTAAATAATACATATGTGAGATCTTTGCTTTCATATATCAACACATCTCCTCACATATAAATTGAGAGAAAAGAAGAAAACCCTTCTTGTGTGATTATATTCTGAGGGCTAAACATGTGAGATTTGAGGTCGAGGCATAAAAACTTAGAGGTGATTTGGAAATCTTTACTGTCGGATGATGAGAACGTTGAGCACACACACACGCAGAGTCTGACTATTCTGGGTCATGATTATCAGTTTGTAGTCTTGCCAAAACTTTCAAACTCTTCGCTAGCATGTAACTGTTTTTGCATCCATTCAATGATTTTACGAACGGTGTTTTCCCGGAGCTAATGTGAAAGTGTACAGCATGTGCAGAGCCCTTTTAAGCTCATTTATTTCGCACTAATTGCCAAGGATTGGCAATATGCTGGTTGGGGGTTGTGATATTCGCTCAAAAGTGCTTATTTTAAGCAATTATCCTTTTAGCATTATTGCACTCTCCTACGTTAAAATACTCTATTTATCTACTTTTCTACGTAAGAGTCTCTTGTGTTGCGTAGAACACACTTTTCTGGACGAAATGGTATATTTGCATGCATTAAACACATTTTCGGAAGTCTAGACATGTAGTCATTCTGATAGAGTCTCATTACTCGCTTCTTCTATCGCAGAAAACCCCGATGGAAAAATTCTCGAGACTTGCGAGCCCACATCTATCAGGAAAGCCCATTATCAAAGCTTAAAGAGCCCACATGCTATGACTAGAAGATATGGGCTGAATAAGAGGACCAAAAAGCCAGCCCAAAGAACGAAGAGAGCAGGAGAGCCAATGACCAAGAGACGGACCAAAGCGTTTAAAGCCCCATGAATCAGCAAAGAATGATAGTCTACTCTACTGGAGAAGCGTGAGGATGGTCACAGTGACGACCAGGGTTCCAGACCCTCTGTCAATACTTTTATCTCCATTTTCTGATACTTTCTCTCTCATCTCTCCTTATTCTCTCTCTCTCTTCATCTCTCGGTCCTCGAATCTACTGACCTAACCCCAGAACTCCTGTCCATCGACTCTATCTCATCTCCCTTAGCTTTCTGACCGTTGGATCTTCCTTCGGACCGTTGGATCTTCAATCGGACCGTTGGATCTCTCTAGATCCGTCGATTTACCAATTTGGGTCCCAATCAAGTCAACATCCATCCGATCGCCATCAGACTGTCTGTCATATCATCTTGTGAGACGATGGACATCATCAATCCATGTGGGCCAGTAGCCGGGCCGATCATCATCGACCCGCTGTCCGACCAGTTAGTGGACCCCGTGAATTTTCAAAGAATTTTAATTAAATTTTAAAAAAAATGGGGGGTCCACTAATTGGGGAGATTCCCCATAGAAAAGTAGCATTTTACTTGAAAAAAAAAATATATATATATATATTTTTTATTTAAAAAATACCCTATTTCCATTAAAGGAAATAGGGAGCTTTATAAGAGGAAGGAGAAGGGTTCGTTCGAACCCTAATCCCCCTCTTTTCTTCTCCTCTCCTTTCCCTTTACTCTTTCCCTCGTTTTTGGCCCCATCTTCCTCCTCCTTTCTTCTTTCTCGTTATTCCTCTTCTTCATCTTCTTCACGTGATCACCGGAGTTGCAGCCTGCAACTCCGACCAGCACCTGAACCACCTCCACAAACCGTGCAAGTGCTGTGCATCCCAGTCGAAATCACCACCCAGCGTTTCCGCCCTCTATTGGGGCCATCTTCTCCCCCACGTCTCCCCATCTTGAGAGGACAATGGTCTCACTTCTCCACGAGGACTGAACCAACCGTCTTCTTCTTCTTCCTGATCTGCTCGCCAGAAGCACCATCGTCTTGTCATTTAGCACCTGCGATCTCCAACAGCTGGCTCTCCATCGCCACAAACAGCGACCCTCAGTCACGAGCAGACCTGCAACATCGAGTTACAGGTCCATTTATCACCGCCTCTCCACATGCAGCGCCTCCAACTCTTCCTATTCAAAAGCGGCACCTGCTGCTTGATCTCCTCTCAGCCGTCCTCACCCTCTCTTCTTCTTCATTCTTGAACTCTCCTTTCTCTCAAGCTCTCTCATCTCCACTGAACCTTCATTTCTCCTACGTTGCTGGTGTTGTAGGCGGCAACACCAAGCAACCCAGCTCCACTAGCCAGCGGTTTTCACAAAACCAAAAAGAAAAAAAAAAAAGAAAAGAAAAGAAGCCAGAAAAGAAAAGAAAAAGAAGAGGAAGAGAGGAAGAGGAGGGCGGTCCTCACCTGTGACGCTTCTACCACCGTCCTCCACTTCAAGGTGCTACTGCACCAGACCGTTGCAGCCTCCTCCACGAACCGCCAGCCACTACACCGCCTACTACTTCAACGGCCAAGCCGTTAAGTTCTCCTCCTAGCTGCCTCCTCCTCACGATCTATCCCTTGCAAGCTCGCCTTCCACACCCTGCAGATCTATGCACCATGACCATTTGGCCCACAACTTCTTAAGCAAGGCCGTTGGTCACCATTCTCACCACAAACAGAGTAAAATTATGAGGTTCGGTTGCGAGAAAGTCACTTGTTATAGGCTTCGGAATGTAACTGATATTCGCTCAAAAGTGCTTATTTTAAGCAATTATCCTTTTAGCGTTATTGCATTCTCCTACGTAAAATACTCTATTTACCTACTTTTCTATGTAAGAGTCTCTTGTGTTGCGTAGAACACACTTTTCTGGACGAAATGGTATATTTGCATGCATTAAACACATTTTCGGAAGTCTAGACATGTAGTCATTCTGATAGAGTCTCATTACGCGCTTCTTCTGTCGCAGGAAACCCCGATGGGACAATTCTCGAGACTTGCGAGCCCACATCGATCAGGAAAGCCCATTATCAAAGCTTAAAGAGCCCACATGCTATGACTAAAAGATATGGGCCAACTATGAGGACCAAAAAGCCAGCCTAAAGAACGAAGAGAGCAGGAGAGCCAATGACCAAGAGACGGACCAAAGCGTTTAAAGCCACATGAGTCAGCAAAGAATGATAGTCGACTCTACTAGAGAAGCATGAGGATGGTCACAGTGAAGACCAGGGTTCCAGACCCTCCGCCAGTGCTTTTTTCCATTTTTTTGATACTTTTTCTCTCATCTCTTCTTATTCTCTCTCTCTCTTCATCTCTCGATCCTCGAATCTACTGACCTAACCCCAGAACTCCTACCCATCGGCTCTATCTCATCTCCCTTAGCTTTCTGACCATTGGATCTTCCATCGGACCGTTGGATCTCTCTAGATCTGTCGATCTACCAATCTGAGTCCCAATCAAGTCACCATCCATCCGATCGCCATCAAACTGTCTGTCACATCATCTTGTGAGATGATGGACATCATCAATCCATACGGGCCAGTAGCCGGGCCCATCTTCATCGACCCACTGTCCGACCAGTTAGTGGACCCCGCGAATTTCAAAATAATTTTAATTAAATGGGGGGTCCACTAATTGGGGAGATTCCCCATAAAAAAGTAGTGTTTTACTTAAAAATAAAAAAAATAAAAAAATAAAAAAATAAAAAAAAAAAAATTTTCTTATTTTTTTTATTTTCAAAAACCCCCTATTTCCATTAAAGGAAATAGGGAAGCTTTAAAAAGGGGAAGGAGGGGGACGAACCCTAATTTCCAAACCCTAATCCTCCTCTAATCCCCTCCTTTCTCTCTCAAAACCTTCCCTTGCCATTCTTCCTCCTCCTCTTCCCTTCTCCTCTCCTTCCCCTTTACTCTCCCCCTCGTTTTGGCCCCATCTCCCTCTTCTTTTTCTTCTTTTCGTTCCACCTTCTTCTTCATCTTCTTCACCGTTTTTCCACCGGAGTTGCAGCCTGCAACTCCGGCCACCACCTGCTCCTCCAAGAATAGCGTCTACAACTCTCCCCCGGACGTTGCTCATCTTCATCCCAAGGACTGCAAGGTCGATCTCCCTTGTTTTCAAGAAGTCTTACGGTCTGGCCGTTTACACGGTCAAGACTCAAAATCCAGCCATTTGCAGCACCGTGCAACCCCTCCAACACCGTCACCATCACCACCATCCAGCTTCATCCACCGATCTAGCCACCTACAACCCACCTGGACTTCACCCTACAACCTATCGGTAAGCTTCTTCTTCTTCTTCTTCTTCTTTTTCTTTTTCTTCTTTTTCTTTTTCTTCTTTTTTTTTTTATTTCACCGGAGTTGCAGGTGCAACTCCGGTCATCTTCTACGGCGAGATTTTCTTCTCCTCGTGCTCTACCTGCTAGTGCTTCTTCTTCTTCTACAACCCACCACCTTGCTGCCAAGAGCAGCAAAGAGCAACCACCATTCTGCTCCTCTTCCACTTTCTCCTCCAAACGGGTTGCACGAGTTGCTGATCGCCTCCCTCCACTGCTCCCACCTGCATCCTCACCTCCTCAAGGTGTGCACGAGCACCATCCTTCACCATTTCACCTGCTGCTCCGCCTCTTGCTACAGCAAGGCAGCACCGTTCCATAAGTCCCCATCATTTTCGGCCAGATCTCCATGGAAACCAGTGGCCTCTCCTAGTGATATCCACGGTTCATCACCTCACTAGAGCTCCTCTCCTCCAAGCCTTGGAAACTCTAGTATTTCCCATGCACCTCACGGCAACCACGTGTCCTCACATGCAATCAACACCATCACGCCCATTCCTTTGGCTGTGATCATCCATCAAGGTAAGTGATCCATGGTTTGAATCTCTTTCTTTCTCTTAATCTCTACTTCTTTCTCTCTCTTCACATAGTTTTCTCTCTCTAGGATATTGCTATACTTTTCTCTCTCTAAATCTCACTTCCTCTCTCTAACTTTCTCTCTAGAAAATCCCTTTCTCTCTAAGTTTAATTTTCTCTCTCCAAATGCTTTCTAGAATAGTTTCCTTTTAGTTGATTCAATTTTGTAAGAACTTTTGATTAATTATTAAATTGAAATCCCTTTATTCATTGTGTTTTCATCTCATTTTATTTCAGTTTTTTTTTATTTAGTGCATAAATCTCGACTATCAAAAATCAGATTTTAACTCCGATCTCCATCTCTCTCATCTCTCCACCATTCTAAGTAGTTTTCATCATTATTGTTCTTTAATTACCCTAACCCCGAGTGCGGACGATACCCGACACGAGCCACTGTGCAAATCTACATTTTTTTTGCAGATTAAGTGAACCAAATCGGAGAAATTACAAATATTGTTGAACCTTAGGGTTTCCGTAACCAACGACGCGGAAAAATCCTATTTTCACCGCCCTTCACGATCATCTCCTCCACTGGACTTACCAGCAAACCCACCGTGATCTTCTTCTCCGGGCATCCACCATTAAAACTGGCAGCATCTTCTTAGACCTGAAATCCACTTTGGCTTCTCGATCTCTTCCCCTTTGATCACTCCCTACACGATCAGCAAAGAGGTTGCATATGCAATCGTAATCCTCATCTCTTTACCGCCAAGCAACAAGGTCAACAACGAAACAAATCTGCAGATCTGTCCGTCACCTTCATCTCTAGCCGTCCACAGGTGTTGCCATTCTCTCTGCACCACGGGTTCTGCATCCTCATCTCCAGCCAACCTGCAACAGGCCAGTTCTTCAAGGCTTCCCTCCAAAGCCTGAAATTTTTGGCCGTGGGATCAATCTCCTCCCACACACCACTGTTAAGTGGATACGCAACTCTCTGCCGTCCACCTTGCCGGGAACCACCACGGTTGAACTCCCATAAGCCATAATACCATCCCATCAAGGAAGATACATCTTCTTCAACTCCAACAGCCTGCAACACCTTCTGCAAGTGCGCCCTTCTCCTCTCGTTCGCCCTCATTCCGCATGTGCTCCTCATAGTGAAATTAACCTAAAGCCCCTCCATTGGTAAGTGGTGAGTGGTTTAATCCATTCACCTTCTCTCTTATCACTATTTCTAAGCTTAGTTTTCCTTTTTATTTTTATTTTATTTTATTTGTAGCTTTCTATTTCTTTGTTTAGCTAATGTCTTGGATTGAATGAATTTTTGTAAGGATTTTTTTTATTCAATAAAGCTTAGTTTACTTTTGCACTATTGTGTTTTAATTATCATGATCAGTTAGTTCTTGTTCTAAGCATTTGTGGAAATTCTCTCTTTAAAATCTCAAGAAAGTTTTAATCTCATTTCATCACCATTCTCATTCCTCAAATCTCTTCACATAGTATTTTTCAAAAGAAAAGCTGTCATTTTATGTGTCTAAATTGCGCAAACTAATCCCGAGTGCGGATCGACATCCGACACGAATCCCTATACAGATCTAAAATTTTGTAGGATTTAAGAATCGGATCAATTTACAAATGCGTTGAAGTTAGGGTTTCCGTAACCAACGACGCGGAAAAATCCTACTTTCAATAAGCTTAGGAATGTAACGCACAAACTGAGTCTAATTAGAGACATTGACGCACGGATGGAGCGAACTT
The DNA here is from genome assembly GCA_035048495.1 of Euptelea pleiosperma. Taxonomy (NCBI): domain Eukaryota; kingdom Viridiplantae; phylum Streptophyta; class Magnoliopsida; order Ranunculales; family Eupteleaceae; genus Euptelea; species Euptelea pleiosperma. The sequence continues at coordinate 797,661 of CM068548.1, forward strand.
GTTTCGACTATCCCGAATCTTTTTCCAAGACTTCAAATGTGTTGAAACAATTGTAATGGAAGAGTTTGAGTCAAATTACGAGGTCCGGTTGCGAGAAAGTCACTTGTTATAGGCTTCGGAATGTAACACACAAACTGAGTCCAATTAGAGACATTGACTCACGGATGGAGCAAACTTGTTTCGACAGTCCCGAATCTAATTCCAACACTTCAAATGTGATAAGACAATTGTAATAGAAGATATTGAGTCAAATTATGAGGTCCGGTTGCGATAAAGTCACTAGTTATAGGCTTCGGAATGTAACACACAAACTAAGTCAATTAGAGTCATTGACGCACGAATGTAGCAAACTTCTTCCGACGGTCCCAAATCTAATTCCAACATTTCAAATGTCTTAAAACAATTGTAATAGAAGATATTGAGTCGAATTACGAGGTCCGGTTACGAAAAAGTCAGTAATTATAGGCTTAGGAATGTAACACACAAACTGAGTCCAAATAGAGACACTGACAAAAGAATGGAGCAAACTTGTTCCGACTATCCCGAATCTTGTTCCAACACTTCAAATGTGTTGAAACAATTGTAATGGAAGAGTTTGAGTAAAATTACGAGGTCCGGTTGTGGGAAAGTCACTTGTTATAGGCTTCGGAATGTAACACACAAACTGAGTCCAATTAGAGACATTGACGCACAGATGGAGCAAACTTCTTCCGACAGTCCCGAATCTAATTCCAACACTTCAAATGTGTTAAAACAATTGTAATAGATGATATTCAGTCAAATAACGAGGTCCAGTTGCGAAAAAGTCAGTAATTATAGGATTAGGAATGTAACACACAAACTGAGTCCAATTAGAGACATCGACGCACAGAGGGAGCAAACCTGTTCCGAGAGTCCCGAATCTTCTTCCAACACTTCAAATGTGTTGAAACAATTGTGATGGAATAGTTTGAGTAAAATTACGAGGTCTGGTTGAGAGAAAGTCACTTGTTATAGGCTTCGGAATGTAACACAAACTGAGTCCAATTAGAGACATTGACGCACGGATGGAGCAAACTTGTTCCGACAGTCTCGAATTTAATTCCAACACTTCAAAGGTGTTAAAACAATTGTAATAGAAGATATTGAGTTAAATTATGAGATCCGGTTGAGAAAAAGTCAGTAATTATAGGCTTAGGAATGGAACGCACAAACTGAGTCCAATTAGAGACATTGATGAACGAATGGAGCAAACTTGTTCCGCCTGTCCCAAATCTTGTTCCAAGACTTCAAATGTGTTGAAACAATAATAATGGAATAGTTTGAGTAAAATTACGATGTCCGGTTGTGAGAAAGTCACTTGTTATAGGCTTCGGAATGTAACACAAACTGAGTCCAATTAGAGACATTGACGCACAAATGGAGCAAACTTGTTCCGACAGTCCCGAATCTAATTCCAACACTTCAAATGTGTTAAAACAATTGTAATAGAAGATATTCAGTCAAATTATGAGGTCCAGTTGCGAAAAAGTCAGTAATTATAGGCTTAGGAATGTAACGCACAAACTGAGTCCAATTAGAGACATTGACGAACGAATGGAGCAAACTTGTTCCGCCTGTCCCGAATCTTGTTCCAAGACTTCAAATGTGTTGAAGCAATAATAATGGAATAGTTTGAGTAAAATAACGAGGTCCGGTTGTGAGAAAGTCACTTGTTGTAGGCTTCGGAATGTGACACACAAACTGAGTCCAATTAGAGACATTGACGCATAGATGGAGCAAACTTCTTCCGACAGTCCCGAATCTAATTCCAACACTTCAAATGTGTTAAAACAATTATAATAGAAGATATTCAGTCAAATTACGAGGTCCAGTTGCGAAAAAGTCAGTAATTATAGGCTTAGGAATGTAACGCACAAACTGAGTCCAATTAGAGACATTGACGAACGAATGGAGCAAACTTGTTCCGCCTGTCCCGAATCTTGTTCCAAGACTTCAAATGTGTTGAAACAATAATAATGGAATAGTTTGAGTAAAATTAAGAGGTCCGGTTGCGAGAAAGTCACTTGTTATAGGCTTCGGGATGTAACACAAACTGAGTCCAATTAGAGACATTGATGTACGGATGGAGCAAACTTGTTTCGACAGTCCCGAATCTAATTCCAACACTTCAAATGTGTTAAAACAATTGTAATAGAAGACATTGAGTCAAATTACGAGGTCTGGTTGTGAAAAAGTCAGTAATTATAGGCTTAGGAATGTTACGCACAAACTGAGTCCAATTAGAGACATTGACGAACAAATGGAGCAAACTTGTTCCGCCTTACCCGAATCTTATTCCAACACTTCAAATGTGTTGAAACAATAATAATGAAAGAGTTTGAGTAAAATTATGAGGTCCGGTTGCGAGAAAGTCACTAGTTATAGGCTTCGGAATGTAACACACAAACTGAGTCCAATTAGAGACATTGACGCACGGATGGAGCAAACTTCTTCCGCCTGTCCCGAATCTTCTTCCAACACTTCAAATGTGTTGAAACAATAATAATGGAATAGTTTGAGTAAAATTACAAGGTCCGGTTACGGGAAAGTCACTTTTATAGGATTCGGAATGTAACACAAACTGAGTCCAATTAGAGACATTCTGACAGTCCCGAATCTAATTCCAACACTGCAAATGTGTTAAAACAATTGTAATAGAAGATATTCAGTCAAATTACGAGGTCCGGTTGTGAAAAAGTCACTAGTTATAAGCTTAGGAATGTAACGCACAAACTGAGTCTAATTAGAGGCTTTGACGCACGGATGGAGCAAACTTCTTCCGACAGTCCTGAATCTTATTCCAACACTACAAATGTCTTAAAAGAAATGTAATAGAAGATATTGAGTCAAATTACGAGGTCCGATTGCGAAAAAGTCAGTAATTATAGGCTTAGGAATGTCACGCACAAACTAAGTCCAATTAGAGACATTGACGAACGAATGGAGCAAACTTGTTCCGCCTGTCCCGAATCTTGTTCCAAGACTTCAAGTGTGTTAAAACAATAATAATGGAATAGTTTGAGTAAAATTACGAGGTCCGGTTACGAGAAAGTCAATTGTTATAGGTTTCGGAATGTAACACAAACTGAGTCCAATTAGAGACATTGACGCACGGATGGAACAAACTTGTTCCAAGAGTCCCGAATCTAATTCCAACACTTCAAATGTGTTAAAAAAATTGTAATAGAAAATATTCAGTCAAATTACGAGGTCCGGTTGTGAAAAAGTCACTAGTTATAAGCTTAGGAATGTAACGTACAAACTGAGTCTAATTAGAGACATTCACGCACGGATGGAGCGAACTTATTTCGACTATCCCGAATCTTGTTCCAAGACTTCAAATGTGTTGAAACAATTGTAATGGAAGAGTTTGAGTCAAATTACGAGGTCCGGTTGCGAGAAAGTCACTTGTTATAGGCTTAGGAATGTAACACAGAAACTGAGTCCAATTAGAGGCATTGACGCACGGATGGTGCAAACTTCTTCCGCCTATCCCGAATCTTCTTCCAACACTTCAAAGTGTTGAAACAATAATAATGGAATAGTTTGAGTAAGATTACGAGGTCCGGATGCGAGAAAGTCACTTGTTATAGCTTTCGGAATGTAACACACAAACTGAGTCAAATTAGAGGCATTGACGCACAGATGGAGCAAACTTTTTCCGACAGTCCTGAATCTTATTCCAACACTACAAATGTCTTAAAACAATTGTAATAGAAGATATTGAGTCAAATTATGAGGTCCGATTGCGAAAAAGTCAGTAATTATAGGCTTAGGAATGTCATGCACAAACTGAGTCCAATTAGAGACATTGACGAACGAATGGAGCAAACTTGTTCCGCCTGTCCCGAATCTTGTTCCAAGACTTCAAATGTGTTGAGACAATAATAATTGAATAGTTTGAGTAAAATTACGAGGTCCGGTTGCAAGAAAGTCACTTGTTATAGGCTTCGGAATGTAAACAAACTGAGTCCAATTAGAGACATTGACGCACGGATGGAGCAAACTTGTTCCGACAGTCCCGAATTAATTCCAACACTTCAAATGTGTTAAGACAATTGTAATAGAAGATATTCAGTCAAATTACGAGGTACGGTTGTGAAAAAGTCACTAGTTATAAGCTTAGGAATGTAACGCACAAACTGAGTCTAATTAGAGGCATTGACGCACGGATGGAGCAAACTTCTTCCGACAGTCCTGAATCTTATTCCAACACTACAAATGTCTTAAAACAATTGTAATAGAAGATATTGAGTCAAATTACGAGGTCCGATTGCGAAAAAGTCAGTTATTATAGGCTTAGGAATGTCACGCACAAACTGAGTCCAATTAGAGACATTGACGAACGAATGGAGCAAACTTGTTCCGCCTATCCCGAATCTTGTTCCAAGACTTCAAATGTGTTGAAACAATAATAATGGAATAGTTTGAGTAAAATTACGAGGTCCAGTTGTGAGAAAGTCACTTGTTATAGGCTTCGGAATGTAACACAGAAACTGAGTCCAATTAGAGACATTGATGCACAGATGGAGCAAACTTGTTCTGACAGTCCCGAATCTAATTCCAACACTTCAATTGTGTTAAAACAATTGTAATAGAAGATATTCAGTCAAATTACGAGGTCCAGTTGCGAAAAAGTTGTAATTATAGGCTTAGGAATGTAACGCACAAACTGAGTCCAATTAGAGACATTGATGAACGAATGGAGCAAACTTGTTCCGCCTGTCCCGAATCTTGTTCCAAGACTTCAAATGTGTTGATACAATAATAATGGAATAGTTTGAGTAAAATTAAGAGGTCCGGTTGCGAGAAAGTCACTTGTTATAGGCTTCGGGATGTAACACAAACTGAGTCCAATTAGAGACATTGACATACGGATGGAGCAAACTTGTTTCGACAGTCCCGAATCTAATTCCAACACTTCAACTGTGTTAAAACAATTGTAATAGAAGACATTGAGTCAAATTACGAGGTCTGGTTGTGAAAAAGTCAGTAATTATAGGCTTAGGAATGTTACGCACAAACTGAGTCCAATTAGAGACATTGACGAACGAATGGAGCAAACTTGTTCCGCCTTACCCGAATCTTGTTCCAACACTTCAAATGTGTTGAAACAATAATAATGAAAGAGTTTGAGTAAAATTATGAGGTCCGGTTGCGAGAAAGTCACTAGTTATAGGCTTCGGAATGTAACACGCAAACTGAGTCCAATTAGAGGCATTGACGCACGGATGGTGCAAACTTCTTCCGCATGTCCCGAATCTTCTTCCAACACTTCAAATGTGTTGAAACAATAATAATGGAATAGTTTGAGTAAAATTACAAGGTCCGGTTGCGGGAAAGTCACTTGTTATAGGCTTCGGAATGTAACACAAACTGAGTCCAATTAGAGACATTGACGCACGGATGGAGCAAACCTGTTCCGACAGTCCCGAATCTAATTCCAACACTGCAAATGTGTTAAAACACTTGTAATAGAAGATATTCAGTCAAATTACGAGGTCCGGTTGTGAAAAAGTCACTAGTTATAAGCTTAGGAATGTAACGCACAAACTGAGTCTAATTAGAGGCATTGTCGCACGGATGGAATAAACTTCTTCCGACAGTCCTGAATCTTATTCCAACACTACAAATGTCTTAAAACAATTGTAATAGAAGATATTGAGTCAAATTACGAGGTCCGATTGCGAAAAAGTCAGTAATTATAGGCTTAGGAATGTCATGCACAAACTGAGTCCAATTAGAGACATTGACGAACGAATGGAGCAAACTTGTTCCGCCTGTCCCGAATCTTGTTCCAAGACTTCAAATGTGTTGAAACAATAATAATTGAATAGTTTGAGTAAAATTACGAGGTCCGGTTGCAAGAAAGTCACTTGTTATAGGCTTCGGAATGTAAAACAAACTGAGTCCAATTAGAGACATTGACGCACGGATGGAGCAAACTTGTTTCGACAGTCCCGAATGTAATTCCAACACTTCAAATGTGTTAAAACAATTGTAATAGAAGATATTCAGTCAAATTACGAGGTACGGTTGTGAAAAAGTCACTAGTTATAAGCATAGGAATGTAACGCACAAACTGAGTCTAATTAGAGGCATTGACGCACGGATGGAGCAAACTTCTTCCGACAGTCCTGAATCTTATTCCAACACTACAAATGTCTTAAAACAATTGTAATAGAAGATATTGAGTCAAATTACGAGGTCCGATTGCGAAAAAGTCAGTAATTATAGGCTTAGGAATGTCATGCACAAACTGAGTCCAATTAGAGACATTGACGTACGAATAGAGCAAACTTGTTCCGCCTATCCCGAATCTTGTTCCAAGACTTAAAATGTGTTGAAACAATAATAATGGAATAGTTTGAGTAAAATTACGAGGTCCGGTTGCGAGAAAGTTACTTGTTCTAGGCTTCGGAATGTAACACAAACTGAGTCCAATTAGAGACATTGACGCACGGATGGAGCAAACTTGTTCCGACAGTCCCGAATCTAATTCCAACACTTCAAATGTGTTAAAACAATTGTAATAGAAGATATTCAGTCAAATTATGAGGTCCGGTTGTGAAAAAGTCACTAGTTATAAGCTTAGGAATGTAACGCACAAACTGAGGCTAATTAGAGACATTGACGAACGGATGGAGCGAACTTGTTTCGACTATCCCGAATCTTGTTCCAAGACTTCAAATGTTTTGAAACAATTGTAATGGAAGAGTTTGAGTCAAATTACGAGGTCGGGTTGCGAGAAAGTCACTTGTTATAGGCTTCGGAATGTAACACACAAACTGAGTCCAAGTAGAGACATTGACGCACGGATGGAGCAAACTTGTTTCGTCAGTCCCGAATCTAATTCCAACACTTCAAATGTGTTAAAACAATTGTAATAGAAGATATTCAGTCAAATTACGAGGCCCGGTTGCAAAAAAGTCACAAGTTATAAGCTTAGGAATGTAACGCACAAACTGAGTCTAATTAGAGCCATTGACGCACGGATGGAGCGAACTTGTTTCGACTGTCCCGAATCTATTTCCAAGACTTCAAATGTGTTGAAACAATAATAATGAAAGAGTTCGAGTAAAATTAAAAGGTCCAGTTGCGAGAAAGTCACTTGTTATAGGCTTCGGAATGTAACACAGAAATTGAGTCCAATTGGAGTCACTGACGCACGAATGTAGTAAACTTCTTCCGACAGTCCCGAATCTAATTCCAACAGTTCAAATGTGTTAAAACAATTGAAATAGAAGATATTCAGTCAAATTACGAGGTCCGGTTGCGAAAAAGTCACTAGTTATAAGCTTAGGAATGTAACGCACATACTGAGTCTAATTAGAGACATTGACGCACGGATGGAGCGAACTTGTTTCGACTATCCTGAATCTTGTTCCAAGACTTCAAATGTGTTGAAACAATTGTAATGGAAGAGTTTGAGTCAAATTACGAGGTCCGTTTGCAAGAAAGTCACTTGTTATAGGCTTCGGAATGTAACACACAAACTGAGTCCAATTAAAGACATTGACTCACGGATGGAGCAAACTTATTCTGACAGTCCCAAATCTAATTCCAACACTTCAAATGTGTTAAAACAATTGTAATAGAAGATATTGAGTAAAATTACGAGGTCCAGTTGCAAAGAAGTCACTAGTTATAAGCTTAGGAATGTAACGCACAAACTGAGTCAAATTAGAGACATTGAGGAACGGATGGAGCAAACTTGTTCCGCCTGTCCCGAATCTGGTTCCAAGACTTCAAATGTGTTGAAACAATAATAATGGAATAGTTTGAGTAAAATTACGGGGTCCGGTTGCGAGAAATTCACTTGTTATAGGCTTCGGAATGTAACACACAAACTGAGTCCAATTACAGACATTGACGCACGGATGGAGCAAACTTGTTCTGACAGTCCCGAATCTAATTCGAACACTTCAAATGTGTTAAAACAATTGTAATAGAAGATATTGAGTCAAATTACGAGGTCCGGTTGCGAAAAAGTCATAGTTATAAGCTTAGGAAAGTAACGCACAAACTGAGCCTAATTGGAGACATTGACGCACGGATGGAGCGAACTTGTTTCGACTGTCCCGAATCTTGTTCCAAGACTTCAAATGTGTTGAAACAATTATAATGAAAGAGTTTGAGTAAAATTACGAGCTCCGGTTGAGAGAAAGTCATTTTTTATAGGCTTCGGAATGTAACACAAACTGAGTCCAATTAGACACATTGGCGCACGATGGAGCAAACTTGTTCCGACAGTCCCGTATCTAATTCCAACACTTCAAATGTGTTAAAACAATTGAAATAGAAGATATTCAGTCAAATTACGAGGTTCGATTGTGAAAAAGTCACTAGTTATTAGCTTAGGAATGTAACGCACAAACTGAGTCTAATTAGAGACATTGACGCACGGATGGAGCGAACTTGTTTCGACTATCCCGAATCTTGTTCCAAGACTTCAAATGTGTTGAAACAATTGTAATGGAAGAGTTTGAGTCAAATTACGATGTCCGGTTGCGAGAATGTCACTTGTTATAGGCTTCGGAATGTAATACACAAACTGGGTCCAATTAGAGACATTGACTCACGGATGGAGCAAACTTGTTTCGACAGTCCCGAATCTAATTCCAACACTTCAAATGTATTAAAACAATTGTAATAGAAGATATTGAGTCAAATTATGAGGTCCGGTTGTGAAAAAGTCATTAGTTATAAGCTTAGGAAAGTAACGCACAAACTGAGCCTAATTAGAGACATTGACGCACGGATGGAGCGAACTTGTTTCGACTGTCCCGAATCTTGTTCCAAGACTTCAAATGTATTGAAACAATTATAATGGAAGAGTTTGAGTGAAATTACGAGGTCCGGTTGCGAGAAAGTCACTTGTTATAGGCTTCGGAATGTCACACACAAACTGAGTCCAATTAGAGACATTGACGCACGGATGGAGCAAACTTGTTCCGACAGTCCCGAATCTAATTCCAACACTTCAAATATCTTAAAACAATTGTAATAGAAGATATTGAGTCAAATTACGAGGTCCGGTTGTGAAAAAGTCACTAGTTATAAGCTTAGGAAAGTAACGCACAAACTGAGTCTAATTAGAGACATTGACGTACGGATGGAGCGAACTTGTTTCGAATGTCCCGAATCTTGTTCCAAGACTTAAAATGTGTTGAAACAATTGTAATGGAAGAGTTCGAGTAAAATTACGAGGTCCAGTTGCGAGAAAGTCACTTGTTATAGGCTTCGGAATGTAACACACAAACTGAGTCCAATTAGAGGCATTGACGCACGGATGGAGCAAACTTTTTTTGATAGTCCCGAATCTTATTCCAACACTTCAAATGTCTAAAAAAAATTGTAATAGAAGATATTGAGTCAAATTACGAGGTCCGTTTGCGAAAAAGTCAGTAATTATAGGCTTTGGAATGTAACGCACAAACTGAGTCAAATTAGAGACATTGACGAACGAATGGAGCAAACTTGTTCCGCCTGTCCCGAATCTTGTTCCAAGACTTCAAATGTGTTGAAACAATAATAATGGAATAGTTTGAGTAAAATTACGAGGTCCGGTTGCGAGAAAGTCACTTGTTATAGGCTTCGGAATGTAACACACAAACTGAGTCCAATTAGAGACATTGATGCACGGATGGAGCAAACTTGTTCCGACAGTCCCGAATCTAATTCCAACACTTCAAATGTGTTGAAACAATTGTAACAGAAGATATTGAGTCAAATTACGAGGTCCGGTTGTGAAAAAGTCATTAGTTATAAGCTTAGGAAAGTAACGCACAAACTGAGCCTAATTAGAGACATTGACGCACGGATGGAGCGAACTTGTTTCGACTGTCGCGAATCTTGTTCCAACACTTCAAATGTGTTGGAACAATTGTAATGGAAGAGTTTGAGTCAAATTGCGAGGTCCGGTTACGAAAATGTAACTAGTTATAGGCTTCAGAATGTAACACACAAACTAAGTCCAATTATAGACATTGACGCAAGGATGGAGCAAACTTTTTTCGACTATCCCGAATCTTCTTCCAAGACTTCAAATGTGTTGATACAATTGTAATGGAAGATCTTGAGTCAAATTTTGAGGTCCGATTGCGAAAACGAATCTAGTTATAGGCTTCGGAATGTAACACACAAACTAAGTCCAATTAGAGAAATTGACGAACGAATGGAGCAAACTTGTTCCGCCTGTCCCGAATCTTCTTCCATGACTTCAAATGTGTTGAAACAATAGTAATGAAAGATTTTGAGTAAAATTACGAGGTCCGGTTGCGAGAAAGTCACTAGTTATAGTCTTCGGAAAGTAACACACAAACTAAGTCAAATTAGAGACAAATACGCACGCGTGGAGCAAACTTGTTTCGACTGTCCCGAATCTTGATCCAACACTTCAAATGTGTTGAAATAATTGTAATGGAAGAGTTTGAGTTAAATTACGAGGTCCAGTTGCGAAAACATAACTAGTTATAGGGTTCGGAATGTAACACACAAACTAAGTCCAATTATAGACATTGACGCACGGATGGAGCGCTTGTTTCGACTGTCCCGAATCTTGTTCCAAGACTTCAAATGTGTTGAAACAATTGTAATGGAAGAGTTTGAGTCAAATTACAAGGTCCGATTGTGAAAACGTATCTAGTTATAGGCTTCGGAATGTAACACACAAACTAAGTCCAATTAGAGCCATTGACGAACGAATGGAGCAAACTTGTTCCGCCTGTCCCGAATCTTGTTCAAGACTTCAAATGTGTTGAAACAATAATAATGAAAGAGTTTGAGTAAAATTACGAGGTCCAGTTGCAAGAAAGTCACTAGTTATAGGCTTCGGAATGTAACACAAACCGTGTCCAATTTGGGACATTGACGCACGGATGGAGCAAACTTGTTCCGCCTGTCCCAAATCTTGTTCCAACACTTCAAATGTGTTGAAACAATAATAATTGAAGAGTTTGAGTAAAATTACGAGGTCCGGTAGCGAGAAAGTCAGTTGTTATAGGCTTCGGAATGTAACACACAAACTGAGTCCAATTAGAGGCATTGACGCACGGATGGAGCAAATTTCTTTCGACGGTCCCGAACCTTATTCCAACACTTCAAATGTGTTAAAACAATTGTAATAGAAGATATTGAGTCAAATTACGAGGTCCGGTTGCGAAAAAGTCAGTAATTATAGGCTTAGGAATGTTGATATTCGCTTAAAAGTGTGTATTTTCCACTGTTATCTTCTAAGCATTTTTACACTCTCCTACGTTAAAATGATCTATTTATCTACTTTTCTACATAAGAGTCTCTTTTGTTGCATAGAACACACTTTTCTGGACGAAATGGTATATTTGCATGCATTAAACACATTGTTGGAAGTCTAGACATTGAGTCGTTCTGATAAAGTCTCACTACGCGCTTCTTCTGTCGCAGGAAACCCCGATGGGACAATTCTCGAGACTTGCGAGCCCACATCAATCAGGAAAGCCCATTATCAAAGCTTAAAGAGCCCACATACTATGACTAGAAGATATGGGCCAACTATGGGCTGAATAAGATGACCAAAAAGCCGGCCCAAAGAACGAAGAGAACAGGAGAGCCAATGACCAAGAGACGGACCAAAGCGTTTAAAGCCACATGAGTCAGCAAGGAATGATAGTCTACTCTACTGGAGAAGCGTGAGGATGGTCACAGTGAAGACCAGGGTTCCAGACCCTCTACCAATACTTTTATCTCCATTTTTTGATACTTTCTCTCTCATCTCTCCTTATTCTCTCTCTCTCTTCATCTCTCAGTCCTCGAATCTACTGACCTAACCCCAGAACTCCTGTCCATCGGCTCTATCTCATCTCCCTTAGCTTTCTGACCGTTGGATCTTCTATCGGACCGTTGGATCTTCAATCGGACCGTTGGATCTCTCTAGATCCGTGATCTACCAATCTGGGTCCCAATCAAGTCACCATCCATCCGATCGCCATCAGACTGTCTATCACATCATCTTGTGAGACGATGGACATCATCAATCCATGTGGGCCAGTAGCCGGGCCCATCATCATCGACCCGCTGTCCGACCAGTTAGTGGACCCCGTGAATTTCAAAATAATTTTAATTAAATTTTAAAAAAATGGGGGGTCCACTAAATGGGGACATTCCCCAAAGAAAAGTAAGGTTTTACTTTAAAAAAAAAAAAAAAATTATTTTTCTTATTTTTTTATTTTCAAAAAAAATCCCTATTTCCATTAAAGGAAATAGGGAAGCTTTAAAAGGGGAGAAGAGAGGGTTTGAAACCCTAATCTCCTAATCCCTCTCCTCCTCTCCTTTCCCCAAAACTTGCCCCCCACGTTTGCCCCTTCTTCCCCCTCCTTCTTCTCCTCTTCTTCCTTCTCGTCTTCTTCATCTTCTTCATTTTCTTTACCGGAGTTGTAGCCTGCAACTCCGGCCGGTAGCAACAACAGCCACCTCTTACACCGCTTGTTGCAGCGTACAGCACTGCTTATTGCTGCGTGCAGCACCATTGCTGCCACTCCGCCTCCAGCAACACCACCGTCCTTCCTCCTCCGCTAGGAACATGCAACTGTTGGCCATCCTCCAAACTCCGCCTCCTTGCTTCGCCTCCCTCTTCCACGGCCTGCAACGTGCACATCCTCTATGCACTGCCTGAACCAGCAAGCGCCTTCTTCCTCTTCTCCGGATGATTTCTTCACTCGTAGGTCATCTTCTTCATCAGGTCGGCAAGGCGATGCACCACCGCTTGAACCAGGAACTGGCATCTCCGGTGAACCACCTTCAACCAGGGTGTGGTCAACCTACAAGTTGCACGCTGGACAGCAACCTCCTGAGCCACCATATCAGCAACGTCTTCACTGATTTCGGTCACCTGCAACTATCTTTTGTTTGCCGATCACAACACCACCATCTTCTCATTGGCTGGCCGGAGCACCACCATCTCCTCTCAATGGGCAACGCCCACCTCTTTGCTACCTTCCTCATCAAAGCTCTGCACACCACCAGCCAACGGCTTCCACTTTCTCCTCCGTCTTCAGGTGGTGCATCCCCACGAACAGGTACCAGTAACCTCCATTAACGCCAGTTAATCGTCCATGATTGCTGCACTTCCAGCAAACATCTCCTCCGCCATCTTCTTCTTCTTGGACTAGAGGATGTCCTCCAACCTCCTCCCATTACTGCGCTCACCACCAGTTGATGGAACCTACCCCCATGCAACTTTCCGGGCATCCTCCTCATCCCGATCTCCATTCTCATGCACCATGCCACCGTACGGGATGATCACTTATTGCAAAACCTCATTGGCCGATTCACAAGGCTGATCTCATTCATTTCAAGAGGTAATTTTCTCTCTCTTCCCTTACTTTATCTCTCTAGAGTTTGGGAATCCACTTTCTCTATCTAGAATCCCCAGGCTGATCGCCTTTTTGCACCGCCGACTCCGTTCGGTGAATGCAAGAGGGTGAGTTTTTCTCTCACCTCTACCTTGTCGGTCGGTAAACGACCGAGGTGTGAAAAATCTCTCTCTACCTTCTTCCTCTCTCTCTAAAAGTTCTCTTTACATGCTTTCTTACATGCTTTCTAGAATAGATTTACCGCTTTATTTATTTCTGTCATTTATTTCATGTAAGCAACAGTTTAATTAATGCAATTTAATTTTGATGATTTTAGTATTTTCTGGATCTCTTGGATGTGTTTTTAATCTCAACTCGCCATTCTCATCCTTCCACATTTCTCTTGTATATTATCTGTCATTTTATGTTCTTATTCGCGCTAATCCGACTAATCCCGAGTGCGGATCGACAACCGACACAAGCCACTGTGCAAAATTGCTCATTCTACAGGTTAAAAGTCTCGGATTAATTAAAAATGTGTTGAAGTTAGGGTTTCCATAACCAACGACGTGGAAAAATCCTACTTTCAAATGTAACGCACAAACTGAGTCCAATTAGAGACATTGATGAACGAATGGAGCAAACTTGTTCCTCCTGTCCTGAATCTTGTTCCAAGACTTCAAATGTGTTGAAAACAATAATAATGAAAGAGTTTGAGTAAAATTACGAGGTCTAGTTGCAAGAAAGTCACTAGTTATAGGCTTCGGAAGTAACACAGAAACCGTGTCCAATTTGAGACATTGATGCATGGATGGAGCAAACTTGTTCTGTCTGTCCCGAATCTTGTTCCAACACTTCAAATGTGTTGAAACAATTGTAATGGAAGAGTTTGAGTCAAATTACACGGTCCGGTTACGAAAATGTAACTAGTTATAGGATTCGGAATGTAACACACAAACTAAGTCCAATTATAGACGTTGACGCACGGATGGAGCAAACTTGTTTCGACTATCCCGAATCTTCTTCCAAGACTTCAAATGTGTTGATACAATTGTAATGGAAGAGCTTGAGTCAAATTATGAGGTCCGATTGCGAAAACGTATCTAGTTATAGGCTTCAGAATGTAACACACAAACTAAGTCCAATTACAGATATTGACGAACGAATGGAGCAAACTTGTTCCGCCTATCCCGAATCTTGTTCCAAGACTTCAAATGTGTTGAAACAATAATAATGAAAGAGTTTGAGTAAAATTCAAGGTCCAGTTGCGAGAAAGTCACTAGTTATAGGCTTCGGAATGTAACACACAAACCGTGTCCAATTTGAGACATTGACGCATGGATGGAGCAAACTTGTTCCGCCTGTCCCGAATATTGTTCCAACACTTCAAATGTGTTGAAACAATAATATTGGAAGAGTTTGAGTAAAATTACGAGGTTCGGTTGTGAGAAAGTCAGTTATTATAGGCTTCGGAATGTAACACACAAATTGAGTCCAATTAGAGGCATTGACGCACGGATGGAGCAAACTTCTTTCGACGGTCCCAAACCTTATTCCAACACTTCAATTGGGTTAAAACAATTGTAATAGAAGATATTGAATCAAATTACAAGGTCCGGTTGCAAAAAAGTCAGAAATTATAGGCTTAGGAATGTAACGCACAAACTGAGTCCAATTAGAGACATTGACAAACGAATGGAGCAAACTTGTTCCTCCTGTCCTGAATCTTGTTCCAAGACTTCAAATGTGTTGAAACAATAATAATGAAAGAGTTCGAGTAAAATTATGAGGTCCAGTTGCGAGAAAGTCACTAGTTATAGGCTTCAGAATGTAACACAAACCGTGTCCAATTTGAGACATTGACGCACGGATGGAGCAAACTTGTTCCGCCTGTCCCGAATCTTGTTCCAACACTTCAAATGTGTTGAAACAATAATAATGGAAGAGTTTGAGTAAAATTACGAGGTCCGGTAGTGTGAAAGTCAGTTGTTCTAGGCTTCGGAATGTAACACACAAACTGAGTCCAATTAGAGGCATTGATGCACGGATGGAGCAAACTTCTTTCGACGGTCCCGAACCTTATTCCAATACTTCAAATGTGTTAAAACAATTGTAATAGAAGATATTGAGTCAAATTACGAGGTCCGGTTGCGAAAAAGTCAGTAAATATAGGCATAGGAATGTAACGCACAAACTGAGTCCAATTAGAGACATTGATGAACGAATGGAGAAAACTTGTTCCTCCTGTCCTGAATCTTGTTCCAAGACTTCAAATGTGTTGAAAACAATAATAATGAAAGAGTTTGAGTAAAATTACGAGGTACAGTTGCGAGAAAGTCACTAGTTATAGGCTTCGGAATGTAACACAGAAACCGTGTCCAATTTGAGACATTGATGCACGGATGGAGCAAACTTGTTCTGTCTGTCCCGAATCTTGTTCCAAAACTTCAAATGTGTTGAAAAAATTGTAATGGAAGAGTTTGAGTCAAATTACGCGGTCCGGTTATGAAAATGTAACTAGTTATAGGATTCGGAATGTAACACACAAACTAAGTCCAATTATAGACGTTGACGCACGGATGGAGCAAACTTGTTTC
Source organism: Euptelea pleiosperma (assembly GCA_035048495.1). Taxonomy (NCBI): domain Eukaryota; kingdom Viridiplantae; phylum Streptophyta; class Magnoliopsida; order Ranunculales; family Eupteleaceae; genus Euptelea; species Euptelea pleiosperma. The sequence continues at coordinate 813,610 of CM068548.1, forward strand.
GACTGTCCCGAATCTTCTTCCAAGACTTCAAATGTGTTGATACAATTGTAATGGAAGAGCTTGAGTCAAATTATGAGGTCCGATTGCGAAAACGTATCTAGTTATAGGCTTCAGAATGTAACACACAAACTAAGTCCAATTACAGATATTGACGAACGAATGGAGCAAACTTGTTCCGCCTGTCCCGAATCTTGTTCCAAGACTTCAAATGTGTTGAAACAATAATAATGAAAGAGTTTGAGTAAAATTACAAGGTCCAGTTGCGAGAAAGTTACTAGTTATAAGCTTCGGAATGTAACACACAAACCTTGTCCAATTTGAGACATTGACGCACAAATGGAGCAAACTTGTTCCGCCTGTCCCGAATATTGTTCCAACACTTCAAATGTGTTGAAACAATAATATTGGAAGAGTTTGAGTAAAATTACGAGGTCCGGTTGCGAGAAAGTCAGTTGTTATAGGCTTCGGAATGTAACACACAAATTGAGTCCAATTAGAGGCATTGACGCACGGATGGAGCAAACTTCTTTCGACGGTCCCGAACCTTATTCCAACACTTCAATTGGGTTAAAACAATTGTAATAGAAGATATTGAGTCAAATTACAAGGTCCGATTGCAAAAAAGTCAGAAATTATAGGCTTAGGAATGTAACGCACAAACTGAGTCCAATTAGAGACATTGACAAACCAATGGAGCAAACTTGTTCCTCCTCTCCTGAATCTTGTTCCAAGACTTCAAATGTGTTGAAACAATAAGAATGAAAGAGTTTGAGTAAAATTATGAGGTCCAGTTGCGAGAAAGTCACTAGTTATAGGCTTCGGAATGTAACACACAAACCTTGTCCAATTTGAGACATTGACGCACGGATGAAGCAAACTTGTTCCGCCTGTCCCGAATCTTGTTCCAACACTTCAAATGTGTTGGAACAATAATAATGGAAGAGTTTGAGTAAAATTACGAGGTCCGGTAGCGAGAAAGTCAGTTGTTATAGGCTTCGGAATGTAACACACAAACTGAGTCCAATTAGAGGCATTGACGCACGGATGGAGCAAACTTCTTTAGACGGTCCCGAACCTTATTTCAACACCTCAAATGTGTTAAAACAATTGTAATAGAAGATATTGAGTCAAATTACGAGGTCCAGTTGCGAAAAAGTCAGTAAATATAGGCTTAGGAATCTAACGCACAAACTGAGTCCAATTAGAGACATTGATGAACGAATGGAGCAAACTTGTTCCTCCTGTCCCGAATCTTCTTCCAAGACTTCAAATGTGTTGAAAACAATAATAATGAAAGAGTTTGAGTAAAATTACAAGGTCCAGTTGCGAGAAAGTCACTAGTTATAGGCTTCGGAATGTAACACAGAACTGTGTCCAATTTGAGACAATGATGCACGGATGGAGCAAACTTGTTTCGTCTGTCCCGAATCTTGTTCGAACACTTCAAATGTGTTGAAACAATAATAATGGAAGAGTTTGAGTCAAATTACGAGGTCCGGTTACGAAAATGTAACTAGTTATAGGCTTCGGAATGTAACACACAAACTAAGTCCAATTATAGACATTGACGCACGGATGGAGCAAACTTGTTTCGACTGTCCCGAATCTTCTTCCAAGACTTCAAATGTGTTGATACAATTGTAATGGAAGAGCTTGAGTCAAATTATGAGGTCCGATTGAGAAAACGAATCTGGTTATAGGCTTCGGAATGTAACACACAACCTAAGTCAATTAGAGATATTTACGAACGAATGGAGCAAACTTGTTCCGCCTGTCCAGAATCTTCTTCCAAGACTTCTAATGTGTTGAAAAATTAATAATGAAAGGGTGTGAGTAAAATTACGAGGTCCGGTTGCGAGATAACTAGTTATAGGCTTCGGAAAGTAACACACAAACTAAGTCAAACTAGAGACATATACGCACGCGTGGAGCAAACTTGTTTCGACTATCCCGAATCTTGTTCCAACACTTCAAATGTGTTGAAATAATTGTAATGGAAGAGTTTGAGTTAAATTACGAGGTCCGGTTGCGAAAACGTAACTAGTTATAGGGTTCGGAATGTAACACACAAACTAAGTCCAATTATAGACATTGACGCGCGGATGGAGCAACCTTGTTTCGACTGTCCCGAATCTTGTTCCAAGACTTCAAATGTGTTGAAACAATTGTAATGGAAGAGTTTGAGTCAAATTACAAGGTCCGATTTCGAAAACGTATCTAGTTAGAGGCTTCGGAATGTAACACACAAACTAAGTCCAATTAGAGCCATTGACGAACGAATGGAGCAAACTTGTTCCGCCTGTCCCGAATCTTGTTCAAGACTTCAAATGTGTTGAAACAATAATAATGAAAGAGTTTGAGTAAAATTACAAGGTCCAGTTGCAAGAAAGTCACTAGTTATAGGCTTCGGAATGTAACACAACCGTGTCCAATTTGAGACATTGACGCACGGATGGAGCAAACTTGTATCGCCTATCCCAAATCTTGTTCCAATACTTCAAATGTGTTGAAACAATAATAATGGAAGAGTTTGAGTAAAATTATGAGGTCCGGTAGCGAGAAAGTCAGTTGTTATTGATATTCGCTCAAAAGTGCTTATTTTAAGCAATTATCCTTTTAGCGTTATCGCACTCTCCTACGTAAAACTGCTCTAATTATCCACTTTTCTACGTAAGAGTCTATCTCATTGCGTAGAACACACTTTTCTAGACGAAATGGTATATTTGCATGCATTAAACACATTTTCGGAAGTCTAGATATTAAGCCGTTCTGATAAAATCTCATTACGCGCTTCTTCTGTCGCAGAAAACCCCGATGGGACGATTCTCGAGACTTGTGGGCCCAAATCGATCATGAAAGCCCATTATCAAAGCTTAAAGAGCCCACATGCTATGACTAGAAGATATGGGCCAAATATGGGCTGAATAAGAGGACCAAAAAGCTGGCCCAAAGAACGAAGAGAGCAGGAGAGCCAATGACCAAGAGACGGACCAAAGCGTTTAAAGCCACATGAGTCAGCAAAGAATGATAGTCGACTCTACTGGAGAAGCGTGAGGATGGTCACAGTGAAGACCAGGGTTCCAGACCCTCCGTTAGTGCTTTTCTCTCTATTTTCTGATATTTTCTCTCTCATCTCTCCTTATTCTCTCTCTCTCTTCATCTCTCGGTCCTCGAATCTACTGACCTAACCCCAGAACTCCTGCCCATCGGCTCTATCTCATCTCCCTTAGCTTTCTGACCGTTGGATATTCCATCGGACCGTTGGATCTTCAATTAGACCGTTGGATCTCTCTAGATCCGTCGATCTACCAATCTGGGTCCCAATCAAGTCACCATCCATCCGATCGCCATCAGACCGTCTGTCACATCATCTTGTGAGACAATGGACATCACAAATCCATGTGGGCCAGTAGCCGGGCCCATCATCATCGACCCGCTGTCCGACCAGTTAGTGGACCCCGTGAATTTCCAAAGAATTTTAATTAAATTTCAAAAGAATGGGGGTTCCACTAATTGGGGAGATTCCCCATAGAAAAGTAGATTTTTACTTTAAAAATACCCTATTTCAAATATTTTTTTTATTTTAAAAATACCCTATTTCCATTAATGGAAATAGGGAGCTTTAAAAGGAGAAGGAGAGGGGTTCGTTCGAACCCTAATCCCCCTCCAATCTCTTGCTCTATCTTCCCAAAACCATCCCGAACGTTTTCGCTCCCTCTCCCCCCTTCTTCTTCTTCTTCTTTTCTTTTTCTTCTTTTCTTCTTCTTCTTCTTCCTCCTCCATCTTCGCCGGAGTTACAGGCAGCAACTCCGGCCGTCTGGTAAGGTCTCCTCCTTTGTCTTCTTCTTTTTCTTCTCTCCTCTGCCTTCTTCTTTTCCTTCTCTCCTCTGTCTTCTTCTTCTTGTTTTTTTTTTTCTTCTTGTTCTCCTTCACGTCCCACCGGAGTTGCAGTCTGCAACTCCGGTCGCCAGCGCACCTCTCCGCCCCTCTCCATCTTCTCTACCGGGGAACCACCTGTGTAGACTAGCAACGTCTTCACCTTGCTGCTGCAACTCCTGGATGTTGGTTTCCTCTCTTCTACAAAGCACCACCACCCGGCAGCACCAACGCTGCTGTTCTTTTCTCCTCCACCACTGCCTGAAGCTCCGCCCGAACCAGCAGCCCCACTTCTCCATTACCGCCTGAAACGCCACACCTTTCTTCATACTCTCCCACGCTTCTCATCTCTCCCACTGAAAGTGAGCTTTTTCCGCGTCGTTGGTTACGGAAACCCTAACTTCAACACATTTTTAATTAATCCGAGACTTTTAACCTGTAAAATGAGCAGTTTTGCATAGTGGCTCGTGTCGGATGTCGATCCGCACTCGGGATTAGTCAGATTAGCGCGATTTAGAGCAAATAACAAAATTTTCCACAGAAATTGCTAAAAAGAAATGATGAGGGGTGAGAGTGGTTGTTCGCTTTAAAACATGATATTTTTAGAGAGAGAATTTATCGACCATTGAAAGCATACGAAATAATGAAGACAATAAATTGAACTGAAAATAAACTATTTTATTAATCAAATTAAACTAAAAGAAATACATTGCTTGAATAAAAAATTCCCAACTAAAAAGCAAACAAATTGGCATGAGAGTTAGGGATAGAAATTAGGAGGCTAGAGAGAGAAAACTTGAGAGAGAGAGAGAGTCTATAGAGGAGAGAGAGAAAGTGAGAGAAAGGTGGAGAAAAGACTCACCGTTTGATCTCACCTTGAGATGAAGGAGAATGGACTGCACTCAATGGAAATGTTCATGGTTGCGGGGTTTTCGGGATATGGAGATCCAAATGGTGCACTCAGATTTCCGAACGGTTGATGGAGATGCCCACCACCACCATGGATTTCAGATCGATTTGAAGGAGATTCTTGCAGGGATTGAACCAGGTTGGAGTTGCAGGTTGTGTTGTTTAGAACACCACCGGTGTTGGAGGACAGCAAGGAGGCATGCGTGCTTACAGGCCTGTGTGGTTGAGAGAGACTAGCAAGGTCAAGGCCATTGTAGGTCACCTTGAAGGTGGTGATGTTAACGGCTTACAGACCTGCAACTCGGTGTTGTAGGTCGTCAAGGAAGAAAATGGTGGTTCTAGGCGGCCCAAGAAGAAGGCAGTCCTGTGGATGGAGAGTGAAAAAGAAGGAGACTGCTAGCTAGGTTCAGAGATGGAGAGTGAGAATGTAGGAGAGAGAAGAAAAATGTTGGATGGTGGTGAAGACGGCTATTGGAGGAACGACGCCCAGAGTTGCAGACCGCCGGTTCTGCAACGTGGTTCCCAAGATTTTGAGGTGCTGCACACCCCGTGAAAAGGGAGGAGACCAACGGGGTGAGGTGCACGCTGGAGCAGGCTGTGAGTGAAGGAGGTTGGAGGCGGTCCAGATCTGCTTGTGAGTTGCAGAGGTTTGATCGCCGGCGTAAGGGAGCAATGGGTTGCTACCCTGTGAAGTTAGATGCACGGGTTGGAGGAGGTTGTAGAGGAATGGATGGCCAGAAGTGGTAGACTAGCAAGGTGGAGGCGAAGGAGATGGCAACCGGTGAAGATGAGGGAGGCGAGCTGGGCGTGCGCACCAGCAGCAAGGAGGCGCCTCCTCCTTCTTTCTCTTCTCCTTTTCTCTTTTTCTTTTTCTTTTTTTTTTGTGTGAGAAGATGAAGAAAGGGGGAGAGAGCGTGCAGGTGTGACCGGCAGACTGGTGATCCAAACTTGCAACCTAATGACGGAGTTGCAGATGGCCGGAGTTCTGCAACTCCGGCGAGAAAAATAACGAAGAAGATGAAGAAGAAGGTGAAGAAGAAGAGGGGAAAATCGCCAAAAACCGAGGAGAAAGAGGGGGCAACGAGTTGGGGGAGTTTTGGGGGAAGGAGAGGAAGAGATTGGAGGGGGATTAGGGTTCGAACGAACCCTTCTCCCTCCTCTTATAAAGCTCCCTATTTCCATTAATGGAAATAGGGTATTTTTTGAAAATAAAAAAAAAAAAAAATATATATATATATATATATATATATATATATATATATATTTTTTAAAGTAAAAACCTACTTTTCTATGGGGAATCTCCCCAATTAGTGGACCCCCCATTTAATTAAAATTATTTTGAAATTCGCGGGGTCCACTAACTGGTCGGACAGCGGGTCGATGAAGATGGACTGATGATGTCCATCGTCTCACAAGATGATGTGATAGACATTCTGATGGCGATCGGATGGATGGTGACTTGATTGGGACTCAGATTGGTGGATCGACGGATCTAGAGAGATCCAACGGTCCGATTGAAGATCCAACGGTCCGATGGAAGATCCAACGGTCAGAAAGCTAAGGGAGATGAGATAGAGCTGATGGGCAGGAGTTCTGGGGTTAGGTCAGTAGATTCGAGGACCGAGAGATGAAGAGAGAGAGAGAATAAGGAGAGATGAGAGAAAAAGTATCAAAAAAAATGGAAAAAAGCACTGGCGGAGGGTCTGGAACCCTGGTCTTCACTGTGACCATCCTCACGCTTCTCCAGTAGAGTCGACTATCATTCTTTGCTGACTCATGTGGCTTTAAACGCTTTGGTCCGTCTCTTGGTCATTGGCTCTCCTGCTCTCTTCGTTCTTTGGGCCGGCTTTTTGGTCCTCTTATTCAGCCCATATTTGGCCCATATCTTCTAGTCATAGCATGTGGGCTCTTTAAGCTTTGATAATGGGCTTTCATGATCGATTTGGGCCCACAAGTCTCGAGAATCGTCCCATCGGGGTTTCCTGCGACAGAAGAAGCGCGTAATGAGACTTTATCAGAACGGCTTAATATCTAGACTTCCGAAAATGTGTTTAATGCATGCAAATATACCATTTCGTCCAGAAAAGTGTGTTCTACGCAACACAAGAGACTCTTACGTAGAAAAGTAGATAAATAGAGTATTTTTACGTAGGAGAATGCGATAACGCTAAAAGGATAATTGCTTAAAATAAGCACTTTTGAGCGAATATCACCCACCCACGTTCTATTGCTCCTCAACGCTGCAACTTGCAGCCGCCCACCATCTTCTGTTCTTCTCCACGTTTGCCACAAAAACCAGCATCCTTACTAGTTTACCTTCTCCACCGATCGGTCACCGCAACTCTCTTCACTACCGCCAGCTGCTGCTACTGCCTTTATCGCCTGCAACTCCACCTTCCAACTCCAGAAGCAGCTGTCACCCTCCTCTTCTTTTGGATCATTTTTCAAACAAAAAAAAAAGAAAATAAAAAAAAAAAAAAACGTAGGAGGAGAAGCTTCTCTCCCTCGCTGCCATCATCTTCCTACAACCTCCTCTCTCCAGCTGCTCTCTCCTCCACAAGCTCCATAAGCAAGGACCGCCCAGCAGCCACCAGTTGAAGCCGCCTCCTCCACCAAGCAACCAACAGTTGATGTTCTCCACGATCCATCCCTTGCACCACCATGATAGCCAACCTGCTACTATTCACAGCATCACGATCACCATATGCTTCAACCACCCCCGGTAGGATCTCAACTTTCTCGCTCTAAGTCATTCTTCTCTCTCTAGCCCTCTTTCTCGAGATCTTTCTATGTTTTTCTCCCTCTCTCATTATTTCTCTCTCATTCACCATATTCTCTCTCTAGTTTTCTCTCTCTACCTTTCATGCTTTTTAGTTTTAATTCTCTTAATTTTGTTATCCATCAATGTAAACATCTTAATTTTATTCAATGAAATTAGTTTCTTTTGAATTATTGTTTTTATTATCTTTTAATAGTAATTTTGAATTTTATCTGCATGTTAATCACTTTAATGGAGAATCAATCTTCAACATAAAAATCATGTTTTAAAATCTCGTGATCATCATTCTCACCATTCCATCCTTTTTAGTGGCAATTTCTGAGAAAAATTCGTCATTTCATGTTATCTGCTTGCACAAACTAACCCCGAGTGCGGATCGACATCCGACACGAGCCACTGTGCAAAATTACCCATTTTACAGGTTAAATGTCTCGGATCAATTAAAAATGTGTTGAAGTTAGGGTTTCCGTAATCAACGACGCGGAAAAACCCTACTTTCAGTTATAGGCTACGGAATGTAACACACAAACCGAGTCCACTTAGAGGCATTGACGCACGGATGGAGCAAACTTCTTTCGACGGTCCCGAACCTTATTCCAACACTTCAAATGTGTTAAAAAAATTGTAATAAAAGATATTTAGTCAGATTACGAGGTCCGGTTGCGAAAAAGTCAGTAAATATAGGCTTAGGAATGTAACGCACAAGCTGAGTCCAATTAGAGACATTGATGAACGAATGGAGCAAACTTGTTCCTCCTGTCCCGAATCTTCTTCCAAGACTTCAAATGTGTTGAAAACAATAATAATGAAAGAGTTTGACTAAAATTACGAGGTCCAGTTGCGAGAAAGTCACTAGTTATAGGCTTCGGAATGTAACACAGAACTGTGTCCAATTTGAGACAATGATGCACGGATGGAGCAAACTTGTTCCGTCTGTCCCAAATCTTGTTCCAACACTTCAAATGTGTTGAAACAATTGTAATGGAAGAGTTTGAGTCAAATTACGAGGTCCGGTTACGAAAATGTAACTAGTTATAGGCTTCGGAATGTAACACACAAACTAAGTCCAATTAGAGATATTTACGAACGAATGGAGCAAACTTGTTTCGACTGTCCTGAATCTTCTTCCAAGACTTCAAATGTGTTGAAACAATAATAATGAAAGAGCTTGAGTCAAATTACGAGGTCCGGTTGCGAGAAAGTCACTACTTATAGGCTTCGGAAAGTAACACACAAACTAAGTCAAACTAGAGACATATACGCACGCGTGGAGCAAACTTGTTTCGACTGTCCCGAATCTTGTTCCAACACTTCAAATGTGTTGAAATAATTGTAATGGAAGAGTTTGAGTTAAATTACGAGGTCCGGTTGTGAAAACGTAACTAGTTATAGGGTTCGGAATGTAACACACAAACTAAGTCCAATTATAGACATTGACGCGCGGATGGAGCAACCTTGTTTCGACTGTCCCGAATCTTGTTCCAAGACATCAAATGTGTTGAAACAATTGTAATGGAAGAGTTTGAGTCAAATTACAAGGTCCGATTTCGAATACGTATCTAGTTAGAGGCTTCGGAATGTAACACACAAACTAAGTCCAATTAGAGCCATTGACGAACGAATGGAGCAAACTTGTTCCGCCTGTCCCGAATCTTGTTCAAGACTTCAAATGTGTTGAAACAATAATAATGAAAGAGTTTGAGTAAAATTACGAGGTCCAGTTGCAAGAAAGTCACTAGTTATAGGCTTCGGAATGTAACACAGAAACCGTGTCCAATTTGAGACATTGATGCACAGAGGGAGCAAACTTGTTCTGTCTATCCCGAATCTTGTTCCAACACTTCAAATGTGTTGAAACAATTGTAATGGAAGAGTTTGAGTCAAATTACGGGGTCCGGTTACAAAAATGTAACTAGTTATAGGATTCGGAATGTAACACACAAACTAAGTCCAATTATAGATGTTGACGCACGGATGGAGCAAACTTGTTTCGACTATCCCAAATCTTCTTCCAAGACTTCAAATGTGTTGATACAATTGTAATGGAAGAGCTTGAGTCAAATTATGAGGTCCGATTGCGAAAACGTATCTAGTTATAGGCTTCAGAATGTAACACACAAACTAAGTCCAATTACAGATATTGACGAACGAATGGAGCAAACTTGTTCCGCCTGTCCCGAATCTTGTTCCAAGACTTCAAATGTGTTGAAACAATAATAATGAAAGAGTTTGAGTAAAATTCAAGGTCCAGTTGCGAGAAAGTCACTAGTTATAGGCTTCGGAATGTAACACACAAACCGTTTCCAATTTGAGACATTGACGCACGGATGGAGCAAACTTGTTCCGCCTGTCTCGAATATTGTACCAACACTTCAAATCTGTTGAAACAATAATATTGGAAGAGTTTGAGTAAAATTACGAGGTCCGGTTCGAGAAAGTCAGTTGTTATAGGCTTCGGAATGTAACACACAAAATGAGTCCAATTAGAGGCATTGACGCACGGATGGAGCAAACTTCTTTTGACGGTCCCAAACCTTATTACAACACTTCAATTGGATTAAAACAATTGTAATAGAAGATATTGAGTCAAAGTACAAGATCCGGTTGCAAAAAAGTGAAAATTATAGGCTTAGGAATGTAACGCACAAACTGAGTCCAATTAGAGACATTCACAAACGAATAGAGCAAACTTGTTCCTCCTGTCCTGAATCTTGTTCCAAGACTTCAAATGTGTTGAAACTATAATAATGAAAGAGTTTGAGTAAAATTACGAGGTCCAGTTGCGAGAAAGTCACTAGTTATAGGCTTCGGAATGTAACACAAAAACTGTGTCCAATTTGAGACAATGATGCACGGATGGAGCAAACTTGTTCCGTCTGTCCCGAATCTTGTTCCAACACTTCAAATGTGTTGAAACAATTGTAATGGAAGAGTTTGAGTCAAATTACGGGGTCCGGTTACGAAAATGTAACTAGTTATAGGATTCGGAATGGAACACACAAACTAAGTCCAATTATAGACGTTGACGCACGGATGGAGCAAACTTGTTTCGACTATCCCGAATCTTCTTCCAAGACTTCAAATGTGTTGATACAATTGTAATGGAAGAGCTTGAGTCAAATTATGAGGTCCGATTGAGAAAACGAATCTAGTTATAGGCTTCGGAATGTAACACACAAACTAAGTCCAATTAGAGATATTTACGAATGAATGGAGCAACCTTATTCCGCCTGTCCCGAATCTTGTTCTGAGACTTCAAATGTGTTGCAACAACTATAATGAAAGAGTTTGAGTAAAATTACGAGGTCCGGTTGCGAGAAAGTCACTAGTTATAGGCTTCGGAAAGTAACACACAAACTAAGTCAAATTAGAGACATATACGCATGCGTGGAGCAAACTTGTTTCGACTGTCCCGAATCTTGTTCCAACACTTCAAATGTGTTGAAATAATTGTAATGGAATAGTTTGAGTTAAATTACGAGGTCCGGTTGCGAAAACGTAACTAGTTATAGGGTTTGGAATGTAACACACAAACTAAATCCAATTATAGACATTGACGCACGGATGGAGCAACCTTGTTTTGACTGTCCCGACTCTTGTTCCAAGACATCAAATGTGTTGAAACAATTGTAATGGAAGAGTTTGAGTCAAATTACAAGGACTGATTTCAAAAACGTATCTAGTTATAGGCTTCGGAATGTAACAAACAAACTAAGTTCAATTAGAGCCATTGACGAACGAATGGAGCAAACTTGTTCCGCCTGTCCCGAATCTTGTTCCAAGACTTCAAATGTGTTGAAATAATAATAATGAAAGAGTTTGAGTAAAATTACGAGGTCGAGTTGCGAGAAAGTCACTAGTTATAGGCTTCGGAATGTAACACAAACCGTGTCCAATTTGAGACATTGACGCACGGATGGAGCAAACTTGTTCCGCCTGTCCCGAATCTTGTTCCAACACATCAAATGTGTTGAAACAATAATAATGGAAGTGTTTGAGTAAAATTACGAGGTCCGGTAGCGAGAAAGTCAGTTGTTATAGGCTTCGGAATGTAACACACAAACTGAGTCCAATTAGAGGCATTGACGCACGGATGGAGCAAACTTCTTTCGACGGTCCCGAACCTTATTCCAACAGTTCAAATGTGTTAAAACAATTGTAATAGAAGATATTGGGTCAAATTACGAGGTCCGGTTGCGAAAAAGTCAGTAAATATAGGCTTAGGAATGTAACGCACAAACTGAGTCCAATTAGAGACATTTGTGAACGAATGGAGCAAATTTGTTCCTCCTGTCCTGAATCTTGTTCCGAGACTTCAAATGTGTTGAAAAAAAAAATAATGAAAGAGTTTGAGTAAAATTATGAGGTCCAGTTGCGAGAAAGTCACTAGTTATAGGCTTCGGAATGTAACAGAAACGGTGTCCAATTTGAGACATTGACGCACGGATGGAGCAAACTTGTTCCGCTTGGCCCGAATCTTTATCCCACACTTCAAATGTGTTGAAAAATAATAATGGAAGAGTTTGAGAAAAATTACGAGGTCCGGTAGCGAGAAAGTCAGTTGTTATAGGCTTCGGAATATAACACACAAACTGAGTCCAATTAGAGGCATTGACGCACGGATGGAGCAAACTTCTTTCGACGGTCCCGAACCTTATTCCAACACTTCAAATGTGTTAAAACAATTGTAATAGAAGATATTGAGTCAAATTACGAGGTCCGGTTGCGAAAAAGTTAGTAATTATAGGCTTAGGAATGTAACGCACAAACTGAGTCCAATTAGAGACATTGATGAACGAATGGAGCAAACTTGTTCCTCCTGTCCTGAATCTTGTTCCAAGACTTCAAATATATTGAAAACAATAATAATGAAAGAGTTTGAGTAAAATTACGAGGTCCAGTTGCGAGAAAGTCACTAGTTATAGGCTTCGGAATGTAACACAGAAACTGTGTCCAATTTGAGACATTGATGCACGGATGGAGCAAACTTGTTCCGTCTGTCCCGAATCTTGTTCCAACTCTTCAAATATGTTGAAACAATTGTAATGGAAGAGTTTGAGTCAAATTACGAGGTCCGGTTACGAAAATGTAACTAGTTATAGGCTTCGGAATGTAACACACAAACTAAGTCCAATTATAGACATTCACGCACGGATGGAGCAAACTTGATTCGACTGTCCCGAATCTTCTTCCAAGATGATATTCGCTCAAAAGTGCTTATTTTAAGCACTTATCCTGTTAGCGTTATCGCACTCTCCTACGTAAAACTGCTCTAATTATCCACTTTTCTACGTAAGAGTCTATCTCATTGCGTAAAACACACTTTTCTGGACGAAATGGTATATTTGCATGCATTAAACTCATTTTCGGAAGTCTAAATATTAAGCCGTTCTGATAAAGTCTCATTACGCGCTTCTTCTGTCGCAGGAAACCCCGATGGGACGATTTTCGAGACTTGTGGGCCCAAATCGATCATGAAAGCCCATTATCAAAGCTTAACAAGCCCACATGCTATAACTAGAAGATATGGGCCAAATATGGGCTGAATAAGAGGACCAAAAAGCCGGCCCAAAGAACGAAGAGAGTAGGAGAGCCAATGACCAAGAGACGGACCAAAGCGTTTAAAGCCACATGAGTCAGCAAAGAATGATGGTCGACTCTACTAGAGAAGCGTGAGGATGGTCACAGTGAAGACCAGGGTTCCAGACCCTCCGCCAGTGCTTTTTTTCCATTTTTTTTGATACTTTTTCTCTCATCTCTCCTTATTCTCTCTCTCTCTTCATCTCTCGATCCTAGAATCTACTGACCTAACCCCAGAACTCCTGCCTATCAGCTCTATCTCATCTCCCTTAGCTTTCTAACCGTTGGATCTTCCATCGGACCGTTGGATCTTCAATCGGACCGTTGGATCTCTCTAGATCCGTCGATCTACCAATCTGGGTCCCAATCAAGTCACCATCCATCAGATCGCCTTCAGAATGCCTGTCACATCATCTTGTGAGACGATGGACATCATCAGTCCATGTGGGCCAGTAGCCGGGCCCATCAGCATCGACCCGCTGTCCGACCAGTTAGTGGACCCCGCGAATTTCAAAAATAATTTTAATTAAATGGGGGGGTCCACTAATTGGTGAGATTCCCCATAGAAAAGTAGGTTTTTACTTAAAAAAAAAAATAAAAAAATAAAAAAAAATAAAAATAAAAATAAAAATATTTTTTTATTTTCAAAAAATACCCTATTTCCATTAATGGAAATAGGGAGCTTTATAAGAGGAGGGAGAAGGGTTCGTTCGAACCCTAATCCCCCCCCTTTCTCCTCCATTCTCTGCCCCAACTCGTTTCTCCTTTTTTCCCCTCTCTTGGCCGCTGTTTTCCTCTAATTCTCCTCCACCTTCGTCATCTTCTTCACCGTTTTTCCACCGGAGTTGCAGCTTGCAACTCCGGCCACCACCTTGCTGCCCTCTTGCAGCCGGCGAAATCATCTTCTCTAGCCACTCCACTGCTCCACCTTTCCATCGCTTCACCATCCCAAACGGAGAAGAGCTCCTCCACGTTCTCTTTTTCTCATCGCATCTCAGTCTTTCATCTCCCTCACAGGTGCACCTCCTCCATCACCGTCCCCTCCCTTGCCTCATCACGACCTGCAACACTGAGTTGCAGGTCTGCAAAAAAAATAAAAATAAAAAAATAAAAAAAGAAAATTTTTCAAGAGATCGCCGGAGTTGCAACCTGCAACTCCGACGAGCTCCATTAACGCCGGCATCTTGCGATCTCTCTCTTGCTGGCCGCTCCCTCTCTCCTACTCCCCACGTCTCCCTCTCTTCTCCACGTTTCTCTTTAAGAAAAAAAAAAGGGAAAGAAAAAGAAAATAGAAAGAGGGAGGAAGAGGAAAAGGAAGATGGAGGTCGTACCTCCATTCATGGACGCCTCCCTGCTGCTCCACCAGCACCGACCGGCAACACCTCCCTTGACACGCAGGAGCTGAATCTCTTGGTTTCTCCATCGCTACCACCAGTCAAACCAGCAAGCGAACCCTCCTCCCCACGGTCCACGAACCTGTAACTCACCGGGTTCCACCACCAAGACCGATCGGCAGCACCACCACTTGTTGCTCCTCTAACCCTGCAACTCCGGATCATCTTCAACAGGTAGTCCTGCCACCATAGTCAATCCTTCCACCGTTCACCCTCTCGAAGTTCTTGCACAACAACACCTTCAAGTAGATCACACCAACATCCTTTGTGGTGTGATCTTTTTGGGCGAATCTCACTGCTCCACCTTCTCCTCCAAGGAGCACCATCATCTCTCAACTCTTCCGGTAGTCCTCCTCTTGGTAAGTGCTAAGGTATAGTTTTTCTCTTTCTTCTCTCTCTTCCTCTCTCTACATTCCTACTTTCTCTTTCTAGATCTCTCTAATTTTCCCTCTCTAAAATCTCCTCTTTCTTTTTCTTTATTTCTCTCTCTCTCATTTTTGCTTTCTTAACTTAGTGTAGTTCCAGCAAATATTGTAAGACTTTTAATTACTTTGAATAAATTTTAGTTTTCATTATTACTTGATTGTAATAGGTCACCTTTCATGCTTTACTTTATCTGTGTTCTTAATGCTCTTGATATTTATAGCATTCTCTCTCTAAAATCACAACAAATAATGTTTTAAAGACCATTTCAATCACCACTCTCACCCCACCATCATTTTCATCAATTTCTAGGAAGAAAGCCCGTCATTTTATGTTCTTTACTGCACGTTCACTAATCCCGAGTGCGGATCGACATCCGACACGAACCACTGTGCAAAATTGCTCATTTTACAGGTTAAAAGTCTCGGATAAATTAAAAATGTGTTGAAGTTAGGGTTTCCGTAACCAACGACGCGGAAAAACCCTACTTTCACAAGACTTCAAATGTGTTGATACAATTGTAATGGAAGAGCTTGAGTCAAATTATGAGGTCCGATTGAGAAAATGAATCTAGTTATAGGCTTCGGAATTTAACACACAAACTAAGTCCAATTACAGATATTTACGAACGAATGGAGCAAACTTGTTCCGCCTATCCCGAATCTTTCGCCAAGACATCAAATGTGTTGAAACATTAATAATGAAAGAGTTTGAGTAAAATTACGAGGTCCGGTTGCGAGAAAGTCACTAGTTATAGGCTTCGGAAAGTAACACACAAACTAAGTCGAATTAGAGACATACGCACGCGTGGAGCAAACTTGTTTCGACTGTCCCGAATCGTGTTCCAACACTTCAAATGTGTTGAAATAATTGTAATGGAAGAGTTTGAGTTAAATTACGAGGTCCAGTTGCGAAAACATACCTAGTTATAGGGTTCGGAATGTAACACACAAACTAAGTCCAATTATAGACATTGACGCACGGATGGAGCAACCTTGTTTCGACTGTCCCGAATCATGTTCCAAGACTTCAAATGTGTTGAAGCAATTGTAATGGAAAAGTTTGAGTCAAATTACAAGGTCCGATTTCAAAAACGTATCTAGTTATAGGCTTCGGAATGTAACACACAAACTAAGTCCAATTAGAGCCATTGACGAACGAATGGAGCAAACTTGTTCCGCCTGTCCCGAATCTTGTTCCAAGACTTCAAATGTGTTGAAACAATAATAATGAAAGACTTTGAGTAAAATTACGAGGTCCAGTTGCGAGAAAGTGACTAGTTATAGGCTTCGGAATGTAACAGAAACGGTGTCCAATTTGAGACATTGACGCACGGATGGAGCAAACTTGTTCCGCCTGGCCCGAATCTTTATCCCACACTTCAAATGTGTTGAAACAATAATAATGGAAGAGTTTGAGAAAAATTACGAGGTCCGGTAGCGAGAAAGTCAGTTGTTATAGGCTTCGGAATGTAACACACAAACTGAGTCCAATTAGAGGCATTGACGCACGGATGGAGCAAACTTCTTTCGACGGTCCCGAACCTTATTCCAACACTTCAAATGTGTTAAAACAATTGAAATAGAAGATATTGAGTCAAATTACGAGGTCCGGTTGCGAAAAAGTTAGTAATTATAGGCTTAGGAATGTAACGCACAAACTGAGTCCAATTAGAGACATTGATGAACGAATGGAGCAAACTTGTTCCTCCTGTCCTGAATCTTGTTCCAAGACTTCAAATATATTGAAAACAATAATAATGAAAGAGTTTGAGTAAAATTACGTGGTCCAGTTGCGAGAAAGTCACAAGTTATAGGCTTCGGAATGTAACACAGAAACCGTGTCCAATTTGAGACATTGATGCACGGATGGAGCAAATTTGTTCTGTCTGTCGCGAATCTTGTTCCAACACTTCAAATGTGTTGAAACAATTGTAATGGAAGAGTTTGAGTCAAATTACGCGGTCCGATTACGAAAGTGTAACTAGTTATAGGATTCGGAATGTAACACACAAACTAAGTCCAATTATAGACGTTGATTCACGGATGGAGCAAACTTGTTTTGACTGTCCCGAATCTTCTTCCAAGACTTCAAATGTGTTGATACAATTGTAATGGAAGAGCTTGAGTCAAATTATGAGGTCCGATTGAGAAAACGTATCTAGTTATAGGCTTCGGAATGTAACACACATACTAAGTCCAATTATAGATATTGACGAACGAATGGAGCAAACTTGTTCCTCCTGTCCTGAATCTTGTTCCAAGACTTCAAATGTGTTGAAAAAAATAATAATGAAAGAGTTTGAGTAAAATTATGAGGTCCCGTTGCGAGAAAGTCACTAGTTATATAGGCTTCGGAATGTAACACAAACCGTGTCCAATTTGAGACATTGACGCACGGATGGAGCAAACTAGTTCCGCCTATCCCGAATCTTGTTCCAACACTTCAAATGTGTTGAAACAATAATAATGGAAGAGTTTGGGTAAAATTACGAGGTCCGGTAGCGAGAAAGTCAGTTGTTATAGGCTTCGGAATGTAACACACAAACTGAGTCCAATTAGAGGCATTGCCGCACGGATGGAGCAAACTTCTTTCGACGGTCCCGAACCTTATTCTAACACTTCAAATGTGTTAAAACAATTGTAATAGAAGATATTGAGTCAAATTACGAGGTCCGGTTGCGAAAAAGTTAGTAATTATAGGCTTAGGAATGTAACGCACAAACTGAGTCCAATTAGAGACATTGATGAACGAATGGAGCAAACTTGTTCCTTCTGTCCTGAATCTTGTTCCAAGACTTCAAATGTATTGAAAACAATAATAATGAAAGAGTTTGAGTAAAATTATGAGGTCCAGTTGCGAGAAAGTCACTAGTTATAGGCTTCGGAATGTAACACAGAAACTCTGTCCAATTTGAGACATTGATGCACGGATGGAGCAAACTTGTTCCGTCTGTCCCGAATCTTGATCCAACACTTCAAATATGTTGAAACAATTGTAATGGAAGAGTTTGAGTCAAATTACGAGGTCCGGTTACGAAAATGTAACTAGTTATAGGCTTCGGAATGTAACACACAAACTAAGTCCAATTATAGACATTGACGCACGGATGGAGCAAACTTGTTTCGACTGTCCCGAATCTTCTTCCAAGAGTTCAAATGTGTTGATACAATTGTAATGGAAGAGCTTGAGTCAAATTATGAGGTCCGATTGAGAAAATGAATCTAGTAATAGGCTTTGGAATGTAACACACAAACTAAGTCCAATTACAGATATTTACGAACGAATGGAGCAAACTTGTTCCGCCTATCCCGAATCTTTTGCCAAGACATAAAATGTGTTGAAACATTAATAACGAAAGAGTTTGAGTAAAATTACGAGGTCCGGTTGCGATAAAGTCACTAGTTATAGGCTTCGGAAAGTAACACACAAACTAAGTCGAATTAGAGACATACGCACGCGTGGAGCAAACTTGTTTCGACTGTCCCGAATCTTGTTCCAACACTTCAAATGTGTTGAAATAATTGTAATGGAAGAGTTTGAGTTAAATTACGAGGTCCAGTTGCGAAAACATAACTAGTTATAGGGTTCAGAATGTAACACACAAACTAAGTCCAATTATAGACGTTGATTCACGGATGGAGCAAACTTGTTTCGACTGTCCCGAATCTTCTTCCAAGACTTCAAATGTGTTGATACAATTGTAATGGAAGAGATTGAGTCAAATTATGACGTCCGATTGAGAAAACGTATCTAGTTATAGGCTTCGGAATGTAACACACAAACTAAGTCCAATTATAGATATTGACGAACGAATGGAGCAAACTTGTTCCTCCTGTCCTGAATCTTGTTCCAAGACTTCAAATGTGTTGAAAAAAATAATAATGAAAGAGTTTGAGTAAAATTATGAGGTCCAGTTGCGAGAAAGTCACTAGTTATATAGGCTTCGGAATGTAACACAAACCGTGTCCAATTTGAGACATTGACGCACGGATGGAGCAAACTTGTTCCGCCTATCCCGAATCTTGTTCCAACACTTCAAATGTGTTGAAACAATAATAATGGAAGAGTTTGGGTAAAATTATGAGGTCCGATAGCGAGAAAGTCAGTTGTTATAGGCTTCGGAATGTAACACACAAACTGAGTCCAATTAGAGGCATTGCCGCACGGATGGAGCAAACTTCTTTCGACGGTCCCGAACCTTATTCCAACACTTCAAATCTGTTAAAACAATTGTAATAGAAGATATTGAGTCAAATTACGAGGTCCGGTTGCGAAAAAGTTAGTAATTATAGGCTTAGGAATGTAACGCACAAACTGAGTCCAATTAGAGACATTGATGAACGAATGGAGCAAACTTGTTCTCCTGTCTTGAATCTTGTTCCAAGACTTCAAATGTATTGAAAACAATAATAATGAAAGCGTTTGAGTAAAATTACGAGGTCCAGTTGAGAGAAAGTCACTAGTTATAGGCTTCGGAATGTAACACAAACCGTGTCCAATTTGAGACATTGACGCACGGATGGAGCAAACTTGTTCCGCCTATCCCGAATCTTGTTCCAACACTTCAAATGTGTTGAAACAATAATAATGGAAGAGTTTGGGTAAAATTACGAGGTCCGGTAGCGAGAAAGTCAGTTGTTATAGGCTTCGGAATGTAACACACAAACTGGGTCCAATTAGAGGCATTGCCGCACGGATGGAGCAAACTTCTTTCGACGGTCCCGCACCTTATTCCAACACTTCAAATCTGTTAAAACAATTGTAATAGAAGATATTGAGTCAAATTACGAGGTCCGGTTGCGAAAAAGTTAGTAATTATAGGCTTAGGAATGTAACGCACAAACTGAGTCCAATTAGAGACATTGATGAACGAATGGAGTAAACTTGTTCCTCCTGTCCTGAATCTTGTTCCAAGACTTCAAATGTATTGAAAACAATAATAATGAAAGAGTTTGAGTAAAATTACGAGGTCCAGTTGCGAGAAAGTCACTAGTTATAGGCTTCGGAATGTAACACAGAAACTGTGTCCAATTTGAGACATTGATGCACGGATGGAGCAAACTTGTTCCGTCTGTCCCGAATCTTGTTCCAACACTTCAAATATGTTGAAACAATTGTAATGGAAGAGTTTGAGTCAAATTATGAGGTCCGGTTACGAAAATGTAACTAGTTATAGGCTTCGGAATGTAACACACAAACTAAGTCGAATTATAGACATTGACGCACGGATGGAGCAAACTTGTTTCGACTGTCCCGAATCTTCTTCCATGACTTCAAATGTGTTGATACAATTGTAAAGGAAGAGCTTGAGTCAAATTATGAGGTCCGATTGAGAAAATGAATCTAGTTATAGGCTTCGGAATGTAACACACAAACTAATTCCAATTACAGATATTTACGAACGAATGGAGCAAACTTGTTCCGCCTATCCCGAATCTTTCGCCAAGACATCAAATGTGTTGAAACATTAATAATGAAAGAGTTTGAGTAAAATTACGAGGTCCGGTTGCGAGAAAGTCACTAGTTATAGGCTTCGGAAAGTAACACACAAACTAAGTCGAATTAGAGACATACGCACGCGTGGAGCAAACTTGTTTCGACTGTCCCGAATCTTGTTCCAACACTTCAAATGTGTTGAAATAATTGTGATGGAAGAGTTTGAGTTAAATTACGAGGTCCTGTTGCGAAAACATAACTAGTTATAGGGTTCGGAATGTAACACACAAACTAAGTCCAATTATAGACATTGACGCACGGATGGAGCAACCTTGTTTCGACTGTCCTGAATCTTGTTCCAAGACTTCAAATGTGTTGAAACAATTGTAATGGAAGAGTTTGAGTCAAATTACAAGGTCTGATTTCAAAAACGTATCTAGTTATAGGCTTCGGAATGTAACACACAAATTAAGTCCAATTAGAGCCATTGACGAACGAATGGAGCAAACTTGTTCCGCCTGTCCCGAATCTTGTTCCAAGACTTCAAATGTGTTGAAACAATAATAATGAAAGAGTGTGAGTAAAATTACGAGGTCCAATTGCGAGAAAGTCACTAGTTATAGGCTTCGGAATGTAACACAAACCGTGTCTAATTTGAGACATTGACGCACGGATGGAGCAAACTTGTTCCGCCTGTCCCGAATCTTGTTCCAACACTTCAAATGTGTTGAAACAATAATAATGGAAGAGTTTGAGAAAAATTACGAGGTCCGGTAGCGAGAAAGTCTGTTGTTATAGGCTTCGGAATATAACACACAAACTGAGTCCAATTAGAGGCATTGACGCACGGATGGAGCAAACTTCTTTCGACGGTCCCGAACCTTATTCCAACACTTCAAATGTGTTAAAACAATTGAAATAGAAGATATTGAGTCAAATTACGAGGTCCGGTTGCGAAAAAGTCAGTAATTATAGGCTTAGGAATGTAACGCACAAACTGAGTCCAATTTGAGACATTCATGAACGAATGGAGCAAACTTGTTCCTCCTGTCTTGAATCTTGTTCCAAGATTTCAAATGTGTTGAAAACAATAATAATGAAAGAGTTTGAGTAAAATTACGAGGTCCAATTGCGAGAAAGTCACAAGTTATAGGCTTCGAAATGTAACACAGAAACCGTGTCCAATTTGAGACATTGATGCACGGATGGAGCAAATTTGTTCTATCTGTCGCGAATCTTGTTCCAACACTTCAAATGTGTTGAAACAATTGTAATGGAAGAGTTTGAGTCAAATTACGCGGTCCGATTATGAAAATGTAACTAGTTATAGGATTCGGAATGTAACACACAAACTAAGTCCAATTATAGACGTTGATTCACGGATGGAGCAAACTTGTTTCGACTGTCCCGAATCTTCTTCCAAGTCTTCAAATGTGTTGATACAATTGTAATGGAAGAGCTTGAGTCAAATTATGAGGTCCGATTGAGAAAACGTATCTAGTTATAGGCTTCGGAATGTAACACACAAACTAAGTCCAATTATAGATATTGACGAACGAATGGAGCAAACTTGTTTCCCCTGTCCCGAATCTTGTTTCAAGACTTCAAATGTGTTGAAACAATAATAATGAAAGAGTTTGAGTAAAATTACGAGGTCCGGTTGCGAGAAAGTCACTAGTTATAGGCTTCGGAAAGTAACACCCAAACTAAGTCAAATTAGAGACATATACTCACGCGTGGAGCAAACTTGTTTCGACTATCCCGAATCTTGTTCCAACACTTCAAATGTGTTGAAATAATTGTAATGCAAGAGTTTGAGTTAAATTACAAGGTCCGGTTGCGAAAACGTAACTAGTTATAGGGTTCGGAATGTAACACACAAACTAAGTCCAATTATAGACATTGACGCACGGATGGAGCAACCTTGTTTCGACTGTCCCGAATCTTTTTCCAAGACTTCAAATGTGTTGAAACAATTGTAATGGAAGAGTTTGAGTCAAATTACAAGGTCCGATTGCGAAAACGTATCTAGTTATAGGCTTCGGAATGTAACACACAAACTAAGTCCAATTAGAGACATTGACGAACGAATGTAGCAAACTTGTTCCGCCTGTCCCGAATCTTGTTCCAAGACTTCAAATGTCTTGAAACAATAATAATAAAAGAGTTTGAGTAAAATTAAAAGGTCCAGTTGCGAGAAAGTCACTAGTTATAGGCTTCGGAATGTTACACACAAACCGCGTCCAATTTGAGACATTGACGCACGGATGGAGCAAACTTGTTCCGCCTGTCCCGAATATTGTTCCAACACTTCAAATGTGTTGAAACAATAATATTAGAAGAGTTTGAGTAAAATTACGAGGTCCGGTTGCGAGAAAGTCAGTTGTTATAGGCTTCGGAATGTAACACACAAACTGAATCCAATTAGAGGCATTGACGCACGGATGGAGCAAACTTCTTTCGACGGTCCCGAACCTTATTCCAACACTTCAAATGTGTTAAAACAATTGTAAAAGAAGATATTGAGTCAAATTACAAGGTCCGGTTGCAAAAAAGTCAAAATTATAGGCTTAGGAATGTAACGCACAAACTGAGTCCAATAAGAGACATTGACAAACGAATGGAGCAAACTTGTTCCTCCTGTCCTGAAACTTGTTCCAAGACTTCAAATGTGTTGAAACAATAATAATGAAAGAGTTTGAGTAAAATTACGAGGTCCAGTTGCAAGAAAGTCACTAGTTATAGGCTTCGGAATTTTACACAAACCGTGTCCAATTTGAGACATTGACGCACGGATGGAGCAAACTTGTTCCGCCTGTCCCGAATCTTGTTCCAACACTTCAAATGTGTCGAAACAATAATAATGGAAGAGTTTGAGTAAAATTACGAGGTCCGGTAGCGAGAAAGTCAGTTGTTATAGGCTTCAGAATGTAACACAAACTGGGTCCAATTAGAGGCATTGACGCACGGATGGAGCAAACTTCTTTCGACGGTCCCGAACCTTATTCCAAGACTTCAAATGTGTTAAAACAATTGTAATAGAAGATATTGAGTCAAATTACGAGGTCCGGTTGTGAAAAATTAGTAATTATAGGCTTAGGAATGTAACGCACAAACTAAGTCCAATTAGAGACATTGATGAACGAATGGAGCAAACTTGTTCCTCCTGTCCTGAATCTTGTTCCAAGACTTCAAATGTGTTGAAAACAATAATAATGAAAGAGTTTGAGTAAAATTACGAGGTCCAGTTGCGAGAAAGTCACTAGTTATAGGCTTCGGAATGTAACACAAACCATGTCCAATTTGAGACATTGACGCGCGGATGGAGCAAACTTGTTCCGCCTATTCCGAATCTTTTTCCAACACTTCAAATGTCTTGAAACAATAATAATGGAAGAGTTTGAGTAAAATTATGAGGTCCGGTAGTGAGAAAGTAAGTTGTTATAGGCTTCGGAATGTAACACACAAACTTGGTCCAATTAGAGGCATTGACGCACGGATGGAGCAAACTTCTTTCGACGGTCCCGAACCTTATTCCAACACTTCAAATGTGTTAAAACAATTGTAATAGAAGATATTGAGTCAAATTACGAGGTCCGGTTGCGAAAAAGTTAGTAATTATAGGCTTAGGAATGTAACGCACAAACTGAGTCCAATTAGAGACATTGATGAACGAATGGAGCAAACTTGTTCCTCCTGTCCTGAATCTTGTTCCAAGACTTCAAATATGTTGAAAACAATAATAATGAAAGAGTTTGAGTAAAATTACGAGGTCCAGTTGCGAGAAAGTCACTAGTTATAGGCTTCGGAATGTAACACAGAAACTGTGTCCAATTTGACACAATGATTCACAGATGGAGCAAACTTGTTCCGTCTGTCCCGAATCTTGTTACAACACTTCAAATGTGTTGAAACAATTGTAATGGAAGAGTTTGAGTCAAATTACGGGGTCCGGTTACGAAAATGTAACTAGTTATAGGATTCGGAATGTAACACACATACTAAGGCCAATTATAGACGTTGACGCACCGATGGAGCAAACTTGTTTCGACTATCCCGAATCTTCTTCCAAGACTTCAAATGTGTTGATACAATTGTAATGGAAGAGTTTGAGTCAAATTATGAGGTTCGGTTCCGAAAACGTAACTAGTTATAGGCTTCGGAATGTAACACACAAACTAAGTCCAATTAGAGACATTGACGAACGAATGGAGCAAACTTGTTCCGCCTGTCCCGAATCTTGTTCTGAGTCTTCAAATGTGTTGCAACAATGATAATGAAAGAGTTTGAGTAAAATTACGAGGTCCAGTTGCGAGAAAGTCACTAGTTATAGGCTTCAGAATGTAACACAGAAACTGTGTCCAATTTGAGACATTGATGCACGGATGGAGCATACTTGTTCCGCCTGTCCGGAATATTGTTCCAACACTTCAAATGTGTTGAAACAATAATATTGGAAGAGTTTGAATAAAATTACGAGGTCCGGTTGCGAGAAAGTCAGTTGTTATAGGCTTCGGAATGTAACACACAAACTGAGTCCAATTAGAGACATTGATGAACGAATGGAGCAAACTTGTTCCTCCAGTCCTGAATCTTGTTCCAAGACCTCAAATGTGTTGAAAACAATAATAATGAAAGAGTTTGAGTAAAATTACGAGGTCCAGTTGCGAAAAAGTCACTAGTTATAGGCTTCGGAATGTAACACAGAAACGGTGTCCAATTTGAGAACTTGTTCCGTCTGTCCCGAATCTTGTTCCAACACTTCAAATGTGTTGAAACAATTGTAATGGAAGAGTTTGAGTCAAATTACGGGGTCCGGTTACGAAAATGTAACTAGTTATAGGATTCGGAATGTAACACACAAACTAAGTCCAATTATAGACGTTGACGCACGGATGGAGCAACCTTGTTTCGACTGTCCCGACTCTTGTTCCAAGTCTTCAAATGTGTTGAAGCAATTGTAATGGAAGAGTTTGAGTCAAATTACAAGGACCGATTTCGAAAACTTAACCTAGTAATAGGCTTCGGAATGTAACAAACAAACTAAGTCCAATTAGAGCCATTGACGAACGAATGGAGCAAACTTGTTCCGCGTGTCCCGAATCTTGTTCCAAGACTTCAAATGTGTTGAAACAATAATAATGAAAGAGATCGAGTAAAATTACGAGGTCCAGTTGCGAGAAAGTCACTAGTTATAGGCTTCGGAATGTATCACAAACCGTGTCCAATTTGAGACATTGACGCACGGATGGAGCAAACTTGCTCCGCCTGTCCCGAATCTTGTTCCAACACATCAAATGTGTTGAAACAATAATAATGGAAGTGTTTAAGTAAAATTACGAGGTCCGGTAGCGAGAAAGTCAGTTGTTATAGGCTTCAGAATGTAACAAACAAACTGAGTCCAATTAGAGGCATTGACGCACGGATGGAGCAAACTTCTTTCGACGGTCTCGAACCTTATTCCAACACTTCAAATGTGTTAAAACAATTGTAATAGAAGATATTGAGTCAAATTACGAGGTACGGTTGCGAAAAAGTTAGTAATTATAGGCTTAGGAATGTAACGCACAAACTGAGTCCAATTAGAGACATTGATGAACGAATGGAGCAAACTTGTTCCTCCTATCCTGAATCTTGTTCCAAGACCTCAAATGTGTTGAAAACAATAATAATGAAAGAGTTTGAGTAAAATTACGAGGTCCAGTTGGGAGAAAGTCACTAGTTATAGGCTTCGGAATGTAACACAGAAACGGTGTCCAATTTGAGACAATGATGCACGGATGGAGCAAACTTGTTCCGTCTATCCCGAATCTTGTTCCAACACTTCCAATGTGTTGAAACAATTGTAATGGAAGAGTTTGAGTCAAATTACGTGGTCCGGTTACGAAAATGTAACTAGTTATAGGATTCGGAATGTAACACACAAACTAAGTCCAATTATAGACGTTGACGGACGGATGGAGCAACCTTGTTTCGACTGTCCCGACTCTTGTTACAAGTCTTCAAATGTGTTGAAACAATTGTAATGGAAGAGTTTGAGTCAAATTACAAGGACCAATTTCAAAAACTTATCTAGTAATAGGCTTCGGAATGTAACAAACAAACTAAGTCCAATTAGAGCCATTGACGAACGAATGGAGCAAACTTGTTCCGCCTGTCCCGAATCTTGTTCCAAGACTTCAAATGTGTTGAAACAATAATAATGAAAGAGTTTGAGTAAAATTACGAGGTCCAGTTGCGAGAAAGTCACTAGTTATAGGCTTCGGAATGTTTCACAAACCGTGTCCAATTTGAGACATTGACGCACGGATGGAGCAAACTTGCTCCGCCTGTCCCGAATCTTGTTCCAACACATCAAATGTGTTGAAACAATAATAATGGAAGTGTTTGAGTAAAATTACAAGGTCCGGTAGCGAGAAAGTCAGTTGTTATAGGCTTCGGAATGTAACACACAAACTGAGTCCAATTAGAGGCATTGACGCACGGATGGAGCAAACTTCTTTCGACGGTCCCGAACCTTATTCCAACAGTTCAAATGTGTTAAAACAATTGTAATAGAAGATATTGAGTCAAATTACGAGGTCCGGTTGCGAAAAAGTCAGTAAATATAGGCTTAGGAATGTAACGCACAAACTGAGTCCAATTAGAGAAAAAATAATAATGAAAGAGTTTGAGTAAAAATTATGAGGTCCAGTTGCGAGAAAGTCACTAGTTATAGGCTTCGTAATGTAACACAGAAACTGTGTCCAATTTCAGACATTGATGCACAGATGGAGCAAACTTGTTCCGTCTGTACCGAATCTTGTTCCAACACTTCAAATGTGTTGAAACAATTGTAATGGAAGAGTTTGAGTCAAATTACGGGGTTCGGTTACGAAAATGTAACTAGTTATAGGATTCGGAATGTAACACACATACTAAGTCCAATTATAGACGTTGACGCACCGATGGAGCAAACTTGTTTCGACTATCCCGAATCTTCTTCCAAGACTTCAAATGTGTTGATACAATTGTAATGGAAGAGTTTGAGTCAAATTATGAGGTTCGGTTCCGAAAACGTAACTAGTTATAGGCTTCGGAATGTAACACACAAACTAAGTCCAATTAGAGACATTGACGAACGGATGGAGCAAACTTGTTCCGCCTGTCCCGAATCTTGTTCTGAGTCTTCAAATGTGTTGCAACAATGATAATGAAAGAGTTTGAGTAAAATTACGAGGTCCAGTTGCGAGAAAGTCACTAGTTATAGGCTTCAGAATGTAACACAAAAACTGTGTCCAATTTGAGACATTGATGCACGGATGGAGCAAACTTGTTCCGCCTGTCCCGAATATTGTTCCAACACTTCAAATGTGTTGAAACAATAATATTGGAAGAGTTTGAATAAAATTACGAGGTCCGGTTGCGAGAAAGTCAGTTGTTATAGGCTTCGGAATGTAACACACAAACTGGGTCCAATTAGAGGCATTGACGCACGGATGGAGCAAATTTCTTTCGACGGTCCCGAACCTTATTCCAACACTTCAAATGTGTTAAAACAATTGTAATAGAAGATATTGAGTCAAATTACGAGGTACGGTTGCGAAAAAGTTAGTAATTATAGGCTTAGGAATGTAACGCACAAACTGAGTCCAATTAGAGACATTGATGAACGAATGGAGCAAACTTGTACCTCCTGTCCTGAATCTTGTTCCAAGACCTCAAATGTGTTGAAAACAATAATAATGAAAGAGTTTGAGTAAAATTACGAGGTCCAGTTGCGAGAAAGTCACTAGTTATAGGCTTCGGAATGTAACACAGAAACGGTGTCCATTTTGAGACAATGATGCACGGATGGAGCAAACTTGTTCCGTCTGTCCCGAATCTTGTTCCAACACAACAAATGTGTTGAAACAATTGTAATGGAATAGTTTGAGTCAAATTACGGGGTCCGGTTACGAAAATGTAACTAGTTATAGGATTCGGAATGTAACACACAAACTAAGTCCAATTATAGACGTGGACGCAAGGATGGAGCAACCTTGTTTCGACTGTCTCGACTCTTGTTCCAAGTCTTCAAATGTGTTGAAACAATTGTAATGGAAGAGTTTGAGTCAAATTACAAGGACCGATTTCGAAAACTTATCTAGTAATAGGCTTCGGAATGTAACAAACAAACTAAGTCCAATTAGAGCCATTGACGAACGAATGGAGCAAACTTGTTCCGCCTGTCCCGAATCTTGTTCCAAGACTTCAAATGTGTTGAAACAATAATAATGAAAGAGTTTGAGTAAAATTACGAGGTCCAGTTGCGAGAAAGTCACTAGTTATAGGCTTCGGAATGTTTCATAAATCGTGTCCAATTTGGGACATTGACACACGGATGGAGCAAACTTGCTCCGCCTGTCCCGAATCTTGTTCCAACACATCAAATGTGTTGAAACAATAATAATGGAAGTGTTTGAGTAAAATTACGAGGTCCGGTAGCGAGAAAGTCAGTTGTTATAGGCTTCGGAATGTAACACAAACTGAGTCCAATTAGAGGCATTGACGCACGGATGGAGCAAACTTCTTTCGACGGTCCCGAACCTTATTCCAACAGTTCAAATGTGTTAAAACAATTGTAATAGAAGATATTGAGTCAAATTACGAGGTACGGTTGCGAAAAAGTTAGTAATTATAGGCTTAGGAATGTAACGCACAAACTGAGTCCAATTAGAGACATTGATGAACGAATGGAGCAAACTTGTTCCTCCTGTCCTGAATCTTGTTCCAAGACCTCAAATGTGTTGAAAACAATAATAATGAAAGAGTTTGAGTAAAATTACGAGGTCCAGTTGCGAGAAAGTCACTAGTTATAGGCTTCGGAATGTTTCACAAATCGTGTCCAATTTGAGACATTGACGCACGGAGGGAGCAAACTTGCTCCGCCTGTCCCGAATCTTGTTCCAACACATCAAATGTGTTGAAACAATAATAATGGAAGTGTTTGAGTAAAATTACGAGGTCCGGTAGCGAGAAAGTCAGTTGTTATAGGCTTCGGAATGTAACACACAAACTGAGTCCAATTAGAGGCATTGACGCACGGATGGAGCAAACTTCTTTCGACGGTCCCGAACCTTATTCCAACAGTTCAAATGTGTTAAAACAATTGTAATAGAAGATATTGAGTCAAATTACGAGGTCCGGTTGCGAAAAAGTCAGTAAATATAGGCTTAGGAATGTAACGCACAAACTGAGTCCAATTAGAGTAAAATTACGAGGTCCGGTTGAGAGAAAGTCACTAGTTATAGGCTTCGGAATGTAACACAGAAACTGTGTCCAATTTGAGACAATGATGCACAGATGGAGCAAACTTGTTCCGTCTGTACCGAATCTTGTTCCAACACTTCAAATGTGTTGAAACAATTGTAATGGAAGAGTTTGAGTCAAATTACGGGGTCCGGTTACGAAAATGTAACTAGTTATAGGATTCGGAATGTAACACACATACTAAGTCCAATTATAGACGTTGACGCACCGATGCAGCAAACTTGTTTCGACTATCCCGAATCTTGTTCCAAGACTTCAAATGTGTTGATACAATTGTAATGGAAGAGTTTGAGTCAAATTATGAGGTTCGGTTCCGAAAACGTAACTAGCTATAGGCTTCGGAATGTAACACACAAACTAAGTCCAATTAGTGACATTGACGAGCGAATGGAGCAAACTTGTTCCGCCTGTCCCGAATCTTGTTCTGAGTCTTCAAATGTGTTGCAACAATGATAATGAAAGAGTTTGAGTAAAATTACGAGGTCCAGTTGCGAGAAAGTCACTAGTTATAGGCTTCAGAATGTAACACAGAAACTGTGTCCAATTTGAGACATTGATGCGGATGGAGCAAACTTGTTCCGCCTGTCCCGAATATTGTTCCAACACTTCAAATGTGTTGAAACAATAATATTGGAAGAGTTTGAATAAAATTACGAGGTCCGGTTGCGAGAAAGTCAGTTGTTATAGGCTTCGGAATGTAACACACAAACTGGGTCCAATTAGAGGCATTGACGCACGGATGGAGCAAACTTCTTTCGACGGTCCCGAACCTTATTCCAACAGTTCAAATGTGTTAAAACAATTGTAATAGAAGATATTGAGTCAAATTACGAGGTACGGTTGCGAAAAAGTTAGTAATTATAGGCTTAGGAATGTAACGCACAAACTGAGTCCAATTAGAGACATAGATGAACGAATGGAGCAAACTTGTTCCTCCTGTCCTGAATCTTGTTCCAAGACCTCAAATGTGTTGAAAACAATAATAATGAAAGAGTTTGAGTAAAATTACGAGGTCCAGTTGCGAGAAAGTCACTAGTTATAGGCTTCGGAATGTAACACAGAAACGGTGTCCATTTTGAGACAATGATGCACGGATGGAGCAAACTTGTTCCGTCTGTC
This sequence comes from Euptelea pleiosperma, assembly GCA_035048495.1. Taxonomy (NCBI): domain Eukaryota; kingdom Viridiplantae; phylum Streptophyta; class Magnoliopsida; order Ranunculales; family Eupteleaceae; genus Euptelea; species Euptelea pleiosperma. Next base: position 844,420 of record CM068548.1, read on the forward strand.
CCGAATCTTGTTCCAACACTACAAATGTGTTGAAACAATTGTAATGGAATAGTTTGAGTCAAATTACGGGGTCCGGTTACGAAAATGTAACTAGTTATAGGATTCGGAATGTAACACACAAACTAAGTCCAATTATAGACGTGGACGCAAGGATGGAGCAACCTTGTTTCGACTGTCCCGACTCTTGTTCCAAGTCTTCAAATGTGTTGAAACAATTGTAATGGAAGAGTTTGAGTCAAATTACAAGGACCGATTTCGAAAACTTATCTAGTAATAGGCTTCGGAATGTAACAAACAAACTAAGTCCAATTAGAGCCATTGACGAACGAATGGAGCAAACTTGTTCCGCCTGTCCCGAATCTTGTTCCAAGACTTCAAATGTGTTGAAACAATAATAATGAAAGAGTTTGAGTAAAATTACGAGGTCCAGTTGCGAGAAAGTCACTAGCTATAGGCTTCGGAATGTATCACAAACCGTGTCCAATTTGAGACATTGATGCACGGATGGAGCAAACTTGCTCCGCCTGTCCCGAATCTTGTTCCAACACATCAAATGTGTTGAAACAATAATAATGGAAGTGTTTGAGTAAAATTACGAGGTCCGGTAGCGAGAAAGTCAGTTGTTATAGGCTTCGTAATGTAACACACAAACTGAGCCCAATTAGAGGCATTGATGCACGGATGGAGCAAACTTCTTTCGACGGTCCTGAACCTTATTCCAACAGTTCAAATGTGTTAAAACAATTGTAATAGAAGATATTGAGTCAAATTACGAGGTACGGTTGCGAAAAAGTTAGTAATTATAGGCTTAGGAATGTAACGCACAAACTGAGTCCAATTAGAGACATTGATGAACGAATGGAGCAAACTTGTTCCTGCTGTCCTGAATCTTGTTCCAAGACCTCAAATGTGTTGAAAATAATAATAATGAAAGAGTTTGAGTAAAATTACGAGGTCCAGTTGCGAGAAAGTCACTAGTTATAGGCTTCGGAATGTAACACAGAAACGGTGTACATTTTGAGACAATGATGCACGGATGGAGCAAACTTGTTCCGTCTGTCCCGAATCTTGTTCCAACACTACAAATGTGTTGAAACAATTGTAATGGAATAGTTTGAGTCAAATTACGGGGTCCGGTTACGAAAATGTAACTAGTTATAGGATTCGGAATGTAACACACAAACTAAGTCCAATTATAGACGTGGACGCAAGGATGGAGCAACCTTGTTTCGACTGTCCCGACTCTTGTTCCAAGTCTTCAAATGTGTTGAAACAATTGTAATGGAAGAGTTTGAGTCAAATTACAAGGACCGATTTCGAAAACTTATCTAGTAATAGGCTTCGGAATGTAACAAACAAACTAAGTCCAATTAGAGCCATTGACGAACGAATGGAGCAAACTTGTTCCGCCTGTCCCGAATCTTGTTCCAAGACTTCAAATGTGTTGAAACAATAATAATGAAAGAGTTTGAGTAAAATTACGAGGTCCAGTTGCGAGAAAGTCACTAGTTATAGGCTTCGGAATGTTTCATAAATCGTGTCCAATTTGGGACATTGACACACGGATGGAGCAAACTTGCTCCGCCTGTCCCGAATCTTGTTCCAACACATCAAATGTGTTGAAACAATAATAATGGAAGTGTTTGAGTAAAATTACGAGGTCCGGTAGCGAGAAAGTCAGTTGTTATAGGCTTCGGAATGTAACACAAACTGAGTCCAATTAGAGGCATTGACGCACGGATGGAGCAAACTTCTTTCGACGGTCCCGAACCTTATTCCAACAGTTCAAATGTGTTAAAACAATTGTAATAGAAGATATTGAGTCAAATTACGAGGTACGGTTGCGAAAAAGTTAGTAATTATAGGCTTAGGAATGTAACGCACAAACTGAGTCCAATTAGAGACATTGATGAACGAATGGAGCAAACTTGTTCCTCCTGTCCTGAATCTTGTTCCAAGACCTCAAATGTGTTGAAAACAATAATAATGAAAGAGTTTGAGTAAAATTACGAGGTCCAGTTGCGAGAAAGTCACTAGTTATAGGCTTCGGAATGTTTCACAAATCGTGTCCAATTTGAGACATTGACGCACGGATGGAGCAAACTTGCTCCGCCTGTCCCGAATCTTGTTCCAACACATCATATGTGTTGAAACAATAATAATGGAAGTGTTTGAGTAAAATTACGAGGTCCGGTAGCGAGAAAGTCAGTTGTTATAGGCTTCGGAATGTAACACACAAACTGAGTCCAATTAGAGGCATTGACGCACGGATGGAGCAAACTTCTTTCGACGGTCCCGAACCTTATTCCAACAGTTCAAATGTGTTAAAACAATTGTAATAGAAGATATTGAGTCAAATTACGAGGTCCGGTTGCGAAAAAGTCAGTAAATATAGGCTTAGGAATGTAACGCACAAACTGAGTCCAATTAGAGTAAAATTACGAGGTCCGGTTGAGAGAAAGTCACTAGTTATAGGCTTCGGAATGTAACACAGAAACTGTGTCCAATTTGAGACAATGATGCACAGATGGAGCAAACTTGTTCCGTCTGTACCGAATCTTGTTCCAACACTTCAAATGTGTTGAAACAATTGTAATGGAAGAGTTTGAGTCAAATTACGGGGTCCGGTTACGAAAATGTAACTAGTTATAGGATTCGGAATGTAACACACATACTAAGTCCAATTATAGACGTTGACGCACCGATGCAGCAAACTTGTTTCGACTATCCCGAATCTTGTTCCAAGACTTCAAATGTGTTGATACAATTGTAATGGAAGAGTTTGAGTCAAATTATGAGGTTCGGTTCCGAAAACGTAACTAGCTATAGGCTTCGGAATGTAACACACAAACTAAGTCCAATTAGTGACATTGACGAGCGAATGGAGCAAACTTGTTCCGCCTGTCCCGAATCTTGTTCTGAGTCTTCAAATGTGTTGCAACAATGATAATGAAAGAGTTTGAGTAAAATTACGAGGTCCAGTTGCGAGAAAGTCACTAGTTATAGGCTTCAGAATGTAACACAGAAACTGTGTCCAATTTGAGACATTGATGCGGATGGAGCAAACTTGTTCCGCCTGTCCCGAATATTGTTCCAACACTTCAAATGTGTTGAAACAATAATATTGGAAGAGTTTGAATAAAATTACGAGGTCCGGTTGCGAGAAAGTCAGTTGTTATAGGCTTCGGAATGTAACACACAAACTGGGTCCAATTAGAGGCATTGACGCACGGATGGAGCAAACTTCTTTCGACGGTCCCGAACCTTATTCCAACAGTTCAAATGTGTTAAAACAATTGTAATAGAAGATATTGAGTCAAATTACGAGGTACGGTTGCGAAAAAGTTAGTAATTATAGGCTTAGGAATGTAACGCACAAACTGAGTCCAATTAGAGACATTGATGAACGAATGGAGCAAACTTGTTCCTCCTGTCCTGAATCTTGTTCCAAGACCTCAAATGTGTTGAAAACAATAATAATGAAAGAGTTTGAGTAAAATTACGAGGTCCAGTTGCGAGAAAGTCACTAGTTATAGGCTTCGGAATGTAACACAGAAACGGTGTCCATTTTGAGACAATGATGCACGGATGGAGCAAACTTGTTCCGTCTGTCCCGAATCTTGTTCCAACACTACAAATGTGTTGAAACAATTGTAATGGAATAGTTTGAGTCAAATTACGGGGTCCGGTTACGAAAATGTAACTAGTTATAGGATTCGGAATGTAACACACAAACTAAGTCCAATTATAGACGTGGACGCAAGGATGGAGCAACCTTGTTTCGACTGTCCCGACTCTTGTTCCAAGTCTTCAAATGTGTTGAAACAATTGTAATGGAAGAGTTTGAGTCAAATTACAAGGACCGATTTCGAAAACTTATCTAGTAATAGGCTTCGGAATGTAACAAACAAACTAAGTCCAATTAGAGCCATTGACGAACGAATGGAGCAAACTTGTTCCGCCTGTCCCGAATCTTGTTCCAAGACTTCAAATGTGTTGAAACAATAATAATGAAAGAGTTTGAGTAAAATTACGAGGTCCAGTTGCGAGAAAGTCACTAGCTATAGGCTTCGGAATGTATCACAAACCGTGTCCAATTTGAGACATTGATGCACGGATGGAGCAAACTTGCTCCGCCTGTCCCGAATCTTGTTCCAACACATCAAATGTGTTGAAACAATAATAATGGAAGTGTTTGAGTAAAATTACGAGGTCCGGTAGCGAGAAAGTCAGTTGTTATAGGCTTCGTAATGTAACACACAAACTGAGCCCAATTAGAGGCATTGATGCACGGATGGAGCAAACTTCTTTCGACGGTCCTGAACCTTATTCCAACAGTTCAAATGTGTTAAAACAATTGTAATAGAAGATATTGAGTCAAATTACGAGGTACGGTTGCGAAAAAGTTAGTAATTATAGGCTTAGGAATGTAACGCACAAACTGAGTCCAATTAGAGACATTGATGAACGAATGGAGCAAACTTGTTCCTGCTGTCCTGAATCTTGTTCCAAGACCTCAAATGTGTTGAAAATAATAATAATGAAAGAGTTTGAGTAAAATTACGAGGTCCAGTTGCGAGAAAGTCACTAGTTATAGGCTTCGGAATGTAACACAGAAACGGTGTACATTTTGAGACAATGATGCACGGATGGAGCAAACTTGTTCCGTCTGTCCCGAATCTTGTTCCAACACTACAAATGTGTTGAAACAATTGTAATGGAATAGTTTGAGTCAAATTACGGGGTCCGGTTACGAAAATGTAACTAGTTATAGGATTCGGAATGTAACACACAAACTAAGTCCAATTATAGACGTGGACGCAAGGATGGAGCAACCTTGTTTCGACTGTCCCGACTCTTGTTCCAAGTCTTCAAATGTGTTGAAACAATTGTAATGGAAGAGTTTGAGTCAAATTACAAGGACCGATTTCGAAAACTTATCTAGTAATAGGCTTCGGAATGTAACAAACAAACTAAGTCCAATTAGAGCCATTGACGAACGAATGGAGCAAACTTGTTCCGCCTGTCCCGAATCTTGTTCCAAGACTTCAAATGTGTTGAAACAATAATAATGAAAGAGTTTGAGTAAAATTACGAGGTCCAGTTGCGAGAAAGTCACTAGTTATAGGCTTCGGAATGTTTCACAAACCGTGTCCAATTTGAGACATTGACGCACGGATGGAGCAAACTTGCTCCGCCTGTCCCGAATCTTGTTCCAACACATCAAATGTGGTGAAACAATAATAATGGAAGTGTTTGAGTAAAATTACGAGGTCCGGTAGCGAGAAAGTCAGTTGTTATAGGCTTCGGAGTGTAACACACAAACTGAGTCCAATTAGAGGCATTGACGCACGGATGGAGCAAACTTCTTTCGACGGTCCCGAACCTTATTCCAACAGTTCAAATGTGTTAAAACAATTGTAATAGAAGATATTGAGTCAAATTACGAGGTCCGGTTGCGAAAAAGTCAGTAAATATAGGCTTAGGAATGTAACGCACAAACTGAGTGCAATTAGAGAAAAAATAATAATGAAAGAGTTTGAGTAAAAATTATGAGGTCCAGTTGCGAGAAAGTCACTAGTTATAGGCTTCGGAATGTAACACAAACCGTGTCCAATTTGAGACATTGACGCACGGATGGAGCAAACTTGTTCCGCCTGTCCCGAATCTTGTTCCAACACTTCAAATGTGTTGAAACAATAATAATGGAAGAGTTTGAGTAAAATTACAAGGTCCGGTAGCGAGAAAGTCAGTTGTTATAGGCTTCGGATGTAACACACAAACTGAGTCCAATTAGAGATTGCCGCCCAGATGGAGCAAACTTCTTTCGACGGTCCCGAACCTCATTCCAACACTTCAGATGTGTTAAAACAATTGTAATAGAAGATATTGAGTCAAATTACGAGGTCCGGTTGCGAAAAAGTTAGTAATTATAGGCTTCGGAATGTAACTTACAAACTGAGTCCAATTAGAGACATTGATGAACGAATGGAGCAAACTTGTTCCTCCTGTCCTGAATCTTGTTCCAAGACTTCAAATGGATTGAAAACAATAATAATGAAAGAGTTTGAGTAAAATTACGAGGTCCAGTTGCGAGAAAGTCACTAGTTATAGGCATCGGAATGTAACACAGAAACTGTGTCCAATTTGAGACATTGATGCACGGATGGAGCAAACTTGTTTCGTCTGTCCCGAATCTTCTTCCAAGACTTCAAATGTTTTGATACAATTGTAATGGAAGAGCTTGAGTCAAATTATGAGGTCCGATTGCGAAAATGTATCTAGTTATAGGCTTCAGAATGTAACACACAAACTAAGTCCATTTACAGATATTGACGAACGAATGGAGCAAACTTGTTCCGCCTGTCCCGAATCTTGTTCCAAGACTTCAAATGTGTTGAAACAATAATAATGAAAGAGTTTGAGTAAAATTACAAGGTCCAGTTGCGAGAAAGTTACTAGTTATAGGCTTCGGAATGTAACCCACAAACCTTGTCCAATTTGAGACATTGACGCACGGATGGAGCAAACTTGTTCCGCCTGTCCCGAATATTGTTCCAACACTTCAAATGTGTTGAAACAATAATATTGGAAGAGTTTGAGTAGAATTACGAGGTCCGGTTGCGAGAATGTCAGTTGTTATAGGCTTCGGAATGTAACACATAAATTGAGTCCAATTAGAGGCATTGACGCACGGATGGAGCAAACTTCTTTCGACGGTCCCGAACCTTATTCCAACACTTCAATTGGGTTAAAACAATTGTAATAGAAGATATTGAGTCAAATTACAAGGTCCGGTTGCAAAAAAGTGAGAAATTATAGGCTTAGGAATGTAACGCACAAACTGAGTCCAATTAGAGACATTGACAAACGAATGGAGCAAACTTGTTCTTCCTGACCCGAATCTTGTTCCAAGACTTCAAATGTGTTGAAACAATTATAATGGAAGAGTTTGAGTCAAATTACAAGGATCGATTTCGAAAACGTACCTAGTAATAGGCTTTGGAATGTAACAAACAAACTAAGTCCAATTAGAGCCATTGACGAACGAATGGAGCAAAGTTGTTCCGCCTGTCCCGAATCTTGTTCCAAGACTTCAAATGTGTTGAAACAATAATAATGAAAGAGTTTGAGTAAAATTACGAGGTCCAGTTGCGAGAAAGTCACTAGTTATAGGCTTCGGAATGTAACACAAACCGTGTCCAATTTGAGACATTGACGCACGGATGGATCAAACTTGTTCCGCCTGTCCCGAATCTTGTTCCAACACTTCAAATGTGTTGAAACAATAATAATGGAAGAGTTTGAGTCAAATTACAAGGTCCGGTAGCGAGAAAGTCAGTTGTTATAGGCTTCGGAATGTAACACACAAACTGAGTCCAATTAGAGATTGCCGCACGGATGGAGCAAACTTCTTTCAACGATCCCAAACCTTATTCCAACACTTCAGATGTGTTAAAACAATTGTAATAGAAGATATTGAGTTCAATTACGAGGTCCGGTTGCGAAAAAGTTAGTAATTATAGGCTTAGGAATGTAACTTACAAACTGAGTCCAATTAGAGACATTGACGAACGAATGGAGCAAACTTGTTCCTCCTGTCCTGAATCTTGTTCCAAGACTTCAAATGTGATGAAAACAATAATAATGAAAGAGTTTGAGTAAAATTACGAGGTCCAGTTGCGAGAAAGTCACTAGTTATAGGCTTCGGAATGTAACACAGAAACTGTGTCCAATTTGAGACATTGATGCACGGATGGAGCAAACTTGTTCCGTCTGTCCCGAATCTTCTTCCAAGACTTCAAATGTGTTGATACAATTGCAATGGAAGAGCTTGAGTCAAATTATGAGGTCCGATTGCGAAAATGTATCTAGTTATAGGCTTCAGAATGTAACACACAAACTAAGTCCATTACAGATATTGACGAACGAATGGAGCAAACTTGTTCCGCCTGTCCCAAATCTTGTTCCAAGACTTCAAATGTGTTGAAACAATAATAATGAAAGAGTTTCAGTAAAATTACAAGGTCTAGTTGCGAGAAAGTTACTAGTTATAGGCTTCGGAATGCAACACACAAACCTTGTCCAATTTGAGACATTGACGCACGGATGGAGCAAACTTGTTCCGCCTGTCCCGAATATTGTTCCAACACTTCAAATGTGTTGAAACAATAATATTGGAAGAGTTTGAGTAGAATTACGAGGTCCGGTTGCGAGAATGTCAGTTGTTGTAGGCTTCGGAATGTAACACATAAATTGAGTCCAATTAGAGGCATTGACGCACGGAGGGAGCAAACTTCTTTCGACGGTCCCGAACCTTATTCCAACACTTCAATTGGGTTAAAACAATTGTAATAGAAGATATTGAGTCAAATTACAAGGTCCGGTTGCAAAATAGTCAGAAATTATAGGCTTAGGAATGTAACGCACAAACTAAGTCCAATTAGGGACATTGACAAACGAATGGAGCAAACTTGTTCCTCCTGTCCTGAATCTTGTTCCAAGACTTCAAATGTGTTGAAACAATAATAATGAAAAAGTTTGAGCAAAATTACGAGGTCCAGTTGCGAGAAAGTCACTAGTTATAGGCTTCGGAATGTAACACAAACCGTATCCAATTTGAGACATTGACGCATGGATGGAGCAAACTTCTTCCGCCTGTCCCGAATCTTGTTCCAACACTTCAAATGTGTTGAAACAATAATAATGGAAGAGTTTGAATAAAATTACGAGGTCCGGTAGCGAGAAAGTCAGATGTTATAGGCTTCGGAATGTAACACACAAACTGGGTCCATTTAGAGGCATTGACGCACGGATGGAGCAAACTTCTTTCGACGGTCCTGAACCTTATTCCAACACTTCAAATGTGTTAAAACAATTGTAATAGAAGATATTGAGTCAAATTACGAGGTCCGGTTGCAAAAAAGTTAGTAATTATAGGCTTAAGAATGTAACGCACAAACTGAGTCCAATAAGAGACATTGATGAACGAATGGAGCAAACTTGTTCCTCCTATCCTGAATCTTGTTCCGAGACTTCAAATGTGTGGAAAACAATAATAATGAAAGAGTTTGAGTAAAATTACGAGGTCCAGTAGAGAGAAAGTCACTAGTTATAGGCTTCGGAATGTAACACAGAAACTGTGTCCAATTTGAGACAATGATGCACGGATGGAGCAAACTTGTTCCGTCGGTTCCGAATCTTGTTCCAACACTTCAAATGTGTTGAAACAATTGTAATGGAAGAGTTTGAGTCAAATTACGGGGTCCGGTTACGAAAATGTAACTAGTTATAGGATTCGGAATGTAACACGCAAACTAAGTCCAATTATAGACGTTGACGCACGGATGGAGCAAACTTGTTTCGACTATCCCGAATCTTCTTCCAAGACTTCAAATATGTTGATACAATTGTAATGGAAGAGTTTGAGTCAAATTATGAGGTCCGGTTCCGAAAACGTAACTAGTTATAGGCTTCGGAATGTAACACACAAACTAAGTCCAATTAGAGACATTGACGAACGAATGGAGCAAACTTGTTCCGCCTGTCCCGAATCTTGTTCTGAGACTTCAAATGTGTTGCAACAATGATAGTGAAAGAGTTTGAGTAAAATTACGAGGTCCAGTTGCGAGAAAGTCACTAGTTATAGTCTTCGTAATGTAACACAGAAACTGTGTCCAATTTGAGATATTGATGCACGGATGGAGCAAACTTGTTCCGCCTGTCCCGAATATTGTTCCAACACTTCAAATGTGTCGAAACAATAATATTGGAAGAGTTTGAATAAAATTACGAGGTCCGGTTGCGAGAAAGTCAGTTGTTATAGGCTTCGGAATGTAACACACAAATTGAGTCCAATTAGAGGCATTGACGCACGGATGGAGCAAATTCTTTCGATGGTCCCGAACCTTTTTCCAACACTTCAATTGGGTTAAAACAATTGTAATAGAAGATATTGAGTCAAATTACAAGGTCCGGTTGCAAAAAAGTCAGAAATTATAGGCTTAGGAATGTAACGCACAAACTGAGTCCAATTAGAGACATTGACAAACGAATGGAGCAAACTTGTTCCTCCTGTCCTAAATCTTGTTCCAAGACTTCAAATGTGTTGAAACAATAATAATGAAAAAGTTTGAGTAAAATTACGAGGTCCAGTTGCGAGAAAGTCACAAGTTATAGGCTTCGGAATGTAACACAAACCGTATCCAATTTGAGACATTGACGCACGGATGGAGCAAACTTCTTCCGCCTGTCCCGAATCTTGTTCCAACACTTCAAATGTGTTGAAACAATAATAATGGAAGAGTTTGAATAAAATTACGAGGTCCGGTAGCGAGAAAGTCAGTTGTTATAGGCTTCGGAATGTAACACACAAACTGGGTCCATTTAGAGGCATTGACGCACGGATGGAGCAAACTTCTTTCGACGGTCCCGAACCTTATTCCAACAGTTCAAATGTGTTAAAACAATTGTAATAGAAGATATTGAGTCAAATTACGAGGTCCGGTTGCGAAAAAGTTAGTAATTATAGGCTTAGGAATGTAACGCACAAACTGAGTCCAATTAGAGATATTGATGAACGAATGGAGCAAACTTGTTCCTCCTGTCCTGAATCTTGTTCCAAGACTTCAAATGTGTTGAAAACAATAATAATGAAAGAGTTTGAGTAAAATTACGAGGTCCAGTTGCGACAAAGTCACTAGTTATAGGCTTCGGAATGTAACACAGAAACTGTGTCCAATTTGAGACAATGATGCACGGATGGAGCAAACTTGTTCCGTCTGTCCCGAATCTTGTTCCAACACTTCAAATGTACTGAAACAATTGTAATGGAAGAGTTTGAGTCAAATTACGGGATCCAGTTACGAAAATGTAACTAGTTATAGGATTCGGAATGTAACACACAAACTAAGTCCAATTATAGACGTTGACGCACGGATGGAGCAACCTTGTTTCGACTGTCCCGACTCTTGTTCCAAGACTTCAAAAATGTTGAAACAATTGTAATGGAAGAGTTTGAGTCAAATTACAAGGACCGATTTCGAAAACGTACCTAGTAATAGGCTTCGGAATGTAACAAACAAACTAAGTCCAATTAGAGCCATTGACGAACGAATGGAGCAAAGTTGTTCCGCCTGTCCCGAATCTTGTTCCAGGACTTCAAATGTGTTGAAACAATAATAATGAAAGAGTTTGAGTAAAATTACGAGGTCCAGTTGCGAGAAAGTCACTAGTTATAGGCTTCGGAATGTAACACAAACCGTGTCCAATTTGAGACATTGACGCACGGATGGAGCAAACTTGTTCCGCCTGTCCCGAATCTTGTTCCAACACATCAAATGTGTTGAAACAATAATAATGGAAGTGTTTAAGTAAAATTACGAGGTCCGGTAGCGAGAAAGTCAGTTGTTATAGGCTTCGGAATGTAACACACAAACTGAGTCCAATTAGAGGCATTGACGCACGGATGGAGGAAACTTCTTTCGACGGTCCCGAACCTTATTCCAACAGTTCAAATGTGTTAAAACAATTGTAATAGAAGATTTTGAGTCAAATTACGAGGTCCGGTTGCGAAAAAGTTAGTAATTATAGGCTTAGGAATGTAACGCACAAACTGAGTCCAATTAGAGACATTGATGAACGAATGGAGCAAACTTGTTCCTCATGTCCTGAATCTTGTTCCAACACTTCAAATGTGTTCAAACAATAATAATGAAAAAGTTTGAGTAAAATTACGAGGTCCAGTTGCGAGAAAATCACTAGTTATAGGCTTCGGAATGTAACACAAACCGTATCCAATTTGAGACATTGACGCACGGATGGAGCAAACTTCTTCCGCCTGTCCCGAATCTTGTTCCAACACTTCAAATGTGTTCAAACAATAATAATGGAAGAGTTTGAGTAAAATTACGAGGTCCGGTAGCGAGAAAGTCAGTTGTTATAGGCTTCGGAATGTAACACACAAACTGGGTCCATTTAGAGGCATTGACGCACGGATGGAGCAAACTTCTTTCACGGTCCCGAACCGTATTCCAACAGTTCAAATGTGTTAAAACAATTGTAATAGAAGATATTGAGTCAAATTACGAGGTCCGGTTGTGAAAAAGTTAGTAATTATAGGCTTAAGAATGTAACGCACAAACTGAGTCCTATTAGAGACATTGATGAACGAATGGAGCAAACTTGTTCCTCCTGTCCTGAATCTTGTTCCAAGACTTCAAATGTGTTGAAAACAATAATAATGAAAGAGTTTGAGTAAAATTACGAGGTCCAGTTGCGAGAAAGTCACTAGTTATAGGCTTCGGAATGTAACACAGAAACTGTGTCCAATTTGAGACAATGATGCACGGATGGAGCAAACTTATTCCGTCTGTCCCGAATCTTGTTCCAACATTTCAAATGTACTGAAATAATTGTAATGGAAGAGTTTGAGTCAAATTACGGGGTCCAGTTACGAAAATGTAACTTGTTATAGAATTTTGAATGTAACACACAAACTAAGTCCAATTATAGACGTTGACGCACGGATGGAGCAAACTTGTTCCGCCTGTCCCGAATCTTGTTCCAACACATCAAATGTGTTGAAACAATAATAATGGAAGTGTTTGAGTAAAATTACGAGGTCCGGTAGCGAGAAAGTCAGTTGTTATAGGCTTCGGAATGTAACACACAAACTGAATCCAATTAGAGGCATTGACGCACGGATGGAGCAAACTTCTTTCGACGGTCCCGAACCTTATTCCAACAGTTCAAATGTGTTAAAACAATTGTAATAGAATATATTGAGTCAAATTACGAGGTCCGGTTGCGAAAAAGTTAGTAATTATAGGCTTAGGAATGTAACGCATAAACTGAGTCCAATTAGAGACATTGATGAACGAATGGAGCAAACTTGTTCCTCCTGTCCTGAATCTTGTTCCAAGACTTCAAATGTGTTGAAAACAATAATAATGAAAGAGTTTGAGTAAAATTACAAGGTCCACTTGCGAGAAAGTCACTAGTTATAGGCTTCGGAATGTAACACAGAAACTGTGTCCAATTTGAGACAATGAAGCACGGATGGAGCAAACTTGTTCCGTCTGTCCCGAATCTTGTTCCAACAATTCAAATGTGTTGAAACAATTGTAATGGAAGAGTTTGAGTCAAATTACGGGGTCCGGTTACGAAAATGTAACTTGTTATAGGATTCGGAATGTAACACACAAACTAAGTCCAATTATAGACGTTGACGCACGGATGGAGCAACCTTGTTTCGACTGTCCCGACTCTTGTTCCAAGACTTCAAATGTGTTGAAACAATTGTAATGGAAGAGTTTGAGTCAAATTACAAGGACCGATTTCGAAAACGTACCTAGTAATAGGCTTTGGAATGTAACAAACAAACTAAGTCCAATTAGAGCCATTGACGAACGAATGGAGCAAAGTTGTTCCGCCTGTCCCGAATCTTGTTCCAAGACTTCAAATGTGTTGAAACAATAATAATGAAAGAGTTTGAGTAAAATTACGAGGTCCAGTTGCGAGAAAGTCACTAGTTATAGGCTTCGGAATGTAACACAAACCGTGTCCAATTTGAGACATTGATGCACGGATGGAGCAAACTTGTTCCGCCTGTCCCGAATCTTGTTCCAACACATCAAATGTGTTGAAACAATAATAATGGAAGTGTTTGAGAAAAATTACGAGGTCCGGTAGCGAGAAAGTCAGTTGTTATAGGCTTCGGAATGTAACACACAAACTGAGTCCAATTAGAGGCATTGACGCACGGATGGAGCAAACTTCTTTCGACGGTCCCGAACCTTATTCCAACAGTTCAAATGTGTTAAAACAATTGTTAATAGAAGATATTAAGTCAAATTACGAGGTCCGGTTGCGAAAAAGTCAGTAAATATAGGCTTAGGAATGTAACGCACAAACGGAGTCCAATTAGAGACATTGATGAACGAATGGAGCGAACTTGTTCCTCCTGTCCTGAATCTTGTTCCAAGACTTCAAATGTGTTGAAAAAAATAATAATGAAAGAGTTTGACTAAAATTATGAGGTCCAGTTGCGAGAAAGTCACAAGTTATAGGCTTCGGAATGTAACACCGAAACCGTGTCCAATTTGAGACATTGATGCACGGATGGAGCAAACTTGTTCTGTCTGTCCCGAATCTTGTTCCAACACTTCAAATGTGTTGAAACAATTGTAATGGAAGAGTTTGAGTCAAATTACGCGGTCCGGTTACGAAAATGTAACTAGTTATAGGATTCGGAATGTAACACACAAACTAAGTCCAATTATAGACGTTGATGCACGGATGGAGCAAACTTGTTTCAACTGTCCCGAATCGTCTTCATAGACTTCAAATGTGTTTATACAATTGTAATGGAAGAGCTTGAGTCAAATTATGAGGTCCGATTGAGAAAACGTATCTAGTTATAGGCTTCGGAATGTAACACACAAACTAAGTCCAATTACAGATATTGACGAACGAATGGAGCAAACTTGTTCCGCCTGTCCCGAATCTTGTTCCAAGACTTCAAATGTGTTGAAACAATAATAATGAAAGAGTTTGAGTAAAATTAGGAGGTCCGGTTGCGAGAAAGTCACTAGTTATAGGCTTCGGAAAGTAACACACAAACTAAGTCAAATTAGAGACATATACGCACGCGTGGAGCAAACTTGTTTCGACTGTCCCGAATCTTGTTCCAAAACTTCAAATGTGTTGAAATAATTGTAATGGAAGAGTTTAAGTTAAATTACAAGGTCCGGTTGCGAAAACGTAACTAGTTATACGGTTCGGATTGTAACACACAAACTAAGTCCAATTATAGACATTGACGCACGGATGGAGCAACCTTGTTTCGACTGTCCCGAATCTTGTTCCAAGACTTCAAATGTGTTGAAACAATTGTAATGGAAGAGTTTGAGTCAAATTACAAGGTCCGATTGCGAAAACGTATCTAGTTATAGGCTTCGGAATGTAACACACAAACTAAGTCCAATTAGGGACATTGACGAACGAATGGAGCAAACTTGTTCCGCCTGTCCCGAATCTTGTTCCAAGACTTCAAATGTCTTGAAACAATAATAATGAAAGAGTTTGAGTAAAATTAAAAGGTCCAGTTGCGAGAAAGTCACTAGTTATAGGCTTCGGAATGTAACACACAAACCGTGTCCAATTTGAGACATTGACGCACGGATGGAGAAAACTCGTTCCGCCTGTCCCGAATATTGTTCCAACACTTCAAATGTGTTGGAACAATAATAAGGAAAGAGTTTGAGTAAAATTACGAGGTACAGTTGCGAGAAAGTCACTTGTTATAGGCTTCGGAATGTAACACACAAACCGTGTCATATTTAAGACATTGACGCACGGATGGAGCAAACTTGTTCCTCCTGTCCCGAATCTTGTTCCAACACTTCAAATGTGTAGAAACAATTGTAATGGAAGAGTTTGAGTCAAATTATGAGGTCCGGTTCCGAAAACGTAACAAGTTATAGGCTTCGGAATGTAACACACAAACTAAGTCCAATTAGAGACATTGACGAACGAATGGAGCAAACTTGTTCCGCCTGTCCCGAATCTTGTTCTGAGACTTCAAATGTGTTGCAACAATAATAATGAAAGAGTTTGAGTAAAATTACGAGGTCCAGTTGCGAGAAAGTCACTAGTTATAGGCTTCAGAATGTAACACAAACCGTGTCAAATTTGAGACATTGACGCACGGATGGAGCAAACTTGTTCCGCCTGTCCCGAATCTTGTTCCAACACTTCAATTGTGTTGAAACAATAATAATGGAAGAGTTTGTGTAAAATTACGAGGTCCGGTAGCGAGAAAGTCAGTTGTTATAGGCTTCGGAATGTAACACACAAACTGAGTCCAATTAGAGGCATTGACGCACGGATGGAGCAAACTTCTTTTGACGGTCCCGAACCTTATTCCAACAAATCAAATGTGTTAAAACAATTGTAATAGAAGATATTGAGTCAAATTACGAGGTCCGGTTGCGAAAAGGTCAGTAAATATAGGCTTAGGAATGTAACGCACAAACTGAGTCCAATTAGAGACATTGATGAACGAATGGAGCAAACTTGTTCCTCCTGTCCTGAATCTTGTTCCAAGACTTCAAATGTGTTGAAAACAATAATAATGAAAGAGTTTGAGTAAAATTACGAGGTCCAGTTGCGAGAAAGTCACTAGTTTTAGGCTTCGGAATGTAACACAGAAATCGTGTCCAATTTGAGACATTGATGCACGGATGGAGCAAACTTGTTCTGTCTGTCCCGAATCTTGTTCCAACACTTCAAATGTGTTGAAACAATTGTAATAGAGAGTTTGAGTCAAATTACGCGGTCCGGTTTCGAAAATGTAACTAGTTATTGGCTTCGGAATGTAACACACAAACTAAGTCCAATTATAGACGTTGACGGACGGATGGAGCAAACTTGTTTCGACTGTCCCGAATCTTCTTCCAAGACTTCAAATGTGTTGATACAATTGTAATGGAAGAGCTTGAGTCAAATTATGAGGTCCGATTGCGAAAACGTATCTAGTTATAGGCTTCAGAATGTAACACACAAACTAAGTCCAATTACAGATATTGACGAACAAATGGAGCAAACTTGTTCCGCCTGTCCCGAATCTTGTTCCAAGACTTCAAATGTGTTGAAACATTAATAATGAAAGAGTTTGAGTAAAATTACGAGGTCCGGTTGCGAGAAAGTCACTAGTTATAGGCTTCGGAAAGTATCACACAAACTAAGTCGAATTAGAGACATACGCACGCGTGGAGCAAATTTGTTTCGACTGTCCCGAATCTTGTTCTAACACTTCAAATGTGTTGAAATAATTGTAATGGAAGAGTTTGAGTTAAATTACAAGGTCCGGTTGCGAAAACGTAACTAGTTATAGGGTTCGGAATGTAACACACAAACTAAGTCCAATTATAGATATTGACGCACAGATGGAGCAAACTTGTTCCGCCTGTCCCGAATCTTGTTCCAAAACTTCAAATGTCTTGAAACAATAATAATGAAAGAGTTTGAGTAAAATTACAAGGTCCAGTTGCGAGAAAGTCACTAGTTATAGGCTTCGGAATGTAACACACAAACCGAGTCCAATTTGAGACATTGACGCACGGATGGAGCAAACTTGTTCCGCCTGTCCCGAATATTGTTCCAACACTTCAAATGTGTTGAAACAATAATATTGGAAGAGTTTGAGTAAAATTACGAGCTCCGGCTACGAGAAAGTCAGTTGTTATAGGCTTCGGAATGTAACACACAAACTGAATCCAATTAGAGGCATTGACGCACGGATGGAGCAAACTTCTTTCGATGGTCCCGAACCTTATTCCAACACTTCAAATATGTTAAAACAATTGTAATAGAAGATATTGAGTCAAATTACAAGGTCCGGTTGCAAAAAAGTCAGTAATTATAGGCTTAGGAATGTAACGCACAAACTGAGTCCAATTAGAGACATTGACAAACGAATGGAGCAAACTTGTTCCTCCTATCCTAAATCTTGTTCCAAGACTTCAAATGTGTTGAAACAATAATAAAGAAAGAGTTTCAGTAAAATTACGAGGTACAGTTGCGAGAAAGTCACTTGTTATAGGCTTCGGAATGTAACACACAAACCTAGTCCAATTTAAGACATTGACGCAGGGATGGAGCAAACTTGTTCCGCCTGTCCCGAATCTTGTTCCAACACTTCAAATGTGTTGAAACAATTGTAATGGAAGAGTTTGAGTCAAATTATGAGGTCCGGTTCCGAAAACGTAACTAGTTATAGGCTTCGGAATGTAACACACAAACTAAGTCCAATTAGAGACATTGACGCACGGATGGAGCAAACTTGTTTCGACTGTCCCGTATCTTGTTCTAAGACTTCAAATGTGTTGAAACAATTATAATGCAAGAGTTTGAGTCAAATTAATAGGTCCGATTGCGAAAACTTATCCTGTTATAGGCTTTGGAATGTAACACACATACTAAGTCCAATTAGAGACATTGACGAACGAATGGAGCAAACTTCTTCCGCCTGTCCCGAATCTTGTTCTGAGGCTTCAAATGCGTAGCAACAATAATAATGAAAAAGGTTGAGTAAAATTACGAGGTCCAGTTGCGAGAAAGTCACTAGTTATAGGCTTCGGAATGTAACACACAAACCGTGTCCAATTTGAGACATTGGCGCATGGATGGAGCAAACTTGTTCCGGCTGTCCTGAATCTTCTTCCAACACTTCAAATGTGTTGAAACAATAATAATGGAACAGTTTGAGTTAAATTACGAGGTCCGGTTGCGAAAAAGTCACTTGTTATAGGCTTCGGAATGTAACATACAAACTTAGTCCAATTAGAGACATTGAAGCACGGATGGAGCAAACTTGTTCCGACAGTCCCGAATCTAATTCAAACATTTCAAATGTGTTAAAACAATTGTAATAGTAGATATTCAGTCAAATTACGAGGTCCGATTGTAAAAAAGTCATTAGTAATAAGCTTAGGAAAGTAACGCACAAACTGAGCCTAATTAGAGACATTGACGCACGGATGGAGCGAACTTGTTTCGACTGTCCCGAATCTTGTTCCAAGACTTCAAATGTGTTGAAACAATTATAATGGAAGAGTTTGAGTTAAATTATGAGGTCCGGTTGTGAGAAAGTCACTTGTTATAGGCTTCGGAATGTAACACACAAACTGAGTCCAATTAGAGACATTGACGCACGGATGGAGCAAACTTGTTCCGATAGTCCTGAATCTAATTCCAACACTTCAAATGTTAAAAACAAATGTAATAGAAGATATTGAGTCAAATTACGAGGTCCGGTTGCGAAAAAGTCACTAGTTATAAGCTTAGGAAAGTAACGCACAAACTGAGTCTAATTAGAGACATTGACGTACGGATGGAGCGAACTTGTTTCGACTGTCCCGAATCTTGTTCCAAGACTTCAACTGTGTTGAAACAATTATAATGGAAGAGTTTGTGTTAAATTATGAGGTCCGGTTGCGAGAAAGTCACTTGTTATAGGCTTCGGAATGTAACACACAAACTGAGTCCAATTAGAGACATTGACGCACGGATGGAGCAAACTTGTTCCGACAGTCCCGCATCTAATTCCAACACTTCAAATGTGTTAAAACAATTGTAATAGAAGATATTGAGTCAAATTACGAGGTCCAGTTGCGAGAAAGTCACTTGTTACAGGCTTTAGAATGTAACACACAAACTAAGTCCAATTAGAGACATTGACGAACGAATGGAGCAAACTTGTTCCGCCTGTCCTGAATCTTGTTCCAAGACTTCAAATGTGTTGAAACAATAATAATGACAGAGTTTGAGTAAAATTACAAGGTCCAGTTGCGAGAAAGTCACTAGTTATAGGCTTCGGAATGTAACACACAAACCGTGCCCAATTTGAGACATTGACGCACGGATGGAGCAAACTTGTTCCGCCTGTCCCGAATATTGTTCCAACACTTCAAATGTGTTGAAAAAATAATAATGAGAGAGTTTGAGTAAAATTACGAGGTCCGGTTGCGAGAAAGTCACTTGTTATAGGCTTCGGAATGTAACACACAAACTAAGTCAAATTAGAGACATATACGCACGCATGGAGCAAACTTGTTTCGACTGTCCCGAATCATGTTCCGTAATGGAAGAGTTTGAGTCAAATTACGAGGTCCGGTTGCGAAAATGTAACTAGTTATAGGCTTCGGAATGTGACACACAAACTAAGTCCAATTATAGACATTGACGCACGGATGGAGCAAACTTGTTTCGACTTTCCTGAATCTTATTCCAAGACTTCAAATGTGTTGATACAATTGTAATGGAAGACCTTGAGTCAAATTATGAGGTCCGATTGTGAAAACGTATCAAGTTATAGGCTTCAGAATGTAACACACAAACTAACTCCAATTAGAGACATTGACGAACGAATGAAGCAAACACTTTCCGCCTGTCCCGAATCATGTTCCAAGACTTCAAATGTGTTGAAACAATAATAATGTAAGAGTTTGAGAAAAATTACGAGGTCCGGTTGCGAGAAAGTCACTAGTTATAGGCTTCAGAAAGTAACACACAAACAAAGTCAAATTAGAGACATATACGCATGCGTGGAGCAAATTGTCCCGAATCTTGTTCCAACACTTCAAATGTGTTGAAACAATTGTAATGGAAGAGTTTGAGTTAAATTACGAGGTCCGGTTGCGAAAACGTAACTAGTTACAGGGTTCGGAATGTAACACACAAACTAAGTCCAATTATAGACATTGACGCACGGATGGAGCAAACTTGTTTCGACTGTCCCGAATCTTGTTCCAAGACTTCAAATGTGTTGAAACAATTGTAATGGAAAAGTATGAGTCAAATTACAAGGTCCGGTTGCAAAAACTTATCTAGTTATAGGCTTCGGAATGTAACACACAAACTAAGTCCAATTAGAGACATTGACGAATGAATGGAGCAAACTTGTTCCGCCTGTCCCAAATCTTGTTCCAAGACTTCAAATGTGTTGAAACAATAATAATGAAAGAGTTTGTGTAAAATTACAAGTTCCAGTTGCGAGAAAGTCACTAGTTATAGGCTTCGGAATGTAATACACAAACCGTGTCCAATTTGAGACATTGACGCACGGATGGAGCAAACTTGTTCCGCCTGTCCCGAATATTGTTCCAACACTTCAAATGTGTTGAAACAATAATATTAGAAGAGTTTGAGTAAAATTACGAGGTCCGGTTGCAAGAAAGTCAGTTGTTATAGGCTTCGGAATGTAACACACAAACTGAGTCCAATTAGAGGCATTGACGCATGGATGGAGCAAACTTCTTTCGACGGTCCCGAACCTTATTCCAACACTTCAAATGTGTTAAAACAATTGTAATAGAAGATATTGAGTCAAATTACAAGGTCCGGTTGCAAAAAAGTCAGTAATTATAGGCTTAGGAATGTAACGCACAAACTGAGTCCAATTAGAGACATTGACAAACGAATGGAGTAAACTTGTTCCTCCTATCCTGAATCTTGTTCCAAGACTTCAAATGTGTTGAAACAATAAAAATGAAAGAGTTTGAGTAAAATTACGAGGTCCAGTTGCGAGAAAGTCACTTGTTATAGGCTTCGGAATGTAACACACAAATCGTGTCCAATTTAAGACATTGACGCACGGATGGAGCAAACTTGTTCCGCCTGTCCCGAATCTTATTCCAACACTTCAAATGTGTTAAAACAATTGTAATGGAAGAGTTTGAGTCAAATTATGTGGTCCGGTTCCGAAAACGTAACTAGTTATAGGCTTCGGAATGTAACACACAAACTAAGTCCAATTAGAGACATTGACGCACGGATGGAGCAAACTTGTTTTGACTGTCCCGAATCTTGTTCTAAGACTTCAAATGTGTTGAAACAATTATAATGGAAGAGTTTGTGTCAAATTACGAGGTCCGGTTGCGAAAACTTATCCTGTTATAGGCTTTGGAATGTAACACACATACTAAGTCCAATTGGAGACATTGACGAACGAATGGAGTAAACTTGTTCCGCCTGTCCCGAATCTGGTTCTGAGACTTCAAATGTGTTGCAACAATAATAATGAAAGAGTTTGCGTAAAATTATGAGGTCCAGTTGCGAGAAAGTCACTAGTTATAGGCTTCGGAATGTAACACACAAACCGTGTCCAATTTGAGACATTGACGCACGGATGGAGCAAACTTGTTCCGACAGTCCCGAATCTAATTCAAACATTTCAAATGTGTTAAAACAATTGTAATAGAAGATATTCAGTCAAATTACGAGGTCCGGTTGCGAAAAAGTCATTAGTTATAAGCTTAGGAAAGTAACGCACAAACTGACTCTAATTAGAGACATTGACGCACGGATGGAGCGAACTTGTTTTGACTGTCCCAAATCTTGTTCCAAGACTTCAAATGTGTTGAAACAATTGTAATGGAAGAGTTTGAGTCAAATTACGAGGTCCGGTTGCGAAAACATAACTAGTTATAGGCTTCGGAATGTAACACACAAACTAAGTCCAACTAGAGACATTGACGAACGAATGGAGCAAACTTGTTCCGCCTGTCCCGAATCTTATTCCGAGACTTCAAATGTGTTGAAACAATAATAATGAAAGAGTTTGAGTAAAATTATGAGGTCCTGTTGCGAGAAAGTCACTAGTTATAGGCTTCGGAATGTAACACACAAACCGTGTCCAATTTGAGACATTGACGCACGGATGGAGCATACTTGTTCCGCCTGTCCCGAATCTTGTTCCAACACTTCAAATGTGTTGAAAGAATAATAATGGAAGAGTTTGCGTAAATTTACGAGGTCCAGTTGCGAGAAAGTCACTTGTTATAGGCTTCGGAATGTAACACGCAAACTGAGTCCAATTAGAGGCATTGACGCACGGATGGAGAAAACTTCCTATGCCAGTCCCGAATCTTATTCCAACACTTCGAATGTGATAAAACAATTGTAATAGAAGATATTGAGTCAAATTACGAGGTCCAATTGCGAAAAAGTCAGTAATTATAGGCTTAAGAATGTAACGCTCAAACTGAGTCCAATTAGAGACATTGACGAACGAATGGAGCAAACTTGTTCTGCCTGTCCCGAATCTGGTTCCAAGACTTCAAATGTGTTGAAACAATAACACTGAAAGAGTTTGAGTAAAATTACGAGGTCCAGTTGCGAGAAAGTCACTTGTTATAGGCTTCGGAATGTAACACACAAACGGTGTCCAATTTGAGATATTGACGCACGGATGGAGCAAACTTGTTCCGCCTGTCCCGAATCTTCTTCCAACACTTCAAATGTATTGAAACAATAATAAGGGTATAGTTTAAGAGAAATTACGAGGTCCGGTTGTGAGAAAGTCACTTGTTATAGGCTTTCGACTGTAACACACAAACTGTGTCCAATTAGAGACATTGACGCACGGATGGAGCAAACTTGTTCCGACAGTCCCGAATCTAATTCCAACACTTCAAATGTGTTAAAACAATTGTAATAGAAGATATTGAGTCAAATTATGAGGTCCGGTTGCGAAAAAGTCACTAGTTATAAGCTTAGGAATGTAACGCACAAAATGAGTCCAATTAGAGACATTGACGCACGGATGGAGCGAACTTATTTCGACTGTCCCGAATCTTGTTCCAAGACTTCAAATGTGTTGAAACAATTGTAAGGGAAGAGTTGGGGCCAAATTACGAGGTCCGGTTGCGAAAACGTAACTAGTTATAGGCTTCGGAATCTAACACGCAAACTAAGTCCAATTAGAGACATTAACGAACGAATGGAGCAAACTTGTTCCGCCTGTCCCGAATCTTGTTCCAAGACTTGAAATGTATTGAAACAATAATAATGAAACTGTTTGAGTAAAATTACAAGGTCCAGTTGGGATAATGTCACTCGTTATAGGCTTCGGAATGTAACACACAAATCGTGTCCAATTTGAGACATTGACGCACGGAGGGAGGAAACCTGTTCCGCCTGTCCCGAATCTTCTTCCAACACTTCAAATGTGTTGAAACAATAATAATGGAATAGTTTGAGCAAAATTACGAGGTCCGGTTGCGAGAAAGTCACTTGTTATAGGCTTCGGAATGTAACACACAAACTGAGTCCAATTAGAGACATTAACGAACGAATGGAGCAAACAGCTTCCGCCTGTCCAGAATCTTGTTCCAAGACTTCAAATGTTTTGAAACAATAATAATGAAAGAGTTTGAGTAAAATTACGAGGTCTAGTTGCGAGAAAGTCACTAGTTATAGGCTTCGGAATGTAACACACAAACTAAGTCAAATTAGAGACATCTACGCACGCATGGAGCAAACTTGTTTCGACTGTCCCGAATCTAGTTCCAATACTTCATATGTGTTCAAACAATTGTAATAGAAGAGTTTGAGATAAATTACGAGGTCCGATTGCGAAAACGTAACTAGTTATAGGCTTCGAATGTAATAAACAAACTAAGTCCAATTAGAGACATTGACGCACGGATGGAGCAAACTTGTTTCGACTGTCCCAAATCTTCTTCCAAGACTTCAAATGTGTTGAAACAATTGTAATAGAAGAGTTTGAGTCAAATTACAAGGTCGGTTGCGAAAACGTAACTAGTTATAAGCTTCGGAACGTAACACACAAACTAAGTCCCATTAGAGACAGTGACGAAGGAATGGAGCAAACCTGTTCCGCCTGTCCCGAATCTTGTTCTGAGACTTCACATGTGTTAAAACAATAATAATGAAAGAGTTTGAGTAAAATTACGAGGTCCAGTTACGAGAAAGTCACTAGTTATAGGCTTCGGAATGTAACACACAAACCGTGTCCAATTTGAGACATTGACGCACAGGATGGAGCAAACTTGTTCCGCCTGTCCCGAATCTTGTTCCAACACTTCAAATATGTTGAAACAATTGTAATGGAAGAGTATGAGTCAAATTACAAGGTCCGGTTGCAAAAACGTAACTAGTTATATGCTTCGGAATGCAACACACAAACTAAGTCCTATTAGAGACATTGACGAACAAATGGAGCAAACTTGTTCCGCCTATCCCGAATCTTGTTCCAAGACTTCAAATGTGTTGAAACAATAATAATGAAAGACTTCGAGTAAAATTACGAGGTCCGTTTGCGAGAAAGACACTTGTTATAGGATTCGGAATGTAACACACAAACTAAGTCAAATTAGAGACATTTACGCACGCATGGAGCAAACTTGTTTCGACTGTCCCGAATCTTGTTCAATACTTCAAATGTGTTGAAACAATTATAATAGAAGAGTTTGAGACAAATTACGAGGTCCGATTGCGAAAACGTAACTAGTTATAGGCTTCGGAATGTAACACACAAACTAAGTCCAATTGGAGACATTGATGCACGGATGGAGCAAACTTGTTTCGACTGTCCCGAATCTTGTTCCAAGACTTCAAATGTGTTGAAACAATTGTAATGGAAGAGTTTGAGTCAAATTACGAGGTCCGGTTGCGAAAACGTAACTAGTTATAGGCTTCGGAACGTAACACACAAACTAAGTCCAATTAGAGACATTGACGAACGAATGGAGCAAACTTGTTCCGCCTCTCCCGAATCTTGTTCGTAGACTTCAAATATGTTAAAACAATAATAATGAAAGAGTTTGAGTAAAATTACGAGGTCCAGTTGCGAGAAAGTCACTAGTTATAAGCTTCGGAATGTAACACACAACCGTGTCCAATTTGAAACATTGACACACGGATGGAGCAAACTTGTTCCGCCTATCCCGAATCTTGTTCCAACACTTCAAATGTGTTGAAACAATTGTAATGGAAGAGTTTGAGTCAAATTACAAGGTCCGGTTGCGAAAACATAACTAGTTATAGGCTTCGGAATGTAACACACAAATTAAGTCCAATTATAGACATTGACGCACGGATGGAGCAAACTTGTTTCGACTGTCCCGAATCTTGTTCCAAGACTTCAAATGTGTTGAAACAATTGTAATGGAAGAGTTTGAGTCAAATTACGAGGTCCGGTTGCGAAAACGTAACTAGTTATAGGCTTCGGAACGTAACACACAAACTAAGTCCAATTAGAGACATTGACGAACGAATGGAGCAAACTTGTTCCGCCTCTCCCGAATCTTGTTCGTAGACTTCAAATATGTTAAAACAATAATAATGAAAGAGTTTGAGTAAAATTACGAGGTCCAGTTGCGAGAAAGTCACTAGTTATAAGCTTCGGAATGTAACACACAACCGTGTCCAATTTGAAACATTGACACACGGATGGAGCAAACTTGTTCCGCCTATCCCGAATCTTGTTCCAACACTTCAAATGTGTTGAAACAATTGTAATGGAAGAGTTTGAGTCAAATTACAAGGTCCGGTTGCGAAAACATAACTAGTTATAGGCTTCGGAATGTAACACACAAATTAAGTCCAATTATAGACATTGACGCACGGATGGAGCAAACTTGTTTCGACTGTCCCGAATCTTGTTCCAAGACTTCAAATGTGTTGAAACAATTGTAATGGAAGAGCTTGAGTCAAATTACGAGGTCCAGTTGCGAAAACGTAACTAGTCATAGGCTTCGGAATGTAACACACAAACTAAGTCCAATTAGAGACATTGACGAACGAATGGAGCGAACTTGTTCCGCCTGTCCCGAATCTTGTTCCAACACTTTAAATGTGTTGAAACAATTGTAATGGAAGAGTTTGAGTCAAATTACGAGGTCTGGTTGCGAAAACATAACTAGTTATAGGCTTCGGAATGTAACACACAAACTAAGTCCAATTAGAGACATTGACGCACAGATGGAGCAAACTTGTTTTCACTGTCCCGAATCTTGTTCCAAGAATTCAAATGTGTTGAAACAATTGTAATGGAAGAGTTTGAGTCGAATTACGAGGTCCGATTGCGATAACGTATCTAGTTATAGGCTTCGGAATGTAACACACAAACTAAGTCCAATTAGAAACATTGACGAACGAATGGAGCGAACTTGTTCCGCCTGTCCCGAATCTTGTTCCGAGACTTCAAATGTGTTGAAACAATAATAATGAAAGAGTTTGAATAAAATTACGAGGTCCAGTTGCGAGAAAGTCACTAGTTATAGGCTTCGGAATGTAACACACAACCGTGTCCAATTTGAGACATTGACGCACGGATGGAGGAAACTTGTTCCGCCTGTCCCGAATCTTGTTCCAACACTTCAAATGTGTTGAAACAATAATATTATAGATTGAAATCCCAAGTGAAGTGGACCGTGTAAAATCTGAAATTCTGGGTTATTTTGTAAAGTCCAACAAGTTAGAAAAAGCATAACTTAATCAATACAAATCAGAAAAATACAAACTAAACGGTTTTGGAAAATTGATTAAAAGAGGTATTTAGAAAAAATAATTATAAAAATATTTAAATTATAAAAATACAATAAAAATGATAAAGAACATAATCATCCGTTATAGGTACAAAATAGACCATGGCCCAACCCATCATGGTGGCCCAAAATAAAGATCAACCCAATAAGAATAAAATAAATATTGTTGAAATTAATTTATAATGAGTATCAACCATTATCTAATGAAAGAAAAACAAAATCTTAAAGAAAAACAAGTATAAGATGGATCAAGCGCACTTACCTCAAGGTTTCTTGAACTTTAATGAAAATTAAAAGTTTCTTCAAATTGAAAGTAGTCGAATCGTCCTCTCCTTGGAGTATGTTCTTCAAATCGGAGTCCCCGTCAATTCTCCCTTCTTGCTCAAGTGCGATCGGTGCCCGGATGAAGGTTTAATAGAGCTTGCTCTATTCTTTAATGGAGTTTGGTTTTGTGAAAGCTTCTAAAGCTTTAGGGTTTTCATAAATAGGTTTAGGGAAGGATTAGGGTTTCTATTTTGTTAAAATTCATAACTATCAAAGGGATGACTTTTTCAACCCTCAAAAACTTATATTTTATACTATTAATGGGTTAGGAATGGGCCCAAGGCCCATATACATCAATATGCTTCATTTAAGAATATTATTAAGCCCAAAAGACTTTTAGATCGGCCATACGGCCCCACCTAACAATCATAACACAAATAATTATAAATTAATTCAATCAAACTATATTATATAATTTAAAAGTCCATACAATAAGGTATTGACACATGTCACACACACAAATCATAAAAACGTTCAAAACCCTAGAAAAGTGTCAAATGACATTGAAATGACCCGAAAGTGATTTGCGGGTCCCACGCTCCTATTAAATAAATAAAATATAATTAAATATTATTTTTGAAAATATAAGAATGGTAGGAAAGTTTAAAAATTACGAAAATACTATTTTTGTTAAAATCTCTTGAAATCTCCCGCTAGGGTTTTTATGTATCAGGAAAGGTTCCAAATTTCACAGGTAAGTTAGTAATGATAAAATAGGAATATTTTGGTGTCTCGGGCCCACAAAATAATTTTTGTATAAAAGTTTTAGAATGTTAGTTGCGGCAAGAAAAAGTCCCCTGCAAGTTATGATAGATTATTTTTAGTAAGAATTTAGCCCTAAAGAGCGAGTTTCAAAAATAGCAAGTTTTTCAAAGTTGTCAAATGAAACCAAATTAAACATACATACTCAACAATGATATTAAACCATAAAAACAATAATAGAAGTTTGAAAGGTTGAGGTTTACATTATTAGGTGAATTTACCATAATACCCTAGAATAAAAGTTCAGGATATTACACAGAACATGTTTGCAGCATTCATGCGTGTCTCTAATTGGGCAAAGTTTGTGTGTTTCACTCCTAAGACAATAACTAATAACTTTTTAGTAACCGAACCTCGTAATTTGACTCAATCTCTTCCATTACAATTGTTTCAACACATTTGAAGTGTTGGAAAAGGATTCGGGACAGTCAGAACAAGTTTGTTCAGATCGTGCGTCCGTGTCATTAACTGGGCTTAGTTTGTGTGTTACATTCTTAAGCCTATAACTAGTTACTTTTCTGCAACCGAACGTCGTAATCTATCTCAATCTCTTCCATTATAATTGTTTCACCACACTTAAAGTGTTGGAACAAGATTAGAGTGAGTCAGAACTCGTTTGCTCCATTCGTGCGTCAGTGTCTCAAATTGGACTCAGTTTGTGTGTTACATTCCTAGACCTATAACTTCTGGCCTTTTCGCAACCGGACCTCGTAATTTGACTCAATCTCTTCCATTACAATTCTTTCAACATAGTTGAAGTATTGGAAAATGATTCGGAACAATCAGAAAAAGTTTGCTCCATTCGTGCGTCAATATCTCTATTTGGACTCAGTTTATGTCTTACATTCCTAACCTATAACTAATGACTTTTTAGCAACCGGACCTCGGAATTAAACTCAATCTCTTCTATTACAATTGTTTTAACACATTTGAAGTGTTGGAATAGGATTCGGGACAGTAGGAACAAGTTTGCTCCATACGTGGGTCAATGTCTCTAATTGGACTCAATTTGCATGTTACATTCCTAAGCATATAACTAATGACTTTTTAGCAACCAAACCTCGTAATTCGACTCAATCTCTTCCATTATAATTTTTTTAACACATTTGAAGTGTTGGAACAAGTTTCGGGGCAGTCAGAACAAGTTTGCTCCATTCGTGCCTCAATGTCTCTAATTGGACTCAGTTTGCGTGTTACATTCCTAAGCCTATAACTAATGACTTTCTAGCAACCGGACCTCGTAATTTCACTCAATCTCATCCATCACAATTGTTTTAACACATTTCAAGTGTTGGAATAGGATTCAGGACAGTCGTAACAAGTTTGCTCCATTCGTGCGTCAATATCTCTAATTGGACTCAGTTTGTGTGTTGCATTCCTAAGCCTATAACTAGTGACTTTTTGGCACCCAGACCTCGTAATTTGACTCAATATCTTTCATAATAGTTGTTCCAAAACATTTTAAGTTTTGGAACAAGATTCGGGCAGTCAGAACATGTTTGCTGCATTCGTGCATGTCTCGAATTGGGCACAGTTTCTGTGTTACATTCCTAAGCCTATAACTAGTAACTTTTTCGCAACCGAACCTCGTAATTTGTCTCCATCTCTTCCATTATAATTGATTCACCACATTTTAAGTGTTGGAACAAGATTAGGGAGGGTCGGAACTCGTTTGGTCCATTCGTGCGTCAATGTTCAAATTGGACTCAGTTTGTGTGTTACATTCCTAGGCCTATAACTAATGACTTTTTAACAACCGGACCTCGTAATTGGACTCAATCTCTTCCATTATAATTTTTTCAACACATTTGAAGTGTTGGAACAAGATTCAGGGCAGTCGGAACAAGTTTGCTCCATTCGTGCGTCAATGTCTCTAATTGGACTCAGTTTGCGTGTTACATTCCTAGGCCTATAACTAATGACTTTTTAGGAACCGAACCTTGTAATTTCACTCAATCTCATCCATCCCAATTGTTTTAACACATTTGAAGTGTTGGAATAGGATTCGGGACAGTCGTAACAAGTTTGCTCCAGTCGTGCGTCAATATCTCTAATTGGACTCAGTTTGTGTCCTACATTTCTAAGCCTATAACTAGTGACTTTTTGGCACCCAGACCTTGTAATTTGACTCAATATAATCTATAATAGTTGTTCCAAAACTTTTGAAGTTTTGGAACAAGATTCGGGCAGTCAAAACATGTTTGCTGCATTCGTGCGTGTCTCTAATTGGGCACAGTTTGTGTGTTACACTCTGATATTCGCTCAAAAGTGCTTATTTTAAGCAATTATCCTTTTAGCGTTATTGCATTCTCCTACGTTAAAATACTCTATTTATCTACTTTTCTACGTAAGAGTCTCTTGTGTTGCGTAGAACACACTTTTCTGGACGAAATGGTATATTTGCATGCATTAAACACATTTTCGGAAGTCTAGACATGTAGTCATTCTGATAGAGTCTCATTACGCGCTTCTTCTGTCGTAGGAAACCCCGATGGGAAAATTCTCGAGACTTGCGAGCCCACATCGATCAGGAAAGCCCATTATCAAAGCTTAAAGAGCCCACATGCTATGACTAGAAGATATGGGCCAAATATGGGCTGAATAAGAGGACCAAAAAGCCAGCCCAAAGAACGAAGAGAGCAAGAGAGCCAATGACCAAGAGACGGACCAAAGCGTTTAAAGCCACATGAGTCAGCAAAGAATGATAGTCTACTCTACTGGAGAAGCGTGAGGATGGTCACAGTGAAGACCAGGGTTTCAGACCCTCTGTCAATACTTTTATCTCCATTTTCTGATACTTTCTCTCTCATCTCTCCTTATTCTCTCTCTCTCTTCATCTCTCGGTCCTCGAATCTACTGACCTAACCCCAGAACTCCTGTCCATCGGCTCTATCTCATCTCCCTTAGCTTTCTGACCGTTGGATCTTCCTTCGGACCGTT
The DNA here is from genome assembly GCA_035048495.1 of Euptelea pleiosperma. NCBI lineage: Eukaryota > Viridiplantae > Streptophyta > Magnoliopsida > Ranunculales > Eupteleaceae > Euptelea > Euptelea pleiosperma. Next base: position 875,301 of record CM068548.1, read on the forward strand.
GGATCTTCAATCGGACCGTTGGATCTCTCTAGATCCGTCGATTTACCAATCTGGGTCCCAATCAAGTCACCATCCATCCGATCGCCATCAGACTGTCTGTCACATCATCTTGTGAGACGATGGACATCATCAATCCATGTGGGCCAGTAGCCGGGCCCATCATCATCGACCCGCTGTCCGACCAGTTAGTGGACCCTGTGAATTTCCAAAGAATTTTAATTAAATTTTAAAAAAATGGGGGGTCCACTAAATGGGGACATTCCCCAAGAAAAAGTAGCATTTTACTTAAAAAAAAAAAAAAAATGTAAAAATATTTTTTTTATTTAAAAAATACCCTATTTCCATTAAAGGAAATAAGGAGCTTTATAAGAGGAAGGAGAAGGGTTCGTTCGAACCCTAATCCCCCTCTTTTCTTCTCCTCTCCTTCCCCTAATCTTCTGCCCACGTTTTTGCCTCTTCTTTTCCTTCTTTCTCCTCTTCTTCTTCCATCTTCTTCTTCTTCTTCTTCCTCCATCTTCGCCGGAGTTGCAGGCAGCAACTCCGGCCATCTGGTTCTTCTCATCCTCCTTCTTCTTCTTTTCTTCTTCTTCTTCTTCTTCTTCTTCTTCTTCTTCTTCTTCTTCTTCTTCTTCTTCTTCTTCTTCTTCCTCATATTTTTCATTTTCGTTTTTGTCATTACCGTTTTCTACCGGAGTTGCAGCCTGCAACTCCGGCCGGCAGCGCCCCCCCCCAACCAGTCCAGTACGCCTCTCTCTCCTCTCTCTCCTGCCGCCGTCTTCATCCTCTCTCAAGCAAGAAAGAAAACAAAAAAAAAGGGAGGAGAGAAGAAGGGGGGAAGAAGAAGAAGAGGAGAAGGAGAGTCTCCTTCTTGGTCACCGCCTGTAGGTGCACCGCCCCACGTCCTCTGTCCAGCAACCACGCCTCCTCTTCTTCTCCGCCTGAACTCCACACCGGAGTTGCAAACCTGCAACTCCGGTCAACCTCCATTACTGAATGCTTGCATCCATTGGACGTGATAAGCAGCATCGTCCTCATCTTCATCAACGGCTCCATCACCCCTTCACCGCCTTCACCACTTTTCCACCTCTCCAGCTCGTCAGAAATGCCGTTTCCTTTCCACGGACAAGTTCACACGACGCTGCTCCAGCTAGGACGAGATCTCCCTCTCCTTGCTGCCTTCGATCAACACTTCAACTACCTCTTGCCGCCTGCTGCACCTCCTCCTCAAAACGCACCTCCGGTCACCTCCATTAACGCTGGCAAACTTTGCTGCTCCGCCTCCTACACGTACCACCTGCTGCCCTTCCTAGCAGCGATCTTCTAAGCAAGCAACCACGTCAGCCACCTCCTCCTTCATCTCCTCTTGCCATAGAAGAAAAGAACAGCCCAACATCTCTTCCTTGGAAATCCTCCCTTCGATGGCTGCACCCTACGGTTGTTTCTCAACTGTGATCTTTCCACTTGTTGCATTGGGGGTGCAACACCACAATACCATCCCTACCATCATGGCTAGCACCTAAAAAAACAAAAAAAAAAAAAAAAAAAAAAATCCTTCACTTGCCGATAGGATTGACATTCACATGCACTTGCGGCAAGATGACTCTACACCTCACGGCCATCCCTTTGCCCGTGATCCATCCACCTTCTCCATTGGTAATCTCAGGTAAGTAAATAAACATGGTGAACTTTTTCCCTCTTTCTCTCTCTAAATCTCCTTAGAACTTTCTCTCTCTAGATCTCTCTTTCTCTCTCTAGGCCTATTTTCTCTTAAAGCTTTTTAGTTTAGTTATTTTTATTTGATTTTCATTGTAAGAGACAAGTTCAGTTAAATAAATATGATTTAATTATGATTGTGTTACATTATCTGCAATTTCCCCGTCATTTTATGTCTCTCTTTGCGCTAATTAACCCCGAGTGCGGATCGACATCCGACACAAATCCCTATACAATATCCAATATTTTGCAGGATTAAAACTCGGATCAAATTACAAATCTTGTTGATTCTAGGGTTTCCGTAACCAACGACGCGGAAAATCCCTACTTTCACACTCCTAAGCCAATAACTAATGACTTTTTAGTAACCGGACCTCGTAATTTGACTCAATCTCTTCCATTACAATTGTTTCAACACATTTGAAGTGTTGGAAAAGGATTCGGGACAGTCGGAGCAAGTTTCTTCCGTTCGTGCATCAGTATCTTTAAGTGGGCTTAGTTTGTGTGTTACATTCTTAAGCCTATAACTAGTTACTTTTCTGCAACCGAACGTCGTAATTTGTCTCAATCTCTTCCATTATAACTGTTTCACCACACTTGAAGTGTTGGAACAGGATTAGAGAGAGTCAGAACTCGTTTGCTCCATTCGTGCGTCAATGTCTCAAATTAGACTCAGTTTGTTTGTTACATTCCTAGGCCTATAACTTCTGACCGTTTCGCAATCGGACCTCGTAATTTGACTCAATCTCTTCCATTAAATTGTTTCAACACATTTGAAGTGTTGGCACAAGATTCGGAACAGTCAGAACAAGTTTGCTCCATTCGTGCGCCAATGTCTCTATTTGGACTCAATTTGTGTCTTACAATCCTAAGCCTATAACTAATGACTTTTTAGCAATCGGACCTCAGAATTAGACTCAATCTCTTCTATTACAATTTTTTTAACACATTTAAAGTGTTGGAGCAGGATTCGTGTAATACCCTGAACTTTCGTTCTAGGGTATTACGGTAAATTAACAAAATAATGAAAACCTGAAACTTTTTCAGACTCTTATTATTATTTTTATTGTTTAATTTCATGCTTGAGTATGTGTATTTAGTTTGGTTTCATTCTGACAACTTTGAAAAAACCTGCTATTTTTGAAACTTGCTCTTTAGGGCTAAATTCTTGCTAAAAATAATGAACCATAACTTGCAGGGGACTTTTTCTTTCCCCAGCTAACATTCTAGAATTTTTATAAAAAATTTATTTTGTGGGCCCGAGACACCAAAAATATTCCTATTTTATCTTTATCAACTTACCTGTGAAATTTGGAAGCTTTTGTGAGACATAAAAACTCTAGTCGAAGATTTTGGGAGATTTTGACAAAAATAGTATTTTTATAATTTTTGAACTTTTCGATAATTCTTATATTTTTAAAAAATAATATTTAATTATATTCTATTTATTTAATAGGAGTGTGGGACCCGCGAATCACTTTTGGGTCATTCCGATGTCACTTGACACTTTTCCGGTGCTTTGAACGTTTTTTATAATTTTTATGTATTTAGACTACTTTTATGTGATTTGTAAGTATGACATATGTCAATATCTTATTGTATGGACTTTTAAATTATATAATATAGTTTGATTGAATTAATTTATAATTATTTGTGTTATGATTATTGGGTGGGCCCATATGGCTAATCTAGAAACCTTTTGGGCTTAATAATATTCTTAAATGAAGCCTATTGATGTGTATGGGCCTTGGGCCCATTCCTAACCCATTAATAGTGTAAAATATAAGTTTTTGAGGATTAAAAAAGTCATCCCTTTGATAGTTACGAATTTCAACAAAATAGAAACCCTAATCCTTCCCTAAACCTATTTATGAAAACCCTAAAGCTTTAGAAGCTTTCACAACCCAACTCCATTAAAGAATAGAGAAAGCTCCATTAACCTTCATCCGGGCACCGATCGCACTCGAGCAAGAAGGGAGAATTGATGGGGACTCCGATTTGAAGAACATACTCCGAGGAGAGGACGATCCGACGACTTTCAAATTTGAAGAAACTTTTGATTTTCATTAAAGTTCAATAAACCTTAAGGTAAGTGCGCTTGATCCATCCTATACTTGTTTTTCTTCAAGAGTTTATTTTTCTTTCATTAAGTAATGGTTGATACTCATTATAAATTAATTTCAATTATATTTACTTTATTCTTATTGGGTTGAGCTTTATTTTGGGCCACCATGATGGGTTTGGCCATGGTCTATTTTGTGCCTATAACGGATGACTATGTTCTTTATCATTTTTATTATATTTTTATAATTTAAATTTTTTATAATTATTTTTTTCTAAATACTCTATGAATCTATTTTTCAAAACCGTTTAGTTTGTATTTTTCTGATTTTTATTGATTAAGTTATGATTTTTCTAAGTTGTATGACTTTACCAAAAAACCCAGAATTTCAGATTTTATACGGTCCGATTCACTTGGGATTTCAATCTATATTTTTAACCTAAATATTTTTCTAATTATTTTTCATGGATACCTCTATCAATCTAGTTTCTAGAACCTTTGAGTTTATATTTTTCTGATTTGTATTGATTAAGTTATGATTTTTCAAACGTGCTGGACTTTTCTGTAAAACCCAGAATTCCAGATTTTACATGGTCCACTTCACTTGGGATTTCGATCTATATTTTTAACCTAAATATTTTTCTAATTATTTTTCATAGATACCTCTATCAATTTAGTTTCTAGAACCTTTGAGTTTGTATTTTTCCGATTTGTATTGATTAAGTTATGATTTTTTAAATATGATAGACTTTTCTGTAAAACCCAGAATCCCAGATTCTGTCCGACCCACTTCATTAAGGGTTTCGACCTATATTTTGAATCTAAATATTTTTCTATTTCTTTTTTCTAAATACCTCTGTAAATCTAGTTTCTATAACATTTGAGTTTATTTTTTTGATTTGTATTGATTAAGTTGTGATTTTTCAAATATGCGGGACTTTTCTGTAAAACCTAGAATCCCATATTCTGTCCGGCCCAATTAATTAAGAGTTTTGACCTATATTTTGAATCTGAATATTTTTTTATTTATTTTTCCTAAAAACCTCTGTGAATCTAGTTTTAAATCCATTGAGTTTATATTTTTCTAATTCATATTTATTTAGTTATGATTTTTATAATGCAGTATATTTTTTGTAAAAAAAAAACTTATTAATTGTTCGTGGTTCGGTCATGATTATTAACTATTAAAGTTTTAACCTTGTTGTTTGACTAAACCCTAGATGGTTTGACCTATACCTGTATGTATAGGGATCCCACCCATGTGTCTTGGATCTCTCATAAGGTTCGGCCAAGTGTCTTGGATCCCTCTTTAGGGTTCGACCTTGTGTCATGGATCCCTCATAGAGTTCGGCCATAGCGTATTGGATTCTCTTGCGATTTTCACTTATATTATTCATCGATGTTGATTGTGATATTTGGTCATGTCTTATTGACTATTATACTTAGATGGTTCGACCTATACTTATATGCATGGGGATCCCACCCATGTGTCTTGGATCCCTCATAGGGTTCGGCCAAGTGTCTTGGATCCCTCTTTAGGGTTCGACCTTGTGTCATGGATCCCTCATAGGATTTGGCCATGGTGTGTTGGATTGTCTTGTGATTTCCACTTATATTATTCATCCGTGTTGATCGTGACCTTCGGTGATTGTTACATATTATTCATGGTTAACCCTAATTCGTTCTCATATTATTACTCTTAATGATCATTGGTTTATTTTATATTTTTATTTAAATATTAAATACATGTGTGCCTATGTCATGTAACCCTAGTACATCTTGTTGTCATACTATGATCATCACGTCATTTCATATAAGGGGTGCATAAGGGAACAGGGTTGAAGTATATTATATACGTTTATATTGGTTTTATCAATTAATCAGGGTTCGGTACGCTAGGGTGAAAGGCCCCAGACGTTATTATATCCTACAGATGGGTCAATGAGACCGCTCCCAGTGCGGGAAGGAAATAGAGACCCTATGTGGTTATGGGTACTAGTTGCATTTGCATCCCGTACTCACTTGCATTCATCATCATATTCATGTTATCATTATTATCCGATTGAGATGCATACCTTGATTAAAAAAACTTGTATAGTATGATATCATACCATGCACACTGTTGTATTACTGGGCCTCGGCTCACGGTGCTACACCGATACCATTTTCAGATTTTGAGGAGCCGGATACGTGAGATAATTTTGAGGCAAAAGACTTCGGTGCATTCGAGGAGATCGGCGAGGATTTGGGAGTCGATCCCACACTTTAGAAGACTTTATTTTGATTGTTTTAAAACCTTACTTATTTATTTTTACGGACATGTAGTCCTATGATTGAGAGCATGTTCTCACCTCATTCTCTCCACATTTAGTTGATTGATTGAATTATATGAATTATAAATTATTTGAATTATTTGTTTCCTACATCTAGACTTTTTTTTTTACTTAGTGGGGTTTTCGAAAGAACCTTAGTAGTCTAATTGACCTAATTGGACCACTAGGGGACATTCATGGATCACCTCTAGGTTCGGGTACGGGTCGATCCATGGATTTTTGGGTCGTATTTGGGTATCCTGATTTGGGGCGTAACAATTCGGGACAGTAGGAACACGTTGGCTCCATTTGTGGGTCAATGTCTCTAATTGGACTCAGTTTGCGTGTTACATTCCTAAGCCTATAACTAATGACTTTTTAGCAACCGGACCTTGGAATTAGACTCAATCTCTTCTATTACAATTTTTTTAACACATTTAAAATGTTGGAATGGGATTCGGGATAGTAGGAACAAGTTTGCTCCATTCGTGGGTCAATGTCTCTAATTGGACTCAATTTGCGTGTTACATTCATAAGCTTATAACTAATGACTTTTTAGCAATCGGACCACGTAATTGGACTCAATGTCGTCCATTATAATTTTTTTAACACATTTGAAGTGTTGGAACAAGATTCGGGGCAGTCGGAACAAGTTTGCTCCATTCGTGCGTCAATGTCTCTAATTGGACTCAATTTGCGTGTTACATTCCTAAGCCTATATCTAATGACTTTTTACCTACCGGACCTCATAATTTGACTCTTTCTCGTCCGTCACAATTGTTTTAACACATTTGAAGTGTTGGAATAGGATTCGGGACAGTCGTAACAAGTTTGCTTCATTCGTGCGTCAATATCTCTAATTGGACTCAGTTTGTGTGTTACATTCCTAAGCCTATAACTAGTGACTTTTTGGCACCCAGACCTCGTAATTTGACTCAATATCTTCCATAATAGTTGTTCCAAAACATTTGATGTTTTGGAACAAGATTCGGGCAGTCAGAACATGTTTGCTGCATTCGTGCGTGTCTCTAATTGGGCACAGTTTGTGTGTTACACTCCTAAGCCGATAACTAATGACTTTTTAGTAACCGGACCTCGTAATTCGACTCAATCTCTTCCATTACAATTGTTTCAACACATTTGAAGTTTTGGAAAAGGATTCGGGATAGTCAGAACAAGTTTGTTCCGTTCGTGCGTCAGTGTCTTTAACTGGGCTTAGTTTGTGTGTTACATTCTTAAGCCTATAACTAGTTACTTTTATGCAACCGAACGTCGTAATTTGTCTCAATCTCTTCCATTATAATTGTTTCACCACACTTAAAGTGTTTGAATAAGATTAAAGTGAGTCAGAACTGGTTTGCTCCATTCGTGCGTCAATGTCTCAAATTGGACTCAGTTTGTGTGTTACATTCCTAGGCCTATAACTTCTGACCTTTTCGCAACCGGACCTCGTGATTTGACTCAATCTCTTCCATTACAATTATTTCAACACATTTGAAGTGTTGGAAAGCGATTCGAAACAGTCAGAACAAGTTTGCTCCATTCGTGCGTCAATGTCTCTATTTAGACTCAGTTTGTGACTTACATTCCTAAGCCTATAACTAATGACTTTTTAGCAACCAGACCTCGGAATTAGACTCAATCTCTTCTATTACAATTGTTTTAACACGTTTGACGTGTTGGAATAGGATTCGGGACAGTAGGAACAAGTTTACTCCATACGTGGGTCAATGTCTCTAATTGGACTCAATTTGCATGTTACATTCCTAAGCCTATAACTAATGACTTTTTAGCAACCGAACCTCGTAATTTGACTCAATCTCTTACATTATAATTTTTTTAACACATTTGAAGTGTCGGAACAAGTTTTGGGGCAATCAGAACAAGTTTGCTCCATTCGTGCCTCAATGTCTCTAATTGGACTCAGTTTGCGTGTTACATTCCTAAGCCTATAACTAATTACTTTTTAGCAACCGGACCTCGTAATTTCACTCAATCTCATCCCTCAAATTTTTTTAACACATTTGAAGTGTTGGAATAGGATTCGGGACAGTCGTAACAAGTTTGCTCCATTCGTGCGTCAATATCTCTAATTGGACTCAGTTTGTGTGTTACATTCCTAAGCCTATAACTAGTGACTTTTCGGCACCCAGACCTCGTAATTTGACTCAATATCTTCCATAATAGTTGTTCCAAAACATTTGAGGTTTTGGAACAAGATTCGGGTAGTCAGAACATGTTTACTGCAATCGTGCGTGTCTCGAATTGGGCACAGTTTGTGTGTTACATTCCTAAGCCTATAACTAGTAACTTTTTCGCAACCGGACCTCGTAATTTATCTCAATCTCTTCCATTATAATTGATTCACCACATTTGAAGTATTGGAACAAGATTAGGAAGAGTCGAAACTCGTTTGCTCCATTCGAGCGTCAATGTTCAAATTGGACTCAGTTTGTGTGTTACATTCCTAAGCCTATAACTAATGACTTTTTAGCAACCGGACCTCGTAATTGGACTCAATCTCTTCCATTATAATTTTTTTAACACATTTGAAGTGTTGGAACAAGATTTGGGGCAGTCGGAACAAGTTTGCTCCATTCGTGTGTCAATGTCTCTAATTGGACTCAGTTTGCGTGTTACATTCCTAAGCCTATAACTAATGACTTTTTAGCAACCGGACCTTGTAATTTCACTCAATCTCATCCATCACAATTGTTTTAACACATTTGAAGTGTTGGAATAGGATTCGGGGAAGTCGTAACAAGTTTGCTCCATTCGTGCGTCAATATCTCTAATTGGACTCAGTTTGTGTCTTACATTCCTAAGCCTATAACTAGTGAATTTTTGGCACCCAGACCTCATAATTTGACTCGATATCTTCAATAAACTTTTGAAGTTTTGGAATAAGATTCGGGCAGTCAAAACATGTTTGCTGCATTCGTGCGTGTCTCTAATTGGGCACAGTTTGTGTGTTACACTCCTAAACCAATAACAAATGACTTTTTAGTAATCGGACCTCATAATTTGACTCAATCTCTTCCATTACAATTGTTCGGGACAGTCGGAACAAGTTTGTTCCGTTCGTGCGTCAGTGTCTTTAACTAGGCTTAGTTTGCGTGTTACATTCCTAAGCCTATAACTAGTGACTATTTGGCTATCGGACCTCGTAATTTGACTCAATATCTTCCATAATAGTTGTTTCAAAACATTTGAAGTGTTGGAACAAGATTCGGGCAGTCTGAACAAGTTTGCTCCATTCGTGCGTCAATGTCTCTAATTGGGCACAGTTTGTGTGTTACATTCCTAAGCCTATATGTAGTCTTTTTCGTAATCTGACCACGGAATTTGTCTCAATCTCTTCAATTAGAATTTTTTCACCACACTTGAAGTGTTGCAACAAGATTAGGGAGGGTCGGAATTCGTTTGCTTCATTCGTGCGTCAATGTCTTTAATTGGACTCAGTTTGTCTGTTGCATTCCTAAGCCTATAACTTGTGACCTTTTCGCAATCGGACCTCGTTATTTGACTCAATCTCTTAAATTACAATTGTTTCAACACATTTGAAGTGTTGGAACAAGATTCAGAACAGTCAGAACAAGTTTGCTCCATTCGTGCGTCAATGTCTCTAGTTGGACTCGGTTTGTGTCTTACATTCCTAAGCCTATAACTAGGGAATTTTTCACAACCGGACCTCGTAATTTGTCCTAGTCTCTTTTCATTACAATTGTTTCCACACATTTGAAGTGTTGGAACAAGATTCGAGGCAGTCAGAACAAGTTTGCTCCATTCGTGCGTCAATGTCCCTAATTGGACTCAGTTTGCGTGTTACATTCCTAAGCCTATAACTAATGACTTTTTAGCAACCGAACCTTGTAATTAGACTCAATATCTTCTATTACAATTGTTTTAACACATTTGAAGTGTTGGCACAGGATTCGGGACAGTTGGAACATGTTTTCTCCATTCGAGGGTCAATGTCTCTAATTGGACTCAGTTTGTGTGTTACATTCCTAGGCCTATAACTAGTGACCTTTTCATAACCTGACCTCTTAATTAGACTCAATATCTTCTATAATAATGGTTTCAACAGATTTGATGTGTTGGAATAGGATTCGGGCAGTCGGAACAAGTTTACTGCATTCGTGCATCAATGTCTCTAATTGGACTCAGTTTGTGTGTTACATTCCTAAGCCTATAACTAATGACTTTTTAGCAACCGGACATCGGAATTAGACTCAATCTCTTCTATTACAATTGTTTTAACACATTTGAAGTGTTGGAATAGGATTCGGGACAGTAGGAACAAGTTTGCTCCATTCGTGGGTCAATGTCTCTAATTGGACTCAGTTTGCGTGTTACATTCCTAAGCCTATAACTAATGACTTTTTAGCAGCCGGACCTTGTAATTAGACTCAATCGCTTCCATTATAATTTTTTTACCACATTTGAAGTGTTGGAATAGGATTCGGGACAGTCGGAACAAGTTTGCTCCATTCGTGCGTCAATGTCTCTAGTTGGACTCAGTTTGTGTCATACATTCGTAAGCCTATAACTAGTGACTTCTTTGCCACCGGACCTTGTATCTTATCTCAATCTCTTCTATTATAATAGTTTCAACACATTTGAAGTAGTGGAACAAGATTCGGATCAGTCGGAACAAGTTTGCTCCATTCGTGCGTCAATGTCTCTAATTTGGCTCAATTTGCGTGTTACATTCCTAAGTCTATAACTAATGACTTTTTAGCAACCGGAACTTATAATTAGACTCGATCTCTTCCATCACAATTGTTTTAACACATTTGAAGTGTTAGAATAAGATTCGGAACAATCAGAACAAGTTTTTTCTCCATTCGTACGTCAATGGCTCTAATCGGACTCAATTTGTGTGTCACATTTCTAAGCCTATAACTAGTCACTTTTTGGCACCTAGCCTCGTAATTTGGCTCAATATCTTCCATAATAGTTGTTTCAAAACATTTGACGTGTTGAACAAGATTCGGACAATCGGAACATGTTCGCTCCATTCGTACGTGTCTCTAATTGGGCACAGTTTGTGTGTTACATTCCTAAGCCTATAACTAGTTACTTTTCCTCAATCGGACCTCGTAATTTGTCTCAATCTCTTCCATTATAATTGTGCCACCACACTTGAAGTGTTGGAACAAGATTATGGAGAGTCAGAACTCATTTGCTCCATTCATGCGTCAATGCCTCAAATTGGACTCAGTTTGAGTGTTACATTCCTAAGCCTATAACTAGTGAATTTTTGCAACCGGACCTCATAATTTGTCTCAATCTCTTCCATTACAATTGTTTTAACATATTTGATGTTGTGGAACAAGATTCGGGACAGTCGGAACAAGTTTGCTCCATTCGTGCGTCAATGTCTCTAGTTGGACTCAGTTTGTGTCTTACATTCCTAAGCCTATAACTAGTGACTTCTTCGCCACCGGACCTCGTAACTTCTCTCAATCTCTTCTATCACAATAGTTTCAACACATTTGAAGTGTTGGAACAAGATTAGGGGCAGTCGAAACAAGTTTGCTCTATTCGTGCGTCAATGTCTCTAATTGGACTCAGTTTGCGTGTTACATTCCTAAGGCTATAACTTATGACGTTTTAGCAACCGGACCTCGTAATTTGACTCAATCTTTTCCATTGTTTTAACACATTTGAATTGATGAAATAAGATTCGGGACAGTCGGAACAAGTTTACTCCATTCGTGCGTCAATGTCTCTAATTGGACTCAGTTTGTGTCTTACATTCCTTTGCCTATAACTAGTGACTTTTTGGCAACCAGACCTCATAATATGACTCAATATCTTTCATAATAGTTGTTCCAAAACAGTTGACGTGTTGGAACAAAATTCGGGCAGTCGGAACATGTTTGCTCCATTCGTGCATGTCTCTAATTGGGCACAGTTTGTGTGTTACATTCCTAAGCCTATAAGTTGTTACTTTTTCACAACCGGACCTCGTAATTTGTCTCAATCTCTTCCATTATAATTGTTTCACCACACTTGAAATGTTGGAACAAGATTAGGGAGAGTCGTTACTCGTTTGCTCTATTCGTGCGTCAATGCCTCAAATTGGACTCAGTTTGAGTGTTACATTCCTAAGCCTATAACCAGTGAATTTTTCGCAACTGGACCTCGTAATTTGACTCAATCTCTTCAATTACGATTGTTTCAACACATTTGATGTTGTGGAACAAGATTCGGGACAGTCGGAACAAGTTTGCTCCATTCGTGCGTCAATGTCTCTAGTTGGACTCAGTTTGTGTCTTACATTCCTAAGCCTGTAACTAGTGACTTCTTCACCACCGGACCTCGTAACTTGTGTCAATCTCTTCTATTGCAATAGTTTCAACACATTTGAAGTGTTGGAACAAGATTCGGGGCAGTCGAAACAAGTTTGCTCCATTCGTGCGTCAATGTCTCTAATTGGACTCAGTTTGTGTGTTACATTTCTAAGCCTATAACTAATGACTTTTTAGCAACTGGACCTCGTAATTAGACTCAATCTCTTCCATTACAATTGTTTTAACACATTTGAAGTGTTGGAATAGGATTTGGGAGTCTCTAATTGGACTCAATTTGTGTTTTACATTCCTAAGCCTATGAAAGTAGGATTTTTCCACGTCGTTGATTACAGAAACCCTATTTCCAACAAAATTTGTAGTTATCCGAGACTTAATTCCTGCAAAAATAGCAATTCTCGCACAGTAGAAGTATGTCGGATGTCGGATCCGCACTCAGAGTTAGGGTCAGTGCAATAAGGAACATAGAATATCAAAAAAATGCCAAAAAATCATGGTGAGGTGAGAAGGGTGGTACAGAAAAGGGTGATTTTGAAACACAAATTTTGGAGAGAGAAGCTAACATGAATTACCAAAAAAAAGCAAAAGAAATAATATAAGACAAGAACTTGCATTTAAATAACAACTTTATTAATTATCAATGATTTCTTACAAAAATCAAACTAAATTCAAACATAAAACTAGAAAGCAATAAAAATTTAGACAAAAGAAGGGTGGAGATGGAGAGAGAAAAATGAAGAGTTAGAGAGAGAGTAAATTAGAAAAAACTCTAGGGAGAGAAATTATTGGTGTAGAGAGAGAAAAGAACTAATCTTAGAGAGAGAGAAAGATGGTAGGAGAGAAAAAGAGATTAGGATCTAGAGAGATTAACTAGAGAGAGAAAAAGATATTAAGAGATCTAGAGAGTGAAAATTGAGTTTTTAGAGAGAGAAAGTTGAGAATATTACCATGGTGGATTGCTTGGAGGTTGGCGAGATCAGCCACGATTGAATGGCCAACATCATTTTGAGTTTGGCCAAGAGAACATGATCTACAAAGATGAGGATTTGCAGATCTAGAGTTGTCGGATGTGCACGAGCTGTGTCGCCCACAGGAGTTGCAAAGAGAGAGAACACTGTTGTGGTGGAGCTTGGGAGCGTGGGGAAATAAAGAAAGGAGAGCTCCCTGGTTCTTGATGACTTTAAAGGCAGTGGCCGATGGTGCAAGGCGCTGGCTGCAAAGGGGTTGCAGGTGCACTGGTGGTGGTTGGAGGCATTAGGAGATTGATGAAGGCAGCGGCAATGGTGGTGCTGGAGTGGGGACGTGAATGGTTGGTTGCAAACCTGGGGAGCTGCTCTAATGGAGGTAAGAAAATGCCCCTCCCTTCATCTACTCATCTCCTCTTCTACCTCTTCTTTTTTTTTCTTTTTTTTGAACCTTTGCTAGTTTTGCCGGAGTTGCAGACCTGCAACTCTGGCAGTGGAGATTTGTGTGAGAGATAGCAGCTGGAGAGAGGAGGTTGCAGGTCGGTGGGGGAGATGAGGAAAGGGAGGCGATGCAGTTAATGTTGGTGGTTGTTGGGCAGACCGTCTGCAACCAGTTTCAGATGGTGGTTGTGGCTGTTATGGTGGTCGGCTGCAACCCAGCAAGTGGAGAGAGTGAAGACGGTGGAGGTGGTGGTGCAGCACACGGTTCTTGCTGCAGCAACACCGTGAATGGAAGCTGAGGTAAGGAGGAGGTGCAGATCACCTCCTCTCTTCTTCTTGTTCTTCTCCCTCCCCTTTTTTCTCTTTTTTTCTTCTTTTCTTTGGAGGAAACGGTGCAGAAGATGAGAAGGATGAGGGCGGCTGAGATCTGGATTGAGAGGGGTGAGAGCTGAATGGAATGAGGGAGAGAGAAGAGAAGAGAGAGAGGCGTGAATGGGAATGGCAACAGGCGGTGATGGAGAGGAGGGGGGGCGATAGGGCTGTTCTCCAAGAGTGGAGGGACGTGGTGGAGAATGGAAAAAAATTGAAGAGGGTCTCTCTTCCCCTATTCTTTTCCATTTATCCCCCCCTCTCTTAGTTTAGGGTTTTTGTGAGGAAGAGGAGACCATGAGATGAGTTCTCCTCATTCCATGTAAAGCATATGGGCCCCCCTTCTCTCTAAGAAATAAAATTTTTTTTTTCAAGAGAGTCTTCATTCTCTTATATATATATTTCATTTTTTGACTTTTCTCTCCTTTCCTATGTATGCCCCCCACATCTTGTGTACTCATCGTGTGTGTCATTTTGACGCCCACACACTCGCAAGCATTTTTAGCGGTCCCACCCTGGTTAACGTCTCACCCTACCATAGTGCTCCATCAATGCGAAAAATTCTCGTGCCAACTAACATGTTGCTCCTTAGGTTTTGCCCTGCTTCACATCTTGGCCCACTCAACATCTTGGACCACCCTAGCTGATCGTGGGGTGCTCAATCTCTATTGTTCCCACCTCATTTTTACGTGTATAGAACCAATTAATTCTCTTAACGACCTCTCCCAAAATAGCCCTTCAATGAGTACTGATCGTCATTGATTACCACCTCATGTGATGTGGCGCTCATACTACATGTTCCAGAATTATCTCCCTGATGTGTGCCCAACACTTCCCAGCTGATTGCTAGCGTTCATATTATCTCTACTAAGACATGTCACCTAGCCTTTGGCCTAGGTGATCAAAAATTTGATCATTGTGGTCCATGGTCACGGTCTCACCCTTCTTTGCTAACTTGATCCTTTCTGTGGCTTTTGATTATCCATCGGCTAGTTCTATCATAAAAAAAAAACTTGGATAGTGTCCAGTTTTAAACTTTCCTTGATCTCTGCTTTCGGATTTAGTGGTCCACCCACTTGATTCACTGGGCCGGTTTACTAGTCCGGTTCTTTGGGCTTACTCTGTGATTGTCTGGCCTGACCCGTACTTTGCTTATATCTTCTTGTATTAGCTTGCTGGCTCTTTAAGTACTGATATTAAGCTTTTGTAGTTGATCGTGGGCCCACAAGTCTCGAGAATCACCTGATCGGGTTTCCCGTAAGAGAAAAGTACGTAATGAGACTTAATCAGAACGACTTTATATCTAGACTTCTGAAAATGTGTTTAATGCATGCAAATATACCATTTCGTCCAGAAAAGTGCGTTCTACTCAACAGAAGAGACTCTTACGTAGAAAAGTAGATAAATAGAGCATTTTACGTAGGAGGGTGCGATAACGCTAAAAGGATAATTGCTTAAAATAATTACTTTTTTAACGAATATTAGCCTACAACTAGTTACTTTTTTGCAACCGGACCTCGTAATTTGTCTCAATCTCTTCCATTATAATTGTTTCACCACAGTTGAAGTGTTGGAAAAAGATTAGGGAGAGTCAGAACTCATGTGCTCAATTCGTGTGTTAATGTCTCAAATTGGACTCAGTTTGCGAGTTACATTCCTCAGCCTATAACTAATGACTTTTTAGTAACCGGACCTCGTAATTTGAATCAATCTCTCCCATTATAATTCTTTTAACACATTTGAAGTGTTAGAAAGAGATTCGGGGCTGTCGGAACA
Organism: Euptelea pleiosperma; assembly: GCA_035048495.1. NCBI lineage: Eukaryota > Viridiplantae > Streptophyta > Magnoliopsida > Ranunculales > Eupteleaceae > Euptelea > Euptelea pleiosperma. The sequence continues at coordinate 891,259 of CM068548.1, forward strand.
AGTTTGCTCCATTCCTAAGCCTATCACTAGTGAATTTTTCGCAACCGGACCTCGTAATTCAACTCAATCTCTTCCACTACAATTGTTTCAATACATTTGATGTGTTGGAACAAGATTTGGGACAGTCGGAACAAGTTTGCTCCATTCGTGCATCAATGTCTCTAGTTGGACTCAATTTGTGTCATACATTCCTACACCTATAACTAGTGACTTTTTCGCAATCGAACCTCGTAACTTGACTCAATCTCTTCTATTACAATTGTTTCTACATATTTGATGTGTTGGAACAAGATTCAAGGCAGTCAGAACAAGTTTGCTCCATTCATGCGTCAATGTCTCAATTGGACTCAGTTTGAGTGTTACATTCCTAAGCCTATAACTAATGACTTTTTAGTAATCGGACCCCGTAATTTGACTCAATCTCTTCCATTACAATTGTTTCAACACATCTGAAATGTTAGAACAGGATTCGGGACGGTACGAACACGTTTGCTCCATTCGTGGGCCAATGTCTCTAATTGGACTCAGTTTGTGTGTTACATTCCTAAGCCTATAACTAGAGACTTTTTAGTAACCGGACCTCGTAATTTGACTCAATCTCTTCCATTACAATTGTTTCAACACATTTGATGTTATGGAACAAGATTCGGGACAGTCGGAACAAGTTTGCTCCATTCGTGCGTCAATGTCTCTACTTGGACTCAGTTTGTGTCTTACATTCCTAAGCCTATAACTAGTGACTTCTTCGCCACCGGACCTCGTAACTTGTCTCAATCTCTTCTATTATGATAGTTTCAACACATTTGAAGTATTGGAACAAGATTCGGGGCAGTCGAAATAAGTTTGCTCCATTCGTGCGTCAATGTCTCTAATTGGACTCAATTTGCGCATTACATTCCTAAGCCCATAACTAAGGACTTTTTAGCAGCCGGACCTCGTAATTAGACTCAATCTCTTCCATTACAATTGTTTTAATACATTTGAAGTGTTGGAATAGGATTCGGGACAGTCGGAACAAGTTCACTCCATTCGTGCTTCAATGTCTCTAATTGGACTTAGTTTTTGTGTTACATTCCTAAGCCTATAACTAGTGACTTTATGGCAACCATACCTCGTAATATGACTCAATATCTTCCATAATAGTTGTTCCAAAACATTTGAAGTGTTGGAACAAGATTCAGGCAGTCGGAACAAGTTTGCCCCATTTGTGCGTCAATGTCTCTAATTGGGCACAGTTTCTGTGTTACATTCCTAAGCCTACAACTAGTTACTTTTTCGCAACCGGACCTCGTAATTTGTCTCAATCTCTTCCATTATAATTGATTCACCACAATTGAAGTGATGGAAAAAGATTAAGGAGAGTCAGAACTCATTTGCTCAATTCGTGTGTCAATGTCTCTAATTGGACTCAGTTTGCGAGTTACATTCCTAAGCCTATAACTAATGAATTTTTAGTAACCGGACCTTGTAATCATCTCAATCTCCCCATTATAATTGTTTTAACACATTTGAAGTGTTAGAAAGAGATTCGGGGCTATCGGAACAAGTTTGCTCCATTCCTAAGCCTATAACTAGTGAATTTTTCGCAATCGGACCTCGTAATTTGACTCAATCTCTTCCACTACAATTGTTTCAACACATTTGATGTGTTGGAACAAGATTTGGGACAGTCAGAACAAGTTTGCTCCTGAAACTTGGGTTTTTCCGTGTCGTTGGTTACGGAAACCCTAATCTCAACACATTTGTAAAATCTGAGTCTAATGCTGCAAAATATAACAATTCTTTGCACAGTGGTATGTCGGATATCGTATCCGCACTCGGGGTTAGGGAATGCAAATCAAGAACAACAATAAATGAAAAATGCTTAGAAAAATTGATGGGGGTGAGAAGGATGGAAGTAATTTAAAAATACTTCATTTGTGGAAAGATCATTAACACCTAATAACATTAATCACTCATAATGAGACCAAAACAAAAACAAATGCACAAACAAAACTAAATTTATTCAGAACTTCATGGGAAAATTCGTACAATAGCTAAAACTAAATTGGAATTAAAAAGCAATAAACAAACTACTTGCTTAAACTATAAAAGGAGAGAAAAGGAGAGAAAAGAAGAGAGAGAGAGGATTTAAGAGAGAGAAAACATTATTAAAGAGAGATATCTTAGAGAGAGAAAACCATACCTAGAGAGAGAAAGTTTCTAGTGAGAGAAAACATAAAATCTAGACTGACCTAGAGAGAGAAAAAAAAGGAGAGAGAGAATAGCGATATGAAGAGAATAGGTAGAGAGAGAAAGGGAGAGATTTTACCTAGAACCTACCTTGATCGGCCATGGTAAAAAAGCTCGGGCAAGTAGTTGATGGTGTTTGGTCGGCTGGAGAGATGATGGTGGTGGAGCCCGAGAACATGAGAGAGAGAATTACCGCCATGAGAGTAGAAGATGGTGATGTAGATGTTGCAGTCTATATCAAACACCTACGACTTCCTCCTCTTCCTCTTCTTTCTTTTCTCCATTTTTCTTTGTTTACAAATAGAGGAGAAGTTGGGGAAAGAGACAACCTTACCGGGGTTTGAGGAGAGGGGTGCTTGGTTGGAGATGTAGCTGGCAGTGCAACGGTGGTGGGAAGAATCCAGCAAGGTGTTATTGGTGGTGGAGTCTAGCAGTGGCAAGATTGAAGGCGAGGTTTCTAGTACGTCTAGTGGAGGAGATGACAGTGGCGCAGGTTTCACTAGTGAACCAGTGAAGGAAGAGGAGTAGGGGCTTGATATTGAAGGAGATCACGGCCAAACTGTGAGTGGTGGTGCTTGCTGGCGGTGGTGGAAGACGTCGGAGAAAGGGGCTGCGACCTGCTTGTGCTGTTGTTGCAGGTCACCAGCAGGTGAAGGAGAGGATTGGTCGTCCACTGTGTGTGGTAAGGGGAGGAGATGGAGGGCAGCAGCATGACTTGAGGGTGGTGAAGGGGGAGGTTGAAGACCGGCCGGCCGGAGTCTCTGGTTTTGGCCGGAGTTGCAAACCTGCAACTCCGGCATTGATTAAAGAAGGAGAAGAAGAGGATGGATGACCGTCCAAGAGAGGGGAGGACGATGGTGAGGGTTGCACTATCGTGCTTGCTGCTAGAGCAGTTGCCGGCCCTATTTACAAGAAGAAGAAGAAGAAGAAGAAGAAGAAGAAGAAGAAGAAGAAGATGAAGAACCAGTTCGCCGGAGAAGAGAAGGGAGAAGAAGAAGAGGAAAAAGAGAAAGTGGAGAAAGAAGGAGGAGAAGGTGGAAAACATGGGGGGAAGGTTTTGGGGAGAGAAAGGAGAAGAAATGAGGGGTTTTATATATATATATATATTTTATTTCAAAAATTCCCATTTTCCATTAGAGGAAAGTGGGAGCTTTTAAAAGGAGAAGAGAAGGGTTCGTTGGAACCCTAATCCCCCTCCTATCTCTTTCTCTCCTTCCCCAAACCGTTCCCTACGTTTTCCTCTCCTTCTTCTCCTTTTTCTTCTTTCTCTTCTTCTTCTTCTTCTTCTTCTCTTCTTCTTCTTCTTCTTCTTCATTCCGGCCGGAGTTGCAGAACTCCGGCCGCCTCCTTCTTCTCTTCTTCTTTTGCTTTCTTCTTCTTCTTCTCCTTCATCTAAAGCTCTCCCCCTCCGTCTGTGCGCAGCAGAGCTTGCTGCCACGGGCAGCACCGTTTTCTTCACATTTTTGCACACCAGAGTTGCGGCCTGCAACTCCAGTCACCACGTCACAAACCCCCTCTCCTTCTTCCCTTATCCTTCTTCTCTTCCTCCTCTCCTCCTCCTCTTCTTCTTCTTCTGCTTCCTCTTCTGCTCCTTCCTCTTCTGCTGCCCGTGCTCTTCCACGTTGCAGATCATTGCATCTCACCCCACACCAGCCAACAACCGTTAGCACCTCCGGGCTCCTCCCTTGCAGCCCACCGAACTGAAACCACCGTGGCCAGCAACTAACGGCCTCCATTGCAGCCCACCTGCAACGCCCTCATCTTCTCCCACTCAAGAGCACCTCCATCTCCATTGATAAGGAACCAACAGCCACCGTGATATTCGCTCAAAAGTGCTTATTTTAAGCAATTATCCTTTTAGCGCTATTGCATTCTCCTACGTTAAAATACTCTATTTATCTACTTTTCTACGTAAGAGTCTTTTGTGTTGCGTAGAACACACTTTTCTGGACGAAATGGTATATTTGCATGCATTAAACACATTTTCGGAAGTCTAGACATGTAGTTATTCTGATAAAGTCTCATTACGCGCTTCTTCTGTCGCAGGAAACCCCGATGGGACAATTCTCGAGACTTGCGAGCCCACATCGATCAGGAAAGCCCATTATCAAAGCTTAAAGAGCCCACATGCTATGACTAAAAGATATGGGCCAACTATGGGCTGAATAGGAGGACCAAAAAGCCAGCCCAAAGAACGAAAAGAACAGGAGAGCCAATGACCAAGAGATGGACCAAAGCGTTTAAAGCCACATGAGTCAACAAGGAATGATAGTCTACTCTACTGGAGAAGCGTGAGGATGGTCACAGTGAAGACCAGGGTTCCAGACCCTCTGCCAATACTTTTCTCCATTTTTTTTATACTTTCTCTCTCATCTCTTCTTATTCTCTCTCTCTCTTCATCTCTCGATCCTCGAATCTACTGACCCAACCCCAGAACTCCTACCCTTCGGCTCTATCTCATCTCCCTTAGCTTTCTGACCGTTGGATCTTCCATCGGACCATTGGATCTTCAATCGGACCGTTGGATCTCTCTAGATCCGTCGATCTACCAATCTGGGTCCCAATCAAGTCACCATCCATCCGATCGCCATCAGACCGTCTGTCACATCATCTTGTGAGACAATGGACATCATAAATCCATGTGGGCCAGTAGCTGGGCCCATCATCATCGACCCGCTGTCCAACCAGTTAGTGGACCCCGTGAATTTCCAAAGAATTTTAATTAAATTTCAAAAAAATGGGGGGTCCACTAATTGGGGAGATTCCCCATAGAAAAGTAGATTTTTACTTAAAAAAAAAAATATATTTTTTTTTATTTTCAAAAATACCCTATTTCCATTAAAGAAAATAGGGAGCTTTATAAGAGGAGGGAGAAGGGTTCATTCGAACCCTAATCCCCCTCCAATCTCTTCCTCTCTTTCCCAAACTAGTTCCCCCAAGTTTTCCCCTTCGTTTTTTCCGCTTCTTCTTCTTCTTCTTCTTCTTCTTCGTTTCCCACCGGAGTTGCAGGCCTGCAACTCCGGCCGTTAGCATCTGCTCCTTGCTGTCAAAAAATAGCACCACCTCCATCTCCGTCGTCGGCGTGCAGCACAGCACCTCCATTCTCACCGCCTTCTTCTTCTTCTTCTTCTTCTTCTCTTCTTCCCTTCTACCGTTAGCTCGCCGGACTGGTTCGTCTTCTCCGGCGAAATCTTCCTGTCACACCACCAGCAGCCACCTCTCCTCCCTTCTTCCCCCTTCTCTTCCTCTTCTTTCTCCTCTCATCGCTCCTGTCCGCCATTAGCGCCACTGCCTGCTGGCACCATTCCCTGGCGTACCACCACATCCAGAACCGCCGTTAGCGCACTCCACCACCACCTCATTCCAGCAATCTCTGATCTCCACTTGTTCTTGCACGCCTCCATCACCATCTCACCTTCTCGGTTTCACCTCTCCTTTCTTTCTCTTGCTGCCTCCACCTCCATTAATACCACCAAGAACCGCAACCTGCTGGTCCATTGACGCTGCGCTTCACGACCCTGCAACTAACAGTTGGGTCCGCACCTCCACCTGCATGTGCTGCCCTCTCTCCTCCACCTGTTGATCGCCTTCCTCAGTTGTTGCTTCCTCTTCACCGTCCAATGAAGCGACATGCAACTTTCGGTTGCTGGTTTGAGAAGAATGGAGAGAACCTAGTCATTTTTACTTACCAAGTTTCTTGCTGGCCGAGCCAATAAGAAAACTCCATTACTGGGCTACTCCTCACGACCTCTACAACCAACAGCTTGATCTTGCTCTCCCCTTGCAAGTTCCTCCGGGCACCCATGCAAGCCACCAAGGGCCGATCCTCTAGGGTAAGTTCATCAAGGTGATCTCTCTCTATAAAGTTATCTTCTTCTCTCTCTAAACTTTTTCTCTTTATCTTTCTCTAGACTTCCCCATCCACTTCTCTCTCTAAAAAGTCTTACTTTCTTGACATTTTCTCTCTCTAGAATTAGTTTTTTTTTCTCCTATTCTTAAATTCTCTCTCTAGGTTTCGATTAAGCTTTCCTTAATTCATCTCTCTCCATCCATTTCTCTCTCTAAAAATCCCTTTTATTTTCTCTATCTAAAGTCTCCCTCTTTAATTAGTTTTTTTTTTTTATCAGCAGTATTTGAATCTCGATTATATGCATTGTAGACAATTCTGATTTAATAAAGAATTTTGATTATGAGTTTTGTTTGGATTATTAAGTTCTCATTCCTATTTTGATCAATATTGTTAATGTGCACAGTTCTGTTAAAAATCCAATCAAGATTATTTTAAATCTCACCCCACCATTCTAGCAATTTCTGTGTTCAAATGTGTTCTTGTTTGTGCTGATCCGACTAATCCTGAGTGCGGACGATATCCGATACGAGCCACTGTGTAAGTCTGCATTTTTGCAGATTAAGTGAACCAAATCGGAGGAAATTACAAATATTGTTGAACTTTAGGGTTTCCGTAATCAACGACGCGGAAAAATCCTACTTTCAAATGGCGCTGCTGCCGCTCGGGTGTTCGGGAGTGCGAAAAAGGACGTAAAGACGGAATTGGAAAGTTGCTGAAGTGAAAAGCTGCTCAATTTGGCCAACCCGACCTTTTCGGGAAACTTTCTATTTTTTTGTTTTTGTTGATTTTTAGCAGTTTTTAAATTACTATTTTTAATGCCTCGGAAGGCCAAGTGCAATTTGTAATAATTTAGGAATTTTACTGCTCTCCATATACCTGCTAGATCTTGTTTTAAGGTTTTTTAGAAACTCTAGATTAAGTGAAAAATACCAAAAAAAATAATAAAATCAAAATTCAAAAAAATTAGGGTTTTATATTCTGCCGATTTTAGAAATCACCAATCAAGGATTTGCGATTTTTGGAAAGATTCCAAAATCTTGAAACTCTGCTTAATAAGGGTTTCCCCTCTTAGAAGTTTCTTCTTTAGAAGAATTTCTATCTTTAGAAATCTTTCGAATTTGGAAAAGTCTGCAAAAGGAAACACCCCAAATCTAGCAGAATTTCAATTTTGGGAAATTTCCCAAAATTATAAGGGATCTCGCAATCAAATCTTTCTTGGAAGATCTCCACAGTTCGGAAAACTTTCCAATCTAGGTATTTTCCAATCTGGGAATTCCTAAATTTTAACCCATCTCGAATTTGAAAACTAATTCAAAAACTTGCCTAAATCTAGTGCTTGTTCAGTGAACCCTAAAAAGGCAAGGATCTTCCAAATAGAATCCCACATACCTAGACCGTGCGATCTAACTGTTTTTGCAGGAACACGATCCAGTGTGGGTAGGGAGCGAAAGCTCAAAGAGGTGGAGTCGGGCCCAAGCCCATTAGGATACCCCTCTCTAACCCATGGAGGCGACCCCGTGGCGTGGCCCACGGGAGGTAAGTCCCTATCCTCGCCTTGAGTGCGATACAGAGTAATTTGGGTGAATCATTGCCGCATGTCTATTTGTTTTCTAGCAACAACTTATTCGACTTGCGTGGCGTGGCCGTTAATCAATCAACTCTAAGAGAGCAGACCCAGCTCCAAATTGAAACTGGTGGGATTTCATCACCCACCTCATCATTCCAACTGATTTGATCCCAAGGCTACATTTAATTAAAAAGAATCAAGAAGTAGAGCCAATTAGCCCGGTGTTAGAGGAAAAATCCACGCAAAGCGAACCCGCTTAACATCCAATCGAAATAAGACCACGAGCGCGGGTCCCTGTTGTCTAACACACCCATAAGTCCCTGCTACTCAAGTACACTGAGCTCGACGTGGCATCTTGGACTATTCGGCGGTTAGTTATGTGTGGACTAGGAACACGCACCAACCCTAGCTTAACCCGAGGGAACACTCTTCTTATCCACTTGACCAATCCGGTTAGTCTGGGACGTACTTAAGTCAGCCATTGTGCCGCACGTCTGTCTAGGCTTCGGATTGCCTTGTGGTTAACTAGAGTTAGTACTAAAGGATTCGCTCTGAAGAGTGTAGCCTGGTGAGAACCTCTGAGTGCAGAACAGTTAGTCCGGCAGTTAAAAGATAAACCAGTGGTCCGCCCACTGTCATAATCTACTCTAGCCCCAAAACTAACAAAGATAATTCCTAAAATATATCTTGATTGCTTAGAATAGGATTATCTGTGCTTGGTGTGCATCATTTAGGATAGTGTTCCTCTCTGGCAACTTTTTGCCAAGTATAGAGCTTGCCTCATTCGCGTATGCCCGTTTGGAATCGTCCGAACAAGCGCTTGATTCGATTTGAGAATCACGTCCCTACAGTGGATCCTCCACTGAATTCTTCCCCATCTCTTTCCCCACCCGCCTCCCCCAGTACTACTACCTTTGTAGTCATGGCAGTCGAACGACCTCTTATCGAGACGTTCGCCCCTATCTCTGCGAATCCGCCCACTTGCATTATTCTCCCACCTACTACGGCGGTACAGTTTGAGATCAGACCGCAGACGATCCAAATGCTGCCTACCTTTTGTGGTCTCCCAAGAGAAGACCCATATTCCCATATTAGGGAATTCCAACATGTCATCCTACTTTTCAAGAATCAGAACCTTGATGATGACAATGTCCGTCTGCGAGTTTTCCCATTCTCGCTCAAAGACCGAGCCTCAGATTGGCTCTACTCCTTACCCGCTGATTCAATCAGTAGTTGGAAAGAGTTGGTGGGCAAATTCATGTCTAAATTCTACCCCATGACTCGGACCAACCAAATGAAGCAACTCATCCAGGACTTTCGACAGAAGTCCGATGAGAAATTTTTTGAAGCGTGAGATAGATTCGAAGACTACCTGACTAAGTGTCCCCACCATAGCATCGACAAGGGCAATCTTGTCCACGTCTTCTACAAGGGACTTACTGATGAGTCTCGGACCATGGTAGAGTCAATGTGCCAAGGAAAATTCCTACACCAAACTCCGACCGATGCATACAAATTCTTGGGAGAGTTAGGAGAAAACTCTCAACATTGGACGACTGACTCAGAGTTTAGTCGAACCACTTCGGTCCAAAGGACAACCAAGGGACATGATGCTACAGCTGATACTGAGCTTCGATCAGTTATTCAAGAGTTGAGCAAGTCAGTCTCGGCACTGGCTGTGTCTGTACAAAAGCCTACTCAACAATCTACCCCAGTCATGCATGTAGGACACGAGAGCCCTATGGAATCCTGTACCCTTTGTCTGCAACCATCCCATACTACTGAGCATTGTCCTTTGAATGAAGGATGGTCTAATCCTCTTCAGGAAGAAGTTTGTGCTTTCAGCACATACAAACCACCCACTCAGAACTCGTATAGTCAATCTTATCATCCTGACACGAAAAATCACCCTAACTTCTCTTGGAGGCCTCAGTCTACTCAACCACAAGCTCAACCTCCACGTCAGCCTCCGAGTATGTATCCTCCTGGGTTCAATCAACCCAATAGGCAATTCAATCAGGGACAATACCAGCAGAGTCAGTACCCATCTACTCAAAACCAGCAGTTCCAACAGGCTCAATACTCTGGACAACAGAGCACATTTCAGAATCAGCAAAGAGTTCCCCAGAACTTTCAGAACCAACAGATTGTCCCAACTAATTTTCCCGCCTATAACTATAATACCCCGATGAGCTCGAGTCGGGAATTGGTGCCTCAGCTCCTATTAGCTGCCCCCCAACAGTTGGCCCCCAAACCCGGTATCGAGGACCTTCTAGCTCAACTCATTACTCAATCTATGCAACACCTAGAACAACAGCAACAGCAATCCATGCTTCGTCTAGAGCAACGCTTAGGTAACCTGGAAGCTGAGAAAGCTAAAGGCATCTTCCCTAGCCAACCCATCGCTAACCCAAAAGGAAATGCCAAAGGAGCAGTATATGAGATCGATTCCCAATCTTAAAGCCAGAATGAGAACTATCAAGGGGAGGTGCAAGCTGTAACCACCCTACGATCTGAAAAAACTGTCGACATGGGAGTCCAACCACCGCCAGTGCCATCTCCGGCACCCATCACTCGCACAGAGGAAACTAGTCCTAATCCTACCTCTGCTTCTTCTACCTCTGCACCAACATCAGATATCCCTGTGCAGAAATCCAAGGCTAAAGACAAATCCATTTGTAGAGTAAAGCCTCCCTTCCCGGACAGACTTGTCCAAGATAAGCGGGATCAACAATTCTCAGAGATCTTAGACGTCTTTAAAGACGTCCAGATCAATATCCCATTCCTTTCTGCTATCAAGCAAATCCCCTCCTATGCTAAATTCCTCAAGGACTTGTGCACAATTAAGCGGCGTACGCATGTACCCAAAGCTGCCTTCTTGGCCGAAAAAGCTACCGCGTTCATTCAACGCAACAGTGTGATCAAACACAAGGATCCAGGTAGCCCAACTGTCCAATGCGACATTGGAGACAACTTTAGCTGCACTGCCTTGCTAGATTTAGGGGCTAGCGTTAACCTCATACCATTCTCGGTATATCAGTAGTTAGGACTGAAAGATATGAAGCCTACCAATGTCACCCTGAAATTGGCTGATCAGTCCATCAAGATTCCAAGAAGAATCATTGAAGATGTCCTAGTAAAAGTTGCTGACTTTTATTATCCTGTGGACTTTATCATTCTAGACACCGAGCCGTGTCAGGATAACCGGATTCCGGTCATCTTAGGCTGTCCATTCCTTGCCACCGCGAACGCACACATCGGGTGCCGGGACGGAAACATGTCCATTGCTTTCGGAAACCTCAAAGCTGAGGTCAATATCTTTCGTCTAATGCAACAAGATGCCGATCGCGAAGTGACCGATGAAATGTGTGCCGTTGAGAGTCTAATCCCGGACTCCACCGAAGATATTCTTAAGCAGTGTCTAGAACACTTTGAAGCTGACTTTGCAACAGAGTCAGCCATTTCTGATCTCAATGATCTTTTGGAAACTGCTCCACTGATAGAGATCTCCGCTCCACTCATTGAGTTCGAGCCTCTGATAACCATGGCCAGAGAACCCATCCTTTCTTTTACTACTGAAGTCAAACCTCTTCAATCCGTGTCTTCTGTGACACCTACTTTAACTCCATCTGCTCCAACATTGGAGCTCAAGCAACTTCCAACAGATCTTTCCTATGCCTATCTTGGTCCCAAGGAAACCTACCCTGTCATTATTGCTTCCGCTTTGTCTGAGAGTGAACGTAAGAAACTTCTCGAGCTGCTCAACGAGCACAAATCTGCGATAGGTTGGACTATAGATGATATTCGTGGCATACACCCCTTGGTATGCCAACATCACATCTATCTCGAGGATGAATCCAAAACCTCTCGAGAACACCAGAGGAGGTTGAACCCCGTCTTGAAGGATGTAGTCCGGGACGAGGTCCTTAAACTGTTAGATGCGGGTATCATTTACCCCATCTCCGATAGCAAATGGGTGAGTCCTATTCATGTTGTCCCTAAAAAGGTAGGATTCACAGTTGTGGAAAATGAGAACAAGGAAATGGTCACCCAGCGCCTGAAGAAAGGGTGGAGAGTCTGCATCGATTACCGACGACTCAACACCAACACTAGGAACGACCATTTTCCTTTACCCTTCATAGACCAGATGTTGGAGAGACTAGCAGGTCACTCCTATTACTGCTTCCTTGATGGTTACTCAGGGTATAATCAAATACCCATCGCCCCTGAGGATCACGAGAAGACAACTTTCACCTGTCCCTTTGGCACTTTTGCCTACAAGCGCATGTCCTTTGGCCTCTGCAATGCACCCGCGACCTTTCAAAGGTGTATGATGAGCATACTCTCTGACATGGTGGAAGAATTCCTCGAAGTCTTTATGGATGACTTCTCAATTTTTGGGTCATCCTTTGATGACTGTCTGAACCATCTAGGGCTTGTACTTCAACGCTGTCAGGACAAGCAACTTGTCCTCAATTGGGAGAAATGCCACTTCATGGTGACGAAGGGCATTGTTCTGGGACATGTCATTTCCCATCAGGGCATTGAGGTCGACAAAGCTAAAATCGATATCATCTCGACCTTGCCTACTCCTAAGTCTGTGCGTGACATCCGGTCCTTTTTGGGACACGGAGGATTCTATAGGCGATTCATCAAGGACTTCTCTCAAATCGCTCGACCTCTGTCCCATCTTCTAGCTAAAGATAGTCCTTTCGACTTTAATGCTGACTGTGTCAAGGCATTTGAGCGTCTCAAATCTGAGCTCACTACTGCGCCCATTATCCGTCCCCCGGATTGGACTCTACCTTTCGAGGTAATGTGCGATGCTTCTGACTACGCGTTAGGCGCTGTTCTAGGGCAGAGAGTTGACAAAAGGTCACACGTGATCTACTACGTGAGCAAAACTCTTAACTCTGCCCAAATGAATTACTCCACCACTGAGAAAGAACTCCCGGCGGTAGTCTTCGCCCTTGATAAATTCTGTCAATACCTCTTAGCCACTAAGGTGGTAGTGTACACTGATCATGCAGCCCTTCGTTATCTCATGTCGAAACAGGAAACCATGCCTCGATTAATTCGATGGATTCTCTTACTGCAGGAATTCGACCTCGAGATTAAGGATAAGAAAGGAACTGAGAATGTAGTGGCTGATCACTTGTCTAGAATGACTTTAGAGTCATCCTTCGACACCCAGCCCATCACTAAGACCTTTCCCGACGAACAACTGTTCGCCATCTCCGTTCATCCATGGTATGCTGACATTGTCAACTACCTTGTCACCGAAGAAATGCCTTCACACTGGTCAAAACAGGACAAAAGCCAATTCCTAGCAAGAGTTAAGTACTACTCTTGGGATGACCCTTATTTATATACCATTTGAAAGTAAGGTTTTTTCCGCGTCGTTGGTTACGGAAACCCTAACTTCAACACATTTGTAATTTGATCCGAATTTTAATCCTGCAAAATATGAGCTTTTGTATAGGGATTCGTGTCGGATGTCGATCCGCACTCGGGATTAGTCGGATTAGCGCAATGGGGAACATGAAATAACAAAATTTCTACAGAAATTTAATGAAATTTGCTCATGAATACGGCGAGGTGAGATTGGTGGATAGATCGGATTAAAATATGCTTTGATTTAGAGAGAGAGCCATGAAATTAATAACCTAACTAATGCAAAATTGCAAAATCATAATAACCAACATTGAAATCATCCATTAATCTAATAAAATTGTCAATTACATAACTTCTGAAATAAATATGCCAAGAAGAAAGCTAATCTATAAAGCATTCGTAAAGGAATAGAGAGATAAGGTCTAGAGAGAGAAAGTGAGAGAAGACCTAAAATGACCTAGAGAGAGAAAGAGAGAACTATTCTAGAGAGAAAAAAAATAGAAAAGAGAGTAGAGAGAGAAAGACTGAGAGATTACGTGAATACCTTGGCACCCACCCATGAAGAGATCGGCCAAAGAGGTTGAGGTCGTGGTGTGTCACCGGTGGCTTGAGGAGGATGATTACAGCACCATGAATGGTGCTGTTGTGAAGATCTTCAACTGTGGCAAAGGAAGATGGTGAGGACTTGATCACGTCTGCAAGAGGGGGAGTGGTGGTGCTCCGGTAAGAGTTGCAGGTCTTACCGGTGGCTGTCACAGGTGAGATGGTGTGGTGGTTGTGCTGGAACATGGAGATCGGCAGGCTGTGATGGAGGTAGAGGTGCTGCCCACAGGTGCAGGCGGTGTGCAGCTAGCTGTGGAGGAAGGGAGGCGCTAGGGGCAGCGGTGACTTCAGCGGTATGCTCACGGGAAGGATAAGAAGAAGATAACGGCCTGCAAGTGTTGCAGGCCGTGATGTGGTGGCTGGCGATGGAGGGGCAGCTTGCTCCTTGGTGAAGCGTTGGAGGGGACGTGCAGATGGTTTCAGCTTTGAGGCTGCAATGGTGGAGGTTGCAGGCGGAGGTTGCAGGTGGAAATGGAGTAGCTTACAGCTTCTCCTTTTTGTAGCGTGATGGGGAGATGGCCGTGATCTGATGCACGGTTGCAGGAGTGCCTAAAGTGCAGGCAGAAGAAGGAGAAAGAGGAGAAGGAAATGGAGAGGAAGAAGGGGAGATGGCCGGAGTTGCAGACCTGCAACTCCGGCGACAACTTGATGAAGAAGACGGTGATAGAGGAGGAGGCAGCACGGTTCTGGTGTTGCTGTCCGGGCAGCAAGAAGAAGAAGAAGAAGAAGAAGAAGGAGAGAGAAGTAAGAAGAAGGGAAGAACGTGGGGAGACGGCCGGAGTTGCTGCTGCAACTCCGGTGAGGACGTGAAAGAGAAGATGAAGAAGAAGATGGCGAAGCGGGAGGAGAAACGGCCAAGAGAAGGGAAGAAAAGGGGCAGGATCTTTTTGGGGAAGGAGAGGAGAAGAAAAGAGGGGGATTAGGGTTCGAACGAACCCCTCTCCTTCTCCTTTTAAAGCTCCCTATTTCCATTAATGGAAATAGGGTATTGTTTGAAAATAAAAAATATGAAATTTTTTTTTTTTTATGTAAAACATCACTTTTCTTTGGGGAATCTCCCCATTTAATGGACCCCCCATTTTTTAAAATTTAATTAAAATTATTTGGAAATTCACGGGGTCCACTAACTGGTCGGACAGCGGGTCGATGATGATGGGCCCGGCTACTGGCCCACATGGATTGATGATGTCCATCGTCTCACAAGATGATGTGACAGACAGTCTGATGGCGATCGGATGGATGGTGACTTGATTGGGACCCAGATTGGTAGATCGACGGATCTAGAGAGATCCAACGGTCCGATTGAAGATCTAACGGTCCGATGGAAGATCCAACGGTCAGAAAGCTAAGGGAGATGAGACAGAGCCGATGGGCAGGAGTTCTGGGGTTAGGTCAGTAGATTCGAGGACCGAGAGATGAAGAGAGAGAGAGAATAAGGAGAGATGAGAGAGAAAGTATCAGAAAATAGAGAGAAAAGCACTGGCGGAGGGTCTGGAACCCTGGTCTTCACTGTGACCATCCTCACGCTTCTTCAGTAGAGTCGACTATCATTCTTTGCTGACTCATGTGGCTTTAAACGCTTTGGTCCGTCTCTTGGTCATTGGCTCTCCTGCTCTCTTCGTTCTTTGGGCTGGCTTTTTGGTCCTCTTATTCAGCCCATATTTGGCCCATATCTTCTAGTCATAGCATGTCGGCTCTTTAAGCTTTGATAATGGGCGTTCATGATCGATTTGGGCCCACAAGTGATATTCGCTCAAAAGTGCTTATTTTAAGCACTTATCCTGTTAGCGTTATCGCACTCTCCTACGTAAAACTGCTCTAATTATCCACTTTTCTACGTAAGAGTCTATCTCATTGCGTTAAACACACTTTTCTGGACGAAATGGTATATTTGCATGCATTAAACACATTTTCGGAAGTCTAAATATTAAGCCGTTCTGATAAAGTCTCATTACGCGCTTCTTCTATCGCAGGAAACCCCGATGGGACGATTTTCGAGACTTGTGGGCCCAAATCGATCATGAAAGCCCATTATCAAAGCTTAACAAGCCCACATGCTATAACTAGAAGATATGGGCCAAATATGGGCTGAATAAGAGGACCAAAAAGCCGGCCCAAAGAACGAAGAGAGTAGGAGAGCCAATGACCAAGAGACGGACCAAAGCGTTTAAAGCCACATGAGTCAGCAAAGAATGATGGTCGACTCTACTGGAGAAGCGTGAGGATGGTCACAGTGAAGACCAGGGTTCCAGACCCTCCGCCAGTGCTTTTTTCCATTTTTTTTGATACTTTTTCTCTCATCTCTCCTTATTCTCTCTCTCTCTTCATCTCTCGATCCTCGAATCTACTGACCTAACCCCAGAACTCCTGCCTATCAGCTCTATCTCATCTCCCTTAGCTTTCTGACCGTTGGATCTTCCATCGGACCGTTGGATCTTCAATCGGACCGTTGGATCTCTCTAGATCCGTCGATCTACCAATCTGGGTCCCAATCAAGTCACCATCCATCCGATCGCCTTCAGAATGCCTATCACATCATCTTGTGAGACGATGGACATCATCAGTCCATGTGGGCCAGTAGCCGGGCCCATCAGCATCGACCCGCTGTCCGACCAGTTAGTGGACCCCGCGAATTTCAAAAATAATTTTAATTAAATGGGAGGTCCACTAATTGGGGAGATTCCCCATAGAAAAGTAGGTTTTTACTTAAAAATAAAAAAAAAATAAAAATAAAAAAAAAATAAAAATAAAAAAAAAATAAAAAAATATTTTTTATTTTCAAAAAAATACCCTATTTCCATTAATGGAAATAAGGAGCTTTATAAGATGAGGGAGAAGGGTTCGTTCGAACCCTAATCCCCCCCCTTTCTCTTCCATTCTCTCCCCCAACTCGTTGGCCCCATCTTCCTCCTCCTTTTCTCTTCTCTCCCATTTCTTTTTCTTCTTCTTCTCCTTGTTACTTCATCTCCGGCGAGCCACCACCGGACTGGTTCGTCGGCTCCCCCAGCTTCTCCTTCTTCTCCTCCTCGTTCTTCTTCTTCTTGATATTGCTGCATCTTCACGACCTGCAACACTAAGTTGCAGGTCTGCTACCTCAGCCCTCCATTCACGGCCTGCTGTACAAGCCCAAGCACCTGCAACAACTCCGGTAAAACAAAAAAAAAAAAAAAAAAAAAAACCAGAAAAGAAGAAGAGAAAAGAAGAAGATAAGAAGAGCAGAGGAGAGGATCTACCCTACCTGGTTTCCGCCCCTGCTCCTCCCCGTTTTTGCAAGAAAAACGCCAAACCGTCACCCCCATTAACGCCCCACCGGAGTTGCAGCCTGCAACTCCGGTCACCACGTCACCAACTCCACCGCCTGCTCCTTCATCTTCTCCTCCTCCTCCCCAGCACGCCACAGCCTGCGTCTTTACCTCGCCCAGCAACTCCTCCTTGGTCCATCCTCTTATATTCACGATCTGCCTCTCCTCCACTGGACGAACCAGCAAACCACGTTGCTGCACTTTCAATGTGTGGGAGCAAATCCTCCAGCCGTTTCACGCCAGGCCACCGTGCTGCCCACTTGCAGCCACCTCATCTGCATCCTTCCACACCGTCAACAGGACTTCAACTTGCTGCCCTTCTCTGCTAGTGTGCTAGCTGTATACCTGCTGGTGCGCCTTCTTCTATCTCCTTGTGACTAAGCCGAACCAGCAACTCTCCACGTCATCGCCCTCTCCTCTTGCTCCTCTCTCACTATAGTTCGTCCTCACCTCTCCTCACCAAGCCGCAGGCGAGCGACTTGGCTGCCTCTCTAGCCGTTACCAATCTCATTCACTCTCCTTGGGGCATGCTCATCCTCCGGGCAACCACTCCTTCTCCGATAAGCAAAAGAAGGTGAGTTTTTTCTCTCTTTCTCTTTCTCTCTCTATCTCTCTTTTGTTTCTCTCTAGAAACCTCTAGATCTCACTTTCTCTCTTTAAAATCTACATTTTCTTACTTTTTCTCTCTCTAGATTTGATTTTCTCTCTCATCTCTCTTATGTCTCTCTCTAGTTTAGGTTTTGTTTATGTGCTTTCTAGTTAAAGTTGGCCGTTTTGATAATATTTTGCTTAAAAATTTGTAAGGCTCGTACTTTGATTTAAGAAATAAAATTGGGTTCATTTTGGAATTTTAGTGTTTAAATTCGGATATTTGATGCATATGATTGTTTCTAATTCTTGGTAGTTTCTCTCTCTAAAATCACAACAAATAATGTTTTAAAGACCATTTCAATCACCACTCTCACCCCACCATCATTCGCATCAATTTCTATGGAAAAATCTGTCATTTTATGTTCTTATTTGCGCTAATCCGACTAATCCCGAGTGCGGATCGACATCCGACACGAATCCCTATACAGATCTAAAATTTTACAAGATTTAAGAATCGGATCAATTTACAAATGTGTTGAAGCTAGGGTCGTTCTCTCAACGACAGAAAAAGCCTACTTTCAACAAGTCTCGAGAATCATCCCATCGGGGTTTCCTGCGACAGAAGAAGCGCGTAATGAGACTTTATCAGAACGGCTTAATATCTAGACTTCCGAAAATGTGTTTAATGCATGCAAATATACCATTTCGTCCAGAAAAGTGTGTTCTACGCAACAGAAGAGACTATTACGTAGAAAAGTAGATAAATAGAGTATTTTACGTAGGAGAATGCAATAACGCTAAAAGGATAATTGCTTAAAATAAGCACTTTTGAGCGAATATCAATACTGTCCTGACCAGATCATTCGTCTCTGTGTACCTGAGTCGGACCAACTCAAAATCTTGTCCTCGTGTCATGACCAACCTTGTGGTGGTCATTTCAGCACTAAGAAGACTGCAGAAAAAGTCCTGCAATGCGGATTCTACTGGCCTACACTATTTAAAGATGCCCATATCTACTGCAAAACCTGTCCTAATTGCCAGCATCTAGGCCGCATCTCCCAGAGGAACATGATGCCCCTCACTCCCATCCAGGCCGATGAAATATTTGACATCTGGGGCATCAACTTCATGGGCCCCTTTCCCGTTTCCTATCGTTTTGAGTACATTCTCCTTGCGGTAGACTATGTATCCAAATGGATAGAAGCCATTCCCACCAAGACCAATGACCACAAAGTGGTGGTCAAATTCCTAAAGGAGTTCATCTTCGCCCAATTCGGTGCCCCTAAGGCCATCATTAGTGATGGGGGCACCCATTTCTGCAATAGGACATTCGAGAAATTAATGAAAAAGTATGGGGTAACCCACAAGGTTGCCCTAGCTTATCATCCGCAGACTAGTGGTCAAGTGGAGGTTTCTAATCGTCAGATCAAGCAGATCTTGGAGAAAATGGTCAATACCACACGTAAAGACTGGTCTACTCGTCTCACTAATGCTTTATGGGCATACAGAACCGCCTACAAGACCCCACTCAATATGTCTGAAAGTAGGGTTTTTCCGCGTCGTTGGTACGGAAACCCTAACTTCAACACATTTTTAATTTATCCGAGACATTTAACCTGTAAAATGAGCAGTTTTGCATAGTGGCTCGTGTCGGATGTCGATCCGCACTCGGTATTAGTCGGGTTAGCGCAATAATGAACATAAAATGACAGAAAATTTGCAGAGAATGGACATAATTTTATTCAAATCAACTTCATTCAATCGAACATGTCTCTTACACTCAAGTTAAAATAACTAAATTATAAAGCATAAAAAAAAAACAAACTAGAGAGAGAAAGAGAGAACTAGAGAGAGAAAGTGGTTTTTAGAGGAAGAAAATAAATCTAGATAGATGAAGGTAGGTAGAGAGAGAAAGAGGAAGTGAGATGAAAGCTAAGTAGAGAGAGAAAAATGGAAGAAACTAGAGAGAGAATGGTGGAGAGAGAGTTAGAGAGAGAAAATGAAGTGGAGAGAGAAAAAGAAAGATTTTGGAGAGAAAGAAGATTAATGAGGGAAGATAGAAGATCACCTTTCAAGAACTTACCAATGGCAAAGGATCACCATGTTGGATCGGCAAATGGGGTGGTCGAGCACGGCGAGGAGATCCAGCCAAGTGATTGGTTGTAGGTAGTGCACGTGATGCATTATGAGGAGGCTACAGTAGCACGTGGAAGGACAAGGCTGGTGGTTGGCTTCAAGGTTTGCAGCGATGTGCAAGATAGGTGGCAGCAAGCGCAACCCTTAGACCAACGAATCAGGCTATGAAGATGGACGGGGGGTGCATGGTGGTGTGTTCTGCAAGAGGTGGCCGGATCTCTGTGGTTGTTGCAGCAGGTGGAAGGCAACAGAACGTTGCAGGCCGTCCAAGCGTGGAGATGCACGTTGGTGAAGAATGGTGAAGAGTTCACCAGCATGTCAGAACGGTGGTGCGTTTTAGAGTGGAATTGGCCGGCTTCAACCCCGGAAACACATGAGGAAGGGAGGAGACTGTGGTGGGGAGCACGCACGGGTGGACAGAAGTAGCAGGAGCACGCGGTGGTGCGTGCACAGCTGTAGTAGGCGGAGAAACGGTGCACGCAGGCAATGGTGGTTTGGTGGAGACGTTGAAGGAAGAGGGAGGCGTCCCTCTTGTGGCTGGTGGCAGCAGGTGAAGAAGAAGACGGCGGCTTGTGGAGGCGCACCAGCAAGTTGGAGGTTTAACAGTGGTAGCCAAGGGTGGACAAACGTACAGCAGGTGGCCGGAGTTGCAGGCGGACCTGCAACTCAAGCGTGGTGGAGGCGGTACCGTTGGTACAGCGTCAAGAGAAGGAGGACGCGTTCGTGCTGCACGCAGCAATAGGGAGCGCAGGCGAGAGGAGGGAGAAGGAGCAGAAGAGGAAGAAGAAGAAGAAGAAGAAGGAGGACTGGACTGGTGGGGGGGGCGCTGCCGGCCGGAGTTGCAGGCTGCAACTCTGGTAGAAAATGAAAAAAAACGAAAATAGAAACAAGAAAAATGAGAAGAAGAAAAAGAAGAAGAAGAAGAAGAAGAGGAAGAAGAAGAAGAAGAAGAAGGAGGAGGAGGAGAACGAGGACCAGATGGCCGGAGTTGCTGCCTGCAACTCCGGCGAAGATGGAGGAGGAAGAAGAAGAAGAAAAGAAGAAAAAAGAAGAAAGAAGAAGGCGAAAACGTGGGCAGAAGATTAGGGGAAGGAGAGGAGAAGAGGGGAGAGGGATTAGGGTTCGAACGAACCCCTATCCTTCTCCTTTTAAAGCTTCCCTATTTCCTTTAATGGAAATAGGGGATTTTTTGAATAAAAAAAATAAGAAAAATAATTTTTAAATATTTTTTTTTTTTTTTTTTTTTTTTAAGTAAAAACCTACTTTTCTATGGGGAATCTCTTCAATTAGTGGACCCCCCATTTAATTAAAATTATTTTTTTGAAATTCGCGGGGTCCACTAACTGGTCGGACAGCGGGTCGATGATGATGGGCCCGGCTACTGGCCCACATGGACTGATGATGTCCATCGTCTCACAAGATGATGTGACAGGCATTCTGAAGGCGATCGGATGGATAGTGACTTGATTGGGACCCAGATTGGTAGATCGACGGATCTAGAGAGATCCAACGGTCCGATTGAAGATCTAACGGTCCGATGGAAGATCCAACGGTCAGAAAGCTAAGGGAGATGAGATAGAGCCGATGGGTAGGAGTTCTGGGGTTAGGTCAGTAGATTCGAGGATCGAGAGATGAAGAGAGAGAGAGAATAAGAAGAGATGAGAGAAAAAGTATCAAAAAAATGGAAAAAAGCACTGGCGGAGGGTCTGGAAGCCTGGTCTTCACTGTGACCATCCTCACGCTTCTCCAGTAGAGTCGACTATCATTCCTTGCTGACTCATGTGGCTTTAAACGCTTTGGTCCGTCTCTTGGTCATTGGCTCTCCTGCTCTCTTCGTTCTTTGGGCCGGCTTTTTGGTCCTCTTATTCAGCCCATATTTGGCCCATATCTTCTAGTCATAGCATGTGGGCTCTTTAAGCTTTGATAATGGGCTTTCATGATCGATTTGGGCCCACAAGTCTCGAGAATCGTCCCATCGGGGTTTCCTGCTACAGAAGAAGCGCGTAATGAGACTCTATCAGAATGACTTCATATCTAGACTTCCGAAAATGTGTTTAATGCATGCAAATATACCATTTCGTCCAGAAAAGTGTGTTCTACGCAACACAAGAGACTCTTACGTAGAAAAGTAGATAAATAGAGTATTTTTACGTAGGAGAATGCGATAACGCTAAAAGGATAATTACTTAAAATAAGCACTTTTGAGCGAATATCAATGTCTCCCTATCGTCTCGTCTTTGGGAAACCCTGTCATCTACCGGTAGAGATTGAACATCGTGCCCTGTGGGCCATTAAGAAACTCAACTTCGACCTCGACTCTGCAGGGGAGGAGCGAAAACTTCAAATGAATGAGTTAGAAGAAATCAGAAATGATGCCTACAACTTATAAAGAATTATAAAGCAAAAATGAAGTGGATACATGACAAGAGCATCCTCAGGAAAGAGTTCCATCCAGGACAGAAGGTCCTTCTTTATAATTCTCGTCTCCATCTCTTCCCTGGGAAACTGAAATCTAGGTGGACCGGTCCTTATACGGTCACAGCAGTCACACCCTTTGGGGCAATCACTATTGAGGATCCCAAGGATCACTCCTCATTCCAGGTCAATGGTCAGCGTCTTAAACAGTTCCATGAACTTGACGTATTGCTCATTCAGACTTTTGAGATTGATCTCATCGATCCTGCCTATGTCGACTGATGATCCACTCAGTCTCCTGAGCTCCAACTTGGTTGGGGGTGCCTGTCACCCCGTCATGTCTGGCTAAAGACGTAAAACTTAGCGCTTTCGGAAAGGCAATTCCGGTATTCCTAGAGTACATGAGTCTCATGCATTTGTTATTACTGTGATATCTCTGGAAATGCAGGTACATTCATTCTTTCGATCATCAGATACCACACACTGTCGAGTTTCTGCCGACTTGGTAACATCCTCCCTGAACCTTTGCATCATCATCACTGATTTTTCATCATTTTATGTCCCGGTCATGAGCACCGAGGACGGTGCTGTATTTTGGTTGGGGGTGGGGTATTTACCAAAACTCATGTCTTCATTTTGATAAAAAAAAAAAAAAAAAAAACTTTTTATTTTTGGGGTGATTTCCGATCTTCTCCAAAAGTTTTCTAGAATTTCAAAAAATGTGTCAAATACCCTGACTTTGATTAGCTAAAAACCTTCGTTAAGTCAGTATTGAGGATGTCAAATTTTGTTTAAAGTTAGCGTTGAGTCAAGTCAAGCGTGAATACAGTAGGTTTGAAAACTCAGAAAAACTCATATTCGGCACAATTGTACACTATCAATATCAGAGTCACCCTAAGTTTAGAAATTCTGGAGATTCTGTGAGAATAATTGTGGAGACCTAACCCAGTGAGCTTTCGAGCCTTTAATAAATTCAGAGTGTTATACAACAATTCTGAGTCACAAGATGACTCACTATTCTTCATGCCCGCAATATTCGTTGAGAGATCTCATTATCTTTTGCTTCGATCATAAAACTCGGAACGACATCAACATTGGATTACTACGACAGAACCTTCTCTATATCCAGTCAAGACAGTATACATGATAGTGCAAACCCTAGAAAATGATTTAGGCCATTTTTTTCTGAACCATTCAACCTTTTTACTCACCTGAATTATACTTCACTAGAAACCCCTTGAACCTTTCTATAAAAGCCTTTTATTTGCAAACCCATCAACCTAAAATCCAGTCCAGCTACGAAACATGACTGGCTACCCTTATTTTGAGATGGACAAAAGAATAACTGATGTGGGTGTACCGTGAAAAGAAAAGTAAAGAAGAAGAATCAAAAGGAAAAGAAAGTGGTTCAAGCTGAAAACGAAATATGAAAAGAAAGTATGAAGAAGAGCTGAAAAGAAATTGAGCAGTCTCAGAAATATCAAGAAAAAGAGAAAAATACGAAAAAAGGAAAAAGAACCAGATAATGGTGTTACGCCGCTGGAAAAATTCAAGAAAATGGCAATATCCTCTCAAGATCTTTGAAATCCTGTATACCTTTGAAGTTTCCTCTTTAGAAGAATTTCTATCTTTAGAAATCTTCCGAATTTGGAAAAGTCTGCAAAAGGAAACACCCCAAATCTAGCAGAATTTCAATTTTGGAAAATTTTCCAAAATTGTAAGGGATCTCGCAATCAAATCTTTCTTGGAAGATCTTCATAGTTCGGGAAACTTTCCCATCTAGGTATTTTCCATCTGGAAATTCCTAAATTTTAACCCATCTCGAACTTGGAAATTAATTCAAAAACTTGCCTAAATCCAGTGCTTGTTCTGTGAACCCTAAAAAAGGCAAGGATCTTCCAAATAGAATCCCAAATACCTAGACCGTGCGATCTAACTGTTTCTGCAGGAACACGATCCAGTGTGGGTAGGGAGCGAGAGCTCAAAGAGGTGGAGTCGGGCCCAAGCCCATTAGGATACCCCTCTCTAACCCACGGAGGCGACCCCGTGGCGTGGCCCACGGGAGGTAAGTCCCTATCCTCGCCTTGAGTGCGATACAGAGTAATTTGGGTGAATCATTGCCGCATGTCTATTTGTTTTCTAGCAACAACTTATTCGACTTGCGTGGCGTGGCCGTTAATCAATCAACTCTAAGAGAGCAGACCCAGCTCCAAATTGAAACTGCTGGGATTTCATCACCCACCTCATCATTCCAACTGATTTGATCCCAAGGCTCCATTTAATTAAAAAGAATCAAGAAGTAGAGCCAATTAGCCCGGTGTTCGAGGAAAAATCCACACAAAGCGAACCCGCTTAACATCCAATCGAAATAAGACCACGAGCGCGGATCCCTGTTGTCTAACACACCCATAAGTCCCTGCTACTCAAGTACACTGAGCTCGACGTGGCATCTTGGACTATTCGGCGGATAGTTGCGTGTGGACTAGGAACACACATCAACCCTAGCTTAACCCGAGGGAACACTCTTCTTATACACTTGACCAATCCGGTTAGTCTGGGACGTACTTAAGTCAGCCATTGTGCCGCACGTCTGTCTAGGCTTCGGATTGCCTTGTTGTTAACTAGAGCTAGTACTAAAGGATTCGCTCTGAAGAGTGTAGCCTGGTGAGAACCTCTGAGTGCAAAACAGTTAGTCCGGCGGTTAAAAGATAAACCAGTGGTCCGCCCACTGTCATAATCTACTCTAGCCCCAAAACTAACAAAGATAATTCCTAAAATATATCCTGATTGCTTAGAATAGGATTATCTGTGCTTGGTGTGCATCATTTAAGATAGTGTTCCTCTCTGGCAACTTTTTGCCAAGTATAGAGCTTGCCTCATTCGCGTATGCCCGTTTGGAATCGCCCGAACAAGCGCTTGGTTCGATCTGAGAATCACGTCCCTACAGTGGATCCTCCACTGAATTCTTCCCCATCTCTTTCCCCACCCGCCTCCCCCAGTTCTACTACCTTTGTAGTCATGGCAGTCGAACGACCTCTTATCGAGACGTTCGCTCCTATCTCTGCCAATCCACCCATTTGCATTGTTCTCCCACCTACTACGGCGGTACAATTTGAGATCAGGCCGCAGATGATCCAAATGCTGCCTACCTTTCGTGGTCTCCCAAGAGAAGACCCATATTCCCATATTAGGGAATTCCAACATGTCATCCTACTTTTCAAGAATCAGAACCTCGATGATGACAATGTCCATCTGCGAGTTTTTCCATTCTCGCTCAAAGACCGAGCCTCAGATTGGCTATACTCCTTACCCGCTGATTCAATCAGCAGTTGGAAAGAGTTGGTGGGCAAATTCATGTCTAAATTCTACCCCATGACTCTGACCAACCAAATGAAGCAACTCATCCAGGACTTTCGACAGAAGTCCGATGAGAAATTTTTTGAAGCATGGGATAGATTCCAAGACTACCTGACTAAGTGTCCCCACCATAGCATCGACAAGGGAAATCTTGTCCACATCTTCTATAAGGGACTTACTGATGAGTCCAGGACCATGGTAGAGTCAATGTGCCAAGGTAAATTCCTGCACCAAACTCCGACCGATGCATACAAATTCTTGGGAGAGTTAGGAGAAAACTCTCAACATTGGACGACTGACTCAGAGTTCAGTCGAACCACTTCGGTCCAAAGGACAACCAAGGGACATGATGCTACAGCCGATACTGAGCTTCGATCAGTCATTCAAGAGTTGAGCAAGTCAGTCTCGGCACTGGCTGTGTCTGTACAAAAGCCTACTCAACAATCTACCCCAGTCATGCATGTGGGACACGAGAGCCCTATGGAATCCTGTACCCTCTATCTGCAATTCTCCCATACTACTGAGCATTGTCCCTTGAATGAAGGATGGTCTAATCCTCTTCAGGAAGAAGTTTGTGCTTTCAGCACATACAAACCACCCACTCAGAACTCGTATAGTCAATCTTATCATCCGGACACGAGAAACCACCCTAACTTCTCTTGGAGGCCTCAGTCTACTCAACCACAAGCTCAACCTCCGCGTCAGTTTATTTTTTCAACAAGCATTAATGATGTTCAAATTGGGTGTTTTGTTTAAATCCCAAAAAAAAAAAAAAAAAAAAAACCTCCGCGTCAGCCTAAGGGCATGTATCCTCCTGGGTTCAATCAACCCAATAGGCAATTCAATCAGGGACAATACCAGCAGAATCAGTACCCATCTAATCAGAACCAGCAGTTCCATCAGGGTCAATACTCTGGACAACAGAGCACATTTCAGAATCAGCAAAGAGTTCCCCAACAGTCGGTCCCCAAACCCGGTATCGAGGACCTTCTAGCTCAACTCATTACTCAATCTATGCAACACCTAGAGCAACAGCAACAGCAATCCATGCTTCGTCTAGAGCAACGCTTAGGTAACCTGGAAGCTGAGAAAGCTAAAGGCATCTTCCCTAGCCAACCCATCGCTAACCCAAAAGGAAATGCCAAAGGAGCAGTATATGAGATCGGTTCCCAATCTCAAAGCCAGAATGAGAATTGTCAAGGGGAGGTGCAAGCTGTAACCACCCTACGATCTGGAAAAACTGTGGACATGGGAGTCCAACCACCACCGGTGCCATCTCCAGCACCCATCACTCGCACCGTGGAAACTAGTCCAAATCCTACCTCTGCTTCTTCTACCTCTGCACCAACATCAGATATCCCTGTGCAGAAATCTAAGGCTAAAGACAAATCCATTTGTCGAGTAAAGCCTCCCTTCCCGGACAGACTTGTCCAAGATAAGCGGGATCAACAATTCTCTGAGATCTTAGATGTCTTTAAAGACGTCCAGATCAATATCCCATTCCTTTCTGCTATCAAGCAAATCCCTTCCTATGCCAAATTCCTCAAGGACTTGTGCACAGTTAAGCGGCGTACGCATGTACCCAAAGCTGCTTCTTGGCCGAAAAAGCTACCGCATTCATTCAACGCAATAGTGTGATCAAACACAAGGATCCAGGTAGCCCAACTGTCCAATGTGAAATTGGAGACAACTTTAGCTGCACTGCCTTGCTAGATTTAGGGGCTAGCGTTAACCTCATACCATTCTCGGTATATCAGCAGTTAGGACTGAAAGATATGAAGCCTACCAATGTCACCCTGAAATTGGCTGATCAGTCCATCAAGATTCCAAGAGGAATCATTGAAGATGTCCTAGTAAAAGTCGCTGACTTTTATTATCCTGTGGACTTTATCATTCTAGACACCGAGCCGTGTCAGGATAACCGCATTCCGATCATCTTAGGCCGTCCATTCCTTGCCACTGCGAACGCACACATCGGGTGCCGGGACGGAAACATGTCCATTGCTTTCGGTAACCTCAAAGCTGAGGTCAACATCTTTCGTTTAATGCAACAAGATGCCGATCGCGAAGTGACCGATGAAATGTGTGCTGTTGAGAGTCTAATCCCGGACTCCACCGAAGATATTCTTAAGCAGTGTCTAGAACACTTTGGAGCCGACTTTGCAACAGAGTCAGCTATTTCTGATCTCAATGATCTTTTGGAGACTGCTCCACTGATAGAGAGCCCCGCTCCACTCATCGAGTTCGAGCCTCTGATAACCATGGCCAGAGAACCCATCCTTCCTTTACCTACTGAAGTCAAACCTCTTCAATCCGTGTCTTCTGTGACACCTATTTCTACTCCATCTGCTCCAATATTGGAGCTTAAGCCTCTTCCCACAGATCTTTCCTATGCCTATCTTGGTCCTAAGGAAACCTACCCTGTCATTATTGCTTCCGCTTTGTCTGCGAGTGAACGTAAGAAACTTCTTGAGCTGCTCAACAAGCACAAATCTGCGATAGGTTGGACTATAGATGATATTCGTGGCATAGACCCCTCGGTGTGCCAACATCACATCTATCTCGAGGATGAATCCAAAACCTCTCGAGAACACCAGAGGAGGTTGAACCCCGTCTTGAAGGATGTAGTCCGGGACGAGGTCCTTAAACTGTTAGATGCGGGTATCATTTACCCCATCTCCGATAGCAAATGGGTGAGTCCTATTCATGTCGTCCCTAAAAAGGCAGGATTCACAGTTGTGGCAAATGAGAACAAGGAAATGGTCACCCAGCGCCTGAAGAAAGGGTGGAGAGTCTGCATCGATTACCGATGACTCAACACCAACACTAGGAAGGACCATTTTCCTTTACCCTTCATAGACCAAATGTTGGAGAGACTAGCAGGTCACTCCTATTACTGCTTCCTCGATGGTTACTCAGGGTATAATCAAATACCCATCGCCCCTGAGGATCATGAGAAGACAACTTTCACCTGTCCTTTGGCACTTTTGCCTACAAGCGCATGCCCTTTGGCCTCTGCAATGCACCCGCGACCTTTCAGAGGTGTATGATGAGCATATTCTCCGACATGGTGGAAAAATTCCTCGAAGTCTTTATGGACGACTTCTCAGTTTTTGGGTCATCCTTTGATGACTGTCTGACCCATCTAGGGCTGGTACTTCAATGCTGTCAGGACAAGCGACTTGTCCTCAATTGGGAGAAATGCCACTTCATGGTGAAGAAAGGCATAGTTCTAGGACATGTCATTTCCCATCAGGGCATTGAGGTCGACAAAGCTAAAATCGATATCATCTCGACCTTGCCCATTCCTAAGTCCGTACGTGACATCCGTTCCTTTTTGGGACATGGAGGATTCTATAGGCGATTCATCAAGGACTTCTCTCAAATCGCTCGACCTCTGTCCCATCTTCTGGCTAAAGATAGTCCTTTCGACTTTAATGCTGACTGTGTCAAGGCATTTGAGCGTCTCAAATCTGAGCTCACTCTGCGCCCATTATCCGTCCCCCAGACTGGACTCTACCTTTCGAGGTAATGTGCGATGCTTCTGACTACGCGTTAGGCGCCGTTCTAGGGCAGAGAGTTGACAAAAGGTCACACGTGATCTACTACGCGAGCAAAACTCTTAACTCTGCCCAAATGAATTACTCTACCACTGAGAAAGAACTCCTGGCGGTAGTCTTCGCCCTTGATAAATTCCGTCAGTACCTCTTAGCCACTAAGGTGGTTGTGTACACTGATCATGCAGCCCTTCGTTATCTCATGTCGAAAAAGGAAACTAAACCTCGATTAATTCGATGGATTCTCTTACTGCAGGAATTCGACATCGAGATTAAGGATAAGAAAGGAACTGAGAATGTAGTGGCTGATCACTTGTCTAGACTGACTTTAGAGTCATCCTTCGACACCCAGCCCATCCCTGAAACCTTTCCAGACGAACAACTGTTCGCCATCTCTGTTAATCCTTGGTATGCTGACATTGTCAACTACCTTGTCCCCGAAGAAATGCCTTCACACTGGTCAAAACAGGACAAAAGCCAATTCCTAGCAAGAGTTAAGTACTACTCTTGGGATGACCCTTATTTGTATAAATACTGTCCTGACCAAATCATTCGTCTCTGTGTCCCTGAGTCGGACCAACTCAATATCTTGTCCTCGTGTCATGACCAACCTTGTGGTGGTCATTTCAGTACTAAGAAAACTGCAGAAAAAGTTCTGCAATGCGGATTCTACTGGCCTACACTATTTAAAGATGCCCATATCTACTGCAAAACCTGTCCTAATTGCCAGCATCTAGGCCGCATCTCCCAGAGGAACATGATGCCCCTAACTCCCATCCAGGTCGATGAATTATTTGACATTTGGGGCATCGACTTCATGGGCCCCTTTCCAGTTTCCTATGGTTTTGAGTACATTCTCCTTGCGGTAGACTATGTATCCAAATGGATAGAAGCCATTCCCACCAAGACCAATGACCACAAAGTAGTGGTCAAATTCCTAAAGGAGTTCATCTTCGCCCAATTCGGTGCCCCTAAGGCCATCATTAGTGATGGGGGCACCCATTTCTGCAATAGGATATTCGAGAAATTAATGAAAAAGTATGGGGTAACCCACAAGGTTGCCCTAGCTTATCATCCGCAGACTAGTGGTCAAGTGGAGGTTTCTAATCGTCAGATCAAGCAGATCTTGGAGAAGACAGTCAATACCACACGTAAAGACTGGTCTACTCGTCTCACTGATGCTTTATGGGCATACAGAACCGCCTACAAGACCCCACTCAATATGTCTCCCTATCGTCTGGTCTTTGGGAAACCCTGTCATCTTCCGGTAGAGATTGAACATCGTGCCCTGTGGGCCATTAAGAAGCTCAACTTCGACCTAGACTCCGCAGGGGAGGAGCGGAAACTTCAAATGAATGAGTTAGAAGAACTCAGAAATGATGCCTACAACTTGTCCAAGAATTACAAAGCCAAAATGAAGTGGATACATGACAAGAGCATCCTCAGGAAAGAGTTCCATCCAGGACAGAAGGTCCTTCTTTATAATTCCCGTCTTCATCTCTTCCCTGGGAAACTGAAATCTAGGTGGACCGGTCCTTATACGGTCACCGCAGTCACACCCTTTGGGGCAATCACTATTGAGGATCCTAAGGATCACTCCTCTTTTCAGGTCAATGGGCAGCGTCTAAAACAGTTCCATGAACTTGACGTATATTGTTCATTCAGACTTTTGAGATCGATCTCATCGATCCTATCTATGTCGACTGATGACCCACTCAGTCTCCTGTGCTCCAACTTGGTTGGGGGTGCCTGTCACCCCCGTCATGTCTGGCTGAAGACGTAAAACTTAGCGCTTTCGGAAAGGCAATTCCGGTATTCCTAGAGTACATG
Source organism: Euptelea pleiosperma (assembly GCA_035048495.1). Classification (NCBI taxonomy): domain Eukaryota; kingdom Viridiplantae; phylum Streptophyta; class Magnoliopsida; order Ranunculales; family Eupteleaceae; genus Euptelea; species Euptelea pleiosperma. The sequence continues at coordinate 922,093 of CM068548.1, forward strand.
AGTCTCATGCATTTGTTATTACTGTTATATCTCTGGAAATGCAGGTACATTCATTCTTCCGATCATCAGGTACCACACACTGTCGAGTTTCTGCTGACTCGGTAACATCCTCCCTGATCCTTTGCATCATCATCACCGATTTTTCAACATTTTATGTCCCGGTCATGAGCACCGAGGACGGTGCTGTATTTTGGTTGGGGGTGAGTATTTACCAAAACTCATGTCTTCATATAAAAAATAAAAAAATAAAAAAAAAAAAAAAAAACTTTTTATTTTTGGGGTGATTTCCGATGTTCTCCAAAAGTTTTCTAGAATTTCAAAAAAATGTGTCAAATACCCTGACTTTGATTAGCTAAAAACCTTCGTTAAGTCAGTATTGAGGATGTCAATTTTTGTTTAAGTTAGCGTTGAGTCAAGTCAAGCGTGACTACAGCAGGTTTGAAAACTCAGAAAAACTCATATTCGACACAATTGTACACTATCAACATCAGAGTCATCCTAAGTTTTGAAACTCTAGAGATCCTGTGAGAATAATTGTGGAGACCTAACTGAAAATAAGATTTTTTCCGCGTCGTTGATTACGGAAACCCTAACTTCAACACAATTTGTAATATTATCCGATTATACTGTAAAATTCAAAGATTCTGTATAGGGATTCGTGTCGGATGTCGATCCGCACTCGGGGTTAGTGTGCGTAATTCAAAAACATGAAATGACGGATTTTTATCAAGAAAACATGGAGAGGTGAGAATGGTGATGGATTTAAAACATGCTTAGTGATCTTTAGAGAGAGAAATTACCACAAACAACCAAAAACACAAAAGTAAACTAACAGATGCAAAAAATAATAATTTTATTCATCCTCAATGAGTCTTACAAAATCAAATTAAATTCAAAAATAACCTAGAAAGCCATAAAAATTAGAGAGAGAAATGAGAAAATGTAGAGAGAGAAATATCGAAGAAGGCTATCCTAGAGAGAGAAAATATGGGGGAGAGAGAACTAGATAGAGAAATCTAGAGAGAGAAAGTTTTTTTTTTTTTCTTTGAAACTTACCGGAGATTGCTGGTGATGCGATTATGATTCCAATGAGGATGAAGACGTTGCTGTTAGAGGGATTTGCAGGCAGTTTTGGTAAGTGGAGAAGTGATGCAGCAGTGAATGGTGGTGTTGGAACGTGGTTGAGGCTGGGCGGTATTGGAGATGGAGGCTGTCACCGTGTGGAGGTGGTAAGAACCAGTAGCAAGGAGGTGAGGATCCACCGTCCTCCTCCTTCCTCTTACCTTCTTCCTCTCTTTCCCTTTCTTTTTCTGGTTTCTTTCTTTTTTTTTTTTTTTTTTTTTTTTTTTTTTTTTTTTTTTTTTGGAAGATGGTTGAGGATGGCTGTGAGAGAAGCACGTGGATAGAAATCGTGGTCTCAATGGAGGGGGCAGTAATGGGAAAGGACACTGTGGAACGTAGTGGAGAGATGGAAGAGAGAGGTGGACGGCTTGGTGAATGGGAGAGCTGTTGTTGGAGACGGTGGTGCTGTTAGAAAACAGCCACCGTGTGGGTTGAAGACGGTGGATGGCAGAATGGAGAGGTGGCTGGTTTCGGTTATTGAGAGGGGAGTAGACGTGAAGGAGAGAAGGGTGCATGCCGTTGCAGACCAGAAATCTGGAAGGGAGATGAGTGGAATGAGGTGGTTCGCCGGAGTGGTGGTTCGGGGCGTTAAGATGTAGTAGGTTGCAGGTGTGGGCAGCAGCAAGCTCGCCTAGAAGACGACGAACAGCAGCCCAAGGAGGTCAACAGCGGTGATGGGAACAAGGTGAGTGATGTCTCCTTTTCTCTTCTCTTTTCTCTTCTTTTTTTTTTGTTTGTTTGCTGTGGAGAGAACCGGAGTTGCAAACCTGCAACTCCGGCTGATGGAGGAGGCGGTGGAGGATGTGCAGGTGAATGGGCGGCAGCAGCAAGGAAGAGAGGCAGACTAGACTCGTGGGGGGGGGCAGTAAGAGATGGAGAAGGAAAGAGGGAATGAGGCGTAGGGAGACTGAACCAAAGCAGCAACCGGAGTTGCAGGTGGCCGGAGTTGCAGACTTGCAACTCCGGTGAGCAGATTAAGAAGAAGACAAAGACGAAAAGGGAGAAGAAGAAGAAGAGGAAAGGGAAAAAAAGTCGGGAAAGGTTCTTTGGGAAAGAGAGGAGGAGAGGGGAGAGGGATTAGGGTTCGAACGAACCCCTATCCTTCTCCTTTTAAAGCTTCCCTATTTCCTTTAATGGAAATAGGGGATTTTTGAAAATAAGAAAAATAAGAAAAATATTTTTTTTTTTATTTTTTTATTTTTAAGTAAAAACCTACTTTTCTATGGGGAATCTCCCCAATTAGTGGACCCCCCATTTAATTAAAATTATTTTGAAATTCGCGGGGTCCACTAACTGGTCGGACAGCGGGTCGATGAAGATGGGCCCGGCTACTGGCCCATATGGATTGATGATGTCCATCATCTCACAAGATGATGTGACAGACAGTCTGATGGCGATCGGATGGATGGTGACTTGATTGGGACCCAGATTGGTAAATCGATGGATCTAGAGAGATCCAACGGTCTGATTGAAGATCCAACGGTCCGATTGAAGATCCAACGGTCAGAAAGCTAAGGGAGATGAGATAGAGCTGATGGGCAGGAGTTCTGGGGTTAGGTCAGTAGATTCGAGGACCGAGAGATGAAGAGAGAGAGAATAAGAAGAGATGAGAGAAAAAGTATCAAAAAAATGGAAAAAAGCACTGGCGGAGGGTCTGGAACCCTGGTCTTCACTGTGACCATCCTCACGCTTCTCCAGTAGAGTCGACTATCATTCTTTGCTGACTCATGTGGCTTTAAACGCTTTGGTCCGTCTCTTGGTCATTGGCTCTCCTGCTCTCTTCGTTCTTTGGGCCGGCTTTTTGGTCCTCATAGTTGGCCCATATCTTTTAGTCATAGCATGTGGGCTATTTAAGCTTTGATAATGGGCTTTCCTGATCGATGTGGGCTCGCAAGTCTCGAGAATTGTCCCATCGGGGTTTCCTGCGACAGAAGAAGCGCGTAATGAGACTCTATCAGAATGACTACATGTCTAGACTTCCGAAAATGTGTTTAATGCATGCAAATATACCATTTCGTCCAGAAAAGTGTGTTCTACGCAACACAAGAGACTCTTACGTAGAAAAGTAGGTAAATAGAGTATTTTACGTAGGAGAATGCAATAACGCTAAAAGGATAATTGCTTAAAATAAGCACTTTTGAGCGAATATCACTAACCCAGTGAGTTTTCGAGCCTTTAATCATTTCAGAGAGTTATACAATAATCCTGAGTCAATGGATGACTCACTATTCTTCATGCCCGCAATATTCGTTGAGAGATCTCATTATCTTTTGCTTCGATCATAAAACTCGGAACGACATCAACATTGGATTACTACGACAGAACCTTCTCTATATCCAGTCAAGACAGTATACATGACAGTGCAAACCCTAGAAAATGATTTAGGCCATTTTTTCTGAACCATTTAGCCTTTTTACTCACCTGAATTATACTTCACTAGAAACCCTTTGAACCTTTCTATAAAAGCCTTTTATTTGCAAACCCATCAACCTAAAATCCAGTCCAGCTATGAAACATGACTGGCTACCCTTATTTTGAGATGGACAAAAGAATAACTGATGTGGGTGTACCGTGAAAAAGAAAAGTAAAGAAGAAGAATCAAAAGGAAAAGAAAGTGGTTCAAGCCAAAAATGAAATATGAAAAGAAAGTATGAAGAAGAGCTGAAAAGAAATTGAGCAGTCTCAGAAATATCAAGAAAAAGAGAAAAATACGAAAAAAGGAAAAAGAACCAGATAATGGTGTTACGCCGCAGGAAAAATTCTAGAAAATGGCAATATCCTCTCAAGATCTTTGAAATCCTGCATTCCTTTATCTCTCTACACCTGACCTAAGCCTCATTACAACCCAGGAAAGTCCTACTTGATTCTAGGATAGTACGATATAAAATGTGGAGATTGGAGAAAGAGAAGCTATAGAGTTTGATCTGACGTTCCCGAGTGAAGTGGTATTCCAATCATGAGATCTTCTTCTATTAAAGATGTCCTTCCTTCAAATAAAACATATGTGAGATCTTTTGCCTCTTTATATTAAATATATCTCCTCACATATAAATTGAGAGAAAAGAAGAAAACCCTTCTTGTGTGATTCTATTCTGAGTGCTAAACATGTGAGATTTGAGGTCGAGGCATAAAAACTTATAGGTTATCTGAAAATCTTTACTGTCGGATGATGAGAATGTTGAGCACACACACACGCAGAGTCTGACTATTCTGGGTCATGATTATCAGTCTGTAGTCTTCCCAAAACTTTCCAACTCTTAGCTAGCATGTAACTATTTTTGCCTCCATTCAATGATTTGACGAACGGTGTTTTCCCGGAGCTAATATGAAAAAGTGTGCAGCATGTGCAGAGCCCTTTTAAGCTCATTTATTCCGCACTAATTGCCAAGGATTGGCAATATGCTGGTTGGGGTTTGTGATATTCGCTCAAAAGTGCTTATTTTAAGCAATTATCCTTTTAGCGTTATTGCATTCTCCTACGTTAAAATACTCTATTTATCTACTTTTCTACGTAAGAGTCTCTTGTGTTGCGTAGAACACACTTTTCTGGACGAAATGGTATATTTGCATGCATTAAACACATTTTCGGAAGTCTAGACATGTAGTCATTCTGATAAAGTCTCATTACGCGCTTCTTCTGTCGCAGGAAACCCCGATGGGACAATTCTCGAGACTTGCGAGCCCACATCGATCAGGAAAGCCCATTATCAAAGCTTAAAGAGCCCACATGCTATGACTAAAAGATATGGGCCAACTATGGGCTGAATAGGATGACCAAAAAGCCGGCCCAAAGAACGAAAAGAACAGGAGAGCCAATGACCAAGAGACGGACCAAAGCGTTTAAAGCCACATGGTCAACAAGGAATGATAGTCTACTCTACTGGAGAAGCGTGAGGATGGTCACAGTGAAGACCAGGGTTCCAGACCCTCTGCCAATACTTTTCTCCATTTTTTTTTATACTTTCTCTCTCATCTCTTCTTATTCTCTCTCTCTCTTCATCTCTCGATCCTCGAATCTACTGACCCAACCCCAGAACTCCTACCCTTCGGCTCTATCTCATCTCCCTTAGCTTTCTGACCGTTGGATCTTCCATCGGACCATTGGATCTTCAATCGGACCGTTGGATCTCTCTAGATCTGTCGATCTACCAATCTGGGTCCCAATCAAGTCGCCATCCATCCGATCGCCATCAGACCGTCTGTCACATCATCTTGTGAGACAATGGACATCATAAATCCATGTGGGCCAGTAGCTGGGCCCATCATCATCGACCCGCTGTCCGACCAGTTAGTGGACCCCATGAATTTCCAAAGAATTTTAATTAAATTTCAAAAAAATGGGGGGTCCACTAATTGGGGAGATTCCCCATAGAAAAGTAGATTTTTAAGGAAATAGGGAGCTTTATAAGAGGAGGGAGAAGGGTTCGTTCGAACCCTAATCCCCCTCCAATCTCTTCCTCTCTTTCCCAAACTAGTTCCCCCAAGTTTTCCCCTTCGTTTTTTCCGCTTCTTCTTCTTCTTCTTCTTCTTCTTCTTCTTCTTCTTCTTCTTCGTTTCCCACCGGAGTTGCAGGCCTGCAACTCCGGCCGTTAGCATCTGCTCCTTGCTGTCGAAAAATAGCACCACCTCCATCTCCGTCGTCGGCGTGCAGCACAGCACCTCCATTCTCACCGCCTTCTTCTTCTTCTTCTTCTTCTTCTTCTCTTCTTCCCTTCTACCATTAGCTCGCCGGACTGGTTCGTCTTCTCCGGCGAAATCTTCCTGTCACACCACCAGCAGCCACCTCTCCTCCCTTCTTCCCCCTTCTCTTCCTCTTCTTTCTCCTCTCATCGCTCCTGTCCGCCATTAGCACCACTGCCTGCTGGCACCATTCCCTGGCGTACCACCACATCCAGAACCGCCGTTAGCGCACTCCACCACCACCTCATTCCAGCGATCTCTGATCTCCACTTGTTCTTGCACGCCTCCATCACCATCTCACCTTCTCGGTTTCACCTCTCCTTTCTTTCTCTTGCTGCCTCCACCTCCATTAATACCACCAAGAACCGCAACCTGCTGGTCCATTGACGCTGCGCTTCAAGACCCTGCAACTAACAGTTGGGTCCGCACCTCCACCTGCATGTGCTGCCCTCCCTCCTCCACCTGTTGATCGCCTTCCTCAGTTGTTGCTTCCTCTTCACCGTCCAATGAAGCGACATGCAACTTCCGGTTGCTGGTTTGAGAAGAATGGAGAGAACCTAGTCATTTTTACTTACCAAGTTTCTTGCTGGCCGAGCCAATAAGAAAACTCCATTACTGGGCTACTCCTCACGACCTCTACAACCAACAGCTTGATCTTGCTCTCCCCTTGCAAGTTCCTCCGGGCACCCATGCAAGCCACCAAGGGCCGATCCTCTAGGGTAAGTTCATCAAGGTGATCTCTCTCTATAAAGTTATCTTCTTCTCTCTCTAAACTTTTTCTCTTTATCTTTCTCTAGACTTCCCCATCCACTTCTCTCTCTAAAAAGTCTTACTTTCTTGACATTTTCTCTCTCTAGAATTAGTTTTTTTTTCTCCTATTCTTAAATTCTCTCTCTAGGTTTCGATTAAGCTTTCCCTTAATTCATCTCCCTCTCCATCCATTTCTCTCTCTAAAAATCCCTTTTATTTTCTCTATCTAAAGTCTCCCTCTTTAATTAGTTTTTTTTTTTTATCAGCTGTACTTGAATCTCGATTATATGCATTGTAGACAATTCTGATTTAATAAAGAATTTTGATTATGAGTTATGTTTGGATTATTAAGTTCTCATTCCTATTTTGATCAATATTGTTAATGTGCACAGTTCTGTTAAAAATCCAATCAAGATTATTTTAAATCTCACCCCACCATTCTAGCAATTTCTGTGTTCAAATGTGTTCTTGTTTGTGCTGATCCGACTAATCCTGAGTGCGGACGATATCCGATACGAGCCACTGTGTAAGTCTGCATTTTTGCAGATTAAGTGAACCAAATCGGAGGAAATTACAAATATTGTTGAACTTTAGGGTTTCCGTAATCAACGACGCGGAAAAATCCTACTTTCAGTGGACAGCACCTCCTCCTCACGATCTGCTGCACGTTCCCCCACTGAACAACAAACAACACCGCCTGGTTCTTCGACAATCCTACTGCTCCTTCAGGGGCTAGAAGTCGTTTGTCCCTCAACTCTACTCCCCATCATTGTTTTCTTCTCTACAGCAGGTCCGTGGGCTCCTCCATTGGACTTCTTGTTCAAATGCAGGCTGCGATCAACTCGCTCGGGCTCCACATCAACAAACACCACGGTTTGCTGCTTCACTCTCCCAACGGGTAGCACACCCGTTTCTCCACCTGCAGTATGTGCACCTCCTCACTTGCTACCAGCGTGCTCATCATCCACTATTCATAACCATCATGCACAGCCTCCAAAGTGGCCGATCCTTTCCAAGACCGAACCAGCAAGGTTTCCACATCAATTTGCACTCTCCCTTGTGCATTCATTGGCCGAACTCCATGGGCTGATCCCCGGTAAGTCATTCCAAGGTATTCTCATTCTCTCTCTGTCTTCTTGTCTTTTTCTCTCTCTAGTGAGTATTCTCTCTCTAGAACCCCTTCTCTCTCTACCTTCCACTTTTTGTTTGATTCTCTCTCTAGATTTTCTCTCTAGAAATCCCCAGGCTGATCGCCTTTTTGCACCGCCGACTCCATTCGGTGAATGCAAGAGGGTGAGTTTTTCTCTCACCTCTACCTTGTCGGCCGGTAAACGACTGAGGTGAAAAATCTCTCTCTTCCTTCTTCCTCTCTCTCTAAAAGTTCTCTTTACATGCTTTCTTATACGCTTTCTAGGATAGATTTACCGCTTTATTTATTTCTGTCATTTATTTCATGTAAGCAACAGTTTAATTAATGCAATTTGATTTCGATAATTTTAGTCTTCTCTGGATCTCGTTTGGATGTGTTTTAAATCAACTCGCCCTTCTCATCTCTTCCACCATTCTCCTTTTTCTTTGTATATTATCTGTCATTTCATTATCTTATTCGCACTAATCCGACTAATCCCGAGTGCGGATCGACATCCGACACGAGCCACTATGCAAAATTGCTCATTTTACAGGTAAAATGTCTCGGATAAATTACAAATGTATTGAAATTAGGGTTTTCGTAACCAACGACACGGAAAAACCCTACTTTCACCTATAACTAATGACTTTTTAGTAATCGGACCCCGTAATTTGACTCAATCCCTTCCATTACAATTGTTTTAACACATTTGCAATGTTGAAACAGGATTCGGGATGATAGGAACAAGTTTGCTCCATTCGTGGCTCAATGTCTCTAATTGGACTCAGTTTGTGTGTTACATTCCTAAGCCTACAACTAGTGACTTTTTAGTAATCGGACCTCGTAATTTGACTCAATCTCTTCCATTATAATTGTTTCAACACATTTGAAGTGTTGGAAAAGGATTCAAGACAGTCGGAAGAAGTTTGCTCCATTCGCGCATCTATGTCTTTAATTGGACTTAGTTTGTGTATTACATTCTTAAGCCTATAACTAGTTACTTTTTCCCAACCGGACCTTGTCATTTGTCTCAATCTCTTCCATTATAATTTTATCACCATACTTGAAGTGTTGGAACAGGATTAGGGAGAGTCGGAACTTGTTTGCTCCATTAGTGCGTCAATGTCTCTAATTGGACTCAGTTTGTGTGTTACATTCCTAAGCCTATAACAACTGACTTTTTCGCAACCGGACCTCGTAATTCAACTCAATCTCTTCCATTACAATTGTTTCAACACATTGAGAGTATGTTCTCACCTCCTTCTCTCCACATTTAGTTGATTGATTGAATTGTTTGAGTTATGAATTATTTTAATTATTTGTTTTCTACATCTAAAAATCATTTTTTTACTTAGTGGGTTTTCGAATGAACCTTAGTAGTCTAATTGACCTAATTGGACCACTAGGGAACATTCATGGATCACCTCTGAGTTTGGGTACGGGTCGATCCACGGATTTTCGGGTCGTATTAGGGTATCCAGATTTGGGGCGTGACAGAGTGGTATCAGAGCTTAGGCTTCAAACACCTAGGGATTTGTGTGTAATGGGTCTATGCATAATTGAGTTGTGTATGACAGAGTAACATTAGAGCACAGCCAATAGATTACCCTAAGGACCCGTGGAATGGAGACCATTAGGGTATCTGGTTAATGTGTCCATTCTTATTATGGAGACCGTGACATTCAGTATACATTAGAGACACTTAGAAATACTATAATCTAGAGTATTCTGATTGTCTCAATCTCTTCTATTACAATTGTTTCGACAGATTTGATGTGTTGGAACAAGATTCGGGGCAGTCGGAACAAGTTTACTCCATTCGTGCGTCAATGTCTCAATTGGACTCAATTTGAGTGTTACATTCCTAACCTATAACTAGTGAATTTTTCACAACCGAACCTCGTAATTTAACTCAATCTCTTCCATTACAATTGTTTCAACACATTTGATGTATTGGAATAAGATTTGGGACAGTCAGAACAAGTTTGCTCCATTCGTGCATTAATGTCTCTAGTTGGACTCAGTTTGTGTCTTACATTCCTAAGCCTATAACTAATGACTTTTTCGCAACCGGACCTCGTAATTGGACTCAATCTCTTCCATTATAATTGTTTTAACACATTTGAAGTGTTGGAACAACATTCGGGGCAGTCGAAACAAGTTTGCTCCATTCGTGCGTCAATGTCTCTAATTAGACTCAGTTTGCGAGTTACATTCCTAAGCCTATAACTAATGATTGTTTAGCTACCGGACCTCGAAATTAGACTCAATCTCTTCCATCACAATTGTTTTAACACATTTGAAGTGTTGGAATAGGATTCGGGACAGTCGTAACAAGTTTGCCCCATTCGAGCGTCAATTTCTCTAATTGGACTTAGTTTGTGTGGTACATTCCTATGTCAATAAATAGTGACTTTTTGGCACCCAGACCTCGTAATTTGACTCAATATCTTCCATAATAGTTGTTTCAAAATATTTGAAGTGTTGGAACATGATTCGGGCCGTCGGAACATGTTTGCTTCATTCGTGCGTGTCTCTAATTGGGCATAGTTTGTGTGTTACATTCCTAAGCCTATAACTAGTTACTTTTTCGCAACCGGACCTCGTAATTTGTCTCAATCTCTTCCATTATAATTGATTCACCACACTTGAAGTGTTGGAACAAGATTAGGGAGAGTCGGGACTCGTTTGCTCCATTCGTGCATCAATGTCTCAAATTGGACTCAGTTTGAGTGTTACATTCCTAAGCCTATAACTAGTGAATTTTTTGCAACCGAACCTCGTAATTTAACAATTTCTTCCATTACAATTGTTTCAACACATTTGATATGTTGGAACAAGATTCGGGACAGTCGGAACAAGTTTGCTCCATTCGTGCGTCAATGTCTCTAGTTGGACTCAGTTTGTGCCTTACATTCCTAAGCCTATAACTAGTAACTTCTTCACAATCGGACCTCGCAACTTGACTCAATCCCTTCTATTACAATTGTTACGACAGATTTGATGTGTTCGAACAAGATTCGGGGCAGTCGGAATGAGTTTGCTCCATTCGTGCGTCAATGTCTCAATTGGACTCGGTTTGCGTGTTACATTCCTAAGCCTATAACTAATAACTTTTTAGTAACCGGACCCAGTAATTTGACTCAATCTCTTCCATTACAATTGTTTCAACACATTTGAAGTTTTGGAATAGGATTCGGGACAGTCGGAACTAGTTTGCTCCGTTCGTACGTCGATGTCTTTAATTGGGCTTAGTTTGTCTGTTACATTCTTAAGCCAATAACTAGTCACTTTTTCGTAACCGGACCTCGTAATTTGTCTGAATCTCTTCCATTATAATTTTTTCACCACACTTGAATTATTGGAACAAGAATAGGGAGAGTCGGACCTCGTAATTTGACTCAATCTCTTCCATTACAATTGTTTCAACACATTTGATGTGTTGGAACTAGATTCGGAGCAGTCGGAATAAGTTTGCTCCATTTGTGCATCAATGTCTCTAGTTGGACTCAGTTTATGTCTTACATTCCTAAGCCTATCTTTAGAAATCTTCCGAATTTGGAAAAGTCTGCATACGAAAAAAGGAAAAAGAACCAGATAATGGTGTTACGCCGCAGGAAAAATTCAAGAAAATGGCAATATCCTCTCAAGATCTTTGAAATCCTGTATACCTTTATTTTTCTACACCTGACCTAAGCCTCATTACAACCCAGGAAAGTCCTACTTGATTCTAGGATAGCACGATCATAAAATGTGGAGATTGGAGAAGGGGAAGCTATAGAGTTTGATCTAACGTTCCCGAGTGAAGTGGTATTCCAATCATGAGATCTTCTTCTGTTAAAGATGTCCTTCCTTCAAATAATACATATGTGAGATCTTTGCTTTCATATATCAACACATCTCCTCACATATAAATTGAGAGAAAAGAAGAAAACCCTTCTTGTGTGATTCTATTCTGAGTGCTAAACATGTGAGATTTGAGGTCAAGGCATAAAAACTTAAAGGTGATCTGAAAATCTTTACTGTCGGATGATGAGAATGTTGAGCACACACACACGCAGAGTCTGACTATTCTGGGTCATGATTATCAGTCTGTAGTCTTGCCAAGACTCTCCAACTCTTCGCTAGCACGTAACTATTTTTGCATCCATTCAATTATTTGACGAACAATGTTTTCCCTGAGCTAATATGAAAAAGTGTGCAGCATGTGCAGAGCCCTTTTAAGCTCATTTATTTCGCACTAATTGCCAAGGATTGGCAATATGCTGGTTGGGGGTTGTGATATTCGCTCAAAAGTGCTTATTTTAAGCAATTATCCTGTTAGCGTTATTGCATTCTCCCACGTTAAAATACTCTATTTATCTACTTTTCTACGTAAGAGTCTCTTTTGTTGCGTAGAACACACTTTTCTGGACGAAATGGTATATTTGCATGCATTAAACACATTTTTGGAAGTCTAGACATTGAGTCGCTCTGATAAAGTCTCATTACGCGCTTCTTCTGTCGCAGGAAACCCCGATGGGACAATTCTCGAGAATGCGGGCCCACAACTGACTGCTAGAGCCTTGGATCAAAGTATAAAGAGCTAGTGGACTTAGAAAAGAAGATATGAGCCAAGAACGGAAAGAGCCTGAGAGTCAGAAAGCCTGAGGGAAGATCAAAAGAGAAGGAGAGCCAAACTCTCCAAGAAGAAATTAAGGAGAATAAAGCTCAATCGACTAACACAAGATGAAGACTTGACTAGTTGGTGAAGCTTGCAGAAGACCAAGTCAAAGATCAGGGTTCAAGACCCTCTGCTAGCATTTTTCTCTTTATTTTGTAATATTTTCTCTCTCCTCTCTCTAGATCCTCATTCTCTCTTTGCTTACAATCCAAAGCGTCCAACCCTTACTCCTTCCGAGATTACTATCCTACGGTCAACTTCCATTATTCGATGATCCATCCGATCATCATCGTCCTAATCTACCCTTGATCCCAGGGCCCACGTTCATCACTCACTCTCATCGACTAGCAACCGTTGGATCAATAGCTAAATGATCTAGAAAAATAAATGCAAAGGATGGATGTGATTGTAATGTTTTAAAAGAGGAAATGTTCGGAAAGTTTATAAAAGAAAAATATTTGTTTTCCAAAAATCAAAAGAAAAGATTTTTTATCTTAAAAATTGAAATAGTTGACATTTTTTTTGGGAAAAAGACCTATTCTCTAAAATAGCAAGAAAGTGATTTTAAATATGTTTTGAAAGTAGAAAATGATTTTGCACTAAGGAATGAAAGATTCTATTCCTAAATTCTTTTGGAAAAGAAACATTCTTTTATTTTGAAGGATTTCAAAAGAAGAAGTTTTGGGAGGAAGGAAAGCCAACGGTGGCTATAAGAAATTAAGGTGGGACCGCCCCTAACAAGGAAAGGGTTTAGTTGCTGATTCACCCCTTCATTCTCAGAAAAAAACCCAAAAACCCCCAAAACGGTTCTAACATGTTCAAAGAGGAAAGAGTTATTCCTTTAAAAAGGCCACCACGTCTCCATTACCTCTCTCTCTCTTCTTGGAACATTCATCCTCAACTTCACCACGTTCGAGAAACCCTAAACTCCTCTACCACGTTCGAGAAACCGCCCCTTCATCCTCAACTTCACCGCCCACATTACTCACATCCATTGTCTTCACTTCACCGCCCCCTTCATCCTCATCTCCACGCTGCATAGCCTCCGCCCCAACCTTCTCCATACGATCTGCAACTCTTAAGTTGCAGATCTGCCACAACCACCGCTCCTACCATCGTTGCTGCACATCGCAGCAACAACAAAACAAAAAAAAGAGAAAAGAATCCAGAAAAGAGAAGGAGAAGAGAGAAGGAGGAAGCCGTGAGCTTCCCTCCTTGGATCCTATGTGGTCGCTACACACCTCTACTATCATCTCCACGCTATTACCACTGCCACAACACTCACCTCCATTGCCTCCTCCATGAGCCACAACTAGTGCGCCTCCATCACTTTCCGCCATTGCTGGTGTTGCCACTGCACCATCACCGTGAGCCCTTCCTTGCTACTTCCTCTCACCATGTGGATCTTCATCGGCCAGCCCACAGCCACCACAAGCCACAACCTGCAAGGTAGCAGGCCGTAGCACTCTTGCAAACCATTGGGTTCTTCTCCTTCACAGTTTGCACAACCCTATCCTCATCTTCAACCATGACTTGATGCACATCATGGTCAATCAAATGGCCAATCATCAGCCAATCACTCTTCTTCATTGACCGATCCAATTCGGGTGAGTTTGCAAAGGTGATCCCATTGTCTTTTCATTTTCTCTCTCTTACCATCTCTTCTCTCTCTAAAGTGTCTTTTCTCTCTCTACTTTTACATGCTTACTAGGTTTCACCCTTTCATCCTTTCTCTCTCTTCTCTTTTTCTTAATTTTAAATTCTTGTTTTACCCTTAGTTTATGCAATGTAATTTGAATTTCGTTCAATAAATAAATCTTCAATTTTCCATTATTAAGTTGGAAATTTCTCATTTTCTGTTGTTCACATTAGTTTAATAGTTTCTCTCTCTAAAAGTCAAGAATGATATTTTAAAAACCCACCTCACCATTCTCATCCTTCCATCCATGAGTTTCAGAGCAATTTCTTGATAAAAATCCATCATTTCATGTCTTTGAATTAAGCACACTAACCCCGAGTGCGGACGATACCCGACACGAGCCACTGTACAACCCTGTGATTTTTGCAGGATTTGAGTGAACAAGATTCGGATAATTACAAAAATTGTTGATTCTAGGGTTTCCGTAGCCAACGACGCGGAAAAATCCAAGTTTCAGCCAATAACAAGTGAATTTTTCGCAACCGGATTGGACTAGATTGGTGTAGATGGCCAGTTTGACTAGGTTTACTATATTGATTAAGTTGGTCAATCTGACTGCGTGTAGCTATAAAGTTTGTCAACCAATCTAACTAGGTTTGGCTAAAATGATTAGTTAACTAATCATATTTGACAGACTAGATTGAGAATTTCTCTGAGGGGGTTCGTATTTCGGAGATGAAATTTTCTTTAAGGGGGGTAGATTGTAATACCTTAAACTTTCGTTCTAGGGTATTATAGTAAATTCACCTAATAATGAAAACCTAAACCTTTTTCAGACTTCTGTTATTATTTTTATGGTTTCATATAATGCTTGAGTATGTATGTTTAATTTGGTTTCATTCTGACAACTTTGAAAAACCTGCTATTCTTGAAACTCGCTCTTTAGGGCAAAATTCCTACTAAGAATAATGAACTATAACTTGCAATGGACTTTTTCTTTCCCTAGCTAACTTTACAGAACTTTTACAAAAAAATTATTTTGTGGGCTAGAGACACCAAAAATATTCCTATTTTATCCTTAGCAACTTACCTGTAAAATTTAGAACCTTTCTTGAGACATAAAAACCCTAGCGGGAGATTTCGGGAGATTTTGACAAAAATAGTATTTTCGTAATTTTTGAACTTTCCTACAATTCTTATATTTTTAAAAATAATATTTAATTATATTTTATTTATTTAATAGGAGTGTGGGACCTGCGAATCACTTTTCAGGTCATTCCGAGGTCATCTTGATACTTTTTCGAGGCTTTTAAATTTTTTTGTAATTTTTGTATATTTAGACTATTTTATGTGATTTATGTGTGTGCCATGTGTCAATACCTTATTGTATGAACTTTTAAATTATATAATATAGTTTAATTGAATTAATTTATAATTATTTGTGTTATGATTCTTGGGCCAATTTAGAGGAGTTTTGGGCTTAATAATATTCTTAAATAAAGCCTATTGATATATATGGGCTTTGGGCCCATTTCTAACCTATTAGTAGTGTAAAATATAAGTTTTTGAGGGTTAAAAAAGTCATCTCTTTGATAGTTACGAATTCCACTAAAATAGAAACCCTAATCCTTCTCTAAACCTATTTACGAAATCCTTAAAGCTTTAGAAGCTTTCACGAACCCAACTCCATTGAAGAATAGTGAAAGCTCCATTAAACCTTCATCTGGGCATCTATCGTAATCGAGCAAGAAGGGAGAATTGACGTGGACTCCGATTAAAAGAACATACTCCGAGGAGAGGACGATCCGACGACTTTCAAATTTGAAGAAACTTTTGATTTTCATTAAAGTTCAAGAAACCTTAATGTAAGTGCGCTTGATCCATCCTATACTTGTTTTTCTTCAAGATTTTATTTCTCTTTCATTAGATAATAGTTGATACTCATTATAAATTAATTTCAACAATATTTACTTTATTCTTATTGGGTTGATCTTTATTTTGGGCCACCATGACGGGTTTGACTATAGTTTCTTTTACACTTATAACGAATGACTATATTCTTTATCATTTTCGTTGTATTTTTATAATTGAAATACTTTTATAATTATTTTTCCTAAATACCTCAATGAATCTATTTTTCAAAACCGTTTAGTTTGTATTTTTAAATTTATATTTATTTAATTATAATTTTTCAAATTTGTTGGAGTTTACAAAATAACCCAGAATTTTAGTTTTTATACAGTCCACTTCACTTGGGATTTAGATCTATATTTTTAATCTAAATATTTTTCTAATTATTTTTCATAGATACCTCTATCAATCTAGTTTTTAGAACCTTTGAGCTTGTATTTTTCTGATTTGTATTGATTAAGTTATGATTTTTCAAACGTGCTGGACTTTTCTATAAAACCCAGAATTCTAGATTTTACACAGTCCATTTCACTTGAGATTTTGATCTATATTTTTAACCTAAATATGTTTTTAATTATTTTTCATAGATACCTCTATCAATCTAGTTTTTAGAACCTTTAAGTTCGTATTTTTCTAATTTGTATTGATTAAGTTATGATTTTTCTAAGTTGTTGGATATTAACAAAAAGCCCAGAATTCCGGATTTTATACGGTTCACTTCACTTGGGATTTTGATCTATATTTTTAACCTAAATATTTTTCTAATTATTTTTCTAGATACCTCTATCAATCTAGTTTCTAGAACCTTTGAGTTTATATTTTTCTGATTTGTATTGATTAAGTTATGATTTTTCTAAATTATTGGACTTTACAAACAAAACCAGAATTCTAGATTTTATAGGGTACACTTTCTTGGGATTTCGATCTTTATTTTTAACCTAAATATTTTTTTTATTATATTTCATAGATACATCTATCAATCTAGTTTTTAGAACCTTTGAGTTTGTATTTTTCTGATTTGTATTGATTAAGTTATGATTTTTCAAATGTGCGGGACTTTTCTGTAAAACCCAAAATTTCAGATTCTGTCCGGCCCACTTCATTAAGGGTTTCAACCTATATTTTGAATCTAAATATTTTTCTATTTATTTTTTCTAAAAACCTCTATGAATCTAGTTTTTAAATCCATTAAGTTTGTATTTTTTTAATCTATATTTATTTAGTTATGATTTTTACAAGAAATTATGTTTTTTGTGAACTACCTATTTCTTGGATTTTGGACGATTAATGGCGCTTTAGAAACCCTTAGTGGTTCGGTCATGACTTATTGACTATTAAATATAGATGGTGTGACCTATACTTGTATGCATAGGGATCCCACCCATGTGTCTTGGATCTCTCATAGGGTTCGGCCAAGTGTCTTGGATCCCTCTTTAAGGTTCGACCTTGTGTCATGGATCCCTCATAGGGTTCGGCAATGGTGTGTTGGATTGTCTTGTGATTTCCACTTATATTGTTCATCCGTGTTGATCGTGATCTTCGGTGATTGTTACATGTTATTCATGTTTAATCTTAATTCGTTTCCATTTTATTACTCTTGATGATTATGTATTTGTTTTATATTCTTATTTAAATGTTAAATACATGTGTGCTTATGCCATGTAATCCTAGTACCATCTTGTTATCATACCATGATCATCACGTCATTTCATATAAGGGGTGCATAAGGGAACGGGGTTGAAGTATATTATATACGTTTATATTGGTTTTATCAATTAATCAGGGTTCGGTACCCTAGGGTGAAAGGCCGCAGACGTTATTATATCCTGCAGATAGGTCGATGAGACTGCTCCCAATGCGGGAAGGAAATGGAGACCCTATGTGGTTATGGGTACTAGTTGCATTTGCATCCCGTGCTCACTTGCATTCACCATTATGTTCATGTCATCCTTATTATCTGATTGAGATGCATACCTCGGTTTAAAACCTGTATAGTATGATATCATACCATGCACACTATTATATTACTAGGCCTCGGCTCACGGTGCTACACCGATACCATTTTTATATTTTGAGAAGCCGGGTACGTGAGATAATTTTAAGGCGAAAGACCCCGGTGCATTCGTGGAGATCGACGAGGATTTGGGGAGTCGATCCCATACTTTAAAAAGCTATATTTTGATTGTTTTATAACATTACATATTTATTTTTATAGGCATGTAAGCCTTTGATTGAGAGCATGTTCTCACCTCTTTCTCTCCACATTTAGTTGATTGATTGAATTTTTTGAGTTATGAATTATTTTAATTATTTGTTTTCTATATCTAGAATTCTTTTTTTTACTTAGTGGGTTTTTAAATGAACCTTAGTAGTCTAATTGACCTAATTGGACCACTAGGGGACATTCATGGATCACCTCTGGGTTCGAATACGGGTCGATCCACAGATTTTTGGGTCGTATCCAGATTCGGGGCGTGACAGAGTGGTATCAGAGCTTAGGCTTCAGATACTTAGGGATTTGTGTGTAATGGGTCTATGTATAATTGAGTTGTGTATGATAGAATGACATTAGAGCACAGCAAGTAGATTACCCTAAGGACCCGTGGAATGGAGACCATTAGGGGATCTGGTTAATGTGTCCATTATTATTATTGAGACCGTGACATTCGGTATACATTAGAGACACTTAGAAATACTATAATCTAGAGCACTCTGATTGTTTGTAATACTTTATAAATAGTGATTGTGTACTATTGTTTGTAATTATATTATTATAACACTTAATTCTAAATTATGCTTGACTATGACGCAAACCTAAAACTGTCATATCTTATCAAGGAGATCGTGATAGAATGGTATGTTGACAGAATTATATCCTCAGATGATCTTAATTAGACAGTCTGGCTATTTTGTCTAGTAGGCCAGTTGACTAGCGTTACCAGTTTGACTGGAAAATAAATTGATTAGTTTTACCAGCTGATTAGGTCGATTAGATTGATCAAGTTTACCAGTTTAACTAAGGTTGACTATATTGACTAGTTTGACCAGCATAGTTAAGTTGACTAGACGTAGATGACTAACTTGCCTGGATTGGAATAGATTGGTGTAGATGGCCAGTTTGACTAGGTTTACTATATTGATTAAGTTGGCCAATCTAACTGCGTGTAGCTATAAAGTTTGTCAACCAATCTAACTAGGTTTGGCTAAAATGATTAGTTGACCAATCAGATTTGACAAACTAGATTGAGAATTTCTCTAAGGGGGTTCAAATTTTGGAGATGAAATTTTCTTTAAAGGGGGTAGATTGTAATACATTGAACTTTCGTTCTAGGGTATTATGATAAATTCACCTAATAATTAAAACCTAAACTTTTTTCAGACCTCTATTATTATTTTTATGGTTTCATATAATGCTTGAGTATGTATGTTTAATTTAGTTTCATTGTGATAACTTTGAAAAACCTGCTATTCTTAAAACTCGCTCTTTAGGGCAAAATTCCTACTAAGAATAATGAACTATAACTTGCAATGGACTTTTTCTTTCCCTAACTAACATTACAGAACTTTTATAAAAAAATTATTTTGTGGGCCAGAGACACCAAAAATATTCCTATTTTATCCTTAGCAACTTACCTGTGAAATATAGAACCTTTCTTGAGACAAAAAAACCCTCGTGGGAGATTTCGGGAGATTTTGACAAAAATAGTATTTTCGTAATTTTTGAACTTTCTTACAATTTTTATATTTTTAAAAATAATATTTAATTATATTTTATTTATTTAATATGAGTGTGTGTAATACCCTGAACTTTCGTTCTAGGGTATTATGGTAAATTCACCTAATAATGAAAACCTTAAACTTTTTCAGACTCTTATTATTATTTTTATTGTTTAATATCATGTATGAGTATGTGTATTTAATTTGGTTTCATTTTGACAACTTTGAAAAACCTGCTATTTTTGAAACTCGCTCTTTAGGGCTAAATTCCTACTAAAAATAATAAACCATAACTTGCAGAGGACTTTTCTTGCCGCAGCTAACATTCCAGAACTTTTATTAAAAAATTATTTTGTGGGCCCGAGACTCCAAAAATATTCCTATTTTATCCTTACCAACTTACCTGTGAAATTTGGAAGCTTTTCTGAGACATAAAAACTCTAGTCGAAGATTTTGGGAGATTTTGACAAAAATAGTATTTTTATAATTTTTAAACTTTTCTACCATTCTTATATTTTTAAAAATAATATTTTATTTATTTAATAAGAGCGTGGGACCCGCAAATCACTTTCGAGTCATTCCAATGTCATTTGACACTTTTTTAGGATTTTGAACATTTTTATGATTTGTGTGTGTGACATGTGTCAATACATTATTGTATGGACTTTTAAATTATATAATATAGTTTGATTGAATTAATTTATAATTATTTATGTTATGATTGTTGGGTGGGGCCGTATGGCCGATCTAGAAGTCTTTTGGGCTTAATAATATTCTTAAATGAAGCCTATTGATGTATATGGGCCTTGGGCCCATTCATAGTGTAAAATATAAGTTTTTGAGGGTTGAAAAAGTCATCCCTTTGATAGTTACGATTTTCAACAAAATAGAAACCCTAATCCTTCCCTAAACCTATTTATGAAAACCCTAAAGCTTTAGAAGCTTTCACAAACTCAACTCCATTGAATAATAGAGAAAGCTCCATTAAACCTTTATCCGAGCACCGATCGCACTCGAGCAAGAAGGAAGAATTGACGGAGACTCCGATTTGAAGAACATACTCCTAGGAGAGGACGATCCGACGACTTTCAAATTTGAAGAAACTTTTGATTTTCATTAAAGTTCAAGAAACCTTAAGGTAAGTGCGCTTGATCCATCCTATACTTGTTTTTCTTCAAGAGTTTGTTTTTCTTTCATTAGGTAATGGTTGATACTCATTATAAATTAATTTCAATTATATTTACTTTATTCTTATTGGGTTGAGCTTTATTTTGGGCCACCATGATGGGTTTGGGCCATAGTCTATTTTGTGCCTATAACGGATGACTATGTTCTTTATCATTTTTGTTGTATTTTTATAATTTAAATATTTTTATAATTATTTTTTTCTAAATACTCTGTGAATCTATTTTTCAAAACCGTTTAGTTTGTATTTTTTTGATTTTTATTGATTAAGTTATGATTTTTCTAAGTTGTATGACTTTACCAAAAAACCCAGAATTTCAGATTTTACATGGTCCGATTCACTTGGGATTTTGATCTATATTTTTAACCTAAATATCTTTCTAATTATTTTTCACAGATACCTCTATCAATCTAGTTTCTAGAACCTTTGATTTTGTATTTTTCTGATTTGTATTTATTAAGTTATGATTTTTCAAATGTGCTGGACTTTTTTATAAAACTCAGAATTTCAGATTTTATATGGTCCACTTCACTTGGGATTTCGATCTATATTTTTAATCTAAATATTTTTTTAATTATTTTTCATAGATACTTATATGAATTTAGTTTTCAAATTAATTGAGTTGGTATTTTTCTAATAATTATTTATTCAGTTATAACTTTTACAATGTGTGGGACTTTTCTGTATCCCAGATTCTGTCCGGCCCAATTAATTAAGAGTTTTGACCTATATTTTGAATCTGAATATTTTTCTATTTATTTTTCCTAAAAACCTCTGTGAATATAGTTTTTAAATCTATTGAGTTTATATTTTTCTAATTCATATTTATTTAGTTATGATTTTTATAATGCAGTACATTTTTTGTAAACAACCTATTAATTGTTCGTAGTTCGGTCATGATTATTAACTATTAAGGTTTTAACCTTGTTGTTTGACTAAACCCTAGATGGTTTGACCTATACCTGTATGCATGGGGATCCCACCCATGTGTCTTGGATCTCTCATAGGGTTCGGCCAAGTATCTTAGATCCCTCTTTAGGGTTCGACCTTGTGTCATGGATCCCTCATAGAGTTCGGCCATGGTGTGCTGGATTCTCTTGCGATTTTCACTTATATTATTCATCGATGTTGATTGTGATATTTGGTCATGTCTTATTGACTATTATACCTAGATGGTTCGACCTATACTTGTATGCATGGGGATCCCACCCATGTGTCTTGGATCCCTCATAGGGTTCGGCCAAGTGTCTTGGATCCCTCTTTAGGGTTCGACCTTGTGTCATGGATCCCTCATAGGGTTCGGCCATGGTGTGTTGGATTGTCTTGTGATTTCCGATCAACACGGATGAATAATATATGTTATTCATTGTTAACCCTAATTCGTTTCCATATTATTACTCTTAATGATCATTGGTTCATTTTACATTTTTATTTAAATGTTAAATACATGTGTGCTTATGTCATGTAACCTTAGTACATCTTGTTGTCATACCATGATCATCACGTCATTTCATATAAGGGGTGCATAAGGGAACGGGGTTGAAGTATATTATATACGTTTATATTGGTTTTATCAATTAATCAGGGTTCGGTACCCTAGGTTGAAAGGCCCCAGACGTTATTATATCCTGCAGATGGGTCAATGAGACCGCTCCCAGTGCGGGAAGGAGATGGAGACCCTATGTGGTTATGGGTACTAGTTGTATTGGCATCCCATACTCACGTGCATTCACCTTCATATTCATGTCATCTTTATTATATGATTGAGATGCATACCTTGATTTAAAACTTGTATAGTATGATATCATACCATGCACACTGTTGTATTACTGGGCCTCGGCTCACGGTGCTACACCGATACCATTTTCAGATTTTGAGGAGCCGGGTACGTGAGATGATTTTGAGACGAAAGACTCCAGTGCATTCGAGGAGATCGGCGAGGATTTAGGAGTCGATCCCACACTTTAGAAAGTTGTATTTGATTATTTTATAACATTATTTATTTATTTTCACGGGCATGTAAGCCTTTGATTGAGAGTATGTTCTCACCTCCTTCTCTCCACATTTAGTTGATTGATTGAATTATTTGAATTATAAATTATTCGAATTAATTGTTTTCTACATCTTTTCTTCTTTTACTTAATGGGTTTTCGAATGAACCTTAGTAGTCTAATTGACCTAATTGGACCACTAGGGGACATTCATGGATCACCTCTGGGTTCGGGTACGGGTCGATCCACGGATTTTCGGGTCGTATCTGGGTATCCGGATTCGGGGCGTGACAGTGTGGGACCTGCGAATCACTTTTCGGGTCATTCCGAGGTCATCTTTATACATTTTCGAGGCTTTTTAATTTTTTTGTAATTTTTGTATATTTAGACTATTTTATGTGATTTATATGTGTGCCATGTGTCAATACCTTATTGTATGAACTTTTAAATTATATAATATAGTTTAATTGAATTAATTTATAATTATTTGTATTATGATTCTTGGGTGCACCCGTATGGCCAATTTAGAGGAGCTTTGGGCTTAATAATATTCTTAAATAAAGCCTATTGATATATATGGGCCTTGGGCCCATTTCTAACCTATTAGTAGTGTAAAATATAAGTTTTTGAAGATTGAAAAGGCCATCCATTTGATAGTTACGAATTCCACTAAAATAGAAACCATAATCCTTCTCTAAATCTATTTATGAAAACCCTAAAGCTTTAGAAGCTTTCACGAACCCAACTCCATTGAAAAATAGAGAAAGCTCCATTAAACCTTCATCCGGGCATCTATCACAATTGAGCAAGAAAGGAGAATTGACGGGGACTCTGATTAGAAGAACATATTCCGAAAAGAGGACGATCCGACGACTTTCAAATTTGAAGAAACTTTTGATTTTCATTAAAGTTCAAGAAATCTTAATGTAAGTGCGCTTGATCCATCCTATACTTATTTTTCTTCAAGATTTTATTTATCTTTCATTAGATAATGGTTGATACTCATTATAAATTAATTTCAACAATATTTACTTTATTCTTATTAGGTTGATCTTTATTTTGGGCCACCATGACGGGTTTGACTATGGTTTCTTTTACAGCTATAACGAATGACTATGTTCTTTACCATTTTCGTTGTATTTTTATAATTTAAATATTTTTATAATTATTTTGCTTAAATACCTCTATGAATCTATTTTCCAAAACCATTTAGTTTGTATTTTTATGATTTATATTTATTTAATTATAATTTTTCAAATTTGTTGGAGTTTACAAAATAACCCAGAATTTTAGTTTTTACACGGTCCACTTCACTTGGGATTTTGATCTATATTTTTAATCTAAATATTTTTCTAATTATTTTTCGTAGATACCTCTATCAATCTAGTTTCTAGAACCTTTGAGCTTGCATTTTTCTGATTTATATTGATTAAGTTATGATTTTTCAAACGTGCTGGACTTTTCTGTAAAACTCAGAATTCCAGATTTTACACAGTCCACTTCACTTGAGATTTTGATCTATATTTTTAATCTAAATATTTTTCTAATTATTTTTTATAAATACCTCTATTAATCTAGTTTTTAGAATCTTTAAGTTTGTATTTTTATTATTTGTATTGATTAAGTTATGATTTTTCTATTTTGTTGGACTTTAACAAAAAGCCCAGAATTCCAGATTTTACACGGTCCACTTCACTTGAGATTTTGATTTATATTTTTAACCTAAATATTTTTCTAATTATTTTTCATAGATACCACTATCAATCTAGTTTCTAGAACCTTTAAGTTTGTATTTTTCTGATTTGTATTGATTAAGTTATGATTTTTCTAAATTATTGGACTTTACAAAAAAAACTAGAATTCTAGATTTTACACGGTACACTTCACTTGGGATTTCGATCTTTATTTTTAACCTAAATATTTTTTTTATTATTTTTCATAGATACCTCTATCAATCTATTTTTTAGAACCTTTGAGTTTGTATTTTTCTGATTTGTATTGATTAAGTTATGATTTTTCAAATGTGCGGGACTTTTCTGTAAAATCTAAAATTTCAGATTCTGTCCGGCCCACTTCATTAAGGGTTTCAACCTATATGTTGAATCTGAATATTTTTCTATTTATTTTTTCTAAAAACCTCTATGAATCTAGTTTTAAAACTATTAAGTTTGTATTTTTCTAATCTATATTTATTTAGTTATGATTTTTATAAGAAACTATATTTTCTGTGAACTATTTCTTGGATTTTTGACGATTAATGGCTTTGGGAACCCTTAGTGGTTCGGTCATGACTTATTGACTATTAAACATAGATGGTTTGACCTATACTTGTATGCATGGGGATCCCACCCATGTGTCTTGGATCTCTCATAGGGTTTGGCCAAGTGTCTTGGATCCCTCTTTAGGGTTCGACCTTGTGTCATGGATCCCTCATAGGGTTCGACAATGGTGTGTTGGATTGTCTTGTGATTTCCACTTATATTGTTCATCCGTGTTGATCGTGATCTTCGGTGATTGTTACATGTTATTCATATTTAATCTTAATTCGTTCCCATTTTATTACTCTTGATGATCATGTATTTCTTTTATATTCTATTTAGATGTTAAATATATGTGTGCTTATGCCATGTAATCCTAGTACCATCTTGTTGCCATACCATGATCATCACGGCATTTCATATAAGGAGTGCATAAGGGAACGGGGTTGAAGTATATTATATATGTTTATATTGGTTTTATCAATTAATCAAGGTTCGGTACCCTAGGGTGAAAGGCCCCAGACGTTATTATATCCTGCAGATGGGTCGATGAGACCGCTCCCAGCGCGGGAAGAAGATGGAGACCCTATGTGGTTATGGGTACTAGTTGCATTTGCATCCCGTGCTCACTTGCATTCACTATCATATTCATGTCATCCTTATTATATGATTGAGATACATACCTTGGTTTAAAACTTGTATAGTATGATATCATACCATGTACACTGTTATATTACTAGGCCTCGGCTCACGGTGCTATACCGATACTATTTTTAGATTTTAAGAAGCCGAGTACGTGAGATGATTTTGAGGCGAAAGACTCCGGTGCATTCGAGGAGATCGGCGAGGATTTTGGGAGTCAATCCCATACTTTAGAAAGCTGTATTTTGATTATTTTATAACATTAGTTATTGACAATCCGTATCCCCATTGTAAGAGTCTTCCGAACTCTCATCATCATTTTTCTTGGATTCTCCATGAGATCCATTCGGACTATCTAACCTAGCAACAAAAGATGTATACTTATCAGTTTTTCATTGCTATTAGAGTCATTAGATTGATCTTCTTACCCTTCATCTCATGTGTCATTCAAGCTTTGGCCTTGCCTTTATATTATTTTTTGTTTAGGCAAATATTTGCAAAGTGACCAAACCACTGGCATTTGAAACATTAGGGTTCGCTTGAGTGACTTTCCCTTGGAGTTCTTTCACTTCTGCTACCTTTCTCATGAGGTTTGGCATCTTCTCTAGATTTATCAAAAGGTTTCTTATTCTCGAATCTATCTTTTTTAGAACGAAATTTTTTTTTAAACTTTTTGACAAATAGTGTCATTTCTACTTCAGAGTCAACATCTGACTCTGAGTCCTGAGCTTCAGAAACTTTAAGGGCTATACCCTTTGATTTCTTTGGTTGTCTCAAATTCATCTCATAAGTTTGGAGAGACCCAACCAGCTCTCAATTTTGAGGGAGTCAACATCCTTGCTCTCCTAAATAGTCGTTACCTTAGCCTGAAATCTATCAGGCAAAGATCTCAAAATCTTCTGAACCACTTTAGGTTCAAGAATGTTCTCACCCAAGTTGTGAGCAGAATTCACAATATCACTGAGTTTGGCATAGAGCTCAGTGAATGTGTCATTCTCCTTCATTCTAATGGATTCGAATTTAGTACTCAACATTTGTAGTTTAGAAATTTTGACTGCCAATGTTCCTTCATGGGTAACCTTGAGAATGTCCCATGCCTCTTTAACCACAGTGCAGGTAGAGATTCTTCGAAACTCATTCCTTTCTACAGCATTAAAAATAGCATTTAGCAATTTGCTGTTCAGACAACACTGGTCTATGTCCTCTTTGCTCTAATCGACTTTAGGTTTAAGAATAGTTTTCTCTCTTACGATCATTGTGTGGTGACCAACCATCGACTATAGCCATCCAAACTCTTTCATCAATAGACTTTAGAAAAGTCATCATCTTTGCCTTCCAATAGGCACAGTCTTCTCCATCAAACAATGGAGGTTTGGATGTGTTTCCACATTTTCTTTACATCTTGGTAAATAAGAAAAATGGACTGGTTTTGCAGGAATATAAATTCAAGTGATTAAACATTTAATAGCATAACCCGCTCTAATACCAATTGAAAAATAATCGGTCCGTTCTCTTTTACGTAAGAATACCTAGAGCGGGGGGTGATTACGTATTCGAAAATTAATATAACCTATCTCAAGTTTACTGATCAAGGTAAGGTGATAACTTGCACGCCTTAGTTGATTGATAAAAAGATTATCACAATCGACTCAAATCAAATATACTCTATGGTATATTGTCTTTTCGTCGTTTGATCTAATCAATACAATTAGCTGAACAACAATCAAACATCCACCAGACAGAGTTTTTACGTGGAAACCTTAGCCAAAGAAAACCATGGGACCACGTCCAGACGAAAAGTATCACTAACTCGAAAGTTAAACGAAACGAAAGTTACCTACGCAACACCATTGCAAATGCAGCTTCCAACCTTAGCCAAGACCTACTGCCGATGAGTCCACATCCTCTGAATCAACGCTACGAATCCACGCGCGCCCTCATAGCCAAGAAGCCTTGTCCACTTGTTCAGTTTGGTACTCCCCTAACCTACCTTCGATCAGCCACTCAGATCTTAATTCTCAACTCTCCAACCTTTGCTGAAGGGATGGATGTAAGGAATATTTTCATATTCAACTTGGCAAAGATTCTGTTTGACATAAAAATATTCTTATAACCGTTCCTACGAGCACCAGTGTAGTATGAAGATGTCGTGGTACACATACTTCGCCGACTACGTGAAGACTAGAAGACAGAGACAGCAAGAATCAGATGGTTGACAATAGGAGTCATCTGAGTAACTGCCCATTTGTCAGTTATAGATCGTGTACGCTCAATTAGGAAGTGACTTAGTGGCCAAAGGAATAGGTTTAAAATAAATAAAATATAATGGTCGAACCTAGTCATTGGAAAGACCCGAGTCTTAGTCAAAGATAATGACTTTTGGGAGAGTCCGATTGATCGGAACTTGTCCAATCTATTGGACATAACCAAATCGGTTGAAGGACTCTGTAAAATCGATTAGAAGCTACGAGCTAGAACATGATAAATGCCCAATCGATTGGAGACCTTTGTAAAATCGATCAGAAGCTATGAGGCAGAACATAATCAAAGCCCAATCGATTGGACAAATTTGTAAAATTGATTGGAGTCTACAAGACAGAACATGATCATAGCCCAATCGATTGGGGACCTCTGTAAAATCTATTGGAGCCTTCGGGATAGAAACTTATTTGAGGCCAATCGATTGGACACTAAACCCAATCGATTGGACATAGCCCAATCAATTGGACCTAGAGTACAATCGATTGGACTTAGTACGATTTAAGTCTTTCTCATATCCAAAATTCTTGGTTCCACTCTCTCACGTTCTACAAGACTAAGGGTCACGTATTCTATGAATACAACCCTCTGTAACTTCTCTAAACACACACAGAATGACACAATACTTGAAGAGAGAGAAAAAAATGTTCATTTATTAGAGTGTCCATTCGAAGAGCAAGAAGCTTGTTTTCTCATTTACATCTTGTGAGCTTGTTTCTCTTCTTGATCAAAGTCAAGTGCTTGATCCTTTACTCAGCTTAGGCTTCCCACATAGATATTTGACCTAGTAGCCTGAGTGTACTAGTGTGACTCAACACCTTTGAGCAACCTAGGGTTCATGGTATACTGAATCATTCACCTTCGGCAAAGGCGGGAGTATTGAGAATTAAGATCGGAGCAACCAATCGACGGTAGGTCTGGGGTATACCAAACTGAACAAGCGGACAAGGCTTCTTGGCTGGAAGGGCATGCGTGGATTTGTAGTGTTGATTCAGAGGACGTGGATGCATCAGTAGTAGGCCTTGGCTAAGGTTGGAAGTTGTATTTGCAACGGTGCTGCGTAGGTAACCTTTGTTTCGTTTAACTTTTCAATTAGTAATACTTTCCGTCTAGACGTGGTCCCGTGGTTTTTCCTTTGCTAAGGTTTCCACGTAAAAATCTCTTGTCTTATGTGATTGTTTGTTTGTATTCCGCTATCTATCTTGATTAGACAAAACGACGAAAAGAAAATATACCACTGAGGTATATTCGATTTGAGTCGATTGTGATAATCTTTTATCAAACAACTAAGGCATGCGATTTTGTTCCCCTACCATAGACCAGTAAAACTGTGTAGGTATAATTAAATTTAAATACCTAATCAACCCCCCTTCTATGTATATTTAATTAAAGAGAACGGACTGGTTTTTATTTCAAAGGACTCAGTACACCCTGAACTCTAAGTAGCTCAAATAGTATTGAGACGCACTAGTACTCTCAGGCTTCTAGGTCAAGTTTTTATGTGAAAGACCTAAGTTGAGTAAAGGATCAAGCTTTTAGCTTTGATCAAGAAGAGAAAAAGCTCACATGATATTAATGAGAGCTAAAGGCTTTTTGCTCTTTGAATGGACACTCTTGATAAAAAAAAGCTTTCTTGTCTGTATTCCAATGTATATTTTCTAAGTCCAGAGAGGGGTTATATTTATAGAATTCGTAGCCCTGAGTCTATTGATAAGTGAGGGAAGTGGAAACTAGAATTTTGAATCTTAAAAGACTCAATCCGTGTGAAGTCCAATCGATTGTACTTAGGGTCCAATCGATTGGGCTAAGTTCAATCGATTGTACTCTGGGTCCAGTCAATTGGTCTTGTATGGATGGGTTTTTTCTTCTGAAATCCAATCGATTGTACTAAGTGTCCAATCGATCGGATTTGTATAAGTTTCTATCCCATATAGTCCAATCGATTGGGCTTCAAGTAAGTTCTGTCTCGTAGAGTCCAATTGATTTCACAGAGGTCTCCAATCGATTGGGCTTTGTCTAATCAATTGGCCTAAAAAGTCCATTCAATCGGACTTTCCTAGAAGTCAATAATCTTGACTAAGTTTGACTATTATATTTTATTCATTTTAAACCTATTCCTATGGCCACTAAGTCACTTACGTTCCTAGGCGAGCATACATGATCTATAACCAACAAATGGACAGTTATTCAAATGACTCATGTCGTCAACGGTCTGATCCTTGCTGTCTCTGTCTTTTAGTCTTCATGTAGTCGACGAAGTATGCGTACCATGACATCTTCAACACTATACTGGTGCTCGTAGGAATGGTTACATGAATGTTTTATGTCGCACGAAATCTTTGCGAAAATTAGAATATGAAAATATTCTTTACAAGCTTCGATGTTGCTGAAGCTTTACCGAGACTGTTGATCAGAACTGCAACGCACACCAATCACCCAAGTCGATTCGGAATCGAAGAACGCAGAGCACCAAAGCCGATCTCTCACAAGGCAAGTGAACAAGAATAAGAGTAAGGGAGCTTTGAACAATAGGCTAAGTGAATTGGTAAGTAAAGATTAAAGGGGAGGGGTAAATTGGGAGAAAGGCCTTCATTGATTCAATAGTGAAAGAAATGGAAAACCAAGGAGGTCTGAGTCGGAGGGGTAATGAAATGCAGGCGCGTGATTCCAGGATCTCATAGGCTGGTCGACCAGTCATTTACCATCGGTTGCCCGGCCTGATCGGGCGCCTGGTTTCTAAGACCGGTCGACGGTGCATTTCCCTGTTGGTCGCCCCGTCTCCTGTAACCTGTCCACCCGTCTGTCAGTTTGATAGTTTTAGGGGTCCCGATCATGGGGGTTTCTCATGATATGCTGGTGGGGGGGGGGGGGGGGGGGGGGGGGGGCGATGTGTCAAAGTGGACTGCTTAGGGTTTTCTCAAGTCCATGATTCTTCAGTCCTACTGCGCATTAAGGGTTGCTCATTGCCGCTCTCGGAATGATCGAGACACGCTCTCCCAAGTCTATGGTAATATAGCGGTTACATAAATACCCACGGTTGTTCTAGAATTGACAACACAAGGAGTATACTTATCAGTTTTGAGTTGAATAAAACTTTTTGTTTAGAAAAAAAGTTCTTTGAGTGGTATGATGGTGAGAGAGAATGTGAATTTTTTTTTATATCCTATTTTGTCTTTCTTCATTATTGAGTATGAGATATCTTGATTCTTGGTTGCTTACTTGTTGACGTAAAATCTTTTTTGATTTCTTTTTGTATCCTCTTTTGTCTTTCTTCATTATTGAGTGTGACATATCTTGATTCTTGCTTGTATGGCTGGTAATGGATCGGGTTTGAGTCGGACCCAATATGATCAATAAAATTCAGTTTTGGAACCGATCTGATATGATTAATTGATTCCGGGGCCAATCCGATAGACGGAGAGAGAGAAACATTGACAGAAAAAGATTGAAAGGGAGAGAGAGAAAGAAACAAAGATACAAAGAGTGATGGAGAGATAGATGAGATTGAGAGGGTGAGGAAGCTCTTATCGGAATGTGATGGAGTGACCACGACGATTACTTGACAAATACAATAGCGAGGATGCCAGCAATGGCGGGATGGTTAGACGTTGGAGTTGTTTTGATTTGCTATGGGAAAGAGGAGAAAATGGCTTGAAGGAGAGCAAAAAGGTAGGGTGAAAGATGGTTTTTGAAATATGAGCCCGGATGGACCTCCGTTCCTGGTTTCCAATCATTTAATGGGCTCTAGATCTATAACATGCGTATTTCGAGGACCATCCATTGCCGAAGACTTAGGGATGAGGTTCCCAACATTTCAATCAAATTTTGTGAAAACAAAAAAAAAAGAAAAAAAAAGAAATTGATGTGTCAACATCTAAACAACTTTTTAAACAGTTTTTTTTGGAGGAAAAGCACTTTTTAAGGAAGTTTAAATCTAACTTTGACAAATTTGCCTAGCTCGAGATTTCCCTGCCACATCAGATGTATACTAACTGTGGATATTTTACAAGTCAAGATCGTTAGTCATTATGTAAGTATGATTCCATGAATCCAATAATACATAGGTCAGTATCGGATCGGAACAGGGTCGATCCAGTACCGATTCGATAAGATCAACAATCTTTGCTCCGATACCGATCAGATAAGTAAAAATATAGTTCCGGACCCGGATTTTTCGGATCGGACCAATCCAATCCATTGCCAGCCCTACTTGGTTGCTTACTTGTTGATCATCAATCAACAATCTACAATGAGTCCTCCGAGTTTGTTTGTTAAACGATCACACAATATACATTTATAACGATCTTACTCCATTTGTTTTCAGTTGGATTGGTGATTTTTCTATTCCATTGCGATTCCATCTCTAACAATTACTATGTGCCATTTGTAAAGCCCTGGATTAAAGGTTCATTCAAAGCTTATGTTCAACTCATAGCAACAAATATGACGATAACAGAATGTGTTATGACCTGTTGATTGGTGTTCCCATCAGGCGCGTCCCAGCCGGAGGTGCCCTAATTGCCTCCTGCCATTGCACAGATGTACTTGGGCTGCCTGCAAATCACTTTGTAGTTGTGCACAGCAGGAGGTACACAATTATCCAATGATAGGACACGAAAGTACCTTACTTTGAGTTTCAGTAAGGGGCGCTTGATGGTATCCACTCTTTTCTGTACTCTTGATCTATCTCATATGTGCCGTTATCCGTCTGATTGACCTAGGATATTTGGTACGGAAGCTATCGAAGTGACTCCTTGAACGCTAGCCAGGTTTTTGTATATTGGTCTTATCGATGTCCTATAATGATCAAGACTAAAATGTGTTTATCGATATGCTCTTGAAAATAGAAAGAGGAACTGTTTGATTGTTCATTTTTGTGGGGTTGCAAGGAGCTCGAAATGTGACAAGCATTTTTGTTACTTTCTTTTGAAAACATATTAAATAATGTGCATCCAGATGTCCTTTCGTTTTTCTTTCTTCCAAAAAGTAAGGAAGGTGTACCCACACCATTGGTAGGAGTAAAATTCCAGCATAACATATTATCAACAGTTTTTGAACACTTCCCCAGTCCCTTTTTGTAAGCCTTTTCCAATCCTCGTTCTTGCCCTTTTTTTTTCGTACTTTTGTTGTGGCTAAGAAAAATATATTATTTAGTTTTAGCAGCACTTGAACTCTGAGCAGGCAATGATGGATGGAAAGATCACACTGGGACAATTCAGGGAGTGGTCATGCTTGATTCAAGGCCTTAATTCATTCGATTCTAATAGTGCAGATCTTGGCCAATAAACATACCTCCCTTGGTCAAGCTGTATGTAATCCAGGAGTCTGTAAAACTAATCATTCTTCTTGTGAACAGATTGCTGAATAAAAGGAATTGCTTGAGATCCCATCAACTCCTGATAATACAATTGAATCAAACCTCTTCAAATCCAAGCACCCATTCTTTTAGGCATTATAGTTTGCATAAGGAGTGAACTCAGAGAATGAACAATTGAGGACTTACGTTAGTACCAATGGTTTCGATCTTGATGTTGGCTGCTGGTTTTCACCAATTGCCCAAAGTATTTCAGCCTTCAAATGCAATTCTGCAGATACTGTTGGAAATATTGAGGAATCCATCCGGAAGGTGCCACTTCCCCATGATTTTTTCTTTTGTATTAATAAATTTCCCTGCTTACATCCTTTACAAAATTGTGCTGGCTAGTGAGGCAATTACAGTTTATGCATACACCAGACCGAAACTGAACTTCATCCATATCTTTGATTTAATTTGGATCAGTGGAACTAATCATACATTGTACACCTTACAGCACCTTTTATTTCACAACAAATTACATATATTGAGCCAACCACTGTTTGCACATATCAAGCACAGGGAGTGCATTTGCATGTAGTGCCTGCAAAGGGGAATATTTAAAGATTTAGAAGTTGACCTCCCCAAAAACAACTACAAAAAATAAAATAAAATAAATAAAAAATCAAAAAATCAAAAGATATGAACGAAATCATGGGATGACATACACTGATCATGTCAATACCATAGGAATTTCAAAATCTCACCATAAACTTTTAAACACCAGTCACAGAACCCTAGACATTGCTTTAAAATCTAAATAGAACTGCTAGATAATAATGACCCCAACCTGTAGCTACCATGGTGTGATTTGGACTACATATGGTAAAGCAGTTCAGGAAGAACATGCCAACCTTCAGGGAAAGTTTGCAGGATGATTTGTAGATTATGAATTTCATAACCATTTAAGTTGCCAATGGTGACCTTTTTCTAGTTGTAATCCCTAAACTTTTTCCTCTACAATTTGCAACTATTAGGCTTAAGTCATTTCACGTCTACATACTGTCCTCTTGCTTGTCAACACATCAAATACATTTCAAGTTTAGAAAGGAATGTGTCTCAACTATAAAAGTATATAGGTGGATAAGAAATATTATTATGGGAAATGATCATTCAAGTGTGGTTAGAACTGGTTCCTATGGGGTACCTATTGACACTCCTGCTGTTAAGTCTATGAATGCTATTTTTCAAGGTTTACCTAATCGGACTTCCCACCAGTGTAGACACTCGTACCGTATCAATACAACAGAGACTGTAATGGACAAAACTCGAGGTCAAGATTTTTTTCAAGCTGGGAGAGTTGGTGTCGACCAGAATGAGGGGAATGAGGATATTAGGTAAAAAGAATACAGGGTTTTTTGATTAAAAAATTATTTTTAAGGGTACCTTTGTCTTTTGCTTAAAGTGAAGAACTAGGCTATTTTCAGGGGAATTCAAGAGTGAGAATTAGCCCCCTGTAATATCCCTTGTAAAGTAGTAGGCAACCTTTAATCATTTTGTGGAGAATCTCTCTTGTGGTTGAGCTTGTGAGCTCCCTATCCTCTTGAAGGGATTAGCTAGGGAAATTGTGGGTCGAGGATTCTGGCCCTGATCTCCCACCCTCTACAGTGGAGTGCCAGTACAAGGGCCACCAGAAACCAAGTTCCGTTGCTGCATTCAGTCTTGCGTGGGGATCCCCCCATCATGATCCTCATTCGCTTCTGCCATTTTCCATCGAATATATTCCCATACAATATCCCATCCATTTTTTTTCTCCTTTTCATCTCTATTTTCTACTTTTTCGTTTAATTTTGGGGCCATTTTCAGCTTTGCACCACTGCAGCGTACAAGTTTTCCTTCTAATAACATGCTAAGTGATAAAGTACATTGAATTCTCTAAATCAGTGGAAGTTTAGAGAATGATCTTGGAATGCAGGTTCCTATAATAAGAATCATAGTTGAGAGGAAAACCTGATGTGCTACATATTGAACATCAGCCACACTTCCACTGCGAGAAGCAATTTGAAAGGCACTCTTCAAACGACCACATACCACACAGGCCAGCACCTTCCTGTACAGAAAAAGTCTAGATCATGACAATTGATAGTATTTTGAGACAATATAATAATAGATAAAAATGAGTTCAAGTAACCAACTAAATGAAAGAGCATATTCTGATTTATCTATGTTTTGCACAATATGATCTGTTGGAGTTTATGTAATACCTCACATGGGTGTTCAAGTGGGCTGCGTCCCACTTCCCACGTGGGGGGCCTTTATTCGTATGTTAAGAGGGTTAAGTGGGCCAGTCACTTAATTTTCCCTTGCTTTTAGAGGAAGTAATTTTCAATCTTTTGTATTTAGGTGGGATGGGCTGATGGAGGACCCTACTCCCCTTATTAGGACGTAGTGGTCCTGTTTTGTAACGTTTCTGGGGTCTTCCCCTTCTTTAATGAATAATACACTAATCAAAAAAAAGTGGGCCAGCCACTTACCCCACGTTTTCTTATTCTTATGTTGTGGGAGTTAAGTGGGCCCACCACTTAAACCGCGTTTTTGGCTTGTAGGGTTTAACCCTTGTTATATATATATATATATATATATATATATATATATATGAGTGAGAGAGATTGAACAACTCAATCTCTTCTTCCACAACTTCTCTCTAACCCAATCTCCTCCATCATCTTCCACCTCCATTACAATTTCTCTTCTTCTCTCCACTAGTTACAACCTAAATCGCATCAGCTTGATGTGAAGAACATTTTCTGCATGGAGATCTGACAGAAGAGGTGTACATGAAACTATCACCTGGGTGAAACTTGCTGTAACTGACGACAAGGTATGCAAGTTAAGGAAAGCCTTGTATGGGATAAAGCAGTCTCCAAGGGCATGGTTTGAGCAGTTCAGCAGTGCAATCAAACGAGTGGGCTACAAGCAGAATCAGGCCGATCACACATTGTCTGTGAAGCACCAGCAGACTAGTACCACGGCACTGATCGTCTATGTTGATGACATTGTCATCACTGGAAATGATCCCACCGAGATAAAGCAGCTGAAGACCTTTTTGTCCTCAGAGTTTGATACAAAGGATCTGGAACCACTGAAGTACTTTCTGGGGATTGACGTTGCTCGGTCTCAAAAGGGCATCTTCATATCTTAACGGAAGTATGCATTGGACCTTCTGAGCTAGACTGGATATTTGGGAGCTCGACCAGTAGAGACTCTAATAGATCAGAACCATTGGCTAAATTATGAGGAAGGCGACTCTCTTGAGGATGTTGCAATGTTTCGGTGATTGGTTGGCAGGCTGATCTACTTGGCACACACCCGTCCGGATATTGCTTACGCTGTGAGTGTTATCAGTCAGTTTATGCACGCACCACGATCATCACATCTTGAGGCAGCTCACAAAGTTTTTCAGTACCTCAAGGGTTCACCAAGTCGTGGCATACTGTTTGGGCGACATGGACATTTTCGAGTGGAGGCATATACTGATGCAGATTGGGCAGTTTCAATTATAGATCGTCGGTCTACATCAAGATATTGTACCTTGGTTGGAGGGAACCTTGTCTCTTGGCGAAGTAAAAAGCAGCTGGTTGTTGCCCGCTCTAGTGCAAAGGCAGAGTTTCGCTTTATGGCACATCGTGTGTGCGAACTCCTTTGGTTGTGGACCATGCTTGAGGAACTGGGTCTCCAGATGACAGAGTCGATGAGCTTATATTGTGATAACAAAGCCGCCATCAGCATTGCTCACAACCCAGTTCAGCATGATAGAACCAAGCATATTGAAGTCGATTGTCACTTCATTAAAGAGAAACTTCAACAAGGATTGATTTGTACTCCGTACGTGAGAACCCAGGAGCAGGTTGCCGACATACTCACAAAGGGGGTGAACAAGTATATTCATACTTTGATCGACAAGCTGGGGGCATAATGGATATCCTCGCACCAGCTTGAGGGGGAGTGTTGGAGTTTATGTAATACCTCACGTGGGTGTTCAAGTAGGCTGCGTCCCACTTCCCACGTGAAAGCCTTTATTCGTATGTTAGGGTTAAGAAGGCCAGCCACTTAACCCACATTTTCTTATTCTTATGTTGTAGTGGGGCCACCACTTAACTCCACGTTTTTGGCTTGAAGGGTTTTAACCTTGTATATAGATATATATATTTGAGTGAGAGAGATTGAACAACTCAATCTCTTCTCTTCCCACAACTTCTCTCTAACCCTAATCTCCTCCATCATCTTCCGCCTCGATTACAATTTCTCTTCTTCTCTCTACTGGTTACAACCTAAATCACAACATGATCCCATTCATAAATAGGTCAGGTTAAATTGACACGCCTATTTGGGATCTGTTGTAAATAAGGTTGTAACCAGTAGATGAAGGTTGTAGAGAGAAAAGGGAAAAAGTGTAATGGAGGCGGAAGGTTTAGAAGGAGATAATAATTCATTCTCTCTCACACACTGTATATTATATATATGATGGGGAGAAACCCTACAATAGAGTAGCACTATTCACGAGACACTATTCACGTGAATAGTGAAAACCCAAAAAGAGCCCCACGTGGGAAGTGGGACGCAGCCCACTTGAGACACCCACGTGGGTGTATTACATAAACTCCAACAGGACCTACATGGAGATAAGTTGGGGCAGATTTTTGGTAAGGATCATTGATACCATCACAAAAAATCAACCCGTTTCGACATTTCGATCCCCGTGAGAAATTGAAAAAGGGGAAAAATCTGCACCGTTAACATTAGGTCCATATTCGAAAGGGTTACAAGTTGACAAAAAGCTTGTCAAATTTGGCATGTGTATGGCATCATCATAGTCTACGCCCAAATATTTGAGGTTGGCAACATGAATCCTATTTGGCCCCACCTTACGACTTACGGTAAGAACATAGCTAAAATATCAAATCAGCCGGATATTAACCTTCCAACATGAATCTTTTTTGCAATCAGGAGAAATTTCATATATGTGCCACTTAAGAGTGACCAATCGGTCAAATGTTTTAACTAAGTTCAATCCAACACTTAGCGAATGGCCCAATCGGTGAGTTGGCAACCATGTGTGCAATATTAGGGGTTACACTGGATTAAGGATGGACTCTAGGTCCATAAATATGTATATTATCTACTCTAATCATATAGATCTATCTCTCCAGAAATATTTTATATATTTTTTAGCTCACATTTTTTTGCAATTAAATTCAAATCATGACATCCCAAAATTTTAGTGAATAAGTAAGAAATAGAGCTTTATCAATATATCAGGTGCTCTGGCTGTCTAGCAATTCATGCCAGGTTGAGTGGAAGACCAACACTTCCACGAGTCTGCATCCAAGTTATGCAATTCAGGATCCAGCAGGCAAGTCAGGCGCCCTTCAGATCCTTTTGACGGTGGTAAGTTAAGACACTTAACAAACAAAAATGCTTTGCTGACATAGTTTGAGATATTGGAAAGCAAACTTCCAATGACCCTTTGTAACCATGGTGCCAAATGCTCTAACTCGGTACTGATTTTAAGATTCTAAAACACCATATATTCCCTTTTATTATGTTTTATTTTCCTTTTTTTGTGTTTTTTCTATACCCACTTCATTTTTTCACTGTTCCATCTAATATCAGATTCAGGATCTCTGCATGTAGTTGAATTACCAAGAAGAAATATGGTACAATGTAAGGCCATTACCTGTGGCTGCTAGTTAACATGTCTATGAGACGGTCAGGACGTTCTTTGTGTCTGTTGGCATATACATTAATGGCTGCTCCCAACACCTAGATAATTCCAGAAGAGTGCATATGTTCAAATTTCAATTAGCAAGAAGGAATACAACTATAAACATCTTTACATAATTTAAATGATGCTTATAACACTACAAACAAGCCCATTCATTCTACAGAACTTGCACCCGTAACAAGTGAATCAGGAAACCACTGGAAATCTGTCAAGAGAATGTTATTTCAGTAAATGTCTTTTGTTTATGGAAGGCGTGTTTTCCACTGTTGCAGTACTATTGTCAAGTATGAAAAAAGTGTCCCATGGTTGATATACGAGAAGTTTGTTTCAGTGCATGTTGTGTGACACAACAATTATGTGTTTCGAAAATCTCAGCAAATCTAATATCTAAAGCTTAAATTCATGTTCAAAATCGAAATACTAAAATATTCAGCTTTTTCCTCTATTTAGGTTAATTGGTCTCCAGCAGGCTATTTCATAAGCTCTAGAGGCTTGAGGCAAGGTGATCCCCTATTCCCTTTTCTTTTCATCGTAGTGGTGGAGGCTCTTACTAGGTTGATTCTAAAAGCAAAAGCTGGAAGGATATTGGAAGCTTTCCAGTTTGATGCCAATGGGCCTACCATCTGCCATTTCAAGTTTGCGGATGATAGTTTTTTTAAACAAGGCCTTGCATAGTTAGCTTAGGTATCTGAGATGTGAGCTCCAG
This sequence comes from Euptelea pleiosperma, assembly GCA_035048495.1. NCBI lineage: Eukaryota > Viridiplantae > Streptophyta > Magnoliopsida > Ranunculales > Eupteleaceae > Euptelea > Euptelea pleiosperma. The sequence continues at coordinate 961,824 of CM068548.1, forward strand.
TTTTTTGAGGTTGTTTCCAGGGTATGTATGAACCTTTCCAAGAGTGAGGCGCTGGGTGTGGGAGAGGTGGAAAATCTGAGGGAGTTAGCTCGTAGTTTGCTATGCAAGGTGGGCGATTTGCTAACATCATATCTGGATCTCCCCATTCAGTGCTATCTCCTGGTCTAAATCAATATGGGATCCGGTGGAAGAAATTTTTAAGAGACTGTCTTCTTGGAAGAAGAAGCATCTCTCTAGAGGAGGCAAGGTCACCTTCATCAAGAGTACCCTTTCCAGTCCTACCGGCCACCATCGCTAACAGGTCGGAAAGGTTAGTGAGGGATTTTCTTATGGAATAGGAAAGAAGACGCTCATAAGTTTTACCTGGTGGATTGGAAGATTATTTGAGCTTCAGAAACTTTAGTCATCAAAAAAGCATTGTTGGGAAAACGGCTCTGGAGATTTGTAGAGGAGAGGAACAGATTGCAGAGAAGGGTTGTCGATTGTAACAATTGTAATGGACACTTGGGGTGGGACAAAATCTTCGTCTTACGGTATGGTAGTTTGGGAAGGGATCTCTATGGTCCATGACGAGTTTGTGGAGGGGCCACGTTTGGAAGGGGTGATAGAGCAAGATTAATTTTTTGTTTTTTTTTGGGGGAGAGAGAGAGAGAGAGAGCTTTAGCCTGACCTTTAAAGGAAGAATTTATAATCTAGATTCTAGAGTATATACAACCACTATTGTCTTCCACAATAAACCTGGTAAGATCACTAGGGAAGTCAGTAGGATCAAGTATAATCTCATTTACATTAGGACAAAAAGAAGCTAAAAAAATCCATTGCCCGGTTAGTCTCTCGATAATCACAATTGAACTCAATAGATACAAAACTCATCTTGATTTTTTCAATCCTTCGTTGGCAAAATCGAGCTTTCCAAGCCCAAGAAACAACTTTGAGCAGGTAGTCCACAGCGAACTTGGAGTCAAGGGTGAAATTAATTCTTCTAATGCTTTGATTCGGAGCAAGCATAGGGCCTCGTTCCACAGCCATGAGCTCATGGATAAGAATGGTTTGCGAGACACACACCGCCCCCCCTCGCCGCAATGCCTGCAAGAGGGCTGCCAAGGTAAAATGCACCCATACCCAGCTCGGTTACTCAAAAGAGACCCATTCGTGTTGAGGCCTAAAACACCGACTTCAGGCGACTACCAAGAACATTGTATAACAGTAGGGCATGTTAGATCAGTGTCTATAACCGATAGCTTAAGATGAGAAAATTTGTTGCGAACATCAACTACAATCAGCTTGATAACACTTGCGCAGTCCCCAAAATGATTTTGGAATATGCGTCTATTGCATTCAAGTCAAAAGCAGTAACCGATAGACGTAAAAGGAGAACTTGAAAAGGGTGGAGATGTGCCAAGATGAGTTGCATTTATCAAGATGTGACTCGAAACCAACAACTTTTTCAAAAATTTAGTACGAAATTATCATTATTATTTATTTTTCACATGCCCCTACCTCAAAAGAAGGCCACTCCTTAAGTGACAGAGATGCAAGACAGAGCTCCACATTCGCTTAGTAAAGGAGCATCCAAAAAACAAGTGGTTTTCATTGACAGAACACACATCTAGTGTGCTTGACAATAGCTCGACCAATGAGGCAATCGTGAGTCAGCAAGCTATTCTTCAGGGCCATCCAAGCAGTGAATTTGTTAGCGGATAGTTTGTTCCCGCGCATGTATTTTGTTGACCCGACGACCTGTTGATATACATGGCTGTTTCACCTTTCCCCAACAGGTCGATCTTTTGGGGTAAATGGTTGTTTAACATGGTATCAGAGCATTAAGGCCAGGGAAGTCGCGGGTTCAAGTCTCCAGCGGAGTGAATTCCCGCTGAGGGGGTGTGTTAGCAGATAGTTTGTTCTTGCGCACATATTGTATTGGCCCGACGACCCAATCCATTGATAAACATAGTTGTTTCACCTTTCCCCAACGGGTCGGTCTTTTGGGGTAAATGGTTGTTTAACAAATGTTTGTTGAGGTCTGTGGCCCTTAAACCATATAAAATCTGACCACACAATTGCTGGCCCATGGTTCTGAACATGGTTCCAAGAGAGATTTTATGAAAGCTTGTTTTTAGTGTTAGAAATACAACTATATAGTTTACTTCGCTTGATTAATACAAATATTTGCTTTTCAAAAAAAAATCAATCCAATGAGGGTTAACGATGAAATTCCTTGCAAGTAGTATCCCACCAGACTCACATAATATGCGGGCTAATATAAAGTTTTCAAGTAGTAAACACAATGCAAGTGTACCACAATTATAAGAAACAAATATTTCAAGAGATTGATTAAAGTATCATGAGTTTATATAACTTGAAAATTCTAAGTTGAATTTATATGTGCCAATAAGTTAATTTCTTCTCAACGTCACTCTCTTTTACTTTTCTGTTTTTCCAAGAGATTTGATTAAATTCTCTTTTACTCTCAAGTAGTTAAGAAAAGGGAAAAAAACATCAAGTAATAAATAAATAGGGACAAACTTTCTAACAAAATTGTTTTCCTCTTGATAAGAAAAAATTGTTCGCCATAAAAGGGAACCACAATCATACCGAAATTTCATTTCCAATCATATCAAGGGAAAAATCATTTCCCATCGATTCCTTTTCTTTTACAAAATTTCCCATTTCTCACAACTATAATTTTCAGGTAACATGTTTCCCTTGTTTGACATTTTCCCTCCAATTATATCTGATAACTAATACTGAGAGAATTTGTGAAATAAACATTACCTGGTCCCAGTCATCATCATCTATTGTGCCTTTAATATTTCTCAAAAATTCCGTCAATTGACCACCCTTTTTTCTGTCTGCAAGTGATGCTGCAACTCCGGCATAGATATCAACAGCTGCACATATAGAATGTGAGGTGGAATGGTAGAACAAGATATGGAAGTGAATCCTACAAAAATATCGACTGAAAAGCAAAACTAAGATGTGATTAACAAACAAAAACCAAGGTGAACAAGAAAACCAAGTTGTAATTCATACCGGGAAGATTGAATTCATAAATTACTTGGAAAGCCAAGTCAAAATTCTTTTCAACAAGAGTCTCTGCAATCTCACACCTTCTCCTGCAATGACGTTTAAGACAAACCCAACAAAGAACTGTGAGATTGAAAAATTAATCTGTCTCTGACCTGTGTGGGTCATGGTTTAATATATCGTACTGTATTGTATGATACATATAGGTAGATTTGAGTGCAATAATAACAATATGGCTTGAAAAACGTATGATATAGTGCAATAATAACAATATGGCAAGAAAAACTTTAAACTGAACCATATATTACCTCTTCTAACTGATTACACCCATTTACTGGTTCTCTTATTTTGTACCACCAACCCTCTTGTAGATCCATAAAAAAGACCTATCTAATGTAGATTTGAGTTTCTACACCTAGGATCAAATCAAAGGAGAGTTCAAGCAAAATTGGTATGCACATCCATTTTTCAATTTTGATTCATTTATTTGAATAACCACCTCCAATATAAGATCAGGATCAAGGATCCATGGATTAGTAAGAAGGGTTAGAAATAATTCAATAAATCTAAAAAAGAAAGTTTCCATGGGTTAGTTTAGGCTATATAAATATATTTCATAAGTCTATGCTTGATCTACCAAATGCACACATTTGTTTTACTTTTAAGAAAAATATTTAAAATATTTATTAAAAATTGTTTAATAATTATAAAAATAATCTAATATTACACGTTATTTGGTCATATCTTTCCATTGCCTGCAACCCCACAAGCTATCATGGTGATTTGGCGAGCAGGTGTTGATATTTCTCCACTAACAACTGGCGGTAAGTGCATTTTTTGACTTAGTGTGTTGTGTTGACAACACACAAACCCCTTTTCTGATCTCAGTTGGTTACTTTGAGGCTTTATTACTGTTTTACAAATTGAATGTACTCCAAGGGCGTTCTTTCCACTCTGTGGCTTCATATTAATGGGTTTTTGAGTCTCGAGACTCCTTTTTCCCCTTTTTTGTTATCACTGGCAACATCGAGCCGTGTTTATGATTTGCTTCTGATCTGTGGTGTGTTAATTTGTGGTTGATTATTTATTTGAGACTCCTTCACAGTCATGTCGACCTTGAATGAATCTGGGGCATCCGATGTATCTTTTGGGCCCCCGAAACTACCGTTTCAGCTCCTATTTCGTTTGACAATCCTGGATTGCAAATTACCACTACCAAGTTGGCTGGAAAAAATCACTTGGAGTGGTCTTGGGCAGCCAAGATGTTTATTGGTGACCATGGGAAACAAGGGTACATCACTAGTCGACTACCGGCATCTGCAAAGAGAGACGGATCCCACATTTGAGAAATGGGAGAGGCAATTTGATGAAAATGTCGTGGCTCCTTAATTCTATGGAGCCTCACATTAACCGAGGATTTTATTTCTCTCCACTTCAAAGGAGATCTGGAATTCTGCAGCCCAGACTTATTCCAAGCAAAAGAATGACGCCCGTGTGTATCAGTTGCATCAAAGCATCGCCACTTTCCGTCAGAGGGACTTGCTACTTTGCCAGGCTTCGCAGCATGTGGGAGGAACTTGATTATTATCAAGACTTTACCCCCGCCTGTTCTACAGATGGTACGGCGTACCGCAAGTTAGTTGAACATAACAAGATATATGAGTTTCTTGCCGACTTGAATGCTAAATTTTAGTTATGCATATGTTCAGTTACTCAGTAAAGACAACTTACCTTCGCTTAATCAAGTATATGCATATGTTCAGAGTGAGGAAAGGCACAAAGATGTCGTGTCTCATCTTCCCAACCATGAAAAATCAGCCTGGCTGCAGTCCCATCCTCACAGAAACCATCACAGAATCAACATCCGCCTTCGACTAGTGGCCACAAAGGACCTCCACCTATTTGTGCACATTGTGGCAAAAGAGGCCACAACCAGGATAAATGTCGGAGCCTTCGTGTGTGTGAGGGGTGTGGGAAGAAGGGACACAACAAGGAAACGTGCTGGAATATTATTGGACGACCCCCGCCGTCGTCGCATGCCCCTGCCATTGCTCACAGCCTTACTATGGATGCTACTACAAGTTCATCACTTTCATCGGATACTTTGCCAATTACTATTTCTCGAGATGAGCTCTAGAACCTAAGCCGTTTTATTTCTCACTTGGATGAACCTTCAGCCACTTCAACATTTGCCCACTCAGGTACCATCAGTTCTGCCAACCATGTTTCGGCCTCTACTTATTCTTCACTGAAGATTATTGATTCAGGGGCTTCAGAGCATATGACAGGTATGTCCACTTTGTTTTCCTCCTACTCTGGGGTTCTAGGGTTGATAAAGTCCGAATTACAGATGGCATACTTTCCTCTGTCTCTGGGAAAGGTTGTGTACTACTACACTCGAGATTCCTTTATCTTCTGTTCTTCACGTTCCCCAGTTTGATACTAACTTACTTTCTGTTAGCTCTCTCACAAAACCCTAAATTGCTGTCACTTTCTTTCCTTCTCATTGTGTATTTCAGGACTTGGTCAAGAGGAGAACGATTGGCACTGGACGTGAAGTGAATGGTCTTTATCTCCTGGATGTGACCCCCACAGTTCCAGCAGTGTTGTAGTCACATAGCCATAATAGTGTCAATAAGGAGCAGCTACTGTCTTTGGCATGCTCGTCTCAGTCATATGTCTTTTCCATATTTGCATCTCTTATTTCCTGCATTGTTTAAGTCTGTGTCGTTGTTTGAACTTCGTTGTAAAGTGTGTACTCTGTCTAAGCACACTCGTTCTGTTTTCCGACCACGGGATAATAAAAGTAATGCTATCTTTGATTTGATTCATTCTGATGTTTGGGGCCTATCTCCAGTTACTTCCATTTTTGGTGACCGTTACTTTGTTTCTTTTGTGGATAATTTCTCTAGGTGCACATGGATCTTTGTCATGAAATCTAAAGTGTTTTCTATCTTCAAAAACTTCCACAAAATGATCCTTACTCAATCCAAAAAGTGTATAAAAGTCCTTCGATCTGACTAAGGGGGGAAAATACATGTATGGGGGGTTGAAGTTGTATTTGGCAGAGCATGGCATTGAGCACCAAAATTCGTGTGTTTTCATCCAACAACAAAACGGGGTGGCTGAAAGAAAAAATAGACATTTGTTGGAAGTGGTTCGTTCTCTCCTTCTATGGTATAATATTCCCGAGACTTATTGGCCTGATGCACTGCTCCTTGCAGCCTTATCAATCGTATGCCCTCTAGGTCTCTTCAGTTTTGGACTCCCTTTCAGTTCCTCGGTCCCTCTAGCCCTCCCTTCGTGGTTCCTCCTAAAATCTTTGGTTGTGTTTGTTACATCCATATCCTTGGCCCTCATCGGACAAAGTTGGACCCTAAAGCTCTTAAATGTGTTTCTCGGGTTCTCCTCTTCCACGAAAGGGTACAAATGTTATCATCCTCCTACACGAAAAAGATTTGTTACTAAGGACGTCACTTTCCTCGAATCGGCCCCTTATTTTTCAGCTGCTAGACATGCCGATCCTCAGGGGGAGTGTAATTGGTGTTGCATGTTACCCATGTCCCTGTTCTGCCCGTGGCATTAGATGTTCCTGTTAGTGACACTATATTATGCTTGACAGAGACACTAGCAAACAGGGGGAGTTGAACGTCTATACTCGTAGGCTAAGGGAGACAAAGACCATTCCTAAATGCCAAGGTCAAGACTCCTCGTTGGATCCAGGTAATCTCTCTTTTGGTTCCCCTTTGCTTTCCCCCTCTTTATGTGATGGTTCCGATCTTCCTATTGCTCTTAGAAAAGGGAAGAGATCTTGCACTCAACACCCTATTGCTAGTTTTGTCTCATGTGATAACTTGTCACCGTCCTACAAATCTTTTGTTACCTCCCTATCTTCTGTTACTCTTCTTCTGTCACAGAGGCTTTGGAGCACCCTAGGTGGAAAGAGGCAATGGTTGAGGAAATTAACAGTTTGGAAAAAAAAACAATACATGAGAGCTGGTTACGTTACCACAGGGCAAGAAGTCAGTTGGATGCAAGTGGATGTATACACTATACAGTGAAGTGCAAACCTGATAGATTTGTTGACAAATACAAGGCACGGTTGGTGGCTACGGGATATTCTCATACGTAAGGTATTGACTACAAGGAGACATTCGCTCCTATAGCCAAGTTGAACTCTATCCAAGTTATTCTATCACTCGCAACAAATCAATCTTGGCCACTAATATAGCTCGATGTAAAGAATGCCTTCCTTCACAATGATTTGAAGGAAGAGGTTTACATGCTACCCCCCTGGGGTTTCAGGTGTCTAATGATATACAACGAGTGTGTAAGTTAAAGAAAACTCTGTATGGTCTGAAACAATCACCAAGGGCATGGTTTGAAAGATTCAATTGAGTGGTTAGGCAAGTTAGGATATAGCTAGAGTCAGGCAGATCATTCGTTATTTATCAGGCGAGTCAGGGGGACTACGACAATTCTGATTGTGTATGTGGATATCATTGTAACAGGGAACTGTGCAATAGCAATTTCCAGACTAAAGGATTTCTTGGTAGCTGAGTTTGAAATCAAAGATCTGGGCACCTTGAAGTACTTCTTGGGCATGTTGGGGGGCACGACCTGTTGATACTCCTATTGAAGCAAACCATCGGTTAGATGGCCAATTAGGAGAACTTCTCGAGGATGTGAGCAGTTTTCAGAGACTTGTGGGACGTCTCATCTATTTAGCTCACACATGACCATATATAGCATATGTTGTGAGTGTGGTGAGTCAATACATGCATACGCCTCGCACACCACACTGGAAACTGCTAACCGTATCTTGAGATACCTAAAGTCATCCCCAGGGAAGGGATTCTTATTTCGTCGTCATGAGCATACAAGAGTACAAGGTTTTACAGATGCAGATTAGGCCGATGCCCAAGATGATAGGCGGTCTACTTCAGGCTATTGCACATTTGTGGAAGGAGCAAGAAACAGCAAGTTGTAGCTCGGTCAAATGCGAAAGCAGAGTTCCAATCTATGGCCCATGGTGTATGCGAATTGTTATTGGCTCTTCAATTTGCCAATACATATCACTTTAATGATATTTTTAACCTTGATGGATACACGACAAAATGCAATATTACAGAGAAGATTGCATCCAAAACAACTATGTAGAGAGGATTTGCTTTTCCGCCATTCCCAAAAGAAACAAAAGGTAATAAAGGGAAGCACTTTTAACATTTGAGGTGGTGGAAATATTTATGAAAAAATAAAAATGAATGAAAATTAGATTTATTGATCATTACTTTTTTTGAGTAACTTCATAACTTACATTTTAAGCGAGTCTGCATACATACTCAGAATATCGAGTGTCAAACCAACCATCAGGGTCGGCACTCAGTAATTTAGAATACCTTGGCAAGGCCTAAGTTAATCTCCATTATCCATCAACGGGATGTGAACTGTACTAGGAGACTCTTACAGTGAGATTCAGATTATATTAACAGAAAAAAAATAATAGTTATAACTACAGAAAGTTTTGACATGGGTTATGTCCGGATGCAGACATACATGGCTCTATTACAACTCAAGAAGGTGGAGAACTACAATGCCTCAGATGGTACATGACCATTACTATCACAAAATGCAAAATGACACAGAACGCTAGATTGATTAAAAGAAATTAGATCTTAAGTCTGCCAATTGTTCTTGTTTATCTTGTGCACGCACAGCAGGTAGTTGTTCTAAATATAAAGCAGTTGTCAGTGTCAACTCAATCAAGACAATACAAACCTGAAAGTTTCAGGGTCATTTGGATTTCCAAAAAGAGAATGTTTCCATTGTGGTCCATCTGTATCATTGAAGGATCTCACAACATTGACCTACACAATTTTGGACAACATAACAAATCCATAAGAATGCAGTTTGGATCTCCTCACATTGATTGCTTATACATTTAAGACAATAGCTTTAAAGAAAAGCCAATCATCAACATGGTCTCCTTTATAGAGTTATGGTAAATAAAGCAATGTCACATGTATAGACAAAAACCATCAATCATTTTTTATCTTCCCCTGGTCTAATATTGTAATGTAACCATTGCGCTATGTACAGACCTAATAAACAGGGTGTGAATGCTTCTCTCAATGCAATGTTTTTATTTTTTATTTTTTTTCTCAAAGCAATGTTATGGCTCAAATAGTATTAATGCTGCACAATTGCTGGGTTTCTTTTCCCAGAAGTGAATTCTTGACCAATGACATCATTACAAATTTACAATGGATGGTCTACATAGTTCTCATTGATATAATTGTGGTACATGCTCAAGGGAAAGTTATCAATTCATTGTTTTTATCATGTTTATAAGCCTATTTTCATACTTGCACTCTATGTATGCCACTAGCTCTTGAATCAATATGCAAATCAGACAGATATTAGAGTGACTGAGTGAGAACTAGGAAAAGGAAAAAACAACAGGCCTCCATATAAAACTTATTTTTATGCAAAAGATTGCAAACAGTGTTCCAAGGTTATACTACTTAATCATTAAGCCATTTGGTTAACTAAAAACCGACGAAGTCAAAACAAAAAGTTTCTTTATTCAGAATAACACTTCAAGATGACTGAGATGTGTTTTTTCTTTTAACAAGATTTACAGAATAAAATTTCTTTGAGTGAAACAACCACATGATAGCAATTTGGATCCCTGCACATTCAAAGCTTTTACATTCTATCTTTAAAGCACAGCTACCTTCATATAGGAAAGGACAAAATTCCAGCAATGTAACATCTAAAAATCAAGATTTTCAACAAAAGCCAACTTCATTTTATCTTCCTCTTACCATATAAAGTAATGAAACCATTGTATTGACAGACCTAATAAATAGGGTGTGAAGGCATTTCTTAAAGCAATGTTATGGCTTTAACAGTGATAACGCCGCACAATTGCAGGGCATCATTCGCCAGACGTGGTTACTTGACCAAGACATAGGGATGGTCTACATAGTTCTCATTAATATTAATTGTGGTACATGCTCAAAGCCAAACTATCAATTCAATGTTTTTATCATGTTTATAAATCTATTTTTATGCTTATACTCTTTGTATGCTGCTAGCTACTGAATGAAAATTCAACTTGGATAGATATATTAAGTGAGATGAATGAAAATGCAACTTAGATAGATATGTTAGAGTGAGAACTGGGAGGAGGAAACAATAACAGGATTCCATAGAAGATTTAGAAAGTTTATGCGAAAGATTCCAAAAGTGATCAGAGGTTCATGGGAAACTTCAAAAGAAACAGGTCAAGGTAAGTAAATAAATTTATGAGGCACTACTTAATCATTGAGCCATTTGGTAAACCAAAAATTGACAAACTCAAAACAACATTTCAAGAGGAGTGAGATGTGTTTATCTTTAATAATATGAACAATTTACACAATAAAATTTCTTCGTATGAAATAAACACATTTCGATGAAATATAAATTGAAATTTAAGAGGGAGATATCTTTAGTGGATCCTTCCATTTGTCATTTTGTGGGCCATTTGGAAAGAAAGGAACTCTCGCATCTTTGAAGGGAAAGGGAAAGTGAAGGACATCCCTAGAGTCTGTTGAGGGCTAAAGCTTATTTGTATATTGGCCTTCGTTATTGCCAGATTTCAGAGGCTGTTTCTTTAAATTTTGTTTTCAGATGGAATGAGATGAGTGAAGCTATTCTCTGGTATATAGGGTCAGGATCGGGGGACAACTATTTCATACAACGTTTTTGACAACAAAAATTGTTGCGGGCCAATTTATAAATTAGAAGTATTGGAATGGGATGATTTTTGGCGAGGACGGTCTCTATGGTGAGGAGATCATCCTCACAAAAATTCAAATCATTCTGATATTCGTAGACTGGTTTACAAGTTGAAGAATTATGGACCGTTTATTTTTATCATTAACTTGAAAACCACAGTTAATGGGGGGGCTAGAAATTTCAGAATATGCTGATTTTTTGTAGGGGAGATCTATATGGTGAGGAGTTCATCCTCAACAAAATTCAGCCATTGATTCACCTTCCATAAGGGTACACCAAAATTGTTGTCAAAAACGTTGTATGAAATAGTTGTCCCCCGATCCTGACCCATATATATATATCTCCACAATCTTCAACATTGCACATGCACGCCCACACAACAGGAAATCTAATCAAGATCATGGGATCTATTGAGACTATTTCCCCCATAAAAGTAGCTAGCAGTGTATCCTTTCTTGGAAAATATCTCATACCTGGATTGCTACGCGAGCAGAGAACTTGACAAGCCCCTCTTCAGTGAGCTTTCCCAAGGCATTTTTTCCACGGAGACCCTTGGAGACAAGTTTAGTGGATTCTCCTGCTCTATGACGTGCTGACAGCCCTTCGTCAAAATGCATCTACACAAACGGTAGAAAATTAGCTAATAGGATGACTAGATACAAAAACAGGTAGCATTGCATCTCATATATACACTAACTGAAGGAAATATACAGCACGAGATCATTTTCTTATGATGGCTGAAACTTTTTAAATGCAACAAAATCTTGGATAATATCATTCTTTCTCAATCCACAAGTTAACAACAAAATAACAAGTGAAACCACAATCATACCATTTGATAAAAAGCCTTCGCATTTCGAAAGGGCATCAAAGAAACAAACATGAAACATCAAAGCTGACAGTCCTAATGAGAGATCAATACCCATCTACAAATTGGGCTATTATTTAACCAAGACACAGAAATGTATCATCAAACATAAATATAAAGTATCAAACAATGACCCAAAAACCTCACAAACCAACACGTGTAAAGAAAAATAATTCGGAAAACATGAATTTATTATTAAATGTTAAAATTATCTCAGTTCGTAAAAATAACTACAATACCGAATAGTTGATAAGTATACCTTATGCTGTCAACTCCAGAACAACATTGGATATTTATGTAACCGATATTGGCTCTCTACTTTGGACTTGGGAAAGCGTGTCGCGATGATTTGAATGGTGGCAGCAGGGACTGAAGAATCTTGGACTTGGGATTCTGGGAAAACCCCAGGAAGACCACTCGGACACATTTGGAAACCCACCAACATATCATGAGGGTCCGCCATACTAGGAAACCCTAAAAGTGGGTTTCTGTCAGATCGGACGACTGGTCATCAATATACTGGGCAACCGGTCCAGTAAATCCTCGAATGGCGTGCGTGCGTGCATTTCCCAACCCCTCCTACTATAAATACCCCTCCCCCTACCCTTTAAACTCACCAATTCGCTCAGCCTTCTCTTGAGCTCTTCACTCCAAGAGAATTGTTTTAAGCTTCTAGCTTTTGTTCTTGCTCCCTTGCCCTGGTGGTGTACTTACTTCGACGGTCTACCTTGCTAGCCTTATGTGGGAGATCAGATTTAGTGATCCGTGTTCTTCGGCTCTGAATTGACTTGGTGATTGGTGCGCGCTGCGATTTCGATTTGCAGGCTTGATCTAGCATCAGCAACATCGAAGTTCTATTCCTCGTCAATCCTAATTGAGAAGTAACTTGTTTGGTAGCAGTGAGTCATTAAGAGAAATCTTGACTGAGCTGGAGTTTGGTTGCCACCTTACTCCGTCCATATCGATTGCGATCGAGATTGGGTTTTTTACCCTATTCAATATTGAAAAAGCGACAAGCTCAATGGAGCTATTCTGAGAGTGGACATAGGTGTTGATACACCGAACCACTATATATCTTTGTGTTGTGGATTATTGTCTTTTTACATTTACTGTCTTTGATTGATTGCTCCATTCAAGCATATTAGTAATCAACTTAGACTTAAAATAAATAGACTTATTCACCCCCCACCCCCCCTTCTAGGTCCTTTTGTATCAATATCGAGGGAACTTGAATTGGTATTAGACCCTAACACTTGTGCCAAGGTTTAATCACCTAAGTAAGATCATTTTTCCTTGATATAGCTATGAGAGAAGAGGGAAACTCTTTCTAGACCTCCTTTATTCGATGGCTCAAACTATGCCTATTGGAAGGCTAAAATGATTATATTCCTAAAATCCCTTGATGGAAGGATTTGGGAATCCATCGAAGTGGACTGGACTTAGCCCACTGAAGATATCACTATTGGTGATAAAACCATAGGAAAAACTAAGAGTAGAAGTATTTGGTCTGTTGCAGAAAAAGATGCATATAATGTTAACAACAGGGCCTTAAATGCAATTTACTGCTCTTTATTTCCAAATGAATTCAAACGAGTTATTGCATATAAAACTGCTAAGCATGCTTGGGATATTTTGGAAACTACTCATGAAGGAACAAACTCTGTAAAAATATCTAAACTACAAATTCTAACAACCCAATTTGAAATTATCAAAATGACTGATGATGAAACTTTCACTGAATTCTACACTAAATTAAGTGATATAATTAATTCTATGTAGGGTCTTGGTGAAGTCATCTCTGAATCTAAAATTGTTAAAAAAATCTTAAGATCATTAACTAGTAAGTTTCATCCCAAAACTACTGCTATTGAAGAAAGTAAAGATATAGATAATATTAAAATTGAAGAATTAATAGGATCTATTCAAACTTTTAAATTAAAACTTCAACCCATTGTTAAAAAGGGAATAGCTTTAAAAACTTCTAATTGCAGTGACTGATGAATCTAGTAATTAGACAAGGAAGTTGCTCTAATGGCTAAGAGATTTAAAAACTTCTTTAAAAACAAAGATAAAATAAATTCCTCAACTAAAGAAAGAAAACCTTTCAACAACTCTAAAGAAATCACTAAAGAAGAAATTCAATGCTATAAATGTAGGGGTTTTGGTCATATCTCTAGTAAATGTGCTAATAATAAAAAGAATAAAGCTATGACAGCAACTTGGGATTATGATTCAGATAATGATTCTATTAATGAAGAAACTGATCAAATGAAAGCTTTGATGATTAAATCTAACTTTAATACCATTCCCCTCTTAGATAAAGAAAATAGTGAAATAGATATTAAATCTGATAATGAGGATGATGAAAACTTACAAGAAGCCTATAATAATCTACATCAAGAAAGTATAAAACTTGTTAAAATCTATGATAACCAAAAACTAGAAATAAATAAACTTTGAAAACTCCACTCTCACTTTAAAAAACTTTGAAATCACTAAAAACCAAAAAGGTAAAAGAATAGAAAATGAAAATGAAATATCTCTTCAAGAAGAAGTCTCTCAACATAAATAAAGAATTAGAAAAAAAATGGTAACCTAATAAAAATTATCTCTCAAGGAAATTATAAATTAGAAAATATGATAACAATGGGAAAAGCCTATAATGACAGAAGAGGATTAGGTTACGAAAAAACCCAAGGATAATTCAACTAAAAACTCTCCCACCAAAACTATCTTCGTAAAAGCCAAAGACAAATTCATTTCTAACAAACTTTTACTAATAATAGGTTTAAACAAAATAAGCAAACTATTCTAAAAACTACTGATAAAGGTAAAACAACTATTATAACCTGTCACTATTGTAAGAAGAATGGTTATATGAAATATAATTGTAAAAACTTTATAAGAAAAATTAACTTAGAAAAGAAAAGAGAATTTGGAAATATAAACATCTCTAAATAAAACAAACTTAATTAATCAAGAAAGACTCTTAAATAAACAAATTGAGACTAAGAAAGGAAGCTATGAATCTACATAAACAAATTAACATATTAAAATTTCGCATTAAAAACTTTAAAAACTTTGATAACAGGAATGTTCCTCATAGAAACTATTAGAAACTGACTCTTAGTCCGTTTATCTTTCTGCTAGTAGTTTCTCTTCTTTTTGTTTAAATATCATCTTGCTTTCAGATGTCTCTATTTGTAAACCTCTCTGATGATGGAATAGAAGATCCCCTCAATGAGGATTGGCTTACGCCCCAAGAGTATGATCATTGGATCGCTACTCTTGATCCTCCCAGAAGAGATTTGTTCACACTCAAAGAACAACTCTTCCTCCTCCTGAGAATCGCATCCTCACCAAAGTAAACAGAGGTTGGCTCTCAGCTGAACGAAGTGAAACGCCTAGGCTCAACTTGATCCTTCCAGAGAACCCTCCTCCTCAATCTGAAGAAGTTACTTCCACTAGGAAGATAATCGTTCCAATAGAGTTCACCACAGAGGATGAGGAAGGTGCAAGAGATAATTTTGATCGTCTTGGGTGGTATTGAGTAAAATGGTGGAAATTAGTTTTTTAAAACCTTTTACACTATCATACAAATTTCTAAAAAACGGTAATAACTTAATTAACTGTATTTCACATATTGTCTAAACTGATTACTGATTATCTTTAGACATTGTTCTTAGGGTTCCAAACTCTAAAACAGGAGTGGTAGTCAAACTACTCCAATGAGTTCTATCAAATTGACAATTAAGGACAGTCTCTATTTAAGCAGGCCTAGTGCCTCTCCTTCTTACCTGGGAGAACTACTTAATGTTAGTTTGGCAGGACTTAACTGGTAAGTTAAAACTCCACTTATCTGTTCTCTAAACCTTAATTTAAATCTTGAAATATTCGTTAATAAACATATTAGATAATCATTCTTTTTCTAGATAATCATTCTAGTACCAGTCATGTGATCAGATGCCCCCAAATCAATGATACAAAGTACAGTAGAGACGAAAAAAGCAGTCCCAGTACCTGTGTGAGCAAATGCAGACGTGGAAGTGGAGGCCTGGCCATTGAGTTATACCATCATGATGCAAAGTCGCTCAAGATCTACAGGAGAGAACGAGTCTGTATCTACAAAGGAGGTAGACACTGGTGGTGCGATGTCCTGTGTGACTGAGCACTGAGTGAGGTCCCTGTTTTGCTGCTTGACGCTAATGAGAAGTCGGGGCCTGTCCTGGGGGACGTCGATGGAGCTTCCAACAAGTGGCCTAGATATGGCCTATGCGACCGCAGTGATCACACTTGGGTCGGGGTCGATCCCTAGACTCCTTCGGACTAGATGTCTGGTCCTTCTGATTGATAGCAGCCAGGGCAGAGCGGTCCTGAGTATCACTCCCACTGCGGAGTTGCATGGCAGAGCGGCGGCTGTCCTCCCCCTGAATGTAACCATAGACTTGTGCTTGAGAGGTAGGAGTAGGATCCCTACCAAGGATCTGAACATGAGCTACCTCAAAGCTAAGATGAAGGTCGGAGAGAAACTGGAAGATCCGGGAACATTCAACCATCGCCTTGAAAGACTTGACATCATCTGCGCATTTAGTGGAGTAACTCTGGTAGTGATCGATCTCCTCCCATTTGCTTCGAAGGGAAACATAATATGTACCAAGCTTCATCTCCCCCTACAAAAGAGTAACACTATTCACGTAACCCTATTCACGTGGTACTATTCACATGACACTATTCATGCGACACTATTCACGTGAATAGTGAAAACCCAAAAAGAGCCCCACTTGGGAAGTGGGATGCAGCCCACTTGAGACACCCACGTGGGTGTATTACATAAACTCCAACAAGGCTGACGGCTTGTATCTTCTGGATGGATGATCTTCTGATCCCACAGCACTACAGTCATCTACTAGTAGTAGTAGTAGTAGGATATAATCTGTTTTATGTTGGCATGCCCGTTTGGGGCAGGTCTCTTTTCAGTACCTCAAACTATTGTTTCCAGCTTTATTTGTTTTGTCTTGTTATCTAACTTGCATTGTGAGACATGTGAGCTATCAAAACACTGTCGATCTACTTATCTTTCCAGAGGTAATCGAAGTTCTATTTCCTTTGACCTTGTGCATCATGATGTATGGGGTCCTGCCCCTATTATTTCTATCTTTGGCTTCCGCTATTTTGTTACTTTTGTTAATCACCATATTAGGTGCACATGGGTATATCTTATGAAAATCAAAGACGAGGTTCATTCTATCTTTAAAAGTTTTCATAAGATGATCCAAACCCAGTATGGTGCCTCCATCAAGTTCCTTCGTTCTGACCAGGTGGAGAATATATGTATGGGGGTCTACAACAATACTTTTTAGACCATGGGATTTGTCACCAAAATTCCTACAGCTACACCCCTCAACAAAATGGTGTAGCTGAAAGGAAAATGCGCCATCTGTTGTCCTCAACTTCAATTCTCCTCTACAGGTCCTTGCACCTACTACTTCCTTACTCACGGTTCCTCCTCGTATCTTTGGGTGTGTATGTTATGTACATATCATAGGTCCACATCGTACCAAACTAGATCCCAAAGCACTTAAGTGTGTCTTTCTAGGTTACTCTTCTAGCCATAAAGGGTATAAATGTTACCATCCTTCCACAGGGAAGAAGTTTGTGTCTATGGATGTCACCTTTCGTGAAGAACTGTCATTTTTCTCCTCCGCGTCTCTTCAGGGGGGTTGAGGTGGAATGTTCCTCTTCCTGCTATATTCCTATCTCCTCCTCTAGAGTTTGAGAGGCCTCAACCTACTCAACCTACTAATGCGACTGATAGTGCTCCTGGAGCTCAAAGTCTATAGCATGATGGAGAAAGCCACAACTGATCCAGCACCAGTGGTACCATCCTTGAATCCAGGTAATCCTTCCTCTTTATACTTGTCATTTCTTCTTCAACTGATGAATCTGATCTTCCTATTGCTTTAAGAAAAGGAACCAAGAGATGTACTCAACATCCTTTGAGCCACTTTGTCTCCAATGATGCCTTGTCACCCTTGTATAAAGCCTTTATCACATGACTTGCATCTGTTTCCACTAGTTCTATTCCTTCTTCTGTGGCAGAAAGGTTGGCACAACCTAGATGGAAAGGTGCTATGATAGAAGAAATGAGAGCCCTGGACAAGAATAGAACATGGGAACTTGTTGACTTGCAGACATGCAAGAAGCTTGTTGGTTGCAGATAGGTCAGTTGAGAAGTACAAGGCGGGATTAGTAGCCAAGCGGTACACTCAGACTATTGGGATTGACTATGTGGAGACCTTTGTACCTGTGGCAAAGATGAACTCCATCAGGGTGTTATTGCCCTTGGCATCAAACCAAGCATGGCCTTTACATCAGCTAGATGTGAAGAATGCATTCATTCATGGTGATCTCCATGAAGAAGTATACATGGTGCCTCCTCCTGGATTTGCCCTACCAGGCAATCTGGTTACCTAGAGAAGTAAAAAGTAACCCATCGTTGCCAGATCCAGTGCAAAGGCCGAATTCAGGGCAATGGCCCATGGCTTGTGTGAAATGCTCTAGTTAAAGGTGTTGGTTGTTGAACTGTGACAACAAGGCTGCCATCAGCATTGCTCACAATCCCGTTCAGCACGATCAAGCCAAGCACATTAAGGTGGACCACCACTTCATTAGGGAGAAGATTGTATATGGGGAAGTGTGTACCCCATTTGTGAAGACTAATGAACAAGTTGTTGATGTCTTCACTAAGGGAGTTCCCAGTTGGCACTCCACAAGTGTATGCAAGTTGAGCATGAGAAATATCTATGCACCAACTTGAAGGGGCGTGTTATCATCTACGTATTTCTATGTATTAGGGGTAGTCCTGTAAATACTCCCCTTGAAGGGTATATTTGTCTTTTATAAGGTTCTCCATATATAATATATTTTGGTGGAGTCATGTGACCTACACATGACATCTTTTCCAAGGTTCTAAACTTCGACTTCGCCTTAGACTTCAGTCAGTTAAAATTCGAAATTAATTCAGTGAAGTTCAATTCGATTTACAAAGTTTATGTAAAAATTCGCTAACTTAGAAAAGTTCAAAGATTTTTTTGCCAAAATGAGTGAAATGATATTAATCTTGCTTAGGTTGCTCTAAATGGTTGTTTTTATGATATAATAAGTTATAAGTGTTTTATCATGCTTGTTTTATCATATCCTTAAAAATCAATGTGTTTTACCAACGTTTTGTTAAAATTTCTTCAAACTTCTCTAAGTTAACTGTTTACTTCGAATTAAACGAATTAATTCGACGAATTTATGCAATTTTTGTACTAAAAAGGCTAAACTTCGAGAAATTAGCCGAATTTTTACTGTTTACTTCGAATTAATTCGGCGATTTTTTGTAAATTTTTTAATACATGTACACTTTAATTCGGTCAGTAAAAATTCAAAATTAATTCGGCTAATTTCACCAAATTTTGTCGAATTTTAAAACCATGATCTTTTCTCCTCTCTTCTCTCTCTTCTCAACATTGAAACCCTAAACCTAACCCTAATTCTTCAATTCAACTCTACCTGCTATGATACATGTTATGACATACTTAGGTTTAGATTGAGGAAGAAGAGAGAGAGCAAGAGGGAAGTCGTTTGTTGTCTTGCAAGATTTCACATGTTGTAGTATATATCAGGGGAAATACTAGAAATGGCCCTGGTACCCCACAATTACAATAAAGAAGCAAAAATAGGACATAAAACAAGTATGACATCGTGACAAACACGACGAATTTTAAAACTGGTGTCCTTGTTACATAGGCATGAAATGTATACACCTTTCTCAGAATGAATGATATGGTAATCATAAGGTAATGGGCATACTCATAGCATATATGCACATTCAACATTTGTTAGATGTGCAACATTTGACTTTTATACCAGCACTGGTTTTCCCGAAAAAAAAAAAAAAAAAACAGGCAAAACAAAAGAATAGAGCCTGAATTGGAAATGCAAAATCACATAAAACAAAAAACCCATGTAAATGGCAGATATGCTGAACCAAATGGGTAATTAAGTTGCTTTCAGCTCTAAATTAGAAGAAAGATGCTAGTCTTAGACAGCTCTACTATTTTCTTATCAATAACTACGACCTTACCTTGGCATGTTCCAAATGTTTTATAGCTTCCTCTTGAGATGAAGAATTCATAAAGAGCTGAATACAGCAAAGTCCAGCAGCAACATGGTCCTTCTTGATTACCTGATCCATCAAGTTAGGTTTAAATACCCTAGAGAGAAAATACTAGTTCAAAATCAACTTCCTAAAGTTTGAAAATAGGGAAGAATAATGTGGCAAAACATCAAAGAAACCAAAGCAGTTTTTTTTTTTTTTTTTTTGTAAGCAGAAACCAAAGCGGTTAATTAAGCTGAAATTGGCAATCACAAATGTTTGATACTATTTTACACACCCATGTCAAAGAAAAAAAAGCACAGGCTTGTGACATTACTGGACACCTACACAGATGAGCATAAATAAGAAATTAGGAAAGCTCTTAATTGCGTTAATATATAACCCGGTCATTCCACAATCCTGTTTATTTTTTATTTTGGCTTTTAGTCCAAAATTTTGAAATCGGAAAGTTGGAGTATAGTTCGCATTCAACATTCAAGAATATGGCCAAAATTTGAAGTCCGAAAGGGGAATGGCAAAAAGCAGGTGAGGGATACATTCATGCTTAATATGGATTCCCTTATGGGCTGGGATAGAATGACTCATGCTATTCTTACTAATAGATTACTAATGGACGTGGCCCACATGCAGATGAGTAAAGAGCTGATTTTTGGTTAGGATGATCTCCTAACCATGGAGATCATCATTACAAAAAACAGTAATTTTTAAAACTTCTAACCCTATCAAATATGGACCTAAATTTAGCGCTGAAAAAGGATGGTCCAAAATTTTTCAGTTTTGCAATCCACTTTTCACAGGCTGCAACTGTTGGAATGGGCTGGTTTTTTGTGTGGTTGATATCCATGTTGAGAAGAATGTCATCACCAAAAATTAGCCATTAATTCATTTCATATGGGCCCCATATCCATTAGTCATTCTATTAGTAAGAATAGCATGAGTCATTCTATCCCAGCCCTATATTTTTGACAACAAAAATTTGGTGCGGCCCAATATATAAATAGAAGTTTTTGAATGGGGTATTTTTGGCGAGGATGGTCTCTATGGTGAGGAGATCATCCTCACAAAAATTCAAATCATTCTGATATTTGGAGACCGGTTTTCAAGTCGAAGAATTATGGACCGTCTATTTTTATCGTTAACTTGAAAACCCCATTTGATAGGGTTAGAAATTTCAGAATGTGCTGATTTTTTGTAGGGGTGATCTATATGGTAAGGAGATCATCCTTACCAAAAATCAGCTATTGATTCATCTTCCATGTGGGTACGCCAAAATTGTTGTCAAAAATGTCGTATGAAAATGTTGTCCCCCGATCCTAACCCATATATATAGTCTGTCTTTCAAAGGCCGGTAAGCCCGCTACAAAGCTCTTTATTTCCCTTGTTCCAACCCATTCATTGAGTGAGCTGGCCTTGATGGGAGTACAGCTTTAATGGAGTACATGCAATGGAGTATAGCTATATATATATACTCAAAGCAATATCAAGGAGAATTAACATTTCAACGAACTGTCACTGACATCTTAAGGACCATATATTTTACGTTTGAAAAGGAGAATAACATTTTAATATTTTTAAAATGATAAAAATAACTCTTTCTCTAACTCTCACTATTGAGAGTTCCCTTCTTCCCGATGGAAAAAATTGACAGAGATTACAAAGGCTGCCAAATAGGTCGAGATGACCTACTAAAAGCAAGACCTCAAAAGCAGTACATAAGCAAACGGAACAAAACTAAGTACCCTCTTAATGCAGGGGCATTTTCACACTAGGCTCGAGTGGGGCAGCCTGCGTATATGGGGCATACTCGGGGTAGGATGGCTCGTGTGAAATGGGACCCACGAAGGAGGGTTCGACCAAGAGCCTGGATCATGGGCTATGAGATATTGGTTAAATGTCCTACATCACCTCTCTAGAGCACAGAAGAGCCTAACAGAACACGAAATCTTCAAAGAAGAGAACTCAACATTCAGAGGATTCTTTGGACTACAAAAACATCAAACCCTTAATGTTGAGAATAATGCTCACCTATGTTACCCGGATACGGCGCAGATACGGGACCGACACGCTGCGGATACGGCATTTACACTTAAAATGGAAGTATCCGACACGGATATAGCACCCATTTTGAAGTATCCGAGTATCATAGATGCTCACCACCTCTTACTCCTTCCCTTCAAAAACCCTATGGTTTCTTTCCTTCCAGAGACCCCAACAAATTGCGAAAGGGAGCATAGGCCATAGCACTCACTCGCCCTTTAGACGAAAAAGCAGAAGTGTACGAACTGGAGACCAAATTTAGCACAGAACTGGATAACACCTAAGCCATCCAAAAGTCTATGAAAAAAGCTGTCCAAATGTCTCTCGCCACATCACAGTGCAGGAAGAGGTGATTGACAGATTCCCTGTTATGTTTACACATCGAGCAAAAATCAACAATGACTATCCCTCTAGCAATCAAATGATCCACTATCAAAATCTTGTCCAACGTTGCAGCAGAAAGGAAGAACACTATCTTGGAAGGCAATTCAGATCCCCAGACGAAAGGACGCGGATAACAATCACCAAAAGGTTTTAATAAGGCCTTATAAAAGGAACGAACCAAGAAACAACCATCCTTCGGTCATTTCCAAAGATGTCTCTCCAACTCCAAGGAAGACAAAGGACAATCATGCAAATGAGACAATGAACCAGATGCGGCATTGATCTTCGAATCATTAAGCCACCTTCTAAAACTAGAACTCCATGCCAAATCTTCCCTCATTTCGAATGGAGCAGAACTGAATAGAGCAATTCTTCTTATATGAAAGAGCAAACAAGCTACAAAACTCCTCCATAAGAGTGATTTATCCACACCACCATCTGACCCTATCACCAAGCCCCGCCTAATACAACACTCCCTCGAAAAACTTCTTAGAAGTCTTCATGATACCCCTCCAGACACTACACTAATATGTCGAATGGATTGCTCTCGCATCCCAACATAAGTCCGAAACTCCGTACTTTCCGGCTATCAGCTTCGTCCACAGGCTAGTAGGCTCGATCCCAAACCTCCATTACTGTTATCAGATACGTATTTTATACGTATATACTATATTTTTGGTTCTATGTAAATACCCCTTGATGTGAGAGGTATACTTGTATTTTGTTCTGGCCTTTTATATAAATAAGATTTATGGAGTCATAGTGACATACACATGACATCCTTTCCTCTCTTCTCTCTCATCTCTCTTCTCTATTCTCTCCTCTCTTATCTCTTCTCTCTTCTTCTTCCTAAACCTAACCCTAACCCTAAATTACTAATTCAACTTGGTATCAGAGCATACAATCAAGATCTATAGCCGGAGAACAACCAAAGCGACGCCGGAATAGTCATCGTACCGTATAGATGACGTCATCATCCGTACGGTCACGCATCTCGAAGTCTGTCAAAACACTGCTTGATAGATCTCGATTTTTCAGGAATTATGGTGATTTTTGCTGAATTTTTTGAAGCCTTCTTGATGGTTTTTTAGGCCCTTTTTGACTGAAATTCCAAAATATAGTTCTTCCACTCTGTGTGTTTCTGATATGTGGGAGGTTTCTTGCCTGACTTGTTGCTTGGATTTGATCCCCCATTATGTATCCAACCTATTAACACCTCTCTTGTGTGATTCCACTGCCTATTGAAGGCTAGGCGAAGAT
Organism: Euptelea pleiosperma; assembly: GCA_035048495.1. NCBI lineage: Eukaryota > Viridiplantae > Streptophyta > Magnoliopsida > Ranunculales > Eupteleaceae > Euptelea > Euptelea pleiosperma. The sequence continues at coordinate 985,349 of CM068548.1, forward strand.
TTCTTCCCCATTTTTTAGTACCGTCGGCAGTAATTTTGCCCTGAATGGGCTGCGATTTGCTCCCTAACAGATATCAATGAATGTTATTTTATTTTTTGGTGTTTTTACTTCATTCTCCATCTTCCTATCCTGTTGTGAAATGTTTTTAGTAGAAACCATGGGATTTCTTGGGCTGTTGTTTGTTTACCGCAGCCACTCATATGGCCTCTAGTTGTTTGAGGAGTTCTTTGAAGGTTTTTTTTACACCTCTAGTTGTTGTCCATAGCCTTTTTTGGGGTTTTTTTGGCTTATCGTGTTGATTTGGCCTTAGTTCTTGCCTATTGGGTTGTTTTATTGGCACTCTATCGACTTGGTACGTTATGGAAAAGCAACAACCGCCTCCGAAAAAATAGCCTTCACCTTCGAACACTCCCTCAGAGTCAGAGATGAGCACGGAAGTTCCACCCAGTGGAGTTGGAGGGCCTATGGTGCATCATCTGGCATACAAGTACCCGAGCTTACAGATTATTTCGGTGAAATTAGACGGCAAGAAATATCTACGGTGGGCTCTGCTGCACGGCTATTTATTGGAGGACGTGGGAAGCTAGGCCACACTACAGGGAATACAGTTGACCTTACTATCATGTCAAGGCTCCTCAACTCTATGGAGTCAGATATCAACCAGAGTTTCTTATTCATGTGCACAGCTCGAGAGGTCTAGGAGATTACACGACGAAAAATGCGACATTTAACTGATGTAGCTCAATCTCTTTTGATTGGCTCTCATGTCCCCAAATCTTATTGGTCGGATGCTGTGTTAACGGCTGCCTTCTTGACTAACAGAATGTCGTCTCGCGTGCTCAATTTCCGATCTCCTATTCAAGTTCTTGCTCCTGGTTCTCCTATATTCACTGTTCCTTCTCGCATCTTTGGGTGTGTAAGCTATGTACATATCCTGGGTCCCCATCGCACCAAACTAGATCCAAAAGCGCTCAAGTGGGTCTTTCTTGGTTACTCCTCTACCCATAAGAGATACAAGTGTTACCATCCTTCCTCTGGGAAGAAGTTTGTCTGCATCGATGTCACATTTCATGAGGAACTATCTTTTTCTCCCCCACCTCTCTTCAGGGGGAGAGTATTAATGAAAAAAGGTGGAATGTTCATCTTCCTGCTATATCCCTATCCCCTCCTCTAGAGTTTGAGAGATCTATCCCTACTCATACTACAAAATGTGCTTAATAGTGCTCCTGGAGCTCAGAAGGCGCTCAAAGTCAATAGCAGAAGAGAGAAAGTCACAGTTGATCCAGTACCAGTGGTTTCTTCCTTGGATCCAAGTAATCCTCCCTCTATCTCTATACCTATCATTCCCTTTTCTACTAATGACTCTAATCTTCCTATTGCTGTTAGAAAAGGCACCAGAAGTTGTAATCAACATCCATTGAGCAACTTTGTACAGAGCCTTTGTCACATCAGTTTCCACCACTCCCATTCCCTCTTCCGTGGCAGAAGTGTTAGCACATCCTAGATGGAAAGCTGCTATGGTAGAAGACATGGAGGCTCTGGATAAGAACAAAACATGGGAGCTCGTTGAATTGCCAAAAGGCAAGAAGCCTATTGAATGCAGATGGGTGTTCACAGTGAAGTACAAGGCCGATGGATTAGTGGAGAAGTACAATGCTAGACTGGTAGCTAAAGGGTATACTCAGACTTATGGGATCGACTATGTGGAGACTTTTGCACCTGTAGCAAAGATGAACTCCATCAGGGTGTTGTTGTCCTTGGAGGCAAACCACGCATGGCCTTTACATCAGCTAGATGTAAAGAATGTTTTTCTTCATAGAGATCTGCATGAAGAAGTATACATGGTTCTCCCTCCTGGATTCACCCCACCAAAGCACAGCAGTAGAGTGCGTCGACTAAGGAAAGCCCTTTATGGGCTTAAGCAATCTCCGAGAGTATGGTTCGAAAGGTTTACCTTAGCAGTGAAGAAGCTGGGCTACACTCAAAGTCAAGCTGACCATACGCTCTTCATGAAGCACGTAGGAAAGAGTACCACTGCTCTCATAGTCTATGTTAATAACATCATTCTGAGAGGGAATGATGCCGAAGAGGTGACAAAGCTGAAGAATCACCTAGCAGGGGAATTTGAGACGAAAGATCTGGGGTTCCTCACATACTTCCTTGGCATAGAGGTAGCAAGATCCATCCAAGGGATCTTCATCTCATAAAGGAAGTATACTCTTGACCTATTGAAGGACTCTGGAAAGCTGGGAGCCAAACCAGTGGAGACTCCCATAAAGCAGAATCACCAGTTGGCCGACTCGAGTAGCGAGCTTCTAGAGGATGTGGGGGGGTTTCAGCATCTGGTTGGGAGATTGATCCATCTCTCCCTGACTCGACCAAACATTGCCTATGCCGTCAGTGTTATCAGCCAGTACATGCATTCTCCTAGGGAGATCCATTTACAGGAAACACACAGGATTCTGAGATACCTCAAGTCTACCCCTACCTCTACCTTCTCTTCCAGAAGAATGACCACATGAGAGTTGAGTCATAAACTGATGCAGATTGGGCTGGTGCCAAGGATGATAGGCGGTCTACTTCAGGCTATTGCACCTTTGTTGGGGGCAATTTAGTTACTTGAAGGAGCAAGAAGCAACCTGTAGTTGCCAGATCCAGTGCAGATGAAGAATTCAGGGCAATGGCCCATGGCCTGTGCGAGATGCTCTAGTTAAAAATGTTGGTTGCTGAGCAAGGTATTCCAGTTTCCGGGTCTGTGAGCTTGTATTGCGACAACAAGGCTGCCATTAGTATTGCTCATAACCCTGTACAGCATGGTCAAGCCAAGCACATTGAAGTGGATCGCAACTTCATTAGGGAGAAGATTGTATCTGGAGAAGTCTGTACTCCATTTGTGAAGACTGATGAGCAAGTAGCAGATGTCTTCACCAAAGGAGTCCACAGTTGGCAACTTCCTGAGTTGAGTCGGTTAGATTAATCGCTATTAATAAAATCAATCATACTAGGCTTGCATGCATGTGATTTAGTGATCTGGACTAAGACCAGTAATTTGATTAGGTTAATTACTTAAAAGAGTAAAATTCAATTAGCTACTCTCCCCGGTATATAAAACTCCCATCGGAATACAAAATCTTCGAAGAACAATCCCCTACATTCCACAAACGCCTTCGACCAAAGGAACATCAGCCCTTTTATATTCAGAATAATGCTGCTCAAATCTACATGTTTGCTTTCAAACACCCTATGATTTATCTCCTTCCAAATTCCCTAAATGATCGCAAAGGGAAGCATCCTCCAAAGGATTTTTCCTCTGGGTGAAAAGGCTTGAGTCTTCCAACATCTGGGAAGCATCTTACAATTTTTTTAATTTTTAATAAATAAAATCGTAATATTTTAAACTATATAGATATAGATATTTAAATGAATGTGCTAACATGCTTAGATGCCATTGATGCAGTTTGATTTCCCCGTTTTTGAATGTTTTACATTTTTTATTAATTTTTAACGACAAAAGTAAGATTATAAATAGATAATTAATCAACAATAATTCATTTCTATGAATAATGTGTAATAAATCTTATTTACAATTAATTTATAAAATTTGCAAAATTTTATAAATTTTGAAATAAACTATTGGAAAAAATAAATATTTTTTCTTGAAAAAAAGATTGATCCAACCAAGTTGTAGATTGCACGAAGCTGTACAACATAAAAATTCATTTACGCACAACTATGGATGTTTAGGGTGAAAATAAATGAAATTGGGATTTTCCCAATTTTCGAATTTTCGCCCTAAAAATCCTTAATTGTGTCCACAAATTGTGTAAATGCATCATATATCAGTATATCGAGGAACTATAAAAATCTTGTTTTTATCATTACTTTTAAAATGGAAAAAATCTCCACATTCAATTGATGCGAGGAGTTCATCGTACAACCAACTGGAAGTAGATTTGTCATTTTTCTGGTGTAGGATGGGTAGAGGAGTCGAATTCTTCAAAATTAATTGATTTGGATTTTGTTTTATCATTTCATAAAGTTTAAGCAAAAATTTCACTACATTTCCATTATTTCCACAGTAGTCGAAATATGAAATATTTCCATTTCCAGGCTAGTTAAAATATATCTCGAAATCGAATTTTAATACCTTGGGATATAATATGTTTTAACAGTATAATGTGAAAGCACACAGAACAAACAGGTAAGAAAACCAAAATTCACACACACACACATGCTACTTGTGCACACCTATTTGATAAAAAAATTGTGTTTTACCACGAAAATGATGAGTATTTTCTGACTCAAAAATACAGATGTGCGTGCATTCACACAAGCATCCTTTAATAACCATTAGCACATTTTTATTCAAAGCACATTAAAGGAAGAGTATTTTATGAATAAGAAACAGTGCATAGCCAAGCATAACCATATCTTTCAACACTTTAATTTTCAAAGCACATGAAATGAGAGTACTTTCCAAATAAGAGAAGCTTACTGTACCTGAAACTTGTAAAGATAATTGAAATGTCGATGAGTCTCACAATAGATGCATATACGGGCAAGGGCAGCGGCTGTATACTGATTCACTGCTACATCATGTGGTACAGTAGATGGTATTCTTGAAGAAATAACATGCTCCAAAACAGGCATGGCACCATAGCCGACACATAAGTCACACAAATCATCAATAGTCCCATAATCAGTTGCCAGAGGATCAAGTCGTTGAGGGGATGAAGATGGAGTAACTGCCCCCAGGGATGATGGCTGAGGAGGTGAAGGAACAGCATTTGGAGGAAAGAACAACATGCAAGCATCATTGTAGTGACCATGCCTGAACATAAAACCAAGTATATGCTGGCGTGTATACTGCAAAATGAACAGAAACAAACACATGTTAAAAAATGGACGATCACACATATAGTAGACACAATTTTCCACTAATGTGCAGCTAAAGGATAAGACTCAAAGATAACAATAAACACCTGCCTAACACTGTTAACTACAGAAACATGTAGATTATTCCTCTACATTAACAAGTAACGTTACGTGATGAGTAAATGTTAAACCAAATGAAAAAGAAAAAATTAATTGTTGACTCTCTCTGACAAACTTTTATTTGCAAAACCATTTACATCACTGACTCTTAGCAATTACTTATTTTTATTAAGACAAATAATAACATGAGATTAACGAGGCTAAATGTTAAACCAAATGAAAAAGAAAAAAATTAATTGTTGACCCTCTCCGACAAACTTTTTATTTGCAAAACCATTTATATCACGGAGGTCTGCCCTTAGGCAAAAATGCGGATGGACGGCCCACTGAATCCTAACATGTTGCTCTAGTATGCCCAAACTTTCCACAGTGATCACATTTGGGCCGCTCTCTTCCAGAGGTACCCTGTGTGTATTTATCAAACTTCTTTCCACCTGTAGCATGCTTGCCAATCTATCTGTTTGTTGCCATGGCTGATCTATCACTCACAAGAATACTCTGTTGTCCCATGGCCAATCTTCTACTCTCCTCACTTTGAACATAAGAGTTCAGGGTATTCAAAGGAGGGAGCAGATCTCTACTAAGGATCTAAATGCAGACTATCTCGAACTCCAAATTCAGGCCCGCAAGAAACTGAAAAAATACATGTCTCAACATGCCGATTGAATTGCTCACAGTCTTTCTTGCTTTCCCAATCAAAAGGTAGGTAGTGGTCTAATTCCTCCCACATACTATGCAACTCAGAGAAATAGCTCGACAATGGTTTCTCCCTCTGTTTGAGATGGGAGATTCCTACTCCAACTGATAGACCCTAGCACTATTCCGGGCCTGAGAATACGTCTAGGCAAATGATTCCCAAATCTGTTGTGTAGTTTTCAAAACAAGAAACCCTCTGACTAATTTGAAGCTGCATCAAGTGTAGTAGCCAAGACATGACCAAGGAGTTTTCAGCATCTCATTAATCATACTGCAAATCTATAACGCAGGGTTCTTTCTCCTTTCTGTTCAGATAACCCGCCTTCTGTCTCCCGTGAACAGCCAACTTCTCGGACTGGGTTCATTCCAGGTAGTCAGTACCATCAAGCTTGATTGTTGTAATCTGGAGATTTGGATTCTCACCTCTCACATATGATGTTCCAAATCAACTATCTGTAGTAGTAGATGACTGCCCTGAAGTCTCTTCTAACATGACTTCAGTAATTTTCTACTCTTCAGAAAAATCCAAAATACATTAAATCACTTGAAAAAAAAACATACCCGGAGAGAGATGACATTCAACCGGAGGCTTTTCATTGCATCACAAACACGAACTCTTATGATTTTTTTGCAGGAAGGGTCGTTATTGTTGGATTCTATGTACAAACAACAACAGTTACAGCCGTGACATGGGTTGTGATAGCCAAATGGAGTGTCGGACAAACCTAGATAGAACCCAAGGACTAGCCCTAGGGTTTATAGGGGATATGGCACCCTTAAGACACCTATCTGGAGGGGTGTGTGATATTTGCTTAAAAGTGCTTATTTTAAGCCATTATCCTTTAGCGTTATCGCACTCTCCTACATAAAACTTCCTTATTTATCCACTTTTCTACGTAAGAGTCTCTTTCATTGCGTAGAACGCACTTTTCTAGACGAAATGGTATATTTGCATGCATTAAACACATTTCCGGAAGTCTAGATATGAAGTCGTTTTGATTAAGTCTTATTACGTGCTTTTCGATATTGCAGGAAACCCGATCGGGCTATTCTCGAGACTTGCGGACCCACGATCAACCATAGAAGCCTAATATCAAAGCTTAAAGAGCCAACATGCTATGACTAGAAGATATAGGCCAAGTACGGGTTAAGTCAAAGGATCATAGAGCCAGACCAAGAGCCAAGAGAGAGACAAAGCTACAGACCAAGAGACGGACCAAAGTGATTCAAAGCCGCACCCAAGGACATAAAATGACAGCTTACGTGATTGGTGAAGCCGACTGAAGATTACATTGAAGATCAGGGTTCAAGACCCTCCGCCAGCTCTTTTGTCTTTATTTTGTATTATTTTCTCTCTCATCTCTCCTAATTTCCTCTCCTCTAGCTCTATCCCATCTCCCATAGCTTTTCCACCGTTAAATCTTCCATCAAACCGTTAGATCATCCTTCGGATTGTTGGATCTCTCCAGATTTGACAGTTCGCCAATCTTGGGCCCGACCCAATCATCATCCCTCAATCTACTAATCATGTGGCCCCAAGGCCTTCAATGGTGGCCCACAATGCTAATGGCCAAACGGCCCACTCACATAAAGCCACAGCCAAGTGCTCGTGACCAAAAAGAATTAGAGATGGCCAAGGTCTCACTTGAATAGAGTGGGCCAATGCTTCAAATAGAAGAGCACATGGCCTTTTGGGCCCATTACCCTTTCTTCCACCTAAACCCATTAGGCCTTTTCTAAGGACCACATTAAACCCATGCCCAAGAGAGAAAAGGTCACACGTGACCAATTCTCCCAAGAATCACTCACGGGCTTTCTCTCTTCTCACTCTATCCTACCCACGTGTCACTCTCTCACTTATCTAACCCACTTACACCTCTAACAAACCCACGTAGCTTAAAACCCACTAACATCTCCCTAGCTATCATCTCTCTTTCACGATCTCTCTTGGGGGGAGCATAACCGGTGGCTCCCATGCAAGCCACCACGTTCCTTCACTACCGGTATGCTACAAGTCTTCTTCTCCTTCCATGGCCTGCAACGGCTCCTCCACTAGACTTCTTCTTCACTTGCAGATCCGTGCTCCTCTTGCTGCCCCTACTCCGGTCAAAGTTCTCCCTCAAGCTACTGATCTTCCCTTCTTTCCACGTGTAACCCAGCCACCGTGTCCTCAATCTTCACTCCCCATCTTCTTCTTTACTCACTACCAGAGTTGCAGGTCAGCAACTCCGGCCAAACCTGCAACTCCTCTCGTCTTGGCCTTTCTCACATGCAGATCTATTCTCCGAGCAGCATGCAGCAACCATCACTTGCACTGCTTGACTGGTTCTCCATCAGAAAACCCACCGCCACCATCTTCTTTGGAGCATTTACAGGCACTCCTTGCTACCGTAAGCCCCTCCTCAAATCTCTACCTTCTTCTTCTTCTTCTCCTCCGCCTTCACTTTCAAATTCAGATCTGCAACACTAAGTTGCAGACCTGAAATTCCACAGGTGCTGCCTCTCCAAGAACTCCCTTAAACCTGCAACCTTACCAACACCACCACAGCTACCACCGTTTGCAACCATGCTCCACGGCCCAGAGCACCACCTGACTGCTACTTCTCCGGTGGAGTATTCTGCTCCTCCCGTGCAACTCCTTCCCCACACACCTGTGGGCTCCGCCCCATTTTCTCCACCATTGCTGCATCCACGTTCGAAGCTCCAGGTACCTGCAAGTCTTCTTCCTTCCACGTCTTCACCAGCAGCTCCTCTCCACCTTGCACATGCTGGACATGCAACAGGTCTTCAACTCGCAGCCTACCACCACCATTCCCTCCAAGGCAGCAACCTGCTGCATGCTACCTCAACGCCTCTGCAACTCTCTCCACCGGTGCACCCTCCTGCTGCACTCTCTTGCTGGCAATTCCCCCCCAAATTCAAAAGTTGATGATCGGCTCCCAAGTGCAGACCGCTTCTCGCATCCTTCTCTATCTCCATAGGGTTGCACAACTCTTCATACAACACCTTCAGGCGTACACACTCTTCTTGGTCAACCACTTGTACGCTGCCAAGGGCACCTCCCTTCAACACGACCATGGGGTACATTCATGGTCTGGTCTGCACATTTCTAGGAGTGCATCGCTGTCTTGCAGCCCCTTTCTTCACCTTGCTGATCTCTGCAAATCTGGTGAAGCACCGGTCGGATCTCTATCAAGGTTGCACCCGTTCATCCAAACGATCCTGCAACACCACCGTGTTCATCCTCCCGGGCTCCTCCGTTGTGCACACGTGCACAACGAGCAACCTGCAGCCCGAACCAGCCAAGGCCAAACTCTTTTGGCCAGCGTGCACTTCTCCACCGGACAGCAACGTGCTTTCTTTCTCCTTCTTTTGCACAATCTCTCCACCTTCAAGCCGTACGCCACTTCCAATGGCTGATCCTTCTTCATCAGGCCAATCGGACCACTCCTCGGGCTCACCTTCACCATGCATGCCCATCTCTCACTCATGGCCGGACCTCATTGGCCAACTTGGCCGATTTCCGATCAAGGTAAGTGTTTGTGAGGTACTTTCTCTCTCTAGATCTCCTCTCTCTCTCTAAACGGCATGGAAGAGAGTTGACATCCCTAATTCCATGTTCTCTCTCTACTTTCTCTCTCTACCTTCTATTTTCTCTCTCTAGAAACATGTTCTCTCTAAGGTTTATGTTTTCTCTCACTACTTTCTCAGGCCGATCGCCTATTCACTTGGCCGACTCCTTTCGGCAAGTGAAAAGGTGAGCTTCTTAGGGCACATCATCGTACATTTGCCAATTCACATCTACCTTGTCGGCCGGTAAGATCCGATGTGAATTACCATGATTGAGCAACATTCCATAAAATTTGGACGATCCTCTTCTTGATCGGTAGCGCCTTCGCTCCAAAGGTCATGGGATACTTCTCTGTCAAACCCTTCTCTTGATTGAAGCATTCGTCGGAATCTTAGACAATCCTCTTCTTGAACGGTAGCGCCCTTAGCTCCGAGATCTCAACGAACGTTTTTGTCCCTTACCCCTTCATCTCTCAACCCTTTACATGCTTTATTTATCTCTGTTATTTTGATTTATGTACGCACTCTTCGATGATTAATGAAATTTGATTTTTGTTAATTGTTCTCTGAATCTCAATTTAAAGATGTTTTTAAATCGACTCGCCCTTCTCATCTTTCCATAATTCTCATTTCTCTCTGTATATTATTTGTCAGTTTTAATTCCTTATTGCACTAACTCACACCGAGTGCGGATCGACATCTGACACGTACTGCTATACAAGTTTACATTTTGCAGATGATCGGATTTTACAAATATTGTTGAAGTTAGGGTCTCCAAATTGATGACACGGAAAACCTTACAGTGTGGCAACCTTAGATCAACATTCTAGGTGGAGCAGAGTTGAATTAGTAAATTAGGGTTAAGGTTAGGTTTAGGATCAAAGAGAGAAAGAGGAGAAGAGAGAGAAGAGGACTATGGATGCCATGTGTTTTTCACAATGACTCCATAAATCTTATTTATATCAAGACCACAAACAAAAGACAAGTATACCCCTCACACCAAGGGGTATTTACATAATACGACAAATACGATGTATACGTATAAAATACGTATCTGATAACACTCCCCCTCAAGTTGGTGCATAGATATCTCGCATGCCCAACTTGCATAAACATATGTGAAGTTGCCAACTGGGAACTCCTTTGGTGAAGACATCCGTTACTTGCTCATCAGTCTTCACAAATGGAGTACAGAATTCTCCAGATACAATCTTCTCCCTAATGAAGTGATGATCCACTTCAATGTGCTTGGCCCGATCATGCTGTACAGGGTTATGAGCAATACCGATGGCAGCTTGGTTGTCACAATACAAGCTCACTGACCCCACGATTGAAAAACCAAGCTCAACCATTAACATTTTCAACCAGACCATCTCGCACAGGCCATGGGCCATTGCCCTGAATTTTGCATCTGCGCTGGATCTGGCAAAGAAAGGTTGCTTCTTGCTCCTCCAAGTAACCAAATTGCCCCCAACAAAGGTGCAATAGCCTGAAGTAGACCTCCAATCATCCTTGGCCCCGGCCCAGTCTACATCAGTGTATGACTCAACTCTCATGTGGTCATTCTTCTGGAAGAGAAGGCCTCTACCAGGAACAGACTTGAGATATCTCAAAATCTTGTGCGCTGCCTCTAAATGGATCTCCCTAGGAGAATGCATGTACTGGCTGATAACACTGACCACATAGGCAATGTCTAGTCGAGTTAAGGAGAGATAGATCAATCTCCCAACCAGCCGATGAAAACCCCCCACATCCTGTAGAGGCTCACTGCTCAAGTCGGCCAACTGGTGATTCTGTTCTATTGGAGTCTCCACAGGTTTGGCTCCCAGCTTTTCAGAGTCCTTCAATAGGTCAAGAATATACTTCCTTTGTGATATGAAGATTCCTTCATTGGATCTAGCAACCTCTATGCCAAGAAAATACTTGAGGGACCCCAGATCTTTCGTCTCAAATTCCCCTGCTAAGTGGTTCTTCAGCTTTGTCACCTCTTCAGCATCATTCCCGGTCAGAATGATGTCATCAACATAGACAATGAAAGCAGTAGTACTCTTCCCCACATGCTTCACGAAGAGTGTATGATCAGCTTGACTTTGAGTGTAGCCCAACTTCTTTATTGCTAAAGTGAACCTCTCGAACCATGCTCTTGGAGATTGCTTGAGCCCATAGAGGGCTTTCCTTAGTCGGCACACTCTGCTGTTATACCCAGTGGAGTGAATCCAAGAGGAGGAACCATGTATACTTCTTCATGCAGATCACCATGGAGAAAGGCATTCTTTACATCTAGTTGATGTAAAGGCCATGCGTGGTTTGTTGCCAGGGACAGCAATACCCTGATGGAGTTCATCTTTGCTACAGGCGCAAAGGTCTCCGCATAGTCAATCCCATAAGTCTGAGCATACCCTTTGGCTACCAGTCTAGCCATGAACTTCTCCATTGATCCATCGGCCTTGTACTTCACTGTGAACACCCATCTGCATCCAACGGGTTTCTTGCCTCTTGGCAAATTAACGAGCTCCCATGTTTTGTTCTTGTCCAAAGCCTTCATCTCTTCCACCATAGCAGCTTTCCAACTCAGATGTGCTAACCCTTCTGCCCTTGAAGAGGGAATAGGAATAGTGGAAGCTGATGTGAGAAAGGCTCTGTACGAAGAGGACAAGGCATCGTATGAAACAAAGTTGCTCAATGGATGTTTTCCTTTAGAGATCAATAATGGTTGATTTCAGAATGGTTGGCTCTGATACCAAGTTGAATTAGTAAATTAGGGTTAGGGTTAGGTTTAGGATCAAAGAGAAAAAGAGGAGAAGAGAGAAGAGGAAGATGGATGTCATGTATTTTTCACAATGACTCCATAAATCTTATTTATATCAAGACCACAAACAAAAGACAAATATACCCCTCACACCAAGGGGTATTTACATAATACGACAAATATGATGTATACGTATAAAATATGTATCTAATAACATGCGGCACCCTAAGGGATGAAACCCTATTGGTTTTTGAGAAAAAACCCTTATAGCCAACCCGTAAGAAAAAAAACGTGTAGATTTTCCCGATCTGATACCAAGTTGAAATATAAATCCTAAAAGTGTAAGAGAAGAAGAGTAGAAGAGAATAATGGAAGAGAGAGAATGTAATTAGATTGAGATACTTTATTAGATGAGTTGAATCCAAGACATACTCTAGTAACTTATCCGATGTGGGACTAAAATAAAGATATAACAAATAACAAAAAAAAACATATATGCTAACAAATCCTACATAATTTCTTGAGCTTTACCTAAGCTTTAGTGTCTTATCTTCTTCCTCCTCTTTTTCTCTTGTTTTTTCACCTCTTGGATCTCTTGGATCTCCTCTCAAAGTTCCTAGATTTTTTCCTCTCTCTAGCGTTCTCAAAAGTGAAGTCATTTGGGAGGAAAAGGTGTGATTTATAACAGTTAATGAGAGGCTCTCCCTATGCCAACGATTTTGGTAGAGAAGGGGGAGTCTCTCTACTTCTCAAGGTGTTACTCAGAGTTGTGATGTCAACTCCAACCTTCCCCAATAATTTAGCCTCTGATGCGAGAGAGAATCTTTATTCCTTTTCCATGTTCAACTAGGATTCAAAAATCCATTTCCTCCAAGTCTAACTATCTTAGGGAATACAAGTGTTAATTAATTTCCATGTTTACAATTTTATGTTGTTATATGAGAGAATTAATTAATTAAGTCTCCAATGATTTTGCATAGGGTGGGGTCCACGGTCCACCAGATCCTGATTAACTCTCGTAATTAATATAATACTCAATTTTCAACTCTAACTTCGGGGCTTGAACATCAAAATTTCAAAATTAAGCATGAAATAGCAATTGTAGATCTTTAAAGAAGCTTTTCAAAACATCAAACAGATTCCAAATAGGAGACCTGAGTAAAAAGTTATGCCCCTTAGAAGATGATTATATCAAAATAGAAACTTTAGAAATTTCTTATTATGTGTTCACACTATCCATTTTCATAATCCAATGATTTTACCCAAAAATATCAATTAATAATCATTTTATTTAATTTAAAATTTTGACACTACTAAATTACCAAAATGCCCTTCTAAGTTGAAATTACTAAAATACCCTCTAATTGTAGTTTACTGTTAATTCTTTATGAAGTTACTAAGGTATCCCTACTAATTATCATTTATTATCAATGAAACGGTGAAATTACTAGCTTAACCATGTACAATAGAATTACCAAAATACCAACACATGTAAATTTTTTATTTTACCCATACATGTAAAATTATCATCAAACAAGTAAACAAGCTCATAAATGTACCAATATGGCCTCTTCATTATCAATGTTGGCCCATAAAAGTTTGTATATCCTAAAAATCCGGGTCCTAACCCTACTAGGCTTCAAGCAAGTGAACAATATGGGCCTACACTAAGGTCCATATCAATTTGGGTATAAAAAAATTCGAGGTACTACAGCTCTCACCCGCAGACCACAGCCCGCCGTTAACAAGAGATAAATATGATAATCATGCTTAAAAATTCCCATTAAGAAAAAATATTTCATATACTTGAGATACAACATGGAGCTCAAAACTGATTTCTAAAGAGATGTGAACACATACATCAAAATCAATTTCTAAAGAGATTAACACATGCATCAAAACAAGATTTCTAAAGCCTAGCATGCATAACTATATCAAAACGATTTTCACGAATTAACATGTACAAAACAAGCTTAAATCATGAGATAACATCATAACTAACATGGAAGAGAACATAGGTTGAAAGCATGTAAAAAATATCCAAAAGCATGAAAGAAGACAAGGAACCTACATTAAAAGCATGCAAAAACTACCCAAAAACCATGAAAAATGACGAGAATCCTACTTTGTTTCATGAGCTCTACCTAAGTTTTAATGTCTTTACTTCTTCCTCCTCTTTTCTCTTGCTTTTTACCCTCGTTTCTCTTACTTTTTCTCTCCTAAATCTCCTCTCAAAGTTGCATTTTTTTCTCTCTAGTGTTTGCAAAGTGAAGTTTTAAGAGAAAATGTGTTTATATAAAAGAATATGGCAGAGATTAGGGTGTCTCTTTAACCCAAACTCTTTCTATCTATAAATCTATTCTAATAAAAGCTCCGATATGAGAAAAACTTTTGATTGACTTAAATACCCCTTTTTCCCTTTTTATGGTTGTTATACTCTTTTCTACTACCACGAGACTTTCCTTCTCCCTGGACTTGAGACTTTCTTTCTCCCACGACTTTCCTTCTCCTCTATAATTCAAAAAAATAGAAACCAAACTTGCCTTCTCCCACAACATTCCTTCTCCCTCTAGAATTAATTTTTCTTCTTCGCTATAAATTCTTTTAATGGATCAGTTAGGGTTCTGTGCAATCCCTCTCCACGTTCTAATTCACAATGTTACGCTCGCTCTTTGCTTGCCGTATGCTGCTTTGTACAAGGCCGAAACTTCTCTACTCTTTGGATCGTTATTCAAGCCTCACTCAGGTACTTTTATGATCCATGCAACCATCTTCCATTCATTTTCTGATTCAAACATTTTCATTTAACTAATTATCCACGTCTTCCATGCAACTCTAATTGCCGTGCAATGCACGTGTCAACCTACTAGTGGACATAAATGCCCTTAATTCCCATCACTATTATTACACCTAAATTTAAAACGTATTCTTGAAGCTCGAAATGTCAAAATCTTGCGACAAGTTGTGAATTAGAGATTGCAAATAATGAAAATAGCTTTCCGACTTATGAAATAGATTCAAAATCCGATCACCAAGAAAACATTATGCCACCAGGAAGTTGACTATTTCACCTCAAATTCCCAAAAACGATTTTGGCTCGATGGGAAATATAATCTCTCCCTCTCCAAGTTCAACTAAGATTCAAAAATCTCTTTCATTTCGCATATCAAACTATCCCTCAATTGTAAAATTACCAATTTACCCCCTCCAAAGTGAAATTACTAAAATACCCTTATAGAAATTATTAGAATACCCTTATGTAGTGAAATTACTAAAATATCCTCCAATTGTTGTTTGATGCTAATACTTTATGAAGTTACTGAATTATCCCTACCAATTATCATTTAATTTCAACAAAATGGTGAAAAGACTAAATTACCCCTTGTAAAATTTAACAAAATGCCTTACATGTAAAATTACCATTTTACCCATACATGTAAAATTTTCATCAAACAAGTAAACAAGCTCACAAGTAACAATATGATCTCTCCACTATTAAAAGTAAGTTTTTCTACCCCAAAATTCCAGCCCATAACCCAAATGGGCTTCAAGTGAACAATATGGGCCCACACTAAGGTTCATTTCAATTCGGGTCAAGAAAAATCTGGGGTACTACAAGCATAGTTGGAATAACAGAATTATAAGATTTTTCTAGAATTTACAGCACGTCGGGTTCAATTTTGCAGCTTACTTCTTGTAAATAGTTTACACACTCGAGGTATCGAACATTGTCCAGGTTGCTGCGAGGACCATCATCAAAATCCAAACTAGATGACATAGATTGACTATTTGAAGATTCATGAGACCGCCTGGACCTCTCAGAACGCGGAAACGTAGATGGCATATATAAAACATTAAGGTACGAATCAGCAGAAAGAGAATCATCCAAGATTGTTGGCGCACTTCTAGCCAAATGTTCGTACCTGTAGAAGCAGTTGAATTCGTCAAATCTCATGTAATGGCTCAACAGAAAAAGAAAGCAAAAGAATGTTGTCAATAACCTTCTCTTCCCCATAATACCATGTAGAAGAGGAACCAAAATCAATATAATTAGTTAAGGGCCTTATTTTCTTTTGGATACATTACTACTTAGTACTTACTAGTAAGTATTCGGTAAAAATAAAGCTAAATTCAAAAGTTAGGGAAGAGATTTCATTATATCAAAGAGATACACACCATTTTTTTGCAAGGGTGTAGGTTACATCATCAGCTATGTTGCATGGATACGAGTACAAGTGTCAGAGTCTGATGCGGACGGAGAGTGTCCGATTCCGCTAACCTTAAAAAATAGGATTCAAGGACTCGACAAAATACTTTGAACAATATAAACAAAGTAATTATTTTAGTATAATAATAAATATAAGTGGATAATGTGATAGAAAATCTTATGATTTGTATCATATAAATATAGACAAGAGAATATATGTAATGCTACATTTGTTGCATAGAGAACTTGAATCGTAAAAGGTGGAACTCAAAACTTATGGCAATTATTAATTAGTATTTTGCAAGGAGGCAAAAAAAAAGTCGAAGCGTCGCACCAGAATTTGTCATGTCGGACTTCAACATGCGACATGGGTACTACACCCGTTTAGAAGAATCCATTCAACATAGATCATTAGCCTCTCTTATATATGTCAAAACATCAAGGCCATGTAATCATATACGTACTTAAGTCATATTTCCATGTAAAGGGTAGTTTTGTAAATATCTCTCAGTATGAGGGGTATATTTGTCCATGTAAGATGTCCTCCATATAAATAAGAGTTTTGGAGTCATGTTACCTAAGCATGACATCATTTTCCTCTCTTCTCTCTCTCTTGTCTTCTTCAACCTCTTGAAACCCTAAACCTAACCTTGAAACCCTAATTCAACTTTGTATCAGAGCCAAACCACCTCAAATCTTGCTCTTGCCATCGAAACCAGCCCGGAAGACCATGTTACCAATTCTGACGTCATCGAGACATACGGCTTACGTCAGTAGCTGTACGAACAGGTTGCCTCGAGCTCCTCTCTCTTGGTAGATCTCGATCTTCGGAGTTTTTTGGGAATTTTTTGAGCTCATCTTCTCTTTTCAGTACTTAAAACACTTATTTCCTATTTTGTTTACTTCTGTTTCTTTTTCTGACTTACATTGTGAGACGTGTGAGCTCTCCAAACATTGTAGATCCACTTATCCCTCCAGAGGTAATAAAAGCTCTATTTCTTTTGATTTTGTGCATTCTAATGTGTGGGGTCCTTCCCCTATTACCTCTATTTTTTGCTTTCGCTACTTTGTTACCTTCGTTGATGACCATACACGTGTACCTGGGTCTATCTCATGAAAACCAAAGATGAAGTTCATTCCATCTTCAAAGGTTTTCATGAGATGATCCAAACACAGTATGGTGCCTCCATCAGGTCCTTCGACCTAACCAAGGTGATGAGTATATGTTTAGAGGTCTCCAGCAGTATTTTATCATGGGATATGCCATCAGAATTCCTGTAGCTACACTCCTCAGCAGAACAGTGTGGCTAAAAGGAAAATGCGTCATCTAACAGAGATAGCTTGATCTCTTTTGATCGGTGCCCATGTCCCGAGCTCTTATTGGTCAATGTTGTTTTGACCGTTGTTTTTTTTTTTTGATAAGTATAAGTTAAGGGCCTGAGCCAGGAAAAACAGCCTTAGCTAGAGAGGTCGAGATGACCTAAGCCGGAAAAACAAGGACCTACAGACTCCCATCCCGAGTACATATAAGATCCCACCGGAAGACAAAGTCTTCAAAGAACAAGCCCCTACACTCCGTAAACACTTTTGACCACAAATACATCAGCCCTTTAATGTTTTGACTGCTACTTTCCTGACTAACCGGATGCCTTCAACTGTGCTCAACTTCTAGTCTCCAGTTCAGGTTCGTACTCCTGCTCGTCTTGTTCCCTATCACACCTTGCATCTTTTGGTATGTCTGCTTTGTGCATATTCTAGGTTGGACCCTAAAGATCTTAAGTGTCTCCCTTGGTTATTCTTCAAATCACAAGGGGTACAAGTGTTATCACCCTTTGACTGGAAAGAAGTTTATTTCCATGGATGTCACCTTTCGCGAGGAGTCATTCTTTTTCTCCCCTACCTCTCTTTAGGGGGAGAGAAGTAGTAGTAGTGACGAGAGGTCCTCTCTTTGTCCTCTTCCTACTGTATCTCTGACTCCTCCATTCCCGTTAGTTGTCGAGCGGCCTACTCAACCTACTATGGTCTCTGATAGTGCTCTTGGGGCACATTGGGAGCTTCAAGTCTATTGCAGAGGAGGGAAAGTCATTGCTGATCCAGTTCCAGTGGTTCCATCCTCAGATCCAAGTAACATCTCTTCCACCTCTGTTCCTATCATTTCTTTTTCCACTGATGTGTCTGCTCTTAATCTTCCCATTGCTTTAAGAAAGGGCATCTGAAGTTGTACTCAACATCCCTTGAGCAACTGTCTCCTTCCTACAAGGCATTCATTACTTCTGTGGCCACTATCCCTATTCTCTCTTCTGTGGCAGAAGGGTTGGCACATCCCAAATGGAAAACTACTATGGTTGAGGAGATGCATGCCTTAGACAAGAATAAGACATGGGAACTTGTTGATTTGAAAAGAGGCAAGAAGTCGGTTTGGTGCAGATGGATGTTCACAATAAAGTATCAGGCAAATGGGTCAGTTGAAAAGTACAAGGCTAAATTGGTAACCAAGGGGTACACTCAGACCTATAGGATTGACTACATGGAGACCTTTGGACCTGTGGCAAAGATGAACTCCATTAGGGTGTTGTTGTCCTTGGCAACAAACCAAGCATGGCCTTTGCATCAGCTGGATGTAAAGAATTTCTTTCTTCATGATGATCTGCATGAAGAATTTTAAATGGTACCACCTCCAAGATTCGGCCCCCCAGGGGATGGCAGCAAAGTGTGTCGACTGAGGAAAGCCCTCTATGGGCTTAAGCAATCTCCCAGAGCTTGGTTCGAGAAGTTCACTCTAGTAGTGAAGAAGCTGGGGTATACTCAAAGCCAAGCCGATCACACCCTATTTGTGAAGCATCTAGGGAAGAGCACTACTGCCTCATCATCTATGTAATGACATGATTCTGATAGGGAATGATACAGAAGTGGTGACCAAGCTAAAGGATCTAGCAGGGAAATTTGGGACTAAGGATCTGGAGCTTCTCAAGTACTTTCTCAGCATAGAGATTGCAAGATCCAGCCAAGGGATATTCATCTCACAAAGGAAGTACGTCCTAGATCTATTGCAGGACTCTGGCAAGCTGGGAACTAAGCTATTAGAAACTCCCATAGAGCAGAACCACCAGTTGGCCGACTCGAGTAGTACGCTTTTATCGGATGTGGTGGTTTTCAGAGATTGGTTGGGAGGTTGATCTACCTCTCCTTACTCGCCCAAACATTGCCTACGCGATCAGCGTCATCAGTCAGTATATACATTCTCCTAAGGACATTCACTTGGAGGCGGCACACAAGATATTGAGATATCTCAAGTCTGCCCCTAGACGAGGCCTCTTCTTCAAGAAAAATGGTCACATGAGAGTAGAGTCATACACTGATGCAAACTGGGTTGGTGCCAAGGATAACAGGAGATCTACCTCAGGCTATTGCATCTTTGTATGAGGCAACCTGGTTACCTGGAGGGACAAGAAGCAACCTGTTGTTGCCAGATCAAGTGCAGAGGTAGAATTTAGGGCAATGGCCCATGGTTTATGTGAGATGCTCTGGCTAAAGATGTTGGTTGCCGAGCTTAGCTTTCCAGTCTTCGGGTCCGTGAGCTTGTATTGTGACAACAAGGCCGTTATTAGCATTTCTCACAATCTAGTACAACATGATCGATTGAAGTGGATCGCCACTTCATTCGGGAGAAGATCGTATCTGAAGAAGTTTGTACCACCTTTGCGAAGACCGATGAGCACGTAGCAGATGTCTTCACCAAAGGAATTCCTAGTTGGCCACTTCACAGATGTTTATGCAAGTTGGGCATGAGAGATATCTATGCACCAACTTGAGGGGGAGTGTTAGCGTATATATATTTCTATGTATTACATGTATTAGGTGTAGTTCTGTAAATACTCCCATTGAGGGGTATATTTGTCTTTTGTAATTCCCTTTTACATAAGATTTATGGAGTCATTGTGACCTAATCACAATGACATCCTTCTCTTCTCTTCTTTTCTTCTCTTCGTCTCTTCTTCTGTGTAACTCTAACCGATCCCTAGATTTATCCTTTCAACTATAGTTACCGTCGAGGATTTGTTTAGGCTCCAATACGGTGCTACCCCATCTAATGCCCTTCTCAGGCTTCAAGCACTATTTGATCCTGTTGGGGATTATTTTTGCCCCCCTCCTGCTATTCCTATACATGTTCATGGTGTTTGCTTTCATTGGTGCTTCGTTTTATGCCCCGGTTGCCATTGCTTGGTCTTCTTTTGGCCTCTAGTTTCCCTCCTACTATTCGAGGAGCGTTCTACAGCTGTGTATGTACGTGATTTGATATTTCATAGCCTCTTCCATACCTCTCATGTAGCTATGACTACTCCAGAGGGTCCTTCGGGGTCCAACGTGAGCCAGGAAGCAACCTCCAGCAATGTCGGAGGGCATATGGTGCATCACATGGCATTTGAAAACCTTGGATTACAATCACAGATCACCACAGTGAAATAGGATGGAAAAATTATTTGGAATAATCCTAGGTAGCTAGGATGTTTATTGGCGGCCGTGGGAAGATGGGTCATATTAGGTCGTGTTGTTGAGCCTGCGTCGATCGAGGATCCTTTGTATGAGAGATCGGAGACTAAGAACCTCACAGTTATGTCTTGGCTCCTCAACTCCATGCAGCCTCATATCAAGCGGGGCTTCCTATTGATGCACACTGCCCAAGAGGTTTAGGAACCTCCTCGCAATACATTCTCTCAGCAAAAGAACATCGTCCGGGTCTTCCAACTGAAACAGAGCATCTCTGGTCTTCATCAGGGCGAGAAGTTCATGCCTTCCATCCATTCGATACAGAGAATATTGCCAACTATCAGAAGCATGTGGAAGATAGTCGGATCTTTGAGTTCCTTTCAAGGCTCAACTTTAAGTACGAGTTAGCCAGGGCTCAGATCTTTAGCAGCCGAGTTGCTCTGCCTTCTCTCAGTGAGGTGCATTCTATTGTTAAGAGTGAGGAGAGTCGACAGACTGCAATGGCCCCGCCTCTGGCTCCAGAGAAATCAGCGCTTGTCACATCCTCTCCGACACCTGATTGATCCGCTCTTGTTTCAGCATCTCAGCCTCAGCACTTTGAGAGGAACAGATCCTTTCAGCTTTCCGCTTCCACTCAGTCGTATGCTCGTCCTGCTGGGAAGTCATCTTCTAGGGAGAGGCCCAAGCGTGACCATTGTGGTCGTCTTGGACATGTGAAGGACAAGTGTTGGACCTTACATGGTCGTCCCCCACACTCTGGCCAACTGGGCTTTCTGGTGCTCATTCTGCCCGCATGGATACTTCTGGGACTACACCAGTCCAGCATCTACCAAGTCCTACTTCCGCTCATATCGCTTCACCGGCTCCCATGTTAGCGTCAGAGATTGAAACCCTTCAACGCTTACTGCACAAGCTGGATAGTTCATCTGCCAGTCCATCTGCCTCTTTTACACATCAGGTACCATTAGTATTGCCCATCATGTGTCCGCTCCTTTCACCCAGTCCCACCTGGATCATTAATTCAGGTGCCTCGGAGCACATGACGGGTATGTCTTCCTTGTTTTCCACTTATTCCATTTGTTCTGGATGTGATAAGGATAAGATTGTTGATCGGATGAGACTTTATCTTGTGTCTGGAAAAGAGAATGTTATTCTCTTCCCAACTTCCATTGTCTTCTATATTACATGTTCCTAAATTTACGTGCAATCTCTTATTTGTTATTGCCCAAACTCGGAAGTTGAACTGCAGTGTGACATTTCCTTCAACTTGTGTCTTTCAGTACCTCGAGACGAGTTGGCACTGGACGTGAGGCTGATGACCTGTACCTTCTGGATGGACGACCTTCTGAGCCCACAGCACTACAATCACTTAGTAGTAGTAGTAGCAGTCTGGAGTTTATGTTATGTTGGCATGCTCGTCTGAGGCATGTCTCTTTTCAGTACTTGAAGTTGTTATTTCCTAATTTATTTGTTTCCGTTTGTTTTCCCGAACGACATTGTGAGATGTGTGAGCTCTCCAAACATTATCAATCTACTTGTCCTTCCACAGGTAATAGATGTTATGTTCCTTTTGATATTGTGCACTAATGCACTCTGATTTGTGGGGGCCTACCCCTATTACTTATATTTTTGGCTTCGTTATTTTGTTACTTTTGTTGATGACCATACTCGGTGTACATGGATATATCTCATGAAAACCAAAGATGAAGTTCATTCCATCTTCCAAGGTTTTCATAAGATATTCCAGACCTAGTATGGTGCTTCCATCAGGGTCCTTCGGTCTGACCAAGGTGGTGAGTACAAGTTTGGAGGTCTCCAACATTATTTTTTGGACCATGGGATTTGTCACCAAAACTCTTGCAGCTACACACCTCAACAGAATGGTGTAGCTAAGATAAAAATGTGCCATCTGACTGAGGTAACTCGTTCTCTTTTGATCAACTCCAATGTCCCTAATTCCTATTAATCTGATGTTGTTTTGACTGCGGCATACTTGACTAACCGGATGCCTTCTCGTGTACTAAATTTCAAGTCTTCGTATCAAGTACTTGCCCCCAGCTCCTCTCTATTCGCAGTTCCTCTTCGTATTGTTGGTTGTGTGCTTTGTCCACATTCTGGGCCCCCATCATACTAAACTAGACCCAAAGGCTCTTAAATATGTGTTCCTTGGCTATTCTTCTACTCACAAGGGGTATCGGTGTTACCACCCCTCGTCTGGGAAAACGTTTTTTTCCATGGATGTCACCTTCCGCGAGGAAGCCTCCTTTTTCTCCCTTACCTCTCTTCAGGGGGAGAGAAGTAGTGGAGAGGTCCGTATCATGGGATGTCCCTCTTCTTGTTGTTCCCCTATCTCCACTTCTAGTGCTTGAGAGGTCTCAACCTGCTCAATCTACTACTGTGACTGATAGTGGTCTTGGAGCTCAAGGGGAGCTTAAAGTCTATAGGAGAAGGGGAAAGCCACAAATGATCCAGTACTAGTTGTACCATCCATGGATCCAGGTAATATTTCTTCTTCTAAACCTGTTGTTCTTTCTTCCTCTACTGATGCTTGTGCTTCTGATCATCTTCTCATTGTTTGAGAAAGGGCACTAGGAGTTGTACTCAACATCCTTTGAGCAACTTTGTTTTGTATGAGGCTTTGTCTCTCTTATACAAGGCTTTTGTCACATCCGTTTCTACTATTCTTATTCCCTCTTCTGTAGCAGAAGGGTAGGAGCACCCTAGATGGAGAGTTGCTATGGAAGAAGAGATGAGTGCCTTGGACAAGAATAGAACATGAGAGCTAGTCGATTTGCCAAAAGGCAAGAAACCTGTTGGTTGCAGATGAGCGTTTATAGTCAAATAGAAGACAGATGGGTCAGTTGAGAAGTGCAAGGCTAGATTGGTAGCCAAGGGATACACCCAGACATATGGGATTGATTACGTGGAGACCTTTGCACCAGTGGCTAAGATGTACTACATAAGGGTGTTGTTGTCCTTGGCAGCAAACCAAGCATGGCCATTGCATCGGCGGGATGTAAAGAATGCATTCCTTCATGGTGACTTGCATGAAGAGGTGTACATGGTTCCTCTACCTGGTTTTATCCCACCAAGGGAAGTGGTACGGTGTATAGACTAAGAAAGGCCAGTGTACATGGTTCCTCTACCTGGTTTTATCCCACCAAGGGAAGTGGTACGGTGTATAGACTAAGAAAGGCCCTTTATGTGCTTAAGCAATCTCCGAGAGCCTAGTTTGAGAGATTCACTCTAGCAGTAAAGAAGTTGGACTACACCCAGAGCCAAACCGATCACACTATATTTGTGAAGCATCAAAGGAGGAGCACCACTGCCCTCATTGTCTATGTTGATGACATCATTCTGAAAGGGAATGATGCAGAAGAGGTGGCCAAGCCGAAGAGTCATCTAGCAGGGGAGTTTGAGACCAAAGATCTAAGATCTCTCAAGTACTTTCTGGGTATGAAGGTTGCAAGATAAAACCAAGGGATCTTCATCTCTCAAAGGAAGTATGTCTTAGACCTGTTAAGGGAATCTAGAAAGTTTGGAGCAAAGCCAGTGGAGACTCCTATAGAGTAGAATCATAAGTTGGGTGATGCAAGTGGTGAGCTACTACAAGATGTAGGGAGCTTTCAGAGACTAGTTGGGAGATTGCTCTCTCTCTCACTGACTAGACCAGAAATTGCATATGCAATGAGTGTTATCAGTCAATACCTGCAGTCACCCAGGGACATTCACTTAGAGGCTGCACATAAAATCTTAAGGTATCTCAAATTTGCTCCTGATAGAAGCCTTCTATTTGAGCAGAATGGCCATATGAGAGTAGATTCAGATACCGATGCAGACTGGGCAGGTGCCAAAGATGACAACAGATCCACCTCAGGCTATTGCACCTTTGTTAGAGGCAATCTGGTTACCTGGAGGAGCAAGAAGCAACCTATAGTTGTTAGATCTAGTGTAGAGGCAGTGTTTAGAGCAATGGCCCATGGTTTGTGTAAGATGCTACGGTTGAAAATCCTAGTGGCTGAACTAGTCTTCCCTGTCTCAGGTTCTGTGAGTTTGTACTATGACAACAAAGCCGCCATTAGTATTACTCACAATCCAGTTCAACATGACCAGTCCAAGCATATTGAAGTGGACCACCACTTCCACTTCATCAGGGAAAAGATTATATTTGGGGAAGTGTGTACTCCTTTCGTGAAGACAGATGAGCAAGTTGCTGATGTATTCACTAAGTCCCTAGTTGGCCACTTCACAAGTGTCTCAGCAAGTTGGGCATGAGAGATATCTATTCACCAACTTGAGGGGGAGTGTTATCATATACGTATTTAGTCGTATTTTCCATGTAAAGGGTAATTTTGTAAATATCTCTTAGTATGAGGGGTATACTTGTCCATGTAAGATGTTCTCCATATAAATAAGAGTTCTGGAGTCATGTGACCTAAGCATGACATCCTTTTCCTCTCTTCTTCTTCAACCTCTTGAAACCCTAAACTTAACCTTGGAACCCTAATTCAACTAGCCGAACCCCTAATTGATTTCCTAACATTCTCCCCACCTTAGTCTCAACTCACTATCCTCCCTACCTTTCTCCCACTTGCTCACATTCAAAGGACCGCCTTCTACCATGAGGGGGGCCGCAATTGGTCCTTGATATTTTAAGGCATTGGAGGCCAGATTTCACTTCCACTTCAATGGAACCCACTTCCCATATCTGTATAAGCCTAACAGATTTCACCATTTGCTTTTCTAAACAACCACTACCCCCACCAATCCCCTCCCCCTCCCCCCTCCCCCCACCACACCCACACTAAATCCCCTAGACCTAGATGACAATATATTGATATTAAAGATAAAAAATCAAAATCTTATGCTAATATGTATTAACTATTAACTAATTTTATCATAAATTATACTAGATTATGTAATTCATCATTAAAAAATATTCAATTAATATTATTATAATCATTTAACATCAAAACTTTTAAATTACGGGTAGGGCTTTTGCAAAGAGCATTTGGCAGGCTGGGCTGCTCAGTCCCTGAAATTCGATCTCAAAACACACCCAGCCAAATATTTTAGGCCGGAGTAGGGCTGGGCCAAGATGATCCTCGGCCAGGCCAGCCTGATCCAGTTGCAATCCTGATGGAGTTTCCATAAAAAAAATTTATGCTGAAAAATGAAATTTATGAATCATGTTCCGCAACTCATATTCCAACTTACATCGAACGAACAGATGAAACATCTACTGGTGGACCTCCTTCCATTGTATTAATGATCTCCAGAATGACGGGGGCAGGTTCACCCTTGTGCAGTTGAAAAGCTTGCCTGGCGCCATCAATAAAGCATTATACAAGAACCATGACTTTTACTCAATGCAAAAAAAAATTCCAGTTCCCTTATAAAGTATTTAATTATTTATAGATTGACCTTTCTTATCTAGCACAATTAATGACTCAAACACATACAACATACTTAAATTTCACACGGGCTTGAGCATAGTGTTCCATCCGAATCAAAGCATGTCCCCAAGCGTTCCATACAGGAAAAGCATCAATCTGAAAATCAAATAGATTCATAGATTCATAAATACACAACAGAAACATACAGACAGGGAAACAGCATAGACTACAAACTTCATATAGAGGTTTACCTTGCACTTTTTGCAAGTATATACAGCCATGCTATACCGTTCATCTTCAATTAACCTGTCACAGAGACGTGCAGACGAATCTTTGTCAGCGATGTCATCAAGAGAAGCAACAATTCCTGACCCAAGAAGACTTTGAAGCAGCTCGGCACGTCCTAGCCAGATGTCTGCTACTGAAAGAAGTTCGGACAGCTCATCCATGTGCTGACTACCAACACTAGAGCTGCCAGCATCAGAAGATGCATCATCAGCATCCCTACTTCTTTCAGAATTACTAGACAGGTCACCGCTCCCAGCAGCAAGTTTTCTCAGTTGACCTTTAGCATAAAGCAGTGCCTACAGATGCAGCACGAGGCATGTTATTGCAATTAGCAGTACGAAAATAGACTTCATAATAAAAGCAGATGGATATGCCACAGCCCCAGGGTCATGTAATTATCAACATGACACAGAACCCAAGTCACTACCTTGGTTGCCCTGGTGTCTTCACCTCAACCATGGCATTATGGCTCCCAAGCCAACAGCTTGGATTCCCGTTGTATGTTCTCCAGGGCTATAGTATCGTTATTAACCGAGGTGGATACCTGTACAAAAGTTTCCGTTGCGTGATATGCTCGGCCCAGAGTTTCCATAGACGCGTGCAGAGGCAACTGCTGGGAGCTCAACACATTTTTCATCTGAGTAATGCACAAGTCCAGAGCACCTTTGGCAGATACTGACTCATCAGAGCACAAAGAAAGTAGTGCCTGAACACAGAAGGACCCCAACATTCACAACGGCTTATTCATAAACTTTAACTACATTACCATTTTCAGCATGCACACACTGCTAGCACGATAAGAAATGTGTTGTGATTCATAGTTATTTCAGTTTAACCATTCCATTGTAATATTATCATGTGTTAACTGTGATTCACAGTGAATACATATGTTGGGTCGCGAGTAGGCAGACAAGGTTGTCCTTGTCACTCCGCTCGAATGCCCTATGCATTTTGAATTCATAAATCAATTCGACGGGTGGAGCAGGCCGGACTAGGCACACAACTGTTTGGAATTTATTGGGCGGGCAAGCAGAAATAGGGTGGATTGGGTAATTCTTGGGAGTCCTTTTGTAAGGGACTTATCAATGCGAAATAAAACTTTCTGGGTTTTCTCAGGTTTTTATCAAGAAAAACTTGAAAGAAATTAAAGGAAAAGGGAAAGATAAATATACAAAAAATTAGAAATACAAATAATTCAATCCATCAAAGTTTTACGAAACTCACTATTTTGACAAACTAAAAAAGTCTTGCGAAATCTACTTTCTGGCACGAAATCTTAAACGGCATACTCACTAGTTTTTTTTTCAGAGGTGTACATTGCTCTTTAAAAATCTCAGAACATAGTGCAAGAATTTAGCATATATTGGAGACATTTGCAACGAAGGACCAGCCTAACTATTTTAAGCATGAATAAGGTACAAGTATGAGTGAAATACTTCAGGCAACCCCACAGTGAGTACTCCCAACCGGCTTAGTAATATGCCTGTTTGCACTTGTGACAAGAAACCATTTCTTACCCTATAAAAAGGCAAATATACCTATTGCATATTATCAAAATCAACTCGACTATTGGTGTTCAGTACCCTATTTTACTGCTGAGGCTGATTAATCCACCTACAGTAATTCAACAGCATATTTTAACATGGGAGCGCCATAGGCGCTAGCTTGCAACATGTTAACCAAGAGAGGCTACAACCTGTTTTCCTACCATACCTTAAAAAGTATTATGTCAGGAGCACTTTCATATCGGTGAGATGAGCGAACAGCGTAATCCTTATTTGGGTCACCTGTAAGCATCCATTCCTCAGTAATTGAAACAGGAGGTAGCCGTTCTTGCCCATCAGCAGAGTACGCACGATCCTCCTGAATACCAGCCATTGCCTCCCAAGCAACTCTTTCGGATGCTGTCAATCCTGAGCTCTTTCTTTTCCGATAAACCTCTTTTGGAGCAATCTTGTTTCCAGTATCACGTGGAGTCCAAGAAAAAGCTCTCCGAGCTTCTTTCTGCAAGTTACTGAGACTATTGGTAAAATTTGACCTAGTAGGCATGCCTGTTCTTGTTTTCTGTTTTGTTCTTGGACCTGAGACAGATATTCGTTGTTCTCTAGAAGGAGAACCAACACTGACATAAATTGCTTTCGCAGAATATGTAAGAATTAGACCGTTGTCTCTCAAGGAAGGGAACTCTTTCAAAATCTGCAAAGAACATCATACAAGCATGAAATATGGTATGTGAAATACACTGGGAGGCACAAAAATAATTCCTCATCATTCATGAATAAGCCGCAAGAAAAAAACATGACCTCAGCATTGCAGCTTATACATTCAAATCATTAATTAATACTGTAAAACATTTCACGCCATAAAATGTTATTCGCAATCACAAACATATCAAAGATATGGCCATCACCAACATAAAAGGGGCTTGTATAGATAAAAGGATCCATGATGTTTTCAATTAACTAGAAAAAAATAATACCAAAGAAGCAGATTGCAGTTGCTTCCTCATCAGCAGAACTTCCAGAATCAAATGAGGGTGTTCATGCAGAGAAGAACAACGTTGCTGCCACGGCAATGGCAAGGCTGCCAGAACACGAAGGCCCAATGCCCATGAGTTAAGACGGGAAACCTCGACATCTGACAAATTTCTAGCTCTTCGCTTCAGGAAAAAGTGAACCTTCATAGAAGAAAATAAAGAAGCTTTCAGAAGGAACAATGATCTACATTAAATCTGAAATTTATGCAGAAAGGAAATGTCCAATACAAGAAGTTGCTTTGATCGCAGGTTTGGTAACAGCTGCATTGCACCCATTGCAACAGGTAAAGCATCGTCAGAGTCGCGTAGTGAAGAAAGAAATCGTGAAGCTTCCGCCGGACCACCACCATTGAGAGGGTCTGCAGTAAGCAACTTCACAAGTTGCCGGCCCTGCAGTTCTCTTCGCAGATCTATAGATAAGCCTGCACTTTCGGCAACTTCTAAAGCAGCTGAAACAGCTCCTTTACCAGCTAGTCTAAGGGCTAGACCTTCAGGATCTTCCTTACAGTCAGCTTCAACCTGAAAAAATATATATATGAAAAAAGTTAGTACAGTAAGAAGGAAAAACAAAGTACTAAAATTAATCACTTTTCAAAACAAACAAATATCCAGAAAATCTTGATTGAATGTAGTAGGGTTAACAGAATTTTAAAAGATATCAAGAAAAGTCCAGGACGTATTTATTCGATTCAGGGAAATGAAAACAGAGTTATGACCTCTTGCCAGCTGCTATAGCGGTCATCAGCAGATAAAATGTGACCATACCTCTGCAAAGCTTGTCTCATCTGCAAGACCTAATGATGTCCAAAGAAATATGTCAAGTGGAAAACTTAGGACTAACCTCAGCAATCTAAAACTAAGGAATGGAAAAAACTATAACTAACTCCATTACAAGCTTCACCAAACTCTTTCATGGTAAGAAGTAGGCATCATAAAAGAAATCAAAAATGATATATTAAAATAAGTACCTCATTTTTAACTGGATCACTTTGCGGTAAGTGACAGCTGCACATGGTTAGAACATCCATAGACGCATCTAGCTCCCATCTGTGTAGATACCTGAAATAGAACCTTGTAGATTTTATGTAAAGAACTAAATGGTAAACCTTACTATATATGAATGCCAGCAGGGATACCAAAAGAGTTTTTTGTGTCTTATCTATCCTAGAGAAACACATCTTGGCAGGGATTTTAAAGACTTCCCTATACTTCAATTCTCGTAAGCAGATACACTACAGTTAGTGCTGAGCATAAGCATATACAAATGGGCAGCAAAGACTAGAACCCAGGAATGCAGTTCAACTAGAATAACTATCATTTTATGTATTCAAAGATCCTAGAGAACAAATGGCAGTGGCTGAAAAGAGAATAACAGATCACTTCCATATGGGAAAGAAAAAGAATACTACAATCAACAATCTAACAGGACATAAAAAATGCATCTATAAGACATAAAATAGGCATAGTATTCATTACAATGATAGGAAATTTCTTCCATGAGGTTTACATACTTAAGAGCGAGTCTAGCTGCCAGTTGTTTATCCTTCAACCGTAGACAATACTGCCAACTATTGCTCCATATGTTATGTGCTCCGTAATTTTGTAGTTGTCCAGAGATTGAATGGTTTTCCTCTCCACGTTCGATAAGTAATTGAAGTAACCGATCTGAAGCTCCATCACGTAAACATCGATCGGAAAGAGCAAGAGCATCCAGAAATTTTCCTTCGTCAATTAGTCTGTCAAAGGAGAAACAAAACATAAATAATGATAAGAGATCACTAATGTCACTTCACCAGCGTTAGAATTAATAACACTTCCGTCCCCACGAAAGCTCAAAATGTTTACCATAATTACCAATTGAGCGTACGGAAAACTATGGTAACTGAAAAGTTTGGGTGCGGTGCAATTCGGTTTGTCATTCGAAAATTCGACAACAGAAATTAAATAATTGAAAATGATTTTTTCACCATATAGTTAGCAATATGTGAATTATTCAGCCAAATCCAAAAAAATCATGAATTACCCAAATTTATGAAATGGATGACTGGCTAATTCCTAAAAATTGCGAATAATTATGAGAATTGCTAACTACATCTTGGACCATGGAAAGGAGAACTTGCAGCATGAGTGAGACCCAGCTCAAGTCACACACATCAGGTGGACCAGTAAAGAAAATTAAGACTAATTCAAACATCAATTGAGCTGGTCTGGGCCTGGGGTGGTGAGTTGAGGTTATAGAACTGATCGGATTGAATGAGCTTAGGGAATTTTTAGGTTTCTAAATGGGAAAGGATTGCATAGGAGGGACATGTTAGCAACTAAGCCTTAGGAAAAGGATACAGTAATATGGCCCTATTGGCCCAAGAGCGAAAATTCTGAAAAGAGCATAATTGTAGAATCGTTGAAGATAAGGTGATTTATCGAAGATCTTTGGAACTCCATTTGGCAAATGATATTGGAGTGGGTCTTAGTCTTGAAGGAATATCATATATTTAATAATTTGAAGTTGTGGACCTTCAAAGCAGTTCAGATATTAATTTTTCTATCAATATTTCTGGTTCCCTAGATCCATAACGGACAAGGTGTCGAGTGGGTCTTAGTCTTGAAGGAATATCATATATTTAATAATTCGAAGTTGTGGACCTTCAAAGCAGTTCAGATATTAATTTTTTTTTCTATCAATATTTCTGGTTCCCTAGATCCAGAACGGAAAAGGTGTCAAGTGGGTCTAAGTCTTGAAGGAATATCATATATTTTCGAAATTGTGGACCTTCAAAGCAGTTCAGATATCAATTTTCCTATCAATATTTCTGGCTCCCTAGGGCCAGAACAGACAAGGTGTCTCATAATGATCACAGTTTAACTTCTCAAGTTTTCCTTGGAACTTACTGGTGCGGTGGATTTAAATGAAGTGGAAGACTAAGCTCCCCTCCAAGATCCCAAAATCTTCAAAGATGAATTATTAGGGAAGACAATTAAATCATCATCAAGAAAGGTGACCCAAATAATGCCAATAATTGGGTAAAAGGCGAAAGGGAAAGCTGTAGAAATTTTCAAAACTAAATCAATCACATTAGGGAATCAGTTAGAGCGGTGGTCCTTGAATTTTTGTCATATTTATAAGGGATGCAAATGGTGTAGTGATTCACCTTTGAGTCTTTGACTCACAGTTCATCTCTAACCTTTGTATTTATTTTACATAGTATATATAATAGTCAATTTTCAGAAAATAAGGATACAATTGTAAAACCTTTCAGCATTGCACGAGGACAGGCAAGGACACCTCTTTATTCTACTCAGTGTAGATACTCCAGCTATAGAAACAACATGATCTCACTAAAATAATACTAGTCAAGACTAAACCTCAACTCAAGAAATGTTGAAGATGTTAGAAAGATTCAGCAGAATTTGCTGAACAATGGAACCAAGAATTGCGATCAGGTTTACTTTGAAAAGAGGTATGTAGTCAAAACAATGGAACCAAGAATTGCGATCAGGTTTACCTTCAAGTTTCAAAAGAGGTATGTAATCAAAGCATAACATGAAAATGCTAGAAATTTATAGTCATAAAATAAGTGGTGACTAAGATTGAATGCAGTCATCAGCATTCGCAGACTCTGATACTTGAAGCAAAGTACAAAAGGTGCTGAGTTTTCAGGTTGGGAGTTCCAGTAAAGCTGAAGCTACTCCATGGATCTCAGGAAAATAAGTATTCCACAAATATCTAAGAAAAACTAAGTGTTGCTTTGGGGCAGTGAGAGAGCTTTATGTGAGTTGTTATTGCGATGAATTAATTTCCGATGGTTTCAAGACATTAATCTACATAGGTGAAAGGAAATGTTGGGAGCTTGGCAAATGCTATCAACCATATTAGAGAATTGGTTAAGAGGATGGTCCATAACTTTCTCCAATACTTTTCAGGAGGCAGATTATTGTCTGGATTTCTCCGGAAAAATAGTGAATTGAAGATTTTGGTACATAGGGAACGCTATTCCCTAACATCTGTTATTCCTTATTCATAAAAATATAAAATTGTTATTCATCCCCAGAAGAAGAAGGTCAACCTTCCCAGGTATTTAATGAGATGGGAGATCTGCGTATTGCTTGACGACTGGACACATTTTCAAACTCATTGCAAATGGTATTTATTCAGTCAAGAAGCTGAGATACTTATCTCACATGCAAGAGCTGACGTAATGCTCAACCATTATAGATTCAGGTGAGAGATAGGATAAAAGGTTCCTAGTTCATTTACTTCAATGCTTTTTTAGCTAAACAGTTAATAGGGTAGTAAGTTAGTAACCAACCACTAGACATAAAATAACTCACAAGCTCCTTTCCTTCCATTACCTTTATGATGTCTTCCCTCCTTTTCTCTTCTTCAACATTAGGATAATCTTTATATGTCATATTGCAATTTCCGAAAACACTGCTTTTAAAAATTTCCTTAACATCTGCCCTTACTAGATAAAATAGTTGTCCTCCAACTAATAGTCTATCATTCTTGATCACAAGATTCATCATTCATTTAAAATTTTAAAGTACAGATTACCACATTCTGCCATTATGAATGCTGCACAATGGCCACGGCCAGTACAAAGCATTTGAAGCTTGATATTAAAATATCCACTCTCAACAGTTGATGTTGAATTAATATTTCAGAATGGGGAAGCTGTAGAAAATTTCTTTGTTTAAAAGCTCAAACATGATCGGACTGAGGACAACATGTAAACTTGTGCATAACACCAAATCAGTAGAAAAAGAAGAAAGTACAGTAGGAAGATTGAGAAGAAAATGAAATACGATAGCCATCGACGTGAAGGTAGTAAAACAAGTGAACAACGCAACAGTGAATACCTCTCTACGGCTTTTTCATAAGGTCCTTCATTCTCCCAGTCAAAAGAGAGAAAAACTGTTGGATCAAGTCCAACAATTTCAGACTTTGGGGAATCTTGCCAAGGGTCTGGAGCTGCATTGCCTTGATTAGTGAATTCTGACAAAGATGTAGAAGCATGACTGTTAGCAACGATGTCGTCAACTTCTGATTCAGTATCACTGTCAAGTTCACGGAATCGCTTGATAGCAGTTTTTGCCTCGGCTTGAGCGTTGCCCTTCTCAGCAGCATGTTTAGCTGTTATAGCCGACTCTGATACTCTATGAAGGTTCGTCTGCATTTGTATCCATCGGTTCAGAGTTGGAAACCTGTTCATCAAATTGAGAAAAAAAAAATGGATAACCTTGACATTACCCAAAGAATAAATAACAAACAAACAAACAAAGGCGTGGGCCAACTTCTATGAAGCATGTAACTCTCTCAGACACCATACCTCTCTGACTGATCAAGAGCAAACTCATAGAATAACCTGTCAGCATCAGGTGCCTGTACCAATCCATCATTCAAGGAACTGGATATAGACGATTCGCTGCCACTATATAATATGCTACTACCAAAGACGCATGCTAAAACAGCCCTCACAGGGGACAATTTAACCAAGTGTTTCACTATGTTGAGCTTTAGAGGGTAAAGAGGATTTTCAGGTGTCGCCGATGAAAGGATGTAAGAACTAGGCTTAGCTTCTTTAGATGAGCGGAAAGATACTTTATTTTCCAGGCTCGTCTTAGAAAAGGTAGGTAACACTGGAATGCAGGCCCAACCTTGACCAGACCGTGGAGGATAAACTGGAGGTACACATGCTGATATAACTTCATGCACAAAATCAGCACCCATAATGTCTGCCACCTTTCCAGCTGCATCAGTGCTGCCACGCTCAAAGACCAGGCGAGTTAAAAGCTGCAAGATAAAATGAGAAAATAGTCATGAGCCTACCTGATGAATATCTTCATTCATCTCAAACATATCAGTTAGATTAATGACATCTTCAAATATGGCAAGGATAATACAAAAACTCATAGATTTTCTAAAGGTTAAACAGTCATTATATTAGAAATAAAATACTTTTTCTTAACTATGAGCCTTTCATAGCATGCAACACTTGAAATTGGACATTGTGATTTACGATAGCTTCGTGAAATTCAAGTACACCAAAAGTTACTGATGATAACTCTCAAGGACTAAATTAACTCATATTCTGAGCGATGAAATAAATGCTCATAAAAATATGTATGTGGGAACTTCCCTTATTGAATGTCGTCGCTACAAGCAATGTGAGTAATGGCCACATGAAATCTCAACATAAACAACTCAATGCGAAACAAGGCTGCTAAGGAAACACCTTTCTAGCATCTAAATATAGTATACTAAATTTCCAATCACCACTAATTACTGAGAATCCACAACAATTATGCATCACTCTGAGCAACTGGGAAAATGTAATCAGTTGAGGCCGATCGTTCCTAAGCCGAATCCAAAGTGGAAAAGCCCGGAGAGAGGTTGCATTAAATTCAAATTTGACAGGGGATCTTTAAGGAATCCAGGTCCTAGTGGGATTGGAGGTGTGTTCAGAGATCTGAATGATTCTATTCTCAAAGCCTATTCAGGTCCATCAGTGTAGTGGAATCAAACGAGGCAGAGGTCAGATCACTTCTTTAGAGTCCTTGCATATTAAGAGATTATTAGATAACTTGATAGAGGCTGGGCAGTAATTTTTTGCATGCATTGAGAGATGCTAACGGGTTCGCCGATTAGTAAGTGTTAGAAGTAAAGTCCTAGGGTTTAAGTGAAGAGAGAAAGAGAGAGAGTCACAAACTTAGATAGTTTGGCCTCCCCATTGTGATGTATATACTAGTCACTTAAGTGGTGTGGGCCTACTTACATTAATAGAACAGCCCAACACACTACATAAAGCCCACCTATGTAATATAAACATAAAAAAGAATAAACTAAGAACTCTAACACTCCCCCTCAAGCTGGAGAATACAAATCAAACATACTCAGCTTAGTACATAGAGTAGAAAAGGGATTCCTAGGCAAGGCTTTTGTAAGAACATCTCCCAACTGATCTACTCACTTGATATATGGAGTGATGATATGTTTCTATAACACCATGTCACAGATAAAATGACAATCAACCTCGATGTGCTTTGTCCACTCATGAAACACTGGATTGCTAGCAATAAAGCTAGCAGCCCGATTATCACAATCAAGGAAATAAATTTCACGAAATTATGGAAATATTTCGCAAAATATTTTCATTTTCTAGGTTACCGACAGGAAAGAATACTTACGTCGAAATAATGTTACATTTCCCGAAATATTTTCATTCATGTCGAAATATTTCGCGTGGACAGTAAATTTCGATCAATTGACAGTGTAAATATGTATTATTTCGGTCGAAATGTTTCGACATGTATGGAAACATTGAAAACATTTCAATCGTAGGTAGGAAACATCTCATTTGAGCTACAAACTGTTATAAATCTCATATTTGATCCATTTAACCTAGTTCCATACATTTTGTTTATACAAAAGATCAATCCATTGTAGATTTTTTGGTTCGTGGATTGATCGTGAGGACAAATCAAATCCCGCTTGGGAGTTTTTTCAAATTCGAAATATTCATAAAGATAAAATTTCTTGCTACAAATAAATAGATTAGGTGTAAATTGATTAAATTTATGAATCTATGATGCATTTACACTAGATTTGTGCACGGATTGAAGATCGTTTATGTTGCATAACTTAACCCGTTCTACAAGTTAGTTGGGCTACAAAAAATTAACCCTAAATTTTTTTTTCAAATAAAAAATTAAATAAATGTTATAAGTTAATAGTAAATAGGTTTTCTAAAATTACATATAATGTTAAGAAATTAATGTAAGTGAATAAGGATTTGTTAATATATTACTTTATAACTTTTTTATAATTAGCAATTAAATAATAGTTATATAATTAAATTAAATCTTGACTAATTAAAGATACTTGCCGCGACATATTACAGACCATTATGGTCATTCATTTCCACACTACATATGGTTGTATATTATGGTTTGAAAGCTTATGAATGTGTTTTTATGCTTGTTTCATCATTTACCAAACTTTCCACAAACATTTCTACAATATTTCCATCATTTTTGTATTATTTCCATCATTTCCACGAAAAATGTATTATTTCCACACTGGTTGAAATATTTCGTGGAAATATTTCCATTTTTAGACTGGTCGAAATAAACCTCGAAACTGAAATTTATTTCCTTGCTCACAATACATAGGCATAGGAGAAGGAACCTCAAATCCCCATGCAGGAAGGCATTGATGCGAACATCTAACCGCCATACAGGGTTTCTCACAGGCGCGGGAAAAAGAACAAGGCCCACATCGCATTGTGGGTTGGTCAAGGGTGTTTTTGAAGACCCATGTGCACATGTGGCACATCTAGGAAGGCCCCACACCGGGAGGATGTGCACATGGGATAGGTTGCTGCATTCGAGAAGGGTTGCAAATCACATGGTGCGTACGTTGCACAAACGAGGGAGCTTCTTGATCTTGGGCCCAACTACTTGGGTTCGGGCCCATTCTTGAAAGAGTGTCTACCTAGTTTTTTTTTCTTTTGATAAATATAAATTTATTGGGGCAAAAAGCTGAGAAAGAGCAGGCCTAAGCCTAAGAGGTCGAGCTGACCTACAAAGGGCAAAGGCTACAAAGACACAGGACTCAAACCCAACTAACTTACGTCCCAAGTACAGATATAGCCCCAACAAAAAACAAAATCCTCGAAGAATAATCCCCTGCAAACCGGAAACAACTTCGACCAGAGAAATATCATCCCCTTGATGCTAAGAAAATGGCCTGCAATTCTGCTTGTTTACCCTCAAAAACTCTCTGATTCCTTTCCTTCCAGATGCCCCAGAGAATCGTGAGAGGGAGCAACCTCCATAAGACCTCTCTGGCCGAGAAGGCTTTAGTATTCCAGCTAAGCAAGAGGATCATAACAGAGCTAGGCATGACCCAACTCATCCCAAAGTCAGATAGAAACGAACTCCAAACTTCCCTAGCCATATCACAGTGAAGGAGGAGATGATCCACCGATTCCCCGCTGCATCTACACATCCAGCAGTAATCCACCAAGATGAACCCTCTTGATTTTAAGTGATTCACGGTCAAGATTCTATCTAGAGCTGCCTCCCAAGCAAAGAAAGCTACTTTGGTTGGGATCTTCGACCTCCAGATCAGGGACACTCGAAAAGAATAATCTTCAGATCTAATAAGTGCCTCATAAAAGGATTTCACCGAGAAAGAACCTCCCTTCAACCAGATCCATACCCTCTTGTCTTGAGCAGATGGATAGAGATGGGTACCCTGCACTCTGGCTAATAGACCAGTTAAAGAGTCAATTTCCCAATCATTCAGATTCCTCCTGAAACCGAGATTCCATCCCATCTCATCCCCTTCATTCTGGGTGCACTCCCGAATAGGCCTGTGCTTCCTTTCGGAAATGGAATAAAGGTCCGGAAAGTCCATGCTTAGAGGATTATCCCCTCTCCAGGTGTCCTCCCAGAATCTAATTCTGTTCCCAGAACCAACCTTAAAACGAACTCCTTTGTCAAAGTCCTTGGAGGCCTTTAAAATCCCCCTCCAAACACTACACCCATACGAGGTTCTCACTGCCTAGCTAACCCAACCAAAAAGAGAAACCCCATATTTACCTGCCATAACCTCTCTCCATAGGCTAGAGAGCTCCTCCCCGAATCTCCATAGCCACTTGCCCAGGAGAGCATGGTTCATAGATCTAAGATTCTTAATGCCCAACCCACCTTTTTCCTTGGCCCTGCAAACCCTATCCCAGCCCACCAAATAAAGCCTGTGATGGTCTGAGTTGCCTTTCCACAAGAAGTCCCTCATGATCTTTTCCATAGAATTGGAAACACTCCTCGGCATCGTGAACAATGACATGTAATAAATAGGAAGACTCGATAGAGAGCTATTAATCAACACCATTCTTCCTCCTTTAGACAGATATCTGGATTTCCACAACGCAAGTTTCTTCCCAAAGCTTGCTAACACCGGCTCCCAGAGAGACTTGGATTTGTAAGCTGCCCCAAGGGGGAGCCCCAAATAAGTGGAAGGAAGACTACCGATACCACACCCCAGAGACTTGGATTTGAGATTTTGCTTTAAGACATTATGTTTTAAATAATCTCTACCCTTGCTTCGATCCAAGGGTAGATATTAGAGTAGGGTTTATTTAAATTGTGTTAAATACTCTGTGAAGCATTGTTTTGGGGTTAATGAATGAATGAACAATTATTGATTGAATGCTTGAACGAGGGAAGAAACGGAATACGTGCATGCTTCTTTCTGATTTTCCCTTTACGGGTTTAGTGCGAGGCCAATCGATCAAATTTTACAAGCATTCTAGGTATTTCTCTCAGGATTCTCTCTTGGATTTTAATTTGATCTCTCTCTCTTGTGGTTACAACATCACCAAGCCGCATTGAAATCGATTCTCGAACTCACTTGGAAGTTGGAATTAGCTTCAACGCGGTGCCGCCTATCACATTAACCAGCAACCCATCTTCAACTCGTTGGTCGACGATATCCACCCTTCCATGGCCTTCTAGCCCGCTACCTACCTGCTGCCACCACCTGCCACCAAAAGTATCCTGCTCTTGACGCCATTGACGTCTCCATCAACACCCCACAGTCACTCCCTATACACCCTCCCCTTTGTTAAATCCCAAAACCCCTCCATAGCCGTTGATTCCAGCCCCAACCCTCATTGACTAACCTCAAAACTATCCCTAAGTCAGCCACCATCTACATTTAATCCCACCCTCTATCACCAGTCAGCCCTATTCCCAAATCTGCCACACCTACAGCCATGTCCCTTTTATGTTAAACCCAAAACCCCCATAACTGTTGACCCAAGTCACAACCCTCACCTACACCTATACCCTACGTCAGCCACTCCCACAATTAGTCTTTCCCACCCCATGTACCTACCAACCCTACTCCCCAAACATATCCACTCACTAACATACCTACCCAGCCCCTCACCCATAGACCTACACATTAAAGTCTAATCGACTTTATACCTCAGCCTATCAATCCTCACTCCTTGAACCCCTCCCTTTATCAAAGACAATCACAACCATCCATTTGTTACGGCTACCCTAACCCCCAACACTACTACCATTGTTCCCCTCTCTCACCATCCCAGCCTTAACTCCTTCCAATAGTTGTACGCCCCATCCCCTATAGTCAGACTTCACCTATTGCCCCCCTCAACATGGGCCCAGATCTTTGAGTGTGTTCATTACCCGAATTTGTGATCATAGTTGTTGAGTTCGATTTTGGTGGTACTTGGTTCACTAATGCTTCATCACGACACAAATTACATTATTGCAATATTGTTCACAGACTTGAGCCTTGGACTTTCACTTTAAACCTTCGACCCGATTCGAGAGATTGCACATTGAGTATGCGGATTGACCTGAAGCCGGGGAAAGTCTAAAGCTCCCATTGGACCCCGTAGATAACTATTTGGGGATTCACATTGCTGGGTTGTGATTCGGCCTGAACCCTCACATAATTACCTACGTGGTCTTTCTTGATTGCACAAGATTGGTACTTGTTTAACGCCTAATTATTGCTCATCTTAATTAATTTCTTAATCTTAGCCTTGCATGCCTACCACATTCATGAGTCCTGCATCAATTTTGGTATCAGAGCCTTAGGTTAGGCTTAAGGTATTTCATTGTGTCGCATATAGTGTAGGACTTCATTATTGAAAACCACACGCACAACAAAATAATGAAAACCAGATAAACTTTTCATTTTTGAAGGAACCCAAATATCCATGTGGATTACATGAGAAGGATTAGACTTGCAACTCTAAATACAACGCAAAAAGGAACTACGGTGATGCTTGCCTAACTGACAAGCTTCACAATCAAAAACAGACAATGGACTCAACTTAGGTATGACACGACGTAAATTAGACAATGAAGGATGGTCCAAACGAAAAAGCCACTGAAGTGGCGACACAGTTGCACTCATCGCAGATGCAGGTGCACCAAGATCCAAGTAATATAAAATGTCATTCTCAAGCCTCAAACCAATCGCCTTCTTCGTCTTGAGATCCTGAAAAACACAAGTGGGAGCAAATGTTATTAAGCACTGTAAGGATTTAGTGAGTTGACTAACAGATAACAAATTCAATGGAAAGTCAGGAACAAGCAAAGTGGAGGACAAAGAAACAGATGAAGTAAGGTGAATATCACCTTTCCCCACAACTCTACGAGTGGACCCATCTGCTAAAACAATATGAGATCTAATTGACTGAAAATTAGAAATGATGGAGGGTATACCAGACATATGAGCAATCGCCCCTGAATCGATGACCCAGGAGGAAGGAGACTTGGAGACCAAACATGCAGAATTACATGTATTTGCCATAATGGATGTAGGTTGCGAAGAACTAGTGGTCAATGACTTCAACTTCTGAAGGAGCTGGCTAAGCTGAACAGTATACTCAGAATGAACATCAGTGGGTGCCAGAGAGGGTGGGTCTGTACATGGCTGAGAAGACTCGTCAGA
The DNA here is from genome assembly GCA_035048495.1 of Euptelea pleiosperma. NCBI lineage: Eukaryota > Viridiplantae > Streptophyta > Magnoliopsida > Ranunculales > Eupteleaceae > Euptelea > Euptelea pleiosperma. Next base: position 1,026,770 of record CM068548.1, read on the forward strand.
CGCTTAATTGGCCCAAACGGGCTTTCCCCACTTATCCCAACAATACTGCTCTGTATTTCCAGAGTTGCCACAATACGTACACTTTATCTCACCATCCCGACTACCACCACGAGAACCAGAACCACAACCACCTTGAGTAGCACGGCCTCTAAAACCACTACCACAACGACCTCCACGACCACGGGAAGACTCAGAAACACTACTCGAAACCAATGCAGAATATTCCTTGGAAGAAGTCAAATTCCCAAGGGAGGCACGCTGAAGACGAGAAAATGCATTGGCTGCAGTTGGAAGAGATTCACTAGCCGAAATTTGTCCCTTAATCGAACTGTACGCAGGATTCAAGCTGGACAAGAACAAGGCAACCTGAAATTCTTCCCGATGTCGTTTCTGTTGCTCCAGATCAGTGGTCAAGGACTGATACTGTTGAAGTTCCTCCCACATACCTTGGAGTGAACTATAATACTCACCGAGAGATTTATCTCCCTGCTTCATAGTAACATAAATTCAAACAAGTCATAAATGCGGGAGACGTTCCGTGCTTGAGAGTACATCTCTCGACCTACAGCCCAGACCTGCTTAGCAGTATCAAGATAGATGTCATTAGAAGAAACTGGCAAAGAGTTCTCACTTTGCCAATCTTCATATTTATCATCTATCGATAGTGGATCTTCAGTGAGAAACTTCGATTTTTTCTTGGCACACAGAAAAACTTTAATAGAGTGAACCATAGAAGATAGTTGGTGCCATTCAACTTCATAGATGTAATCTGAACACCAATACCATCCCACATAGGAGACTTGCCATCAGAAAAAACACTTAAAGCAGTCGAACTGGCCATCCGGAGGATGTAAGAAACCAACTTTTATACGGTATGTTAGAAAAATTCCAAACGAGAAGCAAACAACCCCTAAAATCAATCTAGGGAGGGCGGCAAGGATAGGTAGACACACTTGTTTGTGGTTTTTGAAAAAATCAAAAAACCACCAAAGTTTCGAGAGAGAGATATGGTGAAAAAAGCTCAACTTCTGCTCGGAGGATTAGAAAATCCCCAAACCAGCTTCGAACAACTCCTAAAAACAAGATAGGAGGGGCGGAAAGGGTAAGAGAACACTCTACCTTCAAATCTTAGAGAAACACAAAAACCCACAAAAAAACAAACTCTACCGACGAGCAAAAACTGAAAACTATACCTTAGGGTATCAAAACCATATATGGAAGCTTCGCGACCTTCAGAAACACCAACACCACCAAACAAACCCTAGATACACATCTAGGTGTAAACAAACCTCAAACAAACAATTTCTAAAGTTTTGTTTGTACCAAAAACCTTAGATACTTTATTCCCACTTAAAGAAGATGAAAGAAAAAAGAAGAAAGGATGGGAAAGAAGGGACTAGGGTTTTACGATCAAATATGCTCTGATACCATGTTAGAAGTAAAGTTCTAGGGTTGGAGAGAAGAAAGAGAAGAGAAGAGAGAAAGAGAGAGAGTCACAAACTTAGATAGTTTGGCCTCCTCATTGTGATATATATACTAGTAACTTAAGTGGTGTGGGCCCACTTACATTAATAGAACATATGGGCCCAACACTCTACATAAATCCCTACTATGTAATATAAACACAAAGGAAATAAACTAAGAACTTAACAGTTAGCAAAGAAGCCCTTTCAGATTTTTCATATATAGGGAATTCCCTTCACTAGTTCTGTATTTTGTTTCTTTTTTGGCATGGAATAGCCTTTTCCCGGTTCTTTGTATCTCTCGTCTTTACTCAACAAAATTTTAATACTAACAAAAAAAGGCATATAGTAATTTAGAACAAACTTGTTTATGAAACCTTCTCTTTCTGTAACTACGTTTACTAACTAGTTTTGTTGCATTTTCATCAATATTTTATGATTTTATCTTTCAGTTTTATTTTTGTCATCTTCTCATCTTTTCTTCACTTTCCATTTTCATCAGAAAAATTTTGAATGGGTTTACACAATTTTGTACATGGGCAGTTTACACTTTTGTACATGGGCAGTTACAATTTTGTCTCTTCTTTTGTTGGACAAACAATGAATTGTTACAAAACACTCCTATTAAAAAAATTAAAATAAAATCCCTTCTAACTTCACCATCTCATTATTTTGGTTTTCCTTGTCATTTTTGAAATTTAATAAATCAAAAAATGACTACCTGATTTGCCGCCTGTAGGCTAGTCGGTCCACTCTTAACATAAAAAATTTTGATATATTTCCCGGAAATACAGAGAATTAATTCCATTTCCAAGGACCAAAATGAAATATTACTAGAATATTTCCATTTCCACGGGATATCTTTCTAAATTTGTGTTTAAAAGTAAAAAAGGAGCTAATTAATAATAACATGTGACTTATGGGGATTAGAAAGTTAGTAGTAATTAAGATATGTAATCGGGAACCTGTTACATATAATTTTTAATAATTAGTGTGTAAATTTCTAGCTATAATCAAAATTTTAAAATCAATAAATATAACAATTTATAAATTAGAAAAATTGGAAACTCGTAGGTCGTAGATCCATGGGATTATTACCTCGGGTTGCAAGGAAGCTGTTTTTCACTTCTACTTGTACAAGTTACTAGTTGATTTTTCAGCTCCCAAAAAGTCATAGAAATTAAAAGTGTCGGGAGGACTTCTAATTTTTGAGAAGTAATTTCTCTTAAAAGTTAAAAGCTAAAAAATTTAGCTTCAGTTTTAAGTTAGTTTTTAACTTTTCAAAAGTTAAAATATGAAACACATCCAAACTAACTTTTTTACTTTTTGGCTCATAAAAGTCAATAAGCTACGTATTTTTGTGTTGCCAAAGGCCCCCTAAGACACCTAGGTACGGATACGGATGCTACTCTTCATTTCCTGAAAATCCAACAAACGGATACAGGTATCCCATCCAGTATGATACCATGCCTTAATTTTTAGTTTAGTTAAGTATCTTTATTTAATATTCACATCAATGCAAATATAATGAAAATTTCTAAATTTTCAAAGTTATTTAAAATAAAATTTGTTATAATACATTATTTCTATCTTCCTAATGACACATGGAATATAAGTAAGCTGTTAGGAGTTAAAAAAAAATACACAATAGCACAATAGGAAATGAGAAATCGGTGGCGAAGAAGTAACCATGCAGTATCCAGTACCACTATGGGTATCAACACGATACGACACGAGTATGACAGTCATGCAGGAGTATCCAAGTATCATAGGTATTAGAGGCTACTGATCTTGCATTAATTAGTCCTACATACCATTTAAGCAAGTAACCAAAATATTATCCCCTATGTCCAAGATAGGTTTCCTAAGGATAAGAAAGCTTATGACAACAAATTTTTCAACAGAGAGAATATAAGATCCTACATGGCCAAAATGAAAACCTCCAAGCAATCAGCATCAGAAATAAGAAACTTACATCTTTAGGCCATTCATATACAAGTGAGAAAAAGTTAAAATCATGAGTTGTATCAATCCCATCGACTATGTCACCAATAGTTGCAATGTAGAGAATGAATGCTGACAGATATGTAGCAGGCTTGGAACTTAGGGGGCCAAATAATCTCTTTCCAGTATCTTTAATATCATAATCAGCAGACTGAACACTATTTTCTCCAGCTGCTGAACTAAAGGATGTGGGTCTGCTAGCCCTTAGCCCAAGCCCAAGAACCCCATCTCTATCAAAATTGAGCATTTTCTGATCGGAATGAGGACCTTCCCCTTTTATAAAATTTCTGTCTATTTCTTCATCAGCAACGGCTCTTGCAAGATTATGAAGCTTCCCTGAAATTTCACATGATAAAGAAATCATTTGAGTCTTCAGAGATAAGCTTCACAATATAAACTGTGTTACAGATCTGATGAAATGTAGCAACAAGTACCACTCAAAAACTGTCGCTTTCCCCTGTGAGCATCTTCAATCATTTGATGCAGGATGGCAAGAGCACGTTGCCTTTGTCCTTGTCGATTGGAATCCTTGGATGAAGAAATGATCATCTCTCCAGAAAGAATTGTCTGAAGAGTTGGAGGTCTTTCCTGAAGGAATAGATCATGTATCCAGGATCAGAAATTGAACTAGCATCTCTTTTAAAGCATATTATATACCCCAAAATGCGCCCTGGCAAGTAGGAGAAAGATTGACAACAGACGAAAACTCATGCAATTTGTAATTGTGACCTAGACCTAGTAGCTTAAAAGTGAAGAGGGAAAAATGCAAAAAGAGAAGTTTTCATATGGCAATCAAATCCTAGACGCATTGCAGATTAAATTCATAACGATCAGTACATGTAGAACTGTCTAGAGTTGCAAGCTATGGTGATTCAAGTAATTAACAGAACAAGATTGCTCTCCCAATTACGGTTGATCCACATTTTTGCCAAGAGTGATAATTTGAGCAAACGTATCTTCATTCCAATGACAGAATTAGAATTTACTGGATAATAAATAAACACGCAAAAAAAAAAAGAGCATAAATGAGGAAAGCAGAAGTAAAAAAAAATATTTTGACATACACCTGCTTGTTTTTTATTGCACAAAGGAAAACAGAGCGAATAAAGTCCAACACCTCCAATCTGGAGAGTTGACTATCTACAACGGAACCCATCATTAAAAAAACTTATTTGATATGTGTATTACATGGTCCAAAACCGGTCCACAATGAGGCTCCAAGCAAATATAGAAGATCAAGAAAATTTTCCTAAATCAAACTTCTATTATAGTGAGTGCCCTATGTCAAACTCCAATTGACACATGCTTGAGCACTTGATAAATAAATCTGCTTTCTCTATCTTCATCTAGTTTTCCTTGTTTTGGCATGCCAGAATTAACATTCTAAGGAGCACTTCAGTGAATCTGGTAATTCATTAAGAAGATTACCTGCTCCGAGAATTCATGCAGACGCTTAAGGACTCGCCTTGTTACAGAAATTATGCTCACTTCTTGAATCTGATCCCAGTACATTGAACCTATCTTTGGAGAACCTCCTGGATAAATCTCAGATAACATAACTTGAGCCTGCATATGCCATAATCAATACAATTATCATTCTCACACTCTTAATTTCCAGTAAGAACCAACTCAGCAAAGGCAACCACATAAAGCTGAAAAGTTTCAAAACCCCATTTAGGTAGGAAAAAAAGAAGCTTGTGGAGAAACTAGAAAAGGAAATGCAAAACGCACAGAAGAAAGTTAGGGAAGCATTTGAGACATACTAGGGAACATCAACAGCGCACGTGCAAGATATTAAAGCATTACATGGACAATAAAAATAAAAATATATAACAAAATCCTTGAAGAACTCGTCTTTAATAACAGTCCTTACGAATTCCAAGATCTATTTTATTTCCTTAAATGAACACCGAAATTTGAGCGTTTGGTGATAATAGCTTTGGAAAATTTGAGCGTTTAATGGGGAAAATGAACAAGTAATGAGAGCATTTTCAACTTTGGAAAAGAAACGGGAAGGGGAGCAATACATGGCTTGATGGCATGAACTATATATCAATTGAGACCAGTAATTTAAGAAATAAAATAAAATAGTAGAAACATTATACACACACACACACACACATACATTTCCCATGCATTTCACACTTCCACAATTCTGGAAACAGTTTTCCATGCTTCCAGTGCATTTCCAGCGTGCTCAGAACAAAAAAATGATAGTACTTGGATTCCGCTTTGTAGTATCAACATAAAAAATAAAACTTAGTTTGAACTTTTTGTTCCTAGATAAATCTATGAAATATTGGCAAAAATTAAAAAACAATTAATTCCTAAGTTTTGGAAATGTATGATCTTTATACTTCAGATTTCTACTACAAAATATTACGAGATTTGAGGAATTTTGATTTTCAAAATATCAATTTCTTGCAAGAAATGCTTATTAAATTGGGCTATTTTCATTCCAACAATAAATAAAAATTAAAATGTCACAAGAAATGGAAATTTTTAGTGTTACTTGATTTTAAAGTCATCATCATCATAATCTAATCACAATTATATGGGATCAGTTGCATGAATCCTCATCCTCCATTCAATTCAATCTAGGGCTATGTCTTCCATAAAGGCAAGTGTTCTCAAACTTGCTCTCAATGTATCAATGCACGTCCTTTTTAGCCTTCTTTTTGCCATTTTAGAGACTTCAACCTGCACACTCCTTGTCACTGCCCACTGGTACTATCAGCGCTCATCATTGGACATGACTAAACCATCTCAATCGATTTTCCCTTATTTTAATCACCTATTGGGGGTGCTGCTATATTTTCTCAAATATGTTCATTTATGATTTGACTTTCCCAGTCTTTCCACATCCATGTCATTCATGCTCATTATATGAACTTGTTTCTTGATTGACCAACATTTTGATCCATTCTTTAGAAGTAACAAGGGTTTTTTTTTTTTTTTGATAAGTGAAGTAACAAGGATTATAAAAATAAAAAAATCAAAAGAGTGAATTCTCTCAGATGTGTTCATTTCCGGTTTCGGGAGCATGTTTCTTGCTTCCCCAACATTCTGCTCCATTCTTTAAAAGTATCAAAAGAATTAAAAAAAATATATGGCATTCAGTTGAGAATAGAATGAGGTAAATAATTGGGTAAGAATCCGTTCTTGCCTGATCTAGAAGCCGTTTGGACATATTCACAGACCTCGCAGAAGTTGCAGCAACATCAATACAGAGAAGAATCTGACAAGGGAATAAGAAAAACAGCATATAATTATGGACTAAGATCCTTGCACAGCATTAAAATTCCATATGGATTAAGAAAAATGAGAATACTTACTGCAGCTAAAGAACCTAACTGAGAACGTAAGGATGAAAAGTCTAACTCTTGTACAGCATTAGATGTTCCATCCGCAACACGAGACACTGCATCTTCCACCTGCAAAGTAAAAGCAACAAACTTTTACAGTTTACTTCTCCTCTACAGAGACTGACAAATAACGTAGTAGTATCATTGAGCCACCTCTGAATAAATCCATGGAGGAAGCATTGCAAGAAAAATAGATAAGATAGTATGGAGAAGCACGTGGTGATACAGTAGATGCACAAGAAAAATATGCACAGACTTAAATAATTATAAAACCATTTAATGTCCTACATGGGACACATCAGCGGGTTTGATCCAGACCGTACGCATAATGCGAATAAATAAGAGAAAAGGACTGCTAGAAATTTCTCTAAAAAAATTTCTTAGAAAAAGAAATAAATATTAGAGAAAAAGGAAATAAGAAAGAGATATATGCTTGAAATTTCCCACACCCCCCAAATTTTCTATTCTAACTTGATTTTTCAAATTCTCCAAAGCATACCATTAACTGTCTTGCACCACCACCATTTAATAACATGAGATCCAAAATATCGCTGCTTAGCAATATACTTTCAAATTTGAAAATATTAGAAGATAAACAAAAGTGTTAATGTCAAGTATAAGATATTCCTATTAACACAGATTATAAGATTGGGCTTTCCATTTTATTCTTTGTCAACGGTTAACAAGGTTATTAGCAAATTACAACAGGTAACTGCAGTTTCCGATAATTAAATTGTGTATCATATATCAATACTCAGTGTGTCACTTAAAAAAGGATAGTCCATGCAAGAACCAAGAAATGAAGGATCATTCAAATATCTTGGGCACCCATGCAACTTCATACAACTTTGACTGTCAGCAATTAAAAGTTCATCTTTGTACCAAAAAGGGTCAAAGCATGTAACCATAGTTTTAAAATCAAAAAATAATCTGACAAGATTAGGGATAATAATTTTGATTTTGGCTAGTCGAGTTGAAGTCCTAAGGTATTATAAAATTTACAAAAGTTCTATTAATTAGCCAAATTAATTCAAACAATTTGACAAAGTTCATAACTTCGACGAATTATGGATAATTTGGACATTTTCAATACAACAATTCGATTAATGTTTAAAGGAATTTAAGGAATTTTAGGAAAAAAAATATAGCAAAAAGGTAAACAAGGCAAACTGATATTTAAATAAATGCTATAACAAGCATGAAAACACAATCATAACTCATTATTAAACAATCACTTGGAGATGAAAGAAAGATCAATAGTGTTCAATACATAATGACACAAGTATCTGAAACACCGACACTATTAGCCAAAAATTACAAAGTTAATTACTCAAAATAATAGCATCCATGTGCATAATGATAAAAGATAACTTATGACCTGATGAGAGTTGAATTTGAGGAATTAGGGTTAGGGTTAGGTTTGGAGAAGAGAGAATAGAGAGTAGAGAAGAGAGGGAGAAAGGATGCCAATTGTGCTTAAGTCACAATGACTCCATAAATCTTATTTATATGAAAGGAATTACAGAAAGGACAAGTATACCCCTTGTGGGGGGTATTTACATAACTACCCCTATTACATGAAAAATAAGTATTTCTACGTATCTGATAACACTCCCTCTCAAGTTGGTGCATAGATATCTTTCATGCCCAACTTGCATAAGCATCTGTGAAGTTGCCAACTAGGAACTCTTTTGGTGAAGACATCTGCTATTTGTTCATCAGTTTTCACAAAGGGGGTACAAACTTCTCCAGACACGATCTTCTCCCAAATGAAGTGACGATCCACTTCAATGTGCTTGGCCCGATCATGTTGTACCGGATTGTGAGCAATACTGATAGCAGCCTTGTTGTCATAGTATAAGCTCATGGATCCTAAGACTGGAAAACCCAGCTCTGCGACCAACATCTTCAGCCATAGCATCTCACACAAGTCATGGGCCATTGCCCTAAATTCTGCCTCTGTGCTAGATCGGGCAACTACCAGTTGCTTCTTGCTCCTCCAGGTGACTAGATTGCCTCCCACAAAGGTGCAATAGCCTGAGGTAGATCTCTGTCATCCTTGGCACCAGCCCAGTCTGCATCAGCATATGACTCTACTCTCATGTGGCCATTCTTCTGAAAAATGGGGCCTCGGCCAGGGGCAGACTTGAGATATCTCAATATCCTGTGTGCGGTCTCTAAGTGAATCTCCCTAGGAGAATGCATATATTGACTGCTAACACTGACTGCATAGGCAATGTCTGGACGAGTCAAGGAGAGGTAGATCAACCTTCCAACCAATCTCTGAAAGCTCCCCACATCCTGTAAAGGTATACTACTCGAGTCGACCAACTGGTGACTCTACTCTATGGGGGTCTCCACTGGCTTAGCTCTCAGCTGGCCAGAGTCCTTCAATAGATCAAGGACATACTTCCTTTGTGAGATGAAGATCCATTGGTTGGATCTTGCAACTTCTATGCCAAGAAAGTACTTGAGGAGTCCCAGATCTTTGGTCTCAAACTCGTCTGCTAGATGATCCTTTAGCTTGATCACTTCCTCTGCATCATTCCCTGTCAGGTGACCTAAATGAAGAAGTATACATGGTTCCCCCTCCTAGATTCATCCCACCATGAGACAGTAGCAAGGTGTGTCGACTGAAGAAAGCTCTCTATGGGCTTAAGCAATCTCTGAGAGCATGGTTCGAGAGGTTCACCCTAGCAGTAAAGAAGTTGGGTTACACTCGAAGTCTACCGATCACACCCTATTTGTGAAGCACCAAGGGAAGAGCACCATTGCCGTCATCATCTACATTGATGACATCATTCTTACAGGAAATGATGCAAAAAAGGTGGCTAAGCTGAAGAGTCATCTAGCTGGGGAGTTTGAAACCACGGATCTAAGACCTCTCAAATACTTCCTAGGTATAGAAGTTGCAAGATCCAAGCAAGGGATCTTCATCTCTCAAAGCAAGTATGTCTTAGACCTATTAAGGGATCCGAGCAAGTTAGGAGCCAAGCCAGTGGAGACTCCTATAGAGCAAAACCACAAATTAACAGATGCCAGTAGTGAGCTAATACAGGATGTAGGGAGTTTCCAGAGGCTAGTTGGGAGATTGATCTATCTCTCCCTCACCAGACCATGCATTGCCTATGCAGTGAGTGTCATCAGTCAATACATGCACTCACCCAGAGATATTCATTTAAAGGCATCCCACAAGATCCTAAGGTACTTGAAGTCAGTCCCTGGTAAAGACCTTCTGTTCGAAAAGAATGCCCATATGAGAGTAGAGTCATACTGATGCAGACTGTGCAGGTGCCAAGGATGGTAGGAGATCCACCTCTGGGTATTGCACCTTTGTTGGGGGTAATCTGGTTACTTGGCGGAGCAAGAAGCAACATGTAGTTGCTAGATCCAGTGCAGAGAGAGAGTTTAGGGCAATGATCATGGCTTATGTGAGATGCTCTGGTTGAATATGTTGAGTGTTGAACTAGGGTTCCCTGTCTCGGGGTCTGTGACAACAAAGCCGCCATCAGCATTGCTCACAATCCAGTTTAGCATGATAGGGTCAAGCAAATTGAAATAGACCGTCACTTCATTAGGAAGAAGATTGTACTTGGAGAAGTGTGTACTCCTTTTGTGAAGACAGAAGAACAAGTTGTTGATGTCTTCACTAAGGGAGTTCCGAGTCGGCAAGTCCACCGGTATCTATGCAAGTTGAGCATGAGAGATATCTATCCACCAACTTGAGGGGGATTGTTATCTTATACATATTTTAGCCGTAAAGGGTAGTTCTGTAAATACCCCTTGGTATGAGAGGTATACTTGTCTTGTAAATATTCTCTCCATATAAATAAGAATTATGGAGTCATGTGACCTAAGCACATGACATCCTTCTCTCTTCTCTCTCTGTGAATCTCTCAGCCTAACCCTAACCCTAATCACCATTGCACCTATAACTAACAACCACTCAGATACCTGCCTTAGGCTGCATTTGGGTAAGCATAAAGCTTATCTTAAGTGCTTAACCAATAGCACTTGAGTATGTTATCATATTTATTTTTTTCATATCCTAAAAAGTAGGTGTGTTTTTTCCAACGTTATACCAACAATTCAACAAACTTCCCCATGTCGAAAATTTTTTACAAAAGATTCTCCAAACTGAATTGAACTTCCCCAAATAAAATCCAAATTATAACTAACCAAAGTTTAGGGCAAACTAAAAGTTCTGATCTCGGCATGTAAACTGTATTCTAATTGGATGTTAATAAAAATGTGAGAATTAAACATAATGCTTTCTTTAAAGAAAGGGCAAACAAAAACGTCAAATAGATATTGCCTCAACATGAAATATTCAAAAAGGACATTCACAAGCTCAAAATCATATTGGATTTGTCAAATGCTAATCAAACATAACCATAAACCCATCTTGTATGCAAATTGCAGAACAATGCCAGCCCAGGAATGAAAAATATTTTCAAAAAGTCTCAGGAATGTAGAAAGAGGTGACTGCAGGCCTTAATCATCAATGTAATACTTTTTCTCCTAAGCACATTAGCCATTAAATCGTTAAAATCATTTAGTAAAACCAAGTAAAAAATGATAGTTATATCCTATCAAAAGACCATTTCATTACTAAGAAAATAAATCATGAAACTTACAGAAGTCGTAGAAAAAGTTTAGCCTATATGACAGCCAACAACTGATATTTGCAACATAATGCAGCACACAACCCAAAGGAATTTTAAGATATAGTCCTACTAAAGCATAAAACCAAATATGTATAGGATGATGAGTTTGGAGCATACAGATGCTCTTCTAAAAGTACCATCCACCCATTCAGCAAGTTCAAGAGTTGCTTTATCTTCTGGAGGTAAAGAAAACCGATGTACAGCCTCTTCTCCAATGTCATATTTTGCTCTCTGCATGCAACTGCATGGTAGTGAAACGACATTAGAAGTCATTATACCTTCCAAATACATTATATTATGATGAAAATTCCAAAATTAGAAAAACACTGAATATGCAAACATATATATCTGACTGTTTAGCACATGATGTGCCCCCCTTCCTACAGAGCTGTTGCCTTTGTATATTCTTTCTTGTTTCCTTTTCTCGTTTAATATAGTTCATCATTCAGCAACATATATATATATATATATATATATCTGATTGTATATCCCTATAATACTGATAGTTCCTCTTTCTTCAGAAGACTTAAACCTGATTTGCCAAATTGTTTACTTGTCTCAGAATCTACAAATTGGTTTGAATATATGCAAACAACAGTTTAATCTGAAAAGAAAAATAAATTAGTCAGCTGGAAAAACAACAGTTTGCCCAAGAAGAAACCGAAAGCCAGGTAGACACAACTCATTGTTGATGGTAGCAAAGTTTAAAAAAGCGTTAGAGGCGTACGCCTCGAGGCGAGGCGGTGAGAAATAGCCTCGAGGTCATAAACTGAGGCTTAAGCCTCAGTTTTACACGGTAATGAGTTAAACCGAAACCCGTTTCTTTTTATTTTTTTTGCTTTTTTTTTATTCTTTTCCCCATAATACCCCCTCTAATCCTATTATATGACAAAAATGACTTAAATGGTCTATATTTGAGTATCTAAAAACCATTATTTGGGGAGAAATCTTTAATCAACTCTTTGAACCCTAGTTTTTCCTATTTTAGAGAAATCCTCCTAGAGAGCTCAAATTTTGTCCGAATCACAATCCGTCACTTCCTACGGTTTTCTTGTGAGCAATCTCACCAAACTCAAGCAAAAAAGCAAAGCTTTGAAGAATATTTAAGGTATGTGACCATATTTTGGGTGTTTACCTTATTTTTCATAAATATATGTAAGATTTCATTATTTTTCCTTCTTTAATGGTTTTTTTTGTTGTTTTTTTTAATAATATGATTAAAGATGATGAGAGGGGTTTCTAAGAAGCATAAAAATAGTGGTAGTAGTAGAAAAGATCCAACATGGAAGTATAGAGTAGAGGTTGAGGGTCAAAATGTGGGATCCAAGGGCTACATTTATCTACAATGCAATTTTTGTAGTAGGGTTATAAAAAGAGAGGTGAAAAGGATGAAGGATCATCTAGCGGGTACCCATAATAATGTGTCTCCGTGTATAAAGGCACCCCTAGAAGTTGTAGAAGAGATAAAAGCCTACATGGCTAAAGGAGCACAAAAAAGAAGTGTGGCTCATGAAGATTTTGAGTTAATGTCGAATAGGGACTCATATTATGATGGTGGTGCAACCGAGGAAGTATGCTCCGCACCGGGTGTGGGTGGCTCTAGTGGTGCTAATACGGTTTCCTCGCGTGGTGTAAGGGGGCCAATGGATAGATATGTTGTGGCCGAGCCTGAAGACCATATGGGTGGTAGTGAGGGTGGTGTTAGGCATGAAAATTTAGAACCACCACATGTCTTAGCACCTCAAAATGCAAAAGAGCATAGGAACCAAGTAAGCTTGGACATTGGACGGTTCTTTTTCGAAAATGATCTTTCATTCAATGTCGCCACTAGTCCTTCTTTTGTGAATATATTGCAGGCAGTTGGAGAGTATGGGCGTGGTTTAAAACCACCTAGCATGTACGAGCTGCGGACGTGGATCCTCAAGGAGGTGGTGAAGACAACAGATTCAATGATTGAAGAAGTCAAGAAAACATGGCCCAAGACAAGAGTTACCATCATGTCAGATGGTTGGAAAGACATGAGGGATCGACAATTACTTAACTTTCTTGTCAACAATCCAGATGGGACAATTTTTTTAAAAAGCGTGGGTGTATCGACTGCAATCAAGGATAACAACACGATGTTCAAGCTTTTAGATGAGGTTGTTGAGGAGGTGGGAGAAGAACATGTAGTGCAGATTGTGACTGATAATGCATCTGCCTACAAACTTGCTGGAGAGAAATTGATGGAGAAAAGAAAAGGACTCTATTGGACTCTATGTGGAGCTCATTGCATCGACTTGATGCTTGAGAAGATCTATAGTTTGCCTCAGCTTGCTTTTGCATATAGAAAGGCTAGAAAAGTAAAACTTCATTTATAGCCATGGTTGGGTACTTTCTTTGATGAAAAGCTTTACAAAAAGAGAGTTGATTCACCCGGCCGCAACAAGGTCATGTTTACATCTAGCAAGTGGGCAAGCACTGTATGGGCCAAAAAAGACGAAGGAAACGCTATTAGGAAAATTGTGTTGAATGACAACAATTTTTGGCATAGTGTGGTGTATTCTTTGAAGGCTACGAAGCCTTTAGTTGGTGTTTTGAGGATTGTAGATTCGGAAAAAAAAACCAGCTATAGGCTTTATATATGGGGCAATGGATATGGACAAATAAGAGATTGCAAAAAACTTGGATAATGATCTAGCCAAGTACAAAGAAATATGGGACATCATTGACGAGAAATGGGACTTCCAAATGCACTACCATCTACATGCCGCAGCATACTTCCTCAATCCACAATTTCATTATGACCCTGACTTCTCTACTTATCCAAAAATTAAATTGGGTCTATATAATTGTATGGATAAGCTAATTCTATACTCAAAAGAGAGGGAGCAAGCTAACTTAGAAATTGACCAATTTCGTGAGAAGATTGGTTTATTTGGCCGGCCTCAAGCAGAGTCAACAAGAAAGAAGTGCACTCCTGGTGAGCCAATGATTATTTCTTTGAGTACGCAGTACACTATATATAGTTTAATAGTTATATAGTTAAGTATATACTCATATAATCATATACTTCAATATTTAATTGTGAATTTTTTTTGTAGCTAATTGGTGATTAGCTTGTGGAGACGGCACACCAGCATTGACTAAGTTCGCCGTTAGAGTGCTAAGTCTCACTTGCACTTCTTTAGGATGTGAGCGGAATTGGTCAACCTTCAATCAGGTAATTAAGTTAAGAGTTGAGTTAGGAGTTACTAAGGCGTCTTAGGACTTCAATTATGAATTGATGTATGTTTTTCTACTTCTTTTAGGTGCATACAAAGAGAAGAAATAGGTTGGATCAGACAAAGTTGAATACCTTAGTTTTTGTGATGTACAACAAGAAGTTGAGGGTTAAGCAGTTGAAAAATAGGCTAAGGCGTGAAAATGAAGAAGAAGGTCCACTGGTTGTTGATAGCAACGATAGTGATGATGAATGGCTTGTTGAACAAGGGGGAGGAGACATAGGAGGAGTGGAGAATGTAGTGCTAGAGGCAGAACTAGTGGTGCAAGAGTCTTGCCCTTGTCCTACATGGCACAATGATCTTGATGAACTCGATTTCGATGCCCTTAAGATTGCAATGGCACAATCAGAGCCACAAGGATCTAGAAGGGGAAAGAAGAGTACAGCCTCTTGAGGAAGAAGAAGAGGACAACCAGGTGCAAGAACAGGAAGAGGTTAGTGAATTAATTATAGACTTAGACACTTTGACAAGTGACAACTTACATCATTAAATTACTCTACATTGTATTAATGTGTTCATCTTTTTTAACTAGGTAAAGGAAAGTCTCCCATGGAATTGGTGGACGAAGAAGATGATGAATGGGTGGTGGTTAAATCCGATGAAGAGAAGATGATAGGGGCATCAGATATCATGATGACTCCTTAGAAGACCCCACTAGCAATGATGATGATATTGGGGATAAAGAATAGAAAGATTGATGATTGTATATTTTTGTGTTACAATATAAGAATAGGATTTGAATGTGTTAACTTATTAATTTTAACTTTTACTACTTGCTCTACTCTCTTTCTTAACTCTATCTAGTTAGTTACCTATGTTGTTACTACTGTTAGTATTGACTATTGAGATTTGGTAATTTAGTGGAATTGGCATATCAAATGTGCTTTATGTTTTTAAGATTTGATATCAGCATTCAGGCATTCCTGACAGCATCGCACCTAAGGTAAAAGTTATAGCCTCACTTACTTTTATGCTTATTTAAGTTATGTTTTTCACATGATATGTTGTTTCTCATTTTTCTAGAATTAATTATATTTTTTTAGAATTTTTTAAGCATTTTTTTTTTAAAAACTGAGGCTTAAATGAGGCTTACGCCTCAGTACCGCCTCAAGGCTACGCCTCGCCTTTTTTAGAGAAAACGCCTCAGTTCCCGAACTAGCCTTTTTAAACTTTGGATGGTAGTGCATTTGGTTCGGCTAGATAGGAAAGGAGTAGGAAGTGTCTTCCAGAACAATGAAGTGAGGTTGTCAAGTCTTACTCCAGTCGTATGAGCGAAGCAGACTCTGGTAAAGTGGAATTTAAAACTCTCAAGGGTTAAAGATCTCCAAGGACAACCAATGAATGCCGGTTGGTTGTGAAAGTGACTCGTTCAATGCAATCAAATGGATCAGCGATAAAGGGGATTATTGTGTGAGACTTGCCAATGTTATCCCATGTCACAGAGTTGGTTACAAACTTACAGGGTTATCAATTATTTTCTCCCATATGCTGTGTGTGAACAATGTAGCAGACTTCCCGGCCAGACATGGTTTAAATAGAAATTTATTCTACAGAGGAAATTCTTTTCCGAACTTTTAGCATCTTCTCTCACATCATTACAACTACTGGAAGGCGCGTGCGATGCACATGATTGAAGAGGAGAGATGTCAAGGTTATCGAGTAAGTCATTTTTTTACTTTTAAAATTCTTTTTTAACAGACGCACTGTAATGACCCAGATTGATCAGAGGACACTGGCGTATTTCTGATCATTCTTTTGTGAATCTACTTTAAATCACTATTTTACCTCTACTGTATCTAATTGCTGCTAATAAATGATGTAGAATAGCTTAATATAATTATCTGATAATTCTATGAATTTTCGATAATTTCAGGATCTTTGGTATTTTAACAATATTCACGGGGTACCGCACTATACACTTATGGGACCAAAAAAATTATTATGTCAAAATCTGAACCATAAACACGAAAAACATATTCTGGCCCCTGCCGCACGCGCAGTTAGTACTTAATAAGTAACTAGGAATTATTCTCACAAAATATCTAGGATGCATGTTATTAACTTGGGTACTAATGCACCATAATATAACTCATAGATATTTTATTAATATCTATTGTATTGGCTTATTAATATCATAGATAAAACTTAACTTGTATTGGCTTAGGTGTTAAGAAACACACCATAGTCATTACGAGTATACGCACAATTATAACCTTAATATCAGTCCTGACTTACACTAACTTGAGTGTAAGTTTATACACTCTAGTCAAGGGCTTGAAACTCTATAAATAGGAGATGAGAGCTTAACTCTTTTACTACTTTAATACTTAGTATTGAAATACCTAGAGAGAGAAACTGATAATAGAGAGGGAAAGAGAAGGAATTGCAAGGAACTCCAGAAGAGGAAACTGCTCCTCTTGGGAATGAGATTAACATACTAGAAGAAGAAGAGAATCAGAGAAAAACAGTAAGTACATCATTCCCCTCTTTGTGAAATGCATCCTTAAAATGCATGTTTTATCTTGTTTTCCTCTTTTCAAAAGCATGAAGTTAATTTATATTTGTGTTAACCTTAGAAATATAAAGAAGTGATCTCTGTTTTGTTTTAAAGCAAGCATGTGTATTCTTTGTGAATTTCTTCATGAAAAACATGTATATTCATTTTCTTTTACATTCATAGAAGATGGTTGATTTTGGATGGTTACATCCATAAAAATGGGATTGTTTTTGGTGATACATAACCCATAAAAGGACGTTGATTTTTGGGTTGTAACACTTATAAAAGAATATTGGTTTTAGGTGGGTTGTAACCCATACTTTAGACCGTGAGGCATTTTGAGAAAATGGACCCTAAAGACCCTAGTAATTGAACCTTAAGGACCCTAAAAGAGATTTACTTCGATATTGGAGTTCACAAGAGATGTAGATTTGCGCAAATAATCGAATGAAAAAGGTACATCCTACTTGTAAGATCCCTTTAGTATACCTTAAAGATAATATTGAATTTTACTTAAAAGGCAAAGATGATCAGAGTATATGGTATGGGTGCCATTACGTTTACGTAATCCCCTGGGTTATTCATTCCCTAAAGATACGGGCGCTATTACATTTATGTAATCCCCAGGGTTATTCAGTCCCTAAAGATATGGGCGCTATTGCATTTATGTAATCCCCAGGGTATTTATACCTAAAGGAGTTAGGGCATTCGGAAAAGGATATCTAACAAAACAACCAGTTGTGCATGCACTTCTAGGGAGTCTATTTATAGGCTAAACGTGGGATAAGAGGTGTTGGTACGTTGCACTATAAATCGGTATCCGTGGTCTGACCGACCCAGTGATTCAGGGTCACATATACTGATGCTCATGAGACTGACCATACTTCAATGGATTGATTTTACGGTGTTTTAAGAAAAAGAAAAAGATGTTACATTTATGAGTCTATTGATATTAAATAACTGATTTTCATTAAACTATGGTTTCAAATGAGATAAACTGTGAATTATTTTCTACACTTGAAATTGTGCTTACAGAGCTTATTAGCTCACGGTACTTTCAATCTATTATATTGTAGGTCAAGGTAAAGCGAATGCTTGAGATTGATACTCTCAGTTCTAGATGCAACGAATGAGATAGGGGATATCTGTTTTTGTAGACGTAGATTTCTCTTCTGCATGTAGTATGGAGGTCTTTTTGTGTATTGGGTTACATAATAGTATTCATGTTTATGTATGAATGGTGAAACCATGATATGTAATACTTTGTAATTCGAGAAGAGAAGTTCTCTCTTGATATATGTGATGGATGTTTTGTAGTTTGTTACCTGTATTTTAATTATGGTGAAATGAATCTTAATAAAAAACTTTCTCGAGGCCATTCCGAGAATGTGATACTCACAAGGGGAGGAATCCTATGACTTAACAAGTATTTCAAAATAAATGAAAATGAAAAATTACTGGTGTATTTCCGCTGCACTAAGTAATATGTTTTGATTCACCGTGCGCGTATAGTATTTTACCCACACGTTATGCCTCGAGAAGCGTGAAAGATCGAGACGATCATATAACGGATTTGGGGGCGTGACATGCACCTTGTGCAAATGTGAAGCTGAGTCAGTAAACCACGTTCTAATCCATTGTGCACTCACCTCAGGGATATGGCAGACTTTCTTCAGTTTGTTTCGCTTGCAGTTTGTGGTTCCACAAGACATAAGGGGTTTCTTCCAAGGAGGTACTGACGATTGTTTTACAGGCAGAGGTTGATTTTTGTGGAGAATCCTGCCTTTCATGGTTATGTGGGCCACTTGGAAGGAGAGGAACCTCAGGATCTTCGAAGGGAAGGAAGAAGGTCTTGCTAAGATAGTGCTCAAAGTGAAAGATTTCCTTTTTCATTGGTCTTCTGTTTCTCCCCTCTTTAAAGGATGTTTTTTCGAGTCCTTTGTGTACAAATGGGATGATCTTTTCGCAGATGACCTTTCTCTTTTGAGGGATTAAATCCGTTTTTTGTGTAGTATTTGGTGGGTTTTTCCCCCTTTAATACATACATATTGATTATAGCTGATTACAGACCTATAAGTTTAGTAGGAAGCGTATACAAGATCATTGCAAAGATGCTTGCCACAAGGATGCAGACGGTATTATCTTCAGTCATCTCTTCGAATCAAGGACTTTTGTTAGGGGTCGGCAAATTTTGGATGGTGTCCTGGTAGCTAATTATGCATAGACTCTAGAAACAAATCAGGGAAGCCTGGGATTGTTTGCAAGATCGACATGGAGAAAGCATATGATCACGTGGACTAGAGGTTTCTAGACTATATGCTTCATCGGATGGGATTCGGAGGTAAATGGAGAATATGGATTAGGAAATGCATTTCGAATGCTGCGTTTTCTATTATTGTTAATGGTTCTCCTACTGGTTATTTTGAGAGTACTAGGGGACTGAGACAAGGGGATCCGCTCTCACCGTTTTTATTCATTGTGGTAGTGGAGGCTCTAGGGAGCATGATAACTAGAGCTGTGTGTATAGGCGAGATTGAGGGTTTTGCGACTTCAGTGGAAGCTCCAGTAGTTTCTCATCTTCAGTTTGCGGATGATACTTCAGTCTTTTTCGGACCATCAGCTACTCAGATGAGATTTCTTAGAGGTCTCCTAGTTTGTTTTGAAGCAGTGTCAGGATTGCGTGTTAATTTGGCCAAGAGTAAGGTGTACAGTGTAGGGGCAGTGCAGAATATATTGGGTCTCGCGGACATTTTTGGGTGTAGTATCGAAAGTTTGCCAGCTACTTATTTAGGTTTTCCTCTGGGGCCTCTTACAAATCCAAGGCCATGTGGGAGCCGGTTATCGAACGCTTTGAGCAAAAGTTGGCACCATGGAAGACGAGATATCTGTCTAAAGGGGGTAAGGTGGTATTGATTAAAAGCGCTCTATCTAGCTAGCCTATTTATTATATGTCGATATTCACGGTTCCAAGTAGCGTGGTGAAAATCCTGGAGAGATACATGAAGGAATTCTTATGGCATGATAGGGAGGAGAAACACAAATTTCATCTGGTGGCCTGGAAAAAAGTGTGTAGCCAAAGGTAAAAGGGGGGTTTAGGGATTAAGAATATAAATGTGATGAATCAGGCGCTTTTAGGTAAAATGGCTATGGAGGTTCGGGGTGGAAAGAGATAGTTTATGGAGGAGGGTCATAGCAGGCAAATATGGGGAGATAATTTTTGTGTGGGAAACCAAGGAAGCTCGTAATTCGTATGGATGCAGTGTATGGAAAGGAACACTGAAGGTGTCTACAGATTTCTCTAGAGGTGTTAGGTTTGCAGCAGGGGCAGGGAACAGAATCAGATTCTGGGAGGACAATTGGTGTGGTGACATAGCATTGAAAAACGAGTATCCGATTCTTTATGCTCTTTCAACGAGGAAAACGAGATCTATCCAGGATTGTGCGCATATGATGAAGGGGAGAATGTGGGATGGAATCTTGGTTTTAGGAGGAATCTTAATGATTGGGAGATCGAACCTTTATCTAGATTGTTATCACAATTACATGATATAAATCTTATGACATCAGTTCAGGATAAGCGACTGTGGAAATGGTCAAAGGAAGGCACGTTTTTAGTACGATCTTTTTATGAAAAGCTAGAATACGCTACAGAAGGTAGATTTCCAACAGGCATGGTTTGGAAAACTAAAGTACCGACCAAGATTGCATTTTTTGTTTGACTAGCTTCGTTGGAAAGGGTATTGACGGTGGATAACTTAATTTCCAGAAAGATTATTATCATCGATTATTGTGTAATATGCAAGAAGCATGGGGAATCTGTCAATCATCTTCTATTGCATTGCGATACAGCTAGGGAGCCGTGGTCTTCATTTTTCTAGTTCGGAATAAGTTGGGTGATGTCAAGCTCAATCAAGGACCTTTTATACAGTTGGCAATCTCATGCATTTTCCTTTAGAGGGAAGATCCTTTGGAGGATGCTACCTTTCGCTATTATGTGGGGCCTATGGAGAGAGAGGAGTCAAAGGGCATTCGAAGGAAAGACTCAAGATAAGCAATATATTATCCTTAGTATTAAGGGTACAATGTTCATGTGGTCGAAGGTGTTCCGAGAGTGTAGAGGCCTTTCTTTGAAGATTTTGATTTTAGATGGGATATGCTGTGCTCTAGAGATGTATGATGTTAATATCTTCGTTTTTTATAGGAGTTTTCTTTTTTCCTTTAGACTTATTTTTTAGTAGGTCACCTCGACCTCTAAAGGAGGGTCTTTGTAGTTCGTTTTTGGCTTTTGCTTTTTTAATACAATCTTATACTTATCAAAAAAAAAAAAAACAAAGAATAGAAAATTTGGAAAATCAAAAAATATTTGTCTTGTTAGGATTTATTTTAGAGTTGTGCATTGCATAATTGTTAATTTGATGGGCATTAACTCTAGAAAATTCTAGAACCAAGACTTGACACTAGGGCTAGCAATGGATCGGATCAAACCCGAAATGCGATCCGAAAAAATCGGGTCCGAAACTTTATTTTTCGTTATCAGATCGGTACCGGATCACAGATTGTTGATCCGATCTCTTACCGGATCAGTACCGGATTGACCTTGTACCGATCCGATATAGACCCGATATCTATATAATCGTATAGATATATATCTATATAATTATATAGATCTATATTTATATCTATATAATTATAGATATATATTTAATTGTATAAAGGTATTTAAATATATATTATTTAAATATATACCTAATGAGACTATACATGTCTATATATTATATACACATGGGATCGGATCGGATCGGACCCGAAACCG
Source organism: Euptelea pleiosperma (assembly GCA_035048495.1). Classification (NCBI taxonomy): domain Eukaryota; kingdom Viridiplantae; phylum Streptophyta; class Magnoliopsida; order Ranunculales; family Eupteleaceae; genus Euptelea; species Euptelea pleiosperma. The sequence continues at coordinate 1,048,842 of CM068548.1, forward strand.
ATCTAATCATATCGGATCGGTTCCGAAACTAAATTTTATTGATCCGATCGGGTCCGAATCGATTGGATTTCTTATCAGATCGGTAACAAATTAGTACCAATCCGACTCGAACCCAATCCATTGCCAGCCCCACTTGACACAATGTAAATTGAGACTAAATCATTGTGGAATCTCTAGAAAATTTATTAGTCTGTTTTACTATTTCTTAGTTAGTGAATGTTCATAAGTTTTAACCTGTTAATTCACATGCACTCTGGCTGACACTGGTTGGGTCTGGATTTGATAGAGGTAATAAATCTAGTACTTTACGGGGATTAAAAATAAACATATACTTTTTATTACTTCAAATTAGTAGTGTTCCTGCTCTCAATTGATTTCGAAATTACAATATAATCAACAGCTGGCCTCCCTGTATGATAGTTCTCCATGGAAAGAGCTACCTCCAAAGGATAGAGTGAAAGCCATCCGTATGGCCCCGCTACATTATGATGTTTGATTCCTTTTTGCTACAGAAAAGGGCTACCTATCCTAAGAGACTGAAAACTACCATTTAAAACAAGTGAAAAACAGAACTACTTGTCAAAAGATGAGAACTTGAAAAAGAAAATTTTGATAAAAACAAGGGAGTTAAAAACAACCATATTTGCTAAAAAAACAATGTTAATTAATTTGGCAAATACACTTGTAAAAGAGAGAATGGTTAGATCCCAATAACTCTAATAAGAACTTCATAATTGGATACAGGATAACCTCCAGATTCTGATTTAGTACTTAGAATTTTTACTTATAGTTGTCATTTACCCTAGGAAGTAGAAAGTCAGACACCTAAGTAAAAGAAATTGACAATTTAACTAAAGTGAACTAATTTGACTGACTTACTCGGACAAATGGCCTAGATTGACTGCATTTGAACTATTCTAGATTAAATTACGTAATTAAGTCCAAAATTATAGGTCTGATAATTGTTAGTGCCTATCACATTGAAGCTCAGTATGCATTGCATTTAACTTGACTTATTGTGCATTTTAGCACACTTTAGATTTGAGCCTTTTTATCCGATTTGATCTGGATTGATCTGATTTGAGTTCTATTAGTTGTAAATCTTTTTAAAGATGATTTGAATGTTTAAAATTCATTTGAAAAAGATTTATGATTGGTTAGATGGTTTCGGCAGAGATCTAAACCATTGATGTTATTTAGACTACTATAATTGCACATCTTTATTGTCTCTATACACTTGTTATATGTTCATGAATCTGTGCTTTGTTGCTTTATTTTATGCATGTTAGACATTTTCCTGTTGTTTTTTGTACCTTTGTCATTCTGTGACAAAAGGGGGAGAGAAAATTAAAGAGATAAACAGATAAACAAGTAGATATATGAACTAGGAGAGAAATTTAGGGGGAGAAGTGTTCTCTATTGGCTATATATTATTTTTGAATTTCTCCTACAATATCATCTAGCAAATGATGTACAAGATGCATTCCGATCAAATCACTCACTGCATGTGTATTCCATTCATTTTATTTATTCCGACGATATTGTTGGTATTACCTGTTGGTGGATGTGCATGAAACAGGCCAAGCGTATATTTTTGTCTATTTGTTTTCTCCGAGTGAGTGTGAGAAAATGAGTGAATTATGTAACGGGTTGGGATTGTATTTATATATTTTGTTTATTGTTTACATAAGTCTTTTTGTCACGGAATTGCCAAAGGGGGAGATTATATGGAATATATCCATATTCTATTTGGCGAAATTCCATACGACATAAAAACATTGTTGTAACTATCCTACGTGTGTTAGTCATGCCTTAAGTATGTCAGTGGTATGCATCACTCTTGACTGCCTGAAGACTACAAGACGAAGACCCAAGACTCGAAAGATTGAAGATTGATTCATCTGAAGACTCTAATTTCTCCGCTATGTTACGTGCTCACACGTTTAGGATGCATGGTTCAAAGTCGTTGGTTTCGTTTCGGTTTCGGTTGCGGGCGAAACCGAAACGTTTCGGCAGTTTCGGTGGTTTCGGTCCGAAACTTGGTGAAACCATAATGAAAGAGTTTCGGTAGTTTCGGTCATAGTTTCGGTAGTTTCGGAAGTAGTTTCGGAAGTTTCGGTGGTTTCGGTCCGAAACTTGGTGAAACCAAATGAAAGAGTTTCGGTAGTTTCAGTCACAGTTTTGGTAGTTTCAGTGGTTTCGGTTCGAAACTACCGAAACTGAGCCGAAACTTTGAGTTTTCCGATACAAACCCGTATCTTGTATCGGCATGTACTGAAACCGAAACGTTTCGGGCGAAACATTTTGGTTTCGGCCGAAACTTTAAACTATGTTAGGATGGTAAGTGACTTAGAGGCCTTAGAGATATGAGGTTTAAATGTAAAATTTACCTAAAACTAAGTCACGTTGCAAGATATCCAATTCAGGGCCTCAATGGCTTCAAAAACCTGAATCAAGGGTTTTCCAATCGAAATGGACCGCAGTCCAATCAATTGGACCCTGAGTGTCATTCGATAGGACTAAGAAACTGAAAAACTTTATGCCAAATTGATTGGACCCTGAGTAACCAATCGATTGGACTGACGAAGCACCAAGTCTTAACTCCGAAAATCAGTTTCAGAAACCCCCCCCCCCCCTACTTGCTATTTCTAGGGCTCGTGGCTAAAAGCTACAAAAACATAACCTAGGGTTGTAGAACCCACAATTCACCAATTTAGAAAGTGATTCTTCTCCTACTAAACTTGCTTACCATTTTCTTCACCATTAGAGAATCATCTTGAGAGAGAGCCTTGAGGAGCAAAACCCGGGTAATTCTTCTACATCCTAGTAGGGTTTGCCATTCCTCCATGATCATTGCTTGAAGATCTTCATCTTCCACAAAAGCTTGATCAAATCATTTGCCTAGGATTCATCTTGTATCCTAAACCTAGTTAGCAGACAGTACCACACATGTGAGTCTCAAATTTTCATTTGAGGTGTGCAGAGGAGTCGAGGCTGGACCGAATCCTTCACTCCCGGGGTTGGACTGGTTAGTGTAAAAAATATCGGGGTTGGAGATCAAAGGGTAGGTTTGGGGCTAGACCAAACTGAACACTGTTGAAGGGATCTTAGCGAAAGGGCGTTCGTGGACTCCGACGTGAAAGGCAGAGGGCGTGGATGCACCGGCAATGGGCTCGAGGGATGGAGTTGACTTGAAGGCTGTGAGTAAGGGTGTTGTGGAGTAACTTCTGTTGTGTTAACTTTTCGTTAGTGATACTTTAACATCTGGATGTGGTCCCATGGTTTTTCTTTGCGAAAGGTTTCATGTAAAAAAATCGCATGTGTTGATTGATTGCATAGTTTAAAGTTTCGGCCAAAACCGAAACGTTTCGGTTTCGCTATAGGCTGAGACAAGATACAGGTTTGTATTAGAAACCACTAAGTTTCGCTTAAGTTTCGGTAGTTTCGCCTCAGTTTCGGTAGTTTCAGCCTCAGTTTCGGTAGTTTCGGTCTCAGTTTCGGCCTCAGTTTCATTATTTTTTAGAATTTTTTGAACTTTCTAATATGGTTTTACCAAGTTTCGGACCGAAACTACCGAAACTACGACCAAAACTCCCGAAACTACCGAAACTATGACCGAAACTGCCGAAACTCTCCTTTACTTTGGTTTCACCAAGTTTCGGGCCGAAACCGCCGAAACGTTTCGATTTCGCCTGCGATCGAAACCAAACCGAAACGAAACCATCGACTTTGAACCATGATTGATTGTTTATTTCCACACTTTGATTAGATTAACTCAAATGGTAAAGAAATAATATATCTTTGATATCTTAAATCCGAATCGGTTAAGGTAATCACCTTGATAATCATAATCAATCATAACTAAGATTGTTGTATGAGATTTAGTACCCTATACCTGCACCAGTAAATGATTAGGTTGTTAATATTTGATTAAATTTTTAAATACTTATTCACCCCACCCCCCTCCTCTAGGTATCTTTGGTCCTGTGGATACATAGACCCAGGATATTTCACATACTGAATCCCTCTGATAAAGTCCCTGGACACCTTCAAAATCCCCCTACAAACGTTGCATCCATACGGAAGGCTGACCTCTCAACTCTCCCAACCGTATGAAGACGTCCCATACTTGCCCGCAATGACCTTCCTCCAATGACTAGAGAGTACCACCCCAAATTTCCATAACCACTCCACTCCACCAAATGTATCTTGCGGTCCTCTACCCTGTCATTCCACAAGAAATCCCTCATGATCTTTTCCAATACGAGAGCCACACTAGTCGGGGTCGTAAAAAGTGACATGTAATAAATTGGTAAGCTGGAATGGTGCTTTTAATCAACACCATTTTACCCCCTTTAGAAAGATATCTTGACTTCCACGAAACTAGCCTCCTCCCAAAGCACTCAATAACTGACTCCCACAAGTCCTTGGATCTGTATGAAGCCCCTAAGGAAAGACCCAAATATGTAGTCGGTAAACTATCGATTTGATAGTTCAGGATGTCCGCCACATGTTCTCCACCTCGAAGCCAAGTAGATATCCAGAAAGAGCTTTGCATGTGTAGACACGAATCCAGGTCCAACTCGAATCCTTATCATATGATCAATGCTTGACCCATGATCCAAAAATAATGGGTCAGACTAAGATATATCATTATCTAGTTCAACTTTGAACATTACACCCTAATTTGGATCCAGATACGAACACAATATCCAAATTTGAACCATATTCCACATGCCGACCCATATGTGGATATGTGGGTCGGGTTCACTATAAAATATATACTTCAGTAAGGATCCAAGGCCCGAACCCCATATCCAACCTGATCTAATCACCTAAGCCTAGGATCCAAACCCAACCCAAACTTGATTTATATTGGACCATTTTATATTCATATCCGCCCCATTTTGCATTAAGATAATATCTTAAAAAAACAAGTTTAAACTAGGTCAGAACATGGCCCCGACCCACCCCATTTTATGCTCTAGCTGAATCCCACCTTTTAAAGTATTTACATACCATCTATGGTAAGATTCGATCAGATCTAAAAACACGATCTAACCAAGATCGAATCACTTAGCGTAGGAACCAAATTTTACCTTAGTCAAATCAGGCTCCCTAGATCTAAATCCGATTTCGTATTTTCAAAGTGACTTGAACCTGGACCCTAGAATGCAAAACCCGCTAAAATAGATATGGATTGGATTGAATATCTGATCTTTATCGATTTTATTTGCTTTGGCTCAATATCATTAGTTTTAATTCTGTAAATTTTCTAGCTACTCTAAAACATTGGATTTCCAATTTCAAGAATTAAGATTATAAGGAATCACTATTTTCGGATTTGCAATTTCCAAATCCATGCTTGGTTCCCAAATAGACCTTAAGGGTGGAATTTATTAAAGTCTTTTAATATAATTAGGAAGTTCCATGTCTTAAATACATGCATATAGGTCGAAAGAGTTTACAAGTAGATGTGTCTTTTTTCCTCATAGTTCTTTTTAAATCTCTTTGAGGGATTTGAATATATTTTCCTTGTGATTATTTTCTAGATTATCTGCTATAATTCCATTTTTAAAGAATACTATTGGGATTTGGTAGTGATTCACCGAGAACTTTGTAAATTGCTTCTTGGAATTACTTAAGGTCATAGTTCAAAATATCGTTCCATCTAGGATTTTTTTGAGCTGAGATGTCCCAGTCTCATGGATGACCAGAACAATACATTCAGGGTTTATCTTGGTTGCTCTCTATATGTCTCAGTTTGTTTTGCCGTTTTCTCGATTCATATTGTCTCAATCGAAATGTCATATTTTTTCAACTAGCCGAGCATACCTCGAGACCAAAACTTTAAATCATAAATTACACAACATCTCCTCTAAAACCTTCAACAAGTTTCCAAAATAAGTTAGGGTGTCTCACTACCTCACCAAAATGACCTTTAGCAAATTAACTAAGGATTTAACGCCAATCAAGATTATTTATCAAAAATGGAGTTTTGCTAAAAAAAAATATAACCATGACTGGTGCAAACAACCTCTAATCTGAGGAAGTAAGTCAAAAGCTACAACATCCAGTCCAACACCTTATTTCTCTCTCTTTACAGCCCAGTGCTCAAAGCTTGGGTAGTGAAATCCTCAACCATAGGTAAGCATGCTTCAAAATCTCGTTACGTATCGATCAGGACATCTTGTTTTGATAGGGCACTGAGATAGATGATCCATAGGGGAATGTATTGTCTAATGCCAAAATCTTAATTTAAATACTAAAATTGGTTTAATACATTACTTTTATAGGATGTCTTTTATAACACAACTACTAAAAATGGTTGTGGAGGTTTATGAATACAGCCTTACTGGGGAAATGGTTGTGGAGGTTTGGGGGGGAGTTATCTAGTTTATGGAGGAAGGCTATGGCAGGTAAATACGGGATCACAGATTTGGGATGGGACGGGAGAGTAGTTTCTGCTACCTATGGCTGCGGTGTTTGGAAGGGGATTATGAAGACGCAGGGGAAGTTTCTTGAGGAGGTTCGTTATAGAGTGGGCAATGGAGACAGAATTCTTTTTTGGAAGGACCTTTGGTATGGAGATGATACCCTCATGGAGGACTTTCCTGAGCTTTACGCTTTGTCAAATCTGAAGAATTGCCCTGTTTCACAATTACTTGTGCGGGAAGGGAATAACATCTCTTGGAACTTTGGTTTCAGGAGGGGGCTTAATGATTGGGAAATTGAGGTTGTTTCCCGTTTGGTGCTTCGCTTACAAGATTGTTCGACATCCCCTTCCGGGTTGGACAGACGTACTCGGAAATGGTCTAAAGATGGCCGATTCTCAGTTCGGTCTTGATACATGGCTCTTCTTCCTCCTCATGATGAAAGATTCCCTGTCTCCTTTGTATGGGATTCTAAAGTGCCCTCCAGAATATCTTTCTTCTTCTAGCTCGCATCTTTGAACAAGATCTTAACTGCGGATTACTTGATAGCTAGAAAGGTCATTATCATTGATTATTGCACTATGTGCAAACATAGTGGGGAATCCCTCAATCACCTCCTCCTCCTCCTCCATTGCGAGCTAGCTAGAGCAGTATGGACATCTTTTCTAGCGGAGTTTGGGATGGCCTGGATTTTTCCGAGATCATTGTTGCATCTCATTCCCAGTTGGATCACATCAGCTTTGTCCACTAGAGGTCGCATTCTATGGCGCTTGCTCCCTTTTGCTATTTGTTGGGGCTTATGGAAGGAGCGCAACCTTAGGACCTTCGAAGGGAAAGAAGAAACGGTGGCAAATATCATCATCAACATCAAGGGATTATTATTTTTATGGTCGAAAGTGTTCCTCGAGTGTCGGGGCTTGATGTTTGAGGATTTTGTTTTCCGATGGGACTCTATCTGTCAGAGAGACATCGCTTAGACTGGCTATTAGTTTTTTGTCTTTTTGCTCTCTCTGTTTTCAGTTTTTGCCTTGAGATGGTCATCTCGACCTCTCAAGCTTTTTTGTACCCTAGTTTTCCCCTTCTATAATATTACACTTATCAAAAAAAAAGTTTTAGCCTAATTAAGCATTAAAAGATAGTTGAATCTTTCGAAACATTTTTTTTTTCCATTGTCTCGTTCTGTATCGTTCCATCTCAGTAGAGACGTCTCCTTCCATCAGGTCACCAAGACAACAAAACGGAATGATATTTTAAACCTGGGAAGTAAGTGGAGAACCATTAGACACAATGTTGCTACTTTTTCTTGAGTACTTGACAGTTTTAAATGATTATAATTCCCCACCCATTATCAATTCAATTGCTAACTACTTATCATCTTTGTAAATGTTTGATGCATTAATGATGCAAACCCATAGTTGTCGAGGTTTCAATATTTACTGTGACTTTGACTTGCCCGTGTCATCTCAGTCTCGACAGGGACTGAGATATGATCCAGGTCTAATCCATAATCACACTGGATCAGCTCTGATTCCGTTCTGACTCATTGTCTCTAATTGATCGTGATCCAACTCATTTCTAACGCTCAAGACTCGGGCAATACAAACCAATCACTTATAAACTCGTCGAAAACAATCTTTTTGGCAAGACAATCTTTTTGGCAAGAACAGACCAAAATAACAACCTTCACTCCTTAATAGATGTGGGAAGTTGCAAAATTAATTTTCTTGCCTAAATCTCTCAAAAATAAGAATTGAAGAGATCGATCTATGTCGATAACGGTGGATTCAATATGAAGAGGCCGGATCTGGAGATTTTCTATCTCGAGGCAAAAACCTTGTTATTTTCTTCAAATTCGGAGTTTAATTAGCTATAAAATCAATGATCCAAGGCTTTTTTACTGGATCTATGTTTCTTTGGGTGGATTAATTACATTCGAATGGATTTAGGGTGTTTTTCAAATATTTAAGATTACTTGAAACATACCATTCAAAATTGTAAAAAGGTTTATTATAAATATTTTTTGCTATTTACATGCAAAGTTTGTGTAAGTCAGAGATTTGGATGCCTGATACTTATTGGAGATAAATATGCCCGAATTCCAAAAAAAAAACTCTTTTTCAATTTTTTTTTAAGTATTGGTCCGTCTTGTCTTTTTCTTTCTTTTCTCAATAATATGACGCCTAATCAAAAAAAAAGTATTTTAAAATTAAAAAAAAATGATTAGACATTTTTTTCCTTTCCTTGCAAAGCTTGTGTAAATCATAGGTCTAGATGCCTGAAACTCATTGGAGATTATGTGCTTGCATTTAAAAAAGATTTAGGATTTTAATTCTCTTATTTTCACTATTTTTAAAATAAAATATCATTATAAATATTTTTTTTCTTATTTGCTTGTGAAGCCTGTGTAAATCATAGATCCGGATGCTTGAAATGCATTGGAGATGATGTGTGTGCCTTCTGAAATTTTTCTTTATTTTTCTTTAATTCAATTTTCTTAGTATTTCTAAAAGTAATAAAAATATCTATTATTCTTTTTTGTACCTTCCTTGCAAAACTTGGTAAATCATAGATCTGGCTAGTGACCATTTTGTTCTATATAGTATTTTGGATTCAAACCCACAATCATCTGATTAAAAGTCAGGCACCTTACCAATGCAGCCACGGGTGTTAGTTTGGATAATGATATTCATTGTGTGGATGAAATAATATAGTTGTGAGGTTCACCACAATACATCCACCATACTTATTTCCATGGTTCAAAGTTTTGTTTCAGCTTGGAGTGTCCAGGCCAAGATGTCTGTCTCAGAGGTGACAGGAACGAACATTGGGTTTTTGCATCAGAATGTCTTGGTTTGCATCTTATATATGGCAAAGTGTCTTGGTTTTTCAACAGACCAAGACATACCTCTAGACTGAAACTTTAGACCATGCTTGTTCCTGCTGGACTGAAATGTTCATTTTGACAGGGAGATCCATTAGATCATCTATAGAACATAGACCTTTACTTGGCCAACATTCAGTTAAGAAATTAAAGTAAATCATTTGATGCAGCAGTAATTTCAGCTTACGATCTATCCCCACTTAAGGTTTGCATATGTTGGCATTCAATAATAATATATACAAACGATACTGAAATTATAGTTCATTCTAAACAAGCTTAAAATATTTATGGAAACGGAACTAAAAATCTTGTGTGCAAGTCAAACCTGAATCGGAAGAAAAAAAAAATATTCATAATCAGGAAGATATTTAACGTAAGAGTATTCAAACTCACAGGTCTAACAATTTTGATGGAGCAGCACGTAATACAGTCAATGCCTCCTTCCAACTCCATTGGCGTTCAGATAATGGAAGAAGACGCTGCAAAATTGACAAGCGCCATTCCCAATCTTCAATGAAATGTTTAGCATTAGAAACTCTCCACTCCAAGGCCTGTATTCCACCGCAGTTATACCAGTGTTCAGCATGCTCTCTTGTTCAAATCCAGCTGATGGTAAGTTGTGACGTAATATCTCAAGTAGCAGCCCTGTAAAAGATACAACCATTTTGTTTCCCCCCTCACATGGAGAAGTGAGATCAATTTGGTCCAAAGTAGGTGTGCATGGCAATTCAGAATAGCTGTTGGAGGAGGCACAATGTGTCAAATTCAGGGCAATGTCATCCATATGTATAACTGAGATAACAATGCTCACCATCAATATCTGCATCCATGAGGTTCACTATGTAGTTAATAGATTGAGAATAAATTACAGAAAATAACACCATTTCTATCATGAATACCACTACCACCAAATTAAGGGCAGAGTTCAAGTGTTCAACACAATATTTGAATTCATTTCAGAGTTCTAAAAGATAAATCACGTATACCAGACTTAAATTGAATCTCTAGCCTCAGGATAAAGCAAGCATTCACACACACACACACAAAAATATACAAGGTATAAAAAATCTCGATCTCGAGGTATGTCTCAGTCAAGTGAAAAACCGAGACAAAACCCACAATGGAACGAAACATCCTCAAGACATTAGAAAATTGGTGAGAAACTGAAACATCCCGAGACAAACCCAAAAAATTAAATTCAATGGATAAATAAGATTAGAAGAGATTCATGTTGCCGACCCCTAATATTCAGGATAAGGCGTGAACGATGATGATAAATAAGCTTAAAAAGGATACTGAAAAGTAATTAATGAGCCCTTCAAGCATTGTATTTTTGCAATTTCCATCATGGGGTTCATGAACAGGCCCATGAGTGACATTGGTCCAAGCCATGATGAAAATGCTCAAATTCAACAGCTATAAATCACATATCAAGCTGACTTTTAGTGTGTGAGCCCATTAAGATGTTGGAGTTTATGTAATACACCCACGTGGGTGTCTCAAGTGGGCTGCGTCCCACTTCCCACGTGGGGCCATTTTTGGGTTTTCACTATTCACGTAAATAGTGTCGCGTGAATAGTGTCACGTAATAGTACCAAATGAATAGTGTTCTCCTTTGTAGGGTTTCTCCCCATCATATATATATATATATAGTATGTGAGGGAGAATGAATGAACTCTAACCCTAATCTCCTTCTCCACCTTCCGCCTCCATTACACTTTTTTCCCTCTTCTATCTACAACCTTCATCTACTGGTTACAACCTTATTTACAACATGGTATCAGAGCATGGTAGCTCTAGGGCATGTGTCTGTCCCCTAGAGACTCCATTCCGATCTAAGACGGTTATGTGAGCATCCGGAGCCGAGGAGAACTTTTGAAGAAATCGCAGAGATCATTCCTGCGCTATCCGGGGATTAATCCTGAGGCAAAACACTAGAGGCTCTTATTTCTTGGTTAGTTTTTTCCCTCAGCCGCATCAGAGATCCAGTTTGTCTTCTTCTCAAGCTTCTCCAGCGTTTTTCCGGCCAACACGTTTTCGAAGATTTTTGAGTTTTGTTTTTTTGTGATATTCGTGCAACAGCAAGCCCCTCTGACCTTGCCACCCTCTTCAGTACTGCTCGTGGAACAATTCGAAACTTGATTCTACGAATTCTAACAGTCGGAACCCTAGTTTCCAAAAACCACCCGGATCCCCCGCTACTTTTTGGGTTTTGATTTTCTTTCAAAATCAGACCTCTCTGGGCCCTCCTGTCCTAGGCGCACCACTCATTGGGCCTTTAGGGATCCTCTAGACCTCGCTTCGGTTTTCTGGGAGCCTCCGGTACACTACCTGCTATTTTTGGTGGTCCTACTCCGATGAGTTCCCCCGAGGCCACATCTGTGATTTCTAGCTCTTCCTCTGATGATCGTCCTGTGACTCATGGCTCTCATGGAGATCACAACCCTCAGCTCTGCATCACCACTGTGAAGCTCGATGGCACCAACTTCCTAGAATGGAAGACTTCTGCTCTCATGTACATTAGGGGTCGTGGCTACAGTGAGTATCTGACAGGTGCTACAAAAGAACCAAATCCGAAGGACAAATCTCATCAGATTTGGGTTATGGAGAACCTTACTATCATGTCCTGGCTTCTTCACTCGATGCAAACCCAGATCAGCAAAGGGTTTATGTTCCGACCAATGGCCAAAGATGTTTGGGATGCCGTATCTCAGACATACTCCCAGGTGGGCAATTTCGTCAAGCTCTATAAACTAGAACAAAAGATATCTTGTCTTCGTCAGGGGGAGATGAAGCTTGGTACATATTATGCTTCCCTTCGAAGCAAATGGGAGGAGATCGATCATTACCAGAATTACTCCCCCAAGTGCGCAGATGACGTCAAGTCCTTCAAGGCGATGGTTGAACGTTCTCGGATCTTCCAATTTCTCTCCAGCCTTCATCCGAGCTTTGAAGGAGCTTGTGTTCAGATCCTTGGTAGGGATTCTGCTCCTACCTCTCTAGCACAGGTCTATGGTTACATTCAGGGGGAGGACAGCCGCCGCTCTGCCATGCAACTCCGCAGTGGGAGTGATACTCAGGACTGCTTTGCCCTGGCTGCTACCAATCAGAAGGGCCAGACATCCAGTCCAAAGGAGTCTGAGGACCGACTTAGACCCAAGTGTGATCACTGCGGTCGCATGGGCCATATCCAGGCCACTTGCTGGAAACTCCATGGACATCCCCTAGGACATGCCCCGACTTCCCGTCAGCATCAATCAACAAAACATGGACCTCACTCAGCGCACTCAGTCACACAGGACACCGCACCACCAATGTCTACCTCCTCTGGGGACACAGACTCGTTCTCTCCTATAGATCTTAAGCGACTTTGCCGCATGATGGCCCAACTCAATGGCCAGGCCTTCACTTCCACATCTGCATTTGCTCACACAGGTACTAGGACTGCTTTTTCCGCCTCTACTGTACCTTATAGCCTTTCTTGGATCATTGATTCAAGGGCGTCTGATCACATTACTGGTATGTCCTCCGTTTTCTCTAGTTATGATATTTGCTTTGGTCGTAACAAAGTTCGGATAGCTGATGGCACATATTCCTTATCTCTGGAAAAGGGGATGTTCATGCCACACCAGCTCTCTCTTTGTCTTCTGTTTTGCATGTTCCGCAATTCACCGCTAATTTACTATCCGTCAGTAGTCTTACCAAAAGTCTTAACTGCGGTGTAACGTTTTTTTCCTTCTCACTGTGTGTTTCAGGATCTGGAGTCGAGGCGGACGATTGGCAGTAGACGTGAGGACGATGGCTTATACATCTTAGATTCTTCGATTTCTGCATCTGCGCACCAGTCTAGCATCAGTACTAGTAGTAGAGTCAATAAAGACCAGTTAATGCTTTGACATAACCGGCTAGGTCATGTAACCGTATCAGTCTTAAAGCGTGTCTTTCTTGCTTTCTCTTCTGCAGTTCCCTTTCATTGTGAAACATGTGAACTGGCCAAACATTGTCGTTCTGTTTTTCCCATTAGTGAGAATAAAAGTACTCTTTTTTCTATTGTGCATTCTGATGTGTGGGGCCCCGCGCCTGTGACTTCTTTGTTTGGATATCGGTACTTTGTTACCTTTGTAGATAACTTTAGTAGTTGTACCTGGGTGTACCTTATGCGAACCAAAGATGTTGTATTCTCCATTTTCCAAGAGTTCCATAAGATGGTTACCACTCAGTTCCATACCACTCTTAAGATTCTTCGCTCTGACAATAGAGGGAATACATCGATGGGGGTCTGAAATCCTACTTCGTTTCACATGGCATTGTTCATCAGACCTCGTGCCCTTCGACACCTCAACAGAATGGGACTGCTGAGAGAAAAAATCGTCACCTTCTTAAAGTTGAGCGTGCTCTCCGGTTAGGCATGCAAGTTCTTAAACACTATTGGTCTGAGTCTGTCTTACTTGCTGCTTACCTCATCAATCGTATGCCCTCTCGGGTTCTCAGATTTCGGACTCCCCTATCTCTCCTGGTTCCTGACCACCCGGCTTTCGTTGTTCCTCCAAAGGTCTTTGGGTGTGTTTGTTATGTCCATATTCATCGTTCTTCGAGGGATAACTTAAATCCGCGGGCCTTGAAGTGTATCTTCTTTGGGTGCCCCTCTAATCAAAAAGGGTACAAATGTTTTCATCCTGCTACCCGTCGTCACGCTTCATCTCTATGGATGTCACATTCGCTGAGTCCATCCCCTTCTTTGGTGAACAGACCTCTCTTCAGGGGGAGCATGATGTTGCAGAAGAGAGTGTCTCCAGCCCTCTGCCTGTCTCTATTCCTATGCCAGGACCTCAGTCTAGTGACAATGACACTTCCACTACTACAGCTGATGTGCGTGTATATGTCAGAACCAAGAAAAAAGGACAAGCCACTGTCCTTGCACCTACATCTGCAAGTCTCCCCTCGGATCCAGTTTCAGGTATTGCTTGTCCCTGCCTCAGTTCTTATTTCTGTTCTTGAGCCACATGCATCTCCTACTTCTGATGATCATATGAGCACTGATATTGACCTCCCTATTGCACTTCGGAAGGGTGTACGTACTTGTACGGAACACTCTATCTCACATTTTGTCTCGTATCAGTCTCTGTCTCCGTCATATCAGAATTTTGTCAGTATTGCCTCATCTGTTTCTTTGCCTTCCAGTGTTGTAGACGCACTTAGTCACCCAAAGTGGAAAGAAGCTATGATGGATAAAATGCAGGACCTTGAGAAGAACAAAACATGGGAACTTGTTCAATTACCCAGAGGAAAGAAACCTGTGGGGTGCAAATGGGTCTTTACAGTGAAACATAAAGCTGAAGGGTCAGTCAAACGATACAAGGCACGACTCGTAGCCAAGGGATTCACTCAGACATATGGGATAGACTATCAGGAGACTTTTGCACATGTGGCCAAGATGAACTCAGTCAGAGTTCTTCTATCCTTAGCTGCCAACCTGTCCTGGCCATTGCATTAACTAGATGTGAAGAATGCCTTTCTGCATGGAGATCTGACAGAAGAGATGTACATGAAACTACCACTTGGGTTGACACTTGCTAGAAGTGACGACAAGGTGTGCAAGTTAAAAAAAGCCCTGTATGGGCTAAAGCAATCTTCAAGGGAATGGTTCGAGCGGTTTAGCAGTGCGATCAGACGAGTGGGCTACAAGCAAAATCAGGCCGATCACACGTTGTTTGTGAAGCACCAATAGACTAGTACCACAGCACTAATCGTCTATGTTGATGACATTGTCATAATTGGGAATGATCATAAAGAGATAAAGCAACTGAAGACCTTGTCCTCGGAGTTTAAAACAAAGGATTTGAATATTTCTTGGGAATTGAAGTTACTTGGTCTCAGAAGGGCATCTTCATCTCTCAACGGAAGTATGTATTGGACCTTCTGGATGAGACTAGGTATTTAGGAGCTCGACGAGCAGAGACTCTAATTGATCAGAACCATCGGCTGAATTCTGAGGAGAGTGACACCCTTAAGGATGTCGCTATGTTTCAGCGATTGGTTGGCAGGCTGATCTACTTGGCATACACCCGTCCGGATATTGCTTACGCTGTCAGTGTTATCAGTTAGTTTATACATGCACCACGGTCATCACATCTTAAGGCAGTTCACCGAGTTCTTCGGTACCTCAAGGGCTCTCCAGGTCATTGAATACTGTTCGGGCGACATGGACACTTTAGAGTGGAAGTATATACTGAAGCAGATTGGGCAGGTTCAGTTACTGATCGTCGGTCTACGTCAGGATACTGTACCCTTGTTGGAGAAAATCTTGTCTCTTGGCGAAGCAAGAAACAGCCAGTTGTAGCTCGATCCAGTGCAGAGACAGAATTTCACTCTATGGCACATGGTGTGTGCGAACTCCTTTGGTTGAGGACCATGCTTGAGGAACTAGGACTCTAGGTGAAAGAGCCGATGAGCCTCTACTGTGACAACAAAGTTGCCATCAGCATTGCTCATAACCCAGTCCAGCATGATAGGACCAAGCATATTAAAGTTGATCGTCACTTCATCAAAGAAAAACTTCAACAAGGATTGATTTGTACTCCGTATGTGAGAATACAGGAACAGGTTGTCGACATACTCACAAAGGAGGTGAACAAGTCTATTCTTCATACCTTGACTGGCAAGCTGGGCATGATGGATATCTTCGCACCAGCTTGAGGGGGAGTGTTGGAGTTTATGTAATACACCCACGTGGGTGTCTCAAGTGGGCTGCGTCCCGCTTCCCACGTGGGGCCATTTTTGAGTTTTCACTATTCACGTAAATAGTGTCGCGTGAATAGTGTCACGTGAATAGTGTTCTCCTTTGTAGGGTTTCTCCCCATCATATATATATACAGTGTGTGAGGGAGAATGAATTAACAATTCATTTTCTCATCTTCCCACGACTTCTCTCTCTAACCCTAATCTCCTTCTCCACCTTCTGCCTCCATTACACTTTTTTCCCTCTTCTATCTACAACCTTCATCTACTGATTACAACCTTGTTTACAACATAAGAGATGTCCAAAAGTGTGGCATAAAATGTGCCATGACAATAATACAAGAATCTTTTTATTTAGCCTTGCTTTGTTTTGCAATGTTTCCAAATGTTTTGTATCATCTCGATTTGTGCAAAATACTCAAATGTCTTCGCTGAGACAAAACAATACTTTGAACCATACAAATATATATAGAAACTAAAGTATTTTTTCTATATTTGCATTATTTCAAAACCTATATTTGCATATTTTTTTTTCTATATTTGCATTATTTCAAAACCTAATAACCTACAACCTACTTGTTCCACTTCTCACTGTGGTACATCAAAGTGCTACGCTTGTTTGTTCAAATGCTACTGTCAGGGCATACTTGGTCAGTTGGCCTTCCATACACCCGAACAAATAAAGTAGGACAAGCAGCCTTAACAAAAGGAACAACACAGTGCATCTACCAATTTTCAGATAATGAAAATATAAAGACAAACCTTGCGTGGAATGTTACTGACAGCCTCTAAATGGTTCTGCAAGTCTTTCAAATAGCATAATGCCAAATGGTAATGGCTTTCACTTTCATCAGTCAAACTCCTTTCCATGGCTCCTAAAGCAAGAACAGCAGATTCCAGAGCATAGCGCATGCGCATGAGTTCAATATCCTGCATCCTACCAAGATACATACATGTGATACAAATATCAGCATGTGGCAAACGTTGAGATGAAACTAACAGAGAATAACAAGCTTTGGAGGATAAATAGTATGTGAACATAATTTGCAAGTCTAAGAGCTACACTACAGATCCTCTTGCTGAACCACAATAACCAGATTTTTCCTTCACCAGCTCCAATTGTAAATTATCCATCCTTATGCCAGCTTGGATATAATATAACAAAGCTACAGATTCCAAGCCGATATTATCAGTTCACCATGCATTTTAAACCAGGAAACATTCATGCAGGCAGTGTAATCAGACATGCTAGGCGCTAATTTATTTATTTATTTCATGAGGTAAAGAAATACGAAAATATTGCATAAAAAATCAAAATAAACAGAAACAAATCAAATAAAGTACAAACAAAAATTACTAGAAATAGAAGAACAAAACTGTTGACTATTGAAGAATTATGTGCTAAATAAACACAAAAACTGTAATAGTTCAGCAGCTTAGTACACACGCACGCACACACACACACACATATATATATATGTATGTATGTGCAGCTTAGTACACAAATATATATATATATATATATATATATATATATATATATATATATATATATATATATATATATATATATATATATATATATATATATGTATGTATGTATGTATGTATGTATGTGTGTATAGTGGATGACAAGTTGAAAAAATTTGGACCATCTACGTTGCTGTTAAGTCTACATTTGATAGGGTAGAAATTTCAGAATAAGCTGATTTTAGGAAAGAAGATCTCCATGGTGGGGAGATCATCCACACAAAAAATCAACCAGTGTGCAGGCATGGATTGGTCATAAGAGCATCAATATGTAATATGTCGGGGGTATTGAAGCAGTCTAATCTCATCCATTTATCGTTTGTGTTAAAAAGTTTTTGAATGCCTCAATTTTGATACTGTAAGACAGCATATACAATTAGAACAAGAAGCCCAAGATTGTGCAATTCGTACAAGAATTGGACAAAATACAAATAGGATGCGCATATTCAATTAGGAAATATTTTATAGCGCATTCAGGAAGTTCTGCCCGAGAGAATGAGTTTCAACTCCATGTAGACTAAATTACATGTCCCATACTACTGTCATATGAATACTTACACGTACACTTGCAACCATGAACCACGCACATATGAGGGCACGCACGATCGCCAATCAACGCTAGCATTCAACTAGCCACACATAGTCACACCAACACCCAAATGCAATTGAAAACATACATGAAAAAATTTAATCAAATATTATTCAACTAAAGTTGCAGTTTCCTTCAACTTATACTACGAAATGGTTGAAAATGTAACGTTTGAGCATTAAAATGGAAACATTAGTACCCGAAAAATGTCTAGAAAATTGAATCATATTTGCATTCGCACCTCTTCCAAGCTGCTGTTGTAGAAACAATGGGCTGCATGCTAATTAGCTCAATAGCATCTTGAAATTTTATGCCTGGAACTACATCAAACAACACCTGCAGAAAGAGTAGCTTGTCAAAATTCATTACAAAAATTCGTTTCCAGCAAGCATACCATATGTCAATTAGCTATTAACGTGTCATGGATTTCAAGGGATACCTAACAAGGTTCAAGTTAGGACTCAGATTTAGACAATTATGCCATAAAGTCAAGCCTTAGAAGCTTGTTGCAGAGCCCCTTAGAAGTATACATTTATATTAAGTATATAATCCCAGTAAAAGCCATATAATTTTTTAATAAGGCGTTTGCAAATACCACATTACGCAGTTGGCGCTATTTTTGCGTGTGATAACTTTTTTTTGATAAGTGTGTATGTATCATTAAAGAAGGGGGAAAATCCCAGAAAAAACAAAGGCATACGATATCTATCTCCTTAAAAAAGGAGGAGATGCACCTAAACTCATCCCATCTGAATACGAAGGACTCAAAAAAAGATCCTCTAAAAAAGGGGGAAATGGAAGACCAAAGTATAGAAGGGCTTTCACTTTCAAGACCACCACTTGACTCCTCCCTCTTTGCCTTCAAAAATCCTAAGGTTCCTCTTCTTCTATATAATCCACATAACAGCAAATGGTAAAATACAGCAAAGGAAGCCACCTCCACCGAAAAGGATTCCTCCGCACTCCCTTGGAAGAAACCACTCACATGATGAGGAACCTCCGCATATCTATCTCCTTCCACTTGGAAGAGAATCTCCTCTTTGATGATGCCAAATGTCTACCTTGAACAACGATGCTGCCTCTCCCACGTGGGGCCTCTTCCACATCAACGTCTTCTTCCTTAGAACGATTGAAACGATCTCCGACGAAAAGCTCCTCCTTACTCCTCCCTTGAAACATCGCCAAAACAACCTTCTCACAACCACCAGGGGCTATTTTCTCCCTGCGAATCTCCTTCCAACCTCCATGAACATCTGCTTTCCATCCAACAGGGACTGCTCTCCACACAGTCTGCCTTCCGCCCGCCATGATCTGCCACCTCCAGGGACTCCATGATTCACTCGAGGCTCCTCCCGTCCACAAAGACATGTCTGTCCTCCCTCCTCTCAATCAACATACCCAAATCCTCAACTCTACCTTCTCTCGCTTTTTCCATAACATCCTTCGGTGCTGCATCCATCGTCAGATCCTATTAGAACCAAATGCTAACCCTGTAAACTATTCCGCCAAACAACAACTGAACGTTCTCAAGTTTCATCACTGAACCTCTCACTTGAATCCTGGCCCATTCGACACATGACAGCTCAAGGGTAGCATCATCAACAGATATGAAGCTTTGCAAAGATCTCCAACCGCCTGGAACACCGACAGACTCCACAAATGGAGAGGTAACCCAAACACCTTCACCCACCGTCTGTCAACAGCTCTATCAATTCTGTCATACCCTGCTCTCTGGCTCCAAACATCCAAGAGCAAGAACGTCGAACCAAATGTTCTACTAACATCGCAAAGCATCCTCCTGGCCTCCTGCTGGGACAGGAATATGAAGAGATACAGTTCCTTACATAATCTCCTCACCCTCACTGCCATCGGAACCTTCCACCGTCTGTCGACCCAACTCTGCACAGCACTTAAGGTCCCTGGGTTACTATCAAACATCCCCACCAAGCAAGATCTCAGATATTGGAGTCTATCGTCAATTCCTCGAACATCTGGCACAAGGTATATCCTGAATTCTCTAGCCACCAAGGTACATCCTCCCTCTTTTGGCAGCGATTTAAGACCCCCTACCTCTAGATAACTCCTCCTCTCTGGTTGTAACAGAGCCAGCGAAGCCTCCAGGCTTGTAGGCAACCAATGCCTACGACTGTGACTCTCCTCACTTTCAATCCACTTCCTTAATCTTCGAGACCCAAACCCAACCCCCCCCCCCCCCCCCCCCCAACACAGATCCCGGTGGCAAACTGCCATAATGATACGAGGTTGTCCTCGGGGCCTCAAACCTCTAGTAACCATCTGATTTCATGATTTGCCAGACTTCATGACTTGCGAGATACTTCATGATTCGCCGGATACTTCATGACTCGCCGGATAATTCAATATCAGTCCTTTATACTAGTAAGTATGACATGCATGGTTTGGGCAGTGTTACCTAAAGTTTTTCCAAATGACTACTATTCTATAGTAAAGAAACTAAAAATACAAGAGTTCCATACTTTAAAAGCTTGACTTTATGTTAAAAGGATAACGATTCCTTAGATTGTAATTCTTGATGCTATTGGGCCCATTGAATTGATTCCAAATCTCCGTCAAAATCAGTAACCTAAACTTAAATACCTTGTGTTTGGTTATTCTCCAATCCTCTGCTAAGTGATCTTCCCAGTTCAGTCAATTCCTTCTCCCGTCCTCTGCATGTGTGATAACTGCCTTTTGTGATTCCATTTGTTGGACAGAACGCACTTTCGGCCTCACAATTCGCTTAACCAGCAAAACCACAAAATATCATGGTGCTATTTTAAAAATATTTGTCCGATCAAAAAAAAAAATTTAATATTTGTTCTTTCTCCATCAAGGTTTTCTTGCCTATATCATATTATTCCTTTCAGCCTTGCACCTGTCCAAATGGCCCAAAACACTTGTCTATTAAGCACTTTGCCATTCATGAGTGATGTCTACCCGCAGGAGAGATGAGCACATTTTGTTAAGTTGTCAAGGTAATACACCATTCAGTGAAACTGGCATTTGGATACATCACCCTATCCATACATGGTTACAAATGGAACCATGCCTACATCAACTTGTACCATAAAGTCCCCTGTATAATGTGATTGATAATTTGATACTGAGGTGGGTTTGAAACTAATTGATAGCAGTAACTACATGAATTAATTGTTGAGATGCAATTCCAAGGAATGCCTCAAAGGCGTAAGATTAGGTGATTTGCTTACGGTTGGAATGGGAAGAAGAAAGATCTATTAACAGAATCGCGTGATAAAACCAGACTGGTGGGGCTCGCAGGGGTTAATTACAAGAATGGTTCCAATCAATTAACAGAATCGTTGGCCAAACAGGGTGTAAATGGGCAACACTAGTACATTGGAAACCCAATTCCCTAACTCGATATATTGTCATCATCATAAGCCTTATACCAACAATATGGGGCCGGATGCACGAATCTTGTTCCTCCATTCAATTATATCTAAAGACATCTCTTCCATTAAAGCAAGTTTTTTAAAATCTCCCTTCAAAACCTCTAACTACATCCGTTTTGGCCTTCCCCTCGCCCTTGTAAACCTTTCGACTTGCACATTCCTCATTGATGCTGTCATTGGTCTTCAATTAACATGACCAAACCTCTCAATCGACTTTCCCTCATTTTGTCACTTACTAAGGCTACTCCTATATATTCACGAATGCATTTATTTCTAATTTTATCTTTCTTTATCTTACCACACATCGATCTCAGCATCCTCATTCGGCTACTCTCATGTTATGAACATATTTTTGATTACTCAACATTCTGCTCCATAAAGCATCGTCGGCCTTGTTGCCATCATATAGAATTTTCGTTCTAGTATGATTGGAACACGTTGATCACATAGCACTTTGGAAGCACATCTCCACTTTAGCCACCCCGCTTTAATTCTATGGGCAACATCCTCCAATCTACCCATCATTATGAATAATAGAGCCAAGGAAACGAAATTGGTCAATTCGAGGTATCTCCTAGTTGTCACTTTTAATTGGCGGATCATCTCTATATGCATCATTTCTAAAATTACATTCCATATACTTTGTCTTGGTTCGACTTATTTTAAAACCCTTGGATTCCAAAGCATTCTTCCAGAGTTCTAGTTTTACATTAACCTTATCGCTAGTCTCGTCAACTAATACAACGTCATCTGCAAATCAATGTTTAAAAGGGGACGTTATAACGGACTGGGGGCGTTACCGTTTTTTTCGTTATAACGGACATTATCTCACTGCGACTGGAAGATCACTTGTCTCACTGCCATTGTGCTTACACTAGTTATTTCTCCCCCAAATATATTTTTTAAGATGTCGATGTATCCATTTGGGGCTCCCTTCTTTCCCAATGCACACCAAATTTAATTCTCTAGGGACTCTAAGATATGCTCTTATAGGTCAATAAAGACCATATGAAGATTCTTCCTCTGTTCTCTGAATTTTTCCATCATTTGTCTAAGTAAGAAGATTATCTTTTTTTTTTTGATAAGTAAGAGGATTACCTTAATGGTTGACCTTCCAAGCATAAATTCAAATTGGTTTTTAGATATCCTTGCCTTTTGATTTAACGTTTGCTCCATCACTCTCTCCCATAGTTTCATAGCTCATAAGTTTGATGCCACGGTAGTTTGTGCAGCTCTGTATGTCTCCTTGTTCTTGTGTATAGACACTACAATACTTCTCCATTCAACCGGCATTTTTTATCTTCAAGATATTGTTAAATAACTTAGTAAACCACAACAATCCAATTCCTCCAATGTCTAACTCGATATATGACTTATTTATCAAAAGTGAATAAAATAATGCAATTATCGAACGCGTCAAAAACTTTCACAAACAACAGAGTAGGAAAGATATTTAAACCTTCATAATTTGATGAAAGGAATTACCAACCTACATCAAACAAATTATTATTCGTAATTTTTTAACAAAACTCTGAAATCTTCTACTCATCTCTATTTAATAAAAGTAAGTATAGAGATGTACCAGACTTGTGAAATGTGCTTAGTGTCACAAACAAGTCAATTTTCTCCATTGAGGCTTCACAAAATTGAATTTATACTTTTAAGACCAAACCACACCACAACTGGATATAACAACTCCACAGGAATTATCAAAGCTGAGCACATTTGTAAAATACTCCACAATAAAAAATGAAAAATAAAATGCCAGTACAGGAAAAATAGTCTTCGTTTAGGAAAACCATTGTTGGAAAATAACTACTATCTATATACTTGCTGAGATGGAATACAGCAGTGGTACTAATCTAATTATGATACCTAGCCTTTCATTTCATCAAATTCATAACATGGAAGCATAAACTTACCCGTATAGGAGTCTGAACGGCAAGTCGTTCAAGCACAAAGTTTTCAACAAAAGAGTCAGAATGAGCATCGTCGTTTTCATCCACTTTTTGTTCTCTTCCAGACGACAGTAATGAAGATTTTGAATTCCATGATCGACCGGAATTGACATAGGCAACAAAAGAAGCAAGATCCAACCGATAAGATAAAATATCACAAAGATGCTCCACGCAAGATATCTGTCAAAAGTAGTTACCAGTGAAGTAAAGTACCAAACGATCTTGTTATTTGTGTTGCAGTTATCGAAACAGAAGGTTACCTCATCTGATTGCTTTCCATAGAGAGAAAATTCTTCCAGCCTGAGTACCTGTGACTTACTTGTCCACAGAAGTTGCATCAGTTTTTTCCGGGCCACTGTCTTACCAGACAATAAATCCCAACCCATGACAGCTACTAGGGGTTGAAGAAGGGGATACAGTGAAAGAACCTGCCAGATAAATGGTCATATGCCATCCTCGTCAGTGAAATAACCGAAATTAAAGATAACATCCAGCAAATGTAAAGAATGCCTAATTTAAAGATACATGATGATAGTAACATTATCCCTCATCTGCCGTACTCACTTATTCAATTTATACAGGATAAACACATACATTGCTAGCTTCTTGAAGATGTTCTCTCTTGACAGCAGAAAGAGCAGTATCCATAACACACTCGAGCATATGTACTCCAGAGACACGAGCATAGTGGTACATATCTGTCTTGCAAGAACTGGTTGCCATATTCTGGGCTGAAGTTCTATCATCCAAATTTGCAGCATATCCAACTTCTACAAAATACTTTTGAAGACGCTCGAGAGGGGATGGGATCCAGTTGGCATCGGAAGCTCTGTACATCTCAATTTCTTCGGTAAGCAATTCATCTTGAATAACCTGTGCAGGAGAAAATGTTAATGAAACTTTCCATAATAAGACACCTATCTTGTTTAGTTAGGCTAATAATAAAACTCAAATCCACAAGACAGGTAGAACCAATCAAATTCAAAAATAATATTTGATCGGTCTAGTTTATTATATTAACATTTTGCTAAAGTTCACAAAGCATATCTAGCGTAGGCTGTTTTTCTTGGCGTTTGGCCTTTAATAAAGCTTTACTTATCAAAAAAAAACAGTTCACAAAGCATATCAGCAGGTAAACTCTCCACTCCCACATAACAATGGTCCATTAACTTGCAACTCTTTTAGCAGATCTGACAAGTTTAGGTTCATCGGTCAATATAGAAAAACCACAAAGAATAAATATAAATGACCCCAACAATACTGTTCTATATGTCCAGAGTAACCACAATACGTACACTTCATCTCACCACCCCGACCGCCACCACGACCACCACGAAAACCAGAACCACGACCACCACGAGCACCACGACCTCTAAAACCACCAAGTCCACTACTACCACGACCTCCACAACCATGGGAAGACTCAGAAACACTACTCGAACCCAATGTAGAAGATTCCTTGGGAGAAGTCACATTCCCAAGGAAGGCATGCTGAAGACGAGAGAAGGTATTGTCTCCCTGCTTCATCGTAAACATAGACGCAAACAAGTCATAAATGCGGGAGACGTTCTGCTCTTGAGAGTACATCTCTCAAACTGCCCAGATCTGCTTGGCAGTATCAAGATAGATGACATTAGAAGAAACTGGGGGCTCCATGCTGTTCCACAACCACGTCATAGCCAAAGAGTTCTCACTTTGCCAATCTCCACTTATCATCCATCGATGGTGGATCTTCAGTGAGAAACTTCGATTTTTTCTTGGCACACAAAAAAACTTTAACAGAGTGAGACCATGGAAGATAGTTGGTGTCATTCAACGTCATAGATGTAATCTGAGCGCCAATACCATCCCACGCAGGAGACTTGCCATCAGTAAAAACACCCGAAGCACTCGAACTGGCCATTCGAAGGATGAAAGAAACCAACTTTCATATAGGATGTTAGAAAAATCCCAAACGAGAAGCAAACAATCCCTAAAATCAATCTAGGGAAGACGGCAAGGGTAGGTAGACACACCTGCTTGTGGTTTCTGAAAAAATCAAAAACCCAACAAAGTTTCGGGAGAGAGATATGGTGAAAAAAGATCAACTTCTGCTTGGAGCATCAGAAAATTCCCAAAACATCTTCGAACAACTCCAAAAAACAAGTTAAGAGGGGCAGCAAGGGTAGGAGAACACTCCACCTTCATATCTTGGAGAAACACGAAAACCCAAAAAAATCTCTCCCGACTACCGAAAATTGAAAACTACATTTTAGGGTTTCAAAACCATATACGGAAGCTTCGCGACCTTCAGAAACACCATCAGCAACACAAAGCAAACCCTAGATACACATCTAGGTGTAAACAAACAATTTCTAAAGTTTTGTTTGTACCGAAAACTTTAAACTTTATTCCCACTTGAAGAAGATGGAGGAAAAAGAAGAAAGGATGGGAAAGAAGGAAGGGAATAGGGTTCTTACGATCAAATTTGCTCTAATACCATGTTAGAAGCAAAGTATTAGTATTTGAGAGAAGAAAGAGAAGAGAATGGAAGAGAGAAAGAGAGAGAGTCACAAACTTAGATAGTTTGGCCGCCTCATTGTGATATATATACTAGTCACTTAAATGGTGTGGGCCCACTTACATTAATAGAACATATGGGCCCAACACTCTACATAAAGCCCAACTATGTAATATAAACATAAAGGAAATAAACTAAGAACTCTAACAAAACCCTAACCTTAAATTCAACTTAGATGAATGGACCTAATGGGGTTCTTTGGGGTCAAGGATTTAGGGTTTTTAAGGCTATGAGTTAGGGAATAAGGCTAGTCGTATTGAAGGTTTAATGGGCTCTAAAATAGAAAAATAAAAGAACAGTAAAAGAAAGAAAATAAAATTTTAAGTGGAAGAAGCTTACACCACTCCAATGACCACCAAGATAAGCTGATTGAGTCACACAATCGAAAGAGAGGCATCACACCATCTGGTTGGGAAATCACTTTTAAAAATTGAGACAACAACCCAGCCTACTAAACTCATTAAGAAACATATTAAGGACTCAAACTTCAATAACAAACTTGAAACTTCGTGAAAATATCATTATCATATCATGAACTTGTACCCTAAGTATAATTTTCCCATAACTTGCAAAAATTATGCCCGAATTGCATAATCTTGATTCAGCTTTCTTTTAGTACCAAATTAAAGCATCCAAACGCTTTCTAGCAAAGAAAAATATAGCCTTAAATAAAGTGACAAGATTGGACTACACCGTTCTTGCAAGCTGAAAGACATTTAACCCAAATAATTATTCTCTTAATTATTTCAATACAAAACCAACTCATTATTTTCACACAAAAAAGTGTGGTACCTTTAGTGAACCACCATAAAGAGTGGTGGTAGAAGCAACAAAAGTAGCTTACTACTGGAAGGTTCCTTTCCGATGATCCATGTAACATAGCAAAGACACATGTGTCAGTGTCAAACACTAATATGAAGTGTCAACACACTAAACCACAAACCCAATATGTTGATACATCTGTAGAGTTTATTCCATATGTTCAGAGATAAATATTCGTATATATATACATATAGGGTCAGGATCGAGAGACAACAATTTTCACACCATTTTCTACAACAAAAAATTGGCGTGAGCCAATATATAAATTATAAGTTTTGGAATTGGATGATTTTTGGAGAGGATGGTCTCTATGGCGAGGAGATCATCCTCACGAAAGTTCAAATCATTCTGACATTCGTAGACTGAATTAGAAGTTGAAGAATTATGGACCGTCTATTTTTACCGTTAACTTGAAGACTACACTTGATGGGGTTATAAATTTCAGAATGGGCTGATTTTTTGTAGGAGTGATCTATATGGTGAGGAGATCATCCTCACCAAAAATCAGCTATTGATTCATCTTCCATGTGGGTACGCCAAAATTGTTGTAGAAAATGTTGTGAAAATTGTTGTCTTATATTTTCAAAATACGTTCTTGTTACGTATACAATATAAAAAGAATTTTTTAGATAAGCTAGCATATGACAATATAATATAGAAGAATAGATAAATAATAGGTCAAAACAAAATGGATGAAAAGGTTGAGATCTGTTTGAAAAAATGGGCTCGCATGTATCTAACACAAGTACGACAGGATGTGAGACAGCAAATTTTCAGAAAAAGGAGTGTCCTTGTTAATTGTCATAGAGCCGATAAACATATCATTAACATGAACAAAGATGATGATTATAGAGAGTACAAAGGATCTCCCACAAACGAATTTTCCCATGAATGCCGGGTAGTAATCACAATCATTAAATCCAAACACGATATGTTATCACCATTGACTTCTTTGGTAGGTGTTATCTCAA
The DNA here is from genome assembly GCA_035048495.1 of Euptelea pleiosperma. Classification (NCBI taxonomy): domain Eukaryota; kingdom Viridiplantae; phylum Streptophyta; class Magnoliopsida; order Ranunculales; family Eupteleaceae; genus Euptelea; species Euptelea pleiosperma. The sequence continues at coordinate 1,076,756 of CM068548.1, forward strand.
TTAAAGGCATTAAATTGTAAATTTTTTTACTCCCACGTGAAAGATAAATAGCCTACTCAGATCCCACCAATCAAACCAAAGGTTAAATGAAATGTCCTAAGCATATCAGATAGTATTATGACAATGTACTGGAAACAATGTATCTCAATTCTCAACCCTATACTGGAAACAATTTCTTACTATCAGTGCTGGAACAAAAACTTAGTAATTATAAAAATCAAGCCATAGCAACCATTGGTTGACCAAGGCTTCCACCACCTGAATCATTTGCACAAGTTGTGCTGAGTTTGATGAAAGAGCTTCTCCATAAATCAACAGCATTTTTTCTCGCATGGCATGCCAGGTGTCTCCAAAACCCTTTCTTCCTGACCAAACCCTCTTAGTGATATCTTGCAAAGCCATCCTAGAAGATATATCACAAGAGAAATACTAATAAGAACTAAAAGAAAAAAAAGGTACAAAATTCAATGGCATATTTTTGAACACTGCATTTTTCATGTCCACAAATGAGAATTATTAGGAGTTACACAACAAAATAATATAATAAATAAACAAAAAAACAAAAGGAACAGAAACAAAATAAGATGAAGAAGAAAATGAATTGTTACACTACTTGTTAGCACAGCATATGAAGTAATTCTGGTCAACAGAAGCTTTCCCAGGCTGAAAACATAGAAGTAAAAAACTACACCGTAGTACCATACAAAATCCAATCAATGTCAGATGAAAGTCTGGTCTGGTCTGGTCCAATCAAAATACAATCAATAAGTCTGGTCTCACATGAAAGGTTGCTTCCACAGAGATTAAGCTTATGCATATTATGTTCATTGAATAAAATAACAACGTTATATATGTAATTATTGATGTCATTTTATATGCATTTATTCCTATCATTTTATATGTCATAAGGTATTTGCAATCAACCCTTATTAAAATCTATAATATCAAGTTCATAGATAGAACTAATAGACTTTCCTTCAAAAAACTTGAGATTACACTCCTTCCATTAACCCCAGCGGCAAAAGGAAGCATGAGCTATAAAATGCGACCTCTACAGGAGAAATGTCCAACAGCTCAGTTGGTCAGGTCTTTGGGGGGCTGTATCCAAAGACCTGGGTTCAAATCTCGTTCTTACCTATGTTGATCCACTGTAATTTCACTTTTGAGGTGTGGCGAACCTTCAACCTTTTCGGAGTTTGTGGTCCCAAAGCACGTTGGAGATATGGTGACAAGTAGCTCTATAGTTTTCTTGTCAGGGAGGGGGAGTATCGTCTAGAAGATGCTTCCCTACACAGTGATGTGGGCATTTTGGAAGGAGTGGAATGCGCGGATCTTTGAGGAGGTCGAAGTGTCTGGCCCTAAAATGATTTTGAAAGTCAAAGCTTTGTTGTTTCTCTAGTCCTCTTATCTACCAGAGTTCATAGGAGCTTTTTTGAATATTTTGTATTTAGATGGGAAAATATTTTAGGGGATTTTCACAAGCTGTTTAGTGAGGGGATTTGCCTTTTTGTTTTTCTTTTGGGATTCGTCCCCTTTAATGACAATTACATATAAAAAAAAAAAAAATCTCGTTCTTACCTGGGGGGGTTGTAATGGGGATGACTACTAAAAAAATGGACTTATCAACAACAACAAAAGTTGACGTTACCCAACTGGGTATAAGTTGCATCAACGAAAACGAGAGTTTAGAAAACCCAACCAGTTGGTTGTAGTTCACACGGCCAACAAAAGTTAGTCAAAGAGAACAAAGGGATGTTGAAGAAAACATAGTGTGGCACGTGTTCGAGAATCTCACTATGAGGGACTTTTTGTGGCATGGCAAGGTGGATTCTAACAAGATTCATCTGGTAGCTTGGAAGTCTGTATGTAAGTCAAAGGCTAATGGAGGATTGGGTATCAAAAATATCAAAATCATGAATAAGGCACTCTTGGGTAAATGGCTATGGAGGTTTAGGGTGGAGTTTTCTAGTTTCTGGCATAAGGTTACTACAGGCAAATATGGAGAGAAACTATACAGATGGAAGAGTGGAGTGGTTCGTAGATTGTATGGTTGTAGTGTGCGAAGGGGCATTATGAAGATTTCGGCAAACTTTATAAAAGGTATTCGATTTGGAGTTGGATCAAGGGAAAGAATCAAGTTCTTGAAGGATGTTTGGTGCGGAGAAGCTTCATTCCAAATTGATTTCCCGAAACTATTTTCTCTATCCGAGAGAAAGTCTTGGTCTATTCGGGATTGTGCTATTGAAAGAGGGGAGGTTATGGGGTGGGATTTTGGTTTCAAGTGGAGAAGAGCTCACTAGCCTTTGGAGGATGGCGATAGGCGGAAAGTATGGGATATCTACTTTCGTGTGGAAGAGCAGGAGGATCCGAAACCCGTATGGATGTAGCGTCTGGAAAAGAATTGTTAAGGTTTCAGGGGATTTGGAGAGAGGGATTCGGTATGCCGCTGGGAAGGGGAATAGAATCCGATTTTGGGAGGACACTTGGTGTGGTGTGGTGAGGTGCCGTTGAGTTTGGATTTTCCAGAGCTCTATTCTCTCTCTGATAGGAAGAACTGGTCCATTCAAGATTGGTAGGGGTGATGTTATGGGGTGGAATCTTGGCTTCAGGTGGAATCTTGGCTTCAGGAGAAATCTTAATGCTTAGGAGATTGAGCCACTATCTAGACTCCTCTCTCGCCTACATGATGTCCATTTGCTAACCCTTGTACAGGATAAACGGGTATGGAGCTGGAAGAAAGGCGGTTCCTTTTCTGTCAAATCATTCTATGAGATTCTTCACTGCTCGGATAGTACGGGATTTCCCATTTCTGTGGTTTGGAGATCTAAGATCCCATCCAATGTGACCTTCTTCGTGTGGGCAGCTTCATTGGATAAGATCTTGACGGTTGATCACTTGAGATCGAGGGGATATGTTATTGTGGATTACTGTTGTATGTGCAAGCACAACGGGGAGACTGTCAACCATCTTTTGATACATTGCGACTTGGCCAGGGAGGTGTGGTACATGTTCTTGTCGTGGGTTGGGATGTATTGGGTGATGCCGGAGTCACTCGTGGAGTTGTTGATTAGTTGGCAATTCCCTGAATTATCTTCAAAAGGACGCATCCTCTAGAGACTTCTTCCATTTGCGATCGTTTGGGGACTGTGGAAGGAGAGAAACCGGAAAGTTTTTGAAGGAAAAAAGCAAAAATCTAGCTATAATCGTTCTCAACATCAAGGGGCTGATTTTCTTATGGTCAAAACTTTTTCCAAAGTGTAGAGGCTTCTTTTTCGAGGACTTTGTTGTTAGATGGGATGCCTTATGCTTTAGGGATAGTTGATGGGTGCAAGTTTTTCTTTTTGTGGTGTGCTGTCTGGGTGTTTTGCTAAGTGCAGGTCACCTCAACCTCACTAGCTTTGCCTTGTATTAGCTTCCGTTTTTCCTTTAATAAAGTTTTCTTTACTTATCAAAAAAATAATAAAAATTAGATTGCTTTCTTGGTTGAACGACTGCCATCTACAACCTTTGGTTCAAGATAAGTGGATATGGATTTGGACAAAGGGAGGTTTGTTCTCAGTCCGCTCATTCTGTGAGGGTGTTAACAAATCTCTCGGTAATAACTTTCCCGTTTCGTTGGTCTAGAGCACGAAAGTTCCGAAGAAGATCGCGTTATTTGTGTGGCTAACTTCTTTGGAGAAAATTCTGACAGTAGATCACTTAATCTCTAAAGGCTTCTATATTATTGATTACCGTTCGATTTGCAAACGACATGTGAAATCTGTTAATCACCTCATGTTACATTGTGCAATAGCTAGGGAGGTATGGTCTTCTTTTCTTTTGGAGTTTGGAATGTATTGGGTCGGGTTCATTTATGGAGCTTCTCACTAGTTGGAAAACTAAAGCATTTTCGTCTAAAGAACGTATTCTCTGGAGGATGCTACCCTTTGGGATTGCCTGGGGTATATGGAGGGAGAGAAACCAGAGAACCTTCGAAGATAAAAGTAGAGATTTGCCCTCGATTATTCTCAACATTAAGGGGTTGATTTTCCTTTGGTCTAATGCAGAGGGATTTTTTTTGAAGATTTTGTATTTCGTTGGGATACTCTTTGCTCTAGGGATGTTTGATGTTAGAATTATCTGCGGTTTTCTTTTTTTTTGTCTTTGTCCTTTTGTTGTTTTTGTTGTTTGCCTCGATTATGTCTACTGTAGGTCACCTCGACCTCTTTAGTTGATCGATTGTTTTGATTGGCTTTTCCCTTATTAACGAAGTTTATACTTATCAAAAAAAAAATTTAATGTTGGAAAGAAATGGCAAACCTTATTGAGGTTTGTCAAAAAAAAAAAATTAATGGTGGAAAGAAATGGCAAACCTTATTGAGGTTTGTCAAAAAAAAATTAATGATGGAAAGAAATGGCAAACCTTATTGAGGTTTGGATGCAAAAAATCAATCATTGTAGATGGTTGTTTCTAGCAATAGATTGGAGGCTTCTTGAAGGGAAAAAAAACTCTTCTCCCTAACTAAAACTCCGACAATGAAAACTAATAGTTGTATTGAGTCATGGCAGCAATGAACGGTGGTCGATCAGTGATATGTCGCAATGGGTGAGTTGTGATTGGTGAGCGGAAGATTGCAATTGGCACAACGAACGAAAATGTGCATTAACAAGCACGAACGACAACTCAACCAGCGGTGACGTAGGGTCGCGATAACCGGACAGCGAAGTGGTGCGGTGGTGAGCACAAAGGTCGAACGGCAGCTGATGGACGATGGCGGACGCGGTAGATAAGGAATCAGTGACGAGAATCCTGAAGTAGCTCTCCAGGTTCGGATCTCGGCGTAATGGCAAACAATGATGGCAGGGAAATTTGGCTCTAATACCAAATTGATACAGCACGAAGGAGGTCGTTCGGCAATCAAATAGGGGTTTGGTGAAATCACACAATCAGATTGAAGGAATCACTACTTAGAAGGAAGAATCAATCTTCCCACCAAGGCATCACACCATACGAATTTGAAAATCACTCCCAAATGTAAAATTCTTCATTCAATTAAAACGATTTTCGTCTATCCAAATTAACCGAATACATCCCTATTAATAAAATTCTCTAATCTATCTTCCCTAATTCTAATCAAACCAAAAGAATAAAAACCTACTACACTTCATTCTTAAAAATCCTAATTTAAAACAAATTATATCTATAATTTAAATAAGTCATAATTAAATTAAAACAAATCCTTGTGAGGTCCACTTGCTCGGCTTTGTACTAATTTGGTGTAGAACTACCACAATATGATGCTCCTAAGTCACATGTACATCCATCAGTACACAAATTAAAACCAACTGAAGAAGCATGGCAGAAACAACTTGGATTCAGTTCCATGTGGTGGACCTTTTTTCTTGGTTTTTTTTTCTAATAGTGGTTAAAATTGATTTTTTAGAAGCTTTGACAAGCTAGGCACCAACATAATGAGAATATCTGACTCTGTAGTGAGATAAACTTTTATGGAAAACTTCAAATGCTTTGCATTAATGTGGCCATATCATTCAGGTTGGCAAGGAAAATAGATATACTTACCGGTACTCAGGCTCCGCGAGTCCATAATCTTGATGAAGAAACCGAAGATGAGAAATTGCTCCATCTTCGTCATCCTCCTTCAAACATTCCTTCAAAGCGTCCAAATGCGCTATCTGAACATTCTTCTGTATCAAAGTGAGAGCTTTCAATTCCTCATCCAAAGAACCTAAGCTCGTCTTCTCTTCAGTCCCTACAGTAATCGCCAAACCTGAATCATACGGATCGGACCAATGAACTTGCTTCTGAATATTCCAACACAGCGCATCAAATATCCCTGCTTGATCCAAGAACACCTTCCTCAAACACTTCAATTCCCCCTCCTCGAAGGAAACAACTGCATCAAGGGGCCCAATATCATCATCAACTATACCTCCCCTCAACCGGCGCAAACCTAAATCCGAAATCCGGTCTAGAAAATTTACAGAATCAACCAAAGCACTACTCAAGTGCTTCAAATCCGCTCCTTGAGCGAAATCCTCAGGTCGAGACTCAAAATTCTCACTCGAAATCGAAACATCTTCTTTCTCGATACTCTCCAAATCCACAAGTCTCCTAATGCTTTCAGAAACCCTAGAAGAAACAAACTGTACTAACAGATTGAATTCAACCTTCAGCCTCAATAACTCCGGATCAAGATTCCAGATCGAGGAAGTGTCCTCGAATTCTAGCAACTCAAAAGCGGATAACCAAGCGAGCAACGATGGAGAGTCACAGGCGCTCGACCAGAGGACGCCCTTAATCCTTCCTCCTTGAGCTACGACGGTCTGGAGGATCGCTAGGGCAAGCTCAGGCTTTCGCTTTCGCAAGCTAAGGAGAGAGGCCCTGAAGGCTTCGAACTGGGCGAGGAAGAGATGGTTGGCAGTCACTCGAGAGAGCAATTCGATCTCCTTCTCCATGGTTGCGAGGTCTGATTTCGCAGAAATGACTCTGGTTATTCGACTTTTGAATCGCTGCTGACAATCGAAACCATGGCTTCTCGGCGCTTCGGTCTCTCGCGGGCTGTTCTTTGATACCGACTTCGGTATCAAAATTCTGATGCCGAAGTCCCTCAATTTACCACGTAGTATACTCTTCGGGCCCACTGACTCCATGAATATTTGGCCCACATCTTGGTGGACCCACACACCAAAAATCAGAGTGATTGGTGATTTCTAGCCGTAAGATTTGCACATTTTCTCATCATGGGCTTTGTGAACATGCCTATGAAGTGGTTCCAAGCCCATGATGAAAAAGTGCTCAAATTCAATGGCTAGAAATCACTAATCACGCTGATTTTTGGTGCGTGGGTCCACCAAGATGTGGGCCAAATATTCATGGAGTCAGTGGGCCCGAAAAAGTATACTACGTGATAAATTGAGGGACTTCGGCATCAAAATTTTGATACCTAAGTCGGTATCATAGATTTTTCCATCTCTCGTGGATCGTGCAGCTCCCTCGACGCGTCAGAAAGAATCCTCTCGACGCATCGGAAAGAATCGTAGAAATAAATGAGTAAGATGCCGAAGTTTTACATTAGACTAGGGATGCCACATGCATTTTACCCGTGGAAAGACCTTACAAGTGCCACATTCTTAGAGATCACTGACCGTATAGATGTTTAGCCCATCTATGAGTGGACGAGAAAATTTTGAAGCAGTGGCTAATCGCAGGGCGCCACAATACACTGATGCTTCTGACAACACCCAAAAAGCAGGAAAAAGATGTAACAAGGTATGCCCGAAAATGTTTCAAATGCCGGAAGCACGATTTTTGTTACTCACTGTCATTTGGGACCACTGACCGCATGGATGTTTATCCCATCCCTTGGTGGATATACGACCAAAATCACCTTGATTGGTAATCTATAACCATTAGATTTTAAACACTTTTTAGCACTTTTTAAGCCGTTCTTATAGCCGTTGAATGCAACCATTTTTTGAGTACTAAAACCAACTGCTAAAAATCATTAAACAAGCTGATTTTTGGTATGAATGTCTATTAAGGGGTGGGCGAAACATCCATGCGGTCAGTGGGCCCAGATGGCAGCAGTGACTACCAAAAATGCTTCTTCCGCAAATGAAAAGATCTCTAGTATACCTTGTTACATCACGACCCAAAATGCTTTTGAAAAGTGGATTGTGGCGCCCTGTACATGATTGGCCACTGCTTCACTACATCTAAAATCCATTGCTTCAAAAATTTTCTCTGAGGGGACCTACGCACGAAATTGTTTGCCCATAAATTCATCCACTATTAGTCATTTTCAGGGTTTGTTTTTAAACATGGATTTAGAGCATTATTTGACCAATGAAAAACGACACCACCAGGCAAGTCCATAGACCTTGGACCATGTGATCATTGTAGGGAATAAATCCTACACACCCTCAAGATACGTGTTCCCCACGAACTTGATAATGTTGTTCCCTACTACCAATGTTGTTGGATCCGAGGTACGCAAGTGCATGGTCCGAGGTGTCCGGCTGCAAGTCCCGATCTCTCCGAAGTCGTCATCGCCTTAGGATTGATGGATCTATCTTGGTTCCGAGAACTCCGAGAAACTAATCCGAAGATAAAGAAAGACTTACCATTATCTTTTGAGCAACTATTAAAAATAAAAGAATCTCTAAAAAATCTACACATTTCATTTTTTTCACTATTAAAGAGTTCTCCATTACAAATCGTTAAGAGCTTTGAGAGCCCTAGAAACATCATAATGTCTCATCCTTTGAAACCATCCCTAGAGGCAAAAATGTCCATACTTTCGAGATGTTCGACATACTAGAATCCTGGCTTCATCCAACGACGATCGGTAAAAACACCCACGGCTACTTGTTCACCATTGATTTCAGTTCGGATGAAGATCAACGGATAAGGTAGGTACACCTACATATTTTAATAAATAATCTCTATTATTTTACTTTATTAATCATGTTATATGTATGTGCTTAATTGATGATGTTGTAGATATTATTGTGATTCGGATTTGATCGGATCGGCCGATGTGCCAGAAAAAAAAAAGGTTATAGATAATGATTTTGGATAATATTGAAGTGTTAGTTCGAGTGTGATCCTAATGGATACCCGCGAAAATAAAAATTAAAAAGAGCCTGGAGCCCTAGGGTGAAAGACCCCAGACCCCTGCAGAAGAGCTTTTTGGCTACTTCTGACGTGGGAAGAAAAAGGAAACCCAAGATTGGGTTGTAGTCACAATCATATAAATATAATGATATTGGGCTAACTGTGAGAAATATTTATTATTTTTGGTTCACATTACTGATTTTATATTATTTGTTATGTATTGAATATATGATAATTTTTTAGTTAGAATATGCGATATTATCTGTAATATATATGCGGTGTATAGTGGATTATCTACTGGGCTTTGGCTCAGGTATTTACCAAATATTTCAAACTTAACTGAGGATGGTGTGAATTTCGGAGTTGATGCACTTGATGGGGGCGATAGCACGGGAAAATCAAATGGACAATTGAGAATGTCGATGAAATTGATGCGGGACTTTATATATTTGTTATTTGTATCATTTTCATATATAATTGTTAAAGACTCACATTGTCTATTGTTTAAAACTTTATTTAATTTTTTGAATCTCGTAGATGATCAATATTTGACTTACTAGACCCTTTGATTTAAACTTTTAGATATATGGTCATTAATTCTTAACAAATGTATTAATTTTTATGGATATGAGGTACTTACAATTATTTTACGTATTACCCGGGTACTGTTATTGTTATGGCAGATTTCTGAGTTAAACTGTTAAAATAAAATAGTAAATAATATTTTTTGACAAAGTGCCTTCACAAAATATGTTTAAAATAATTTTTTAGTAGTAAATAATTAATATGATATTTTTAAAAAAATTTACGCCTATCCGCTTAAATTCAAAAAGCTTATCAAACAAAAGTTTTAACTAAAAACGTCTTTACAAAAGATTTTTATTTTAATATATTATAAATTATGGTCATTTTTCAAAATTATTTCGGAGTATTTTATTTTTATCACACCCTGGATCTTGGATAAATGGGTTGTTTTTCAGGCATTCGGGTCGGATCCGAGTGCCCGGATTCGGGGCGCGACAAATCCTGTAATAACTCAGATGGTAGAATACCACCCGATGAGCCTCTGATGCTTAAGTCGGTATATTTCACTAATCAAGTCTAATTACCCCAGCTTGCGTATGTCACGCTCCAAATCTAGGTATCCAGATCTGACTCAAAAATCCATGGGTCAACCTCCTACCCGAACCTAGAGGTGATCTATAAATGTATCCTAATGGTTTAAGTATAACCCTAAACCACTAGGATCCATTCTCAAACAATCCAATCTATACCACAGTTCACTAAGTGATTAAACAAATTTCGTTAATTAGACCCTATAATAAATTATGGGAAAAATACTAAATTAATTATTTTTTTTATTTTTAAACTATATGGCATTAACCCACTAGGCATAAGGAAGTCTTAAACCAAATTTTAGATCAAATGGAGAAAATAAATTTTCCTTCTATTTTTCCCGTCCTTATATTGTGCCCAAACAACGCTGTAGTAAAATAGCCGTCATTTCTTCGTCCGATGTTCGATTTGGCTGTTCTAAAGCTTGTTGGATAGCCCTCTGAGATGAATACAACTCTCATATTGAGGTTAGAGCTCGAAGATGCCATATAAATGGTCGAAACTAGGTCTGTTTGGCTAGGGTTCAGAATAGACTAGTTCGTACGACAGTCAGTGTTTTGGCCATAACTTTATGCACAGAAAGAATCTTTGAAAACTGTTTATATCACTTGAAAGCTAACTGATATACCTTCAAAAAGTCCTTTTGTGACAATTACAAATTCTGTCAGTTATCTTACTGAAAATATATTATAGATCAGAAATTACAGTTCTATCTCATATGGTATTTCTAGTGGTTTTAGTCTCTCGAGTCCAAAACTTGGTCTAGGTCCATTAAGGGTCAATTTTTCATTATTAACTACTAACCTACTATCATCGTATAATCAATATAATGTCAAATCATTATGTTTATTGAAACTAGGATTTTTCCGTGTCGTTGGTTACGGAAACCCTAATCTCAATAATATTTGTAATTTTAATCCGATTATCCTGCAAAATTGATAGATTTGTATAGGGATTCGTGTCGGATGTCGATCCGCACTCGGGGTTAGTTTGTGCAAGCGAAGAACATGAAATGACGAATTTTTATCAGAACTATGGAGAGGTGAGAATGGTGGTGGATTAAAACATGATTGGTTGATTTTAGAGAGAGAAAATTACTACAAATATCAAGAGCATGAAGAACCCAGATAAAGTAAAACATGAAAAGTAAACTATTACAATTAAATAATAAAGAAAAACTAAAATTTATTCAAAGTGATTAAATCCTTACAACCATTGATAGAATTAAACTAAGTTTAGAAAGCAACAGCGAGAGAGAAAAACAAAGAATTTTAGAGAGAGAATGTTGCTAGAAAGAAAGAAAATATCACTTACCATTAGAAGATTGGCCGGAAAAAAATGGTGTTGCTCGGGGTGCGAATGATGTAGATGGTGAGGCCATGGCGGTGTGGGGTTGTATAGCCGATGATGCTGCCCAAGGGAGGACAGCATAACAAAGAAGGCAAGCGACTGCGATGAAAGTTGCTGGAAAGATGACTAGCAGGTCGTCAAGATGAACCACCTTTGGTGGTGCTTCTCCTCGGGTACTTGCTGGTGGTTGTGGCGGACAGCATGGTGTGGAGGGTGGTGTGAACAGCAGGTCGTGGTGAGCAGGTGATGCCGGTCGGCATAGAACATCATATGAAGGGCGTTGAGGAGAACCACGAAGTTGGAACCATCGGGGGAAGCAAACGGCAACAGCACTGTGGTGGTGCAGCAAGGAGTTGCAGGTGAAGATCCACCATTGAAGGAGAGGGGTAGGTGACGGTTGGATGAGCAAGGTGCGTCTCTCACTATCCTCTCTTCTTCTCCTTCTTTCTCCTCTCTCTTTTTTTTTTTGTTTGTTTAGCCTTAGAGAAAGATGTAAAGGCTTGGGCTGGGGACAGTGATGGTAGTGGATGTAGGCGGTGGAGATCGCATGTGACAAGGCGGATGAAACTGCTGCTGCAGTAGTTCGCCGGAGTTGCAACCTGCAACTCCGGCTCGGTTTGAGATGGTTGCAACTCCGGCTCGGTTTGAGATGGGGGGGCGGTGCAGTATGTGATGGAAGAAGAGGAGGGCGGTGGGGGTGTTGCAGTAGCAAGGTGGAGAGGCAAGGAGGATTGGTGATGCCCAGATCTGAGGAGGAGGAGCTTGCTGGTGGGTGGAACAACTCCGGTCGGAGTTACAGTCCAGTGGCAGCGTGGTGAGGAGGGGAAGAATGGATCCAAGGTGATGGGGAGCACGGTCCAGCAGCAGGAGATTTTTCTCACGGTCAGGGAGGAACGACAGCTAAGGGTCTTGGTGCTTGAAGACGTCGGAGGGTGAGTAGAAGAGAAGATGCACTGTGGTGAGGGTGGAGATGGCTGGAGAAGATGAACCAGTCCGGCGAGAACGGTGGTGGCTAGCGGTGCTGCTCTAGGAGAGGAAGATGATGGGTTTTGCTGGTCGAACCAACAATGAAGGGCCAAGGGGATGGTGACGGCTGGGGTTAGCAATGAGAAGTCTCCTCAAAACGTAGGAAGGTAAGGTTTTTCTAAAAAAAACGTTGAGAGAGCCCCTAGAGGAGAACGTGGATCCTTTTAAAAACTTCTCCCACTTTCCAAAAATGTGGTGGGCCTTATTTAGAGTTTTCTATTTTTGAATGGGGAGGTTTCCTCCTCTCTTTGAATCCAACGGTTTTGCATTTTGATGAACCTCCCACTAAAGAATTTTTAAAGAAAAAAATCTTTTCACAAGAAAATCTTCCCTTTAAAAGAAAACTTTTTGAATTATTCTTTTCGCTTCTTCTTTAAGAATGTCAAAATCTTTAAGTCTATTATCTTCTTTTTGAAACCCAAAATGCCATTTATGTGGGCACCATCATAATTTTCGAAAAATGTCTACACATCCGTCACATGTCATGTGACATTGACCATTCCCTTTTTAGGAATTTGAGTGAGGCCATGGGCCAATGATATTGGGCCCATATCTCTAGCTTGTATGATTGGACATGAAATGAGGAGGGCCACTAGATTCCAAGATCACCGATGGGTGATCTGAGGAAAGATCGGACGATATGCTGATGATCGAACGGTAGAATAGATGATTCAATGGTGATCGGATGGTAGAAGTGGATGGTGATGGTCGGACGGATCATCGGACGGTGGAGATCGGCCAAGGTAGGTAGTAGGATTGAGTGATTGCGAAAGTAAAGAGGATCGGATGCTTCAGATTTGAAAGTAGAGAGAGAATGAGGATTTAGAGAGAGGAGAGAGAAAATGTTACAAAATAAAGAAGAATTGCTTGTGGAGGGTTTTGAACCCTGGTCCTTGACTTAGTCTTCTGCATGCTTTACCAACTGAGCAAGCACTCGCCTTGTGTTGGTATATAAGCTTTAATCTCCTTAGTCTCTTCTTTGAGGGCTTGTCTATCCTTCTCTCTTGGTCGTCCCTCGATTCTTTTGACTCGCTGGCTCTTCCCGTCTTTGGCCTATATCTTCTCATCTTCAGCTTGTTGGCTCTTGAGCTTTGATCCTAGGTTCTGGAAGTTGATTGTGGGCCCGCGTTTCATCAAAATTGCCCGATTATTGCTCCTACGATAAAAAAAATCGTGTAATGAGAATGACTTCGCATGTGGATCAAATAAATGCGTATGAATGCATGCGAATATACCATTTTAACTAGAAAAGTGTATTCTACGGAATGAGAAAAGCTCTGACGTAGAAATGTTGATAAAAAATACAGTTTTACGTAGAAGAGTGTGACGATGCTAGAAGGATAATTGCTTAAAATAAGCACTTTTGAACGAATATCACAACCCCCAACCAGCATATTGCCAATCCTTGGCAATTAGTGCGAAATGCATGAGCTCAGAAGGGACTAGTATATGCTAAAAACTTGTTCTCTTTACTCAGAAAAACTCCGTTTTGTCATTTCATGTCAAGGGTACAAGTGATCATTTAGTAATTAGAACTTAGTCAGTGAAATGTAGCACATCTACTAGTGGATATTTCGACCAAAGATTACTCAGACTCAGCGTGTGTGTGTGCTCAACATCATCCCGATCTGGTAGTCAGATTCTCTTATCACCTACAAGATTATATGCCTCGACCTCAATTCTCACTTGTATACCACTCAGAAGTAAATCACACAGAAATGGTTTTATTCTTTTCTCTCAAGTTATATGTGAGGAGATAGATGTTTGAAACTTGCAATATCTCACATACTTATCTAGAAATGAAGATACAGAAGATTCAAAAGATCTCATGATTGGAATGTCATTTTACTCAAGAGTGTCGGATCAAACTCTATAGTTTCTCTCTTCTCCATTCTCCACATTTTGTGATGGTGCTATCCTAGAATCAAATAGGGCTTGCCCTGGATTGTATAGAGGTTTAGGAAAAGGTTAAAAGATGCAGGCCTTCAGGGATTCGAAAGTTCTGAGAGGGCATCTTACTTTTCTTTGCAGCGTTTCCCGAGGGTGGTGATATCAATTCCTTGATTTCTCATTCTTCTCCCTTTTTACTTGTTCATTTTCTTAACTTTTGTTCTACTAACTTTCTTTTTCTATTTCTCTTTTATTTCTTTCTTCCCTTTTTTTTTTTGATCCACTTGGTCTTTCTTTTCTTTTCTTGCTTTCTCCTCATGTTGTAATCATACCAACAATTCTTTTATCCCTCTCAGAAGCAGGTGTTTGAGTTGTTTTCATTTTGGGGATTGGATTTAGTTGATGGGTTATCAAGAAAAGGTTTTTATCTTAAGGCTCAAGAGGGTTTCTAATGATGTAGATGTTAGGTAAGCCAAAAATGTCTGATTGGTGTAGAAAGATGGCCTATATCATTTTTTAGGTTTTACACTTTCATCTGTGATGTCTCGAATGGATAGAGAGAATGTTCTTTTTGTAATGATCCGTCTTTGACGTCACTCCAAGCTCTATGACCAAAGCAAGGATTAATGAGATCTTACAAGGGAATAGTTGGGGACTGAAAAAAAGTGAGTCATCTTGTGACTCAGAATTATTTACATCCCTCAGAAGTGAAGAGAGGCTCAAACGCTCACTGGGTTAGGTCTCCACAGTTGTTCTTCTTGGATCTCTAGATCGTCAAAACTACAGGTAGTTCTGATGTTGATTTGTGAAAAATTCTTGCTGAATCTGAGTTTTCCAAGAGTTTAACTCCACTATAGTATTCTTCCACACCGAACTAAGAGCTAATAAGTGATTTTCTCAATGTAGACATCCTTTTCAATCAATAGACTTAGCGAAGAGTTTTGATTCATCATTGTAACTATTTTTGAAAACACTGCTAAAATCAACAAAAGACACCTTGAAAACAGTCCGAAAATTATCCCAAAATGCAAAAATTTTATTTTTATTTTTATTTATTTTTATTTTTTTATTTATTTTTAAATCACATGAGATTTTGGTAAGTACCCACCCCCAACCAAAATATAGCACCGTCCTCGGTGCTCATGACCGGGACATAAAATGATGAAAAATCAGTGTTGATGATGCAAAGGTTCAGGGAAGATGTTACCAAGTCGGCAGAAACTCGACAATGTGTGATACCTGATGATCGGAAGAATGAATGTACCTGCATTTCCAAAGATATAATAACAAATGCATGAGACTCATGTACTCTAGGAATACCGAATTGCCTTTCCGAAAGCGCTAAGTTTTACGTCTTCAGCCAGACATGACGGGGGTGGGAGGCACCCCCAACCAAGTTGGAGCACATGAGACTGAGTGGATCATCAGTCGACATAGATAGGATCGATGAGATCTGTCTCAAAAGTCTGAATGAACAATACGTCAAGTTCATGGAACTGTTTTAGACGCTGCCCATTGACCTGAAAAGAGGAGTGATCCTTGGGATCCTCAATAGTGATTGCCCCAAAGAGTGTGACTGCTGTGACCGTATAAGGACCGGTCTACCTAGATTTCAATTTCCCAGAGAAGAGATGAAGACGGGAATTATAAAGAAGGACCTTCTGTCCTGGATGGAACTCTTTCCTGAGGATGCTCTTGTCATGTATCCACTTCATTTTTGCTTTGTAATTCTTGGACAAGTTGTAGGCATCATTTCTGAGTTCTTCTAACTCATTCATTTGAAGTTTTCTCTCATCCCCTGCAGAGTTGAGGTCGAAGTTGAGTTTCTTAATGGCCCACAGGGCACGATGTTCAATCTCTATCGGTAGATGACAGGGTTTCCCAAAGACGAGACAATAGGGAGACATATTGAGTGGGGTCTTGTAGGCGGTTCTGTATGCCCATAAAGCATCAGTGAGACGAGTAGACCAGTCTTTACGTGTGGTATTGACTGTCTTCTCCAAGATCTGCTTGATCTGACGATTAGAAACCTCCACTTGACCACTAGTCTACGGATGATAAGCTAGGGCAATCTTGTGGGTTACCCCATACTTTTTCATTAATTTCTCGAATATCCTATTGCAGAAATGGGTGCCCCCATCACTAATGATGGCCTTAGGGGCACCGAATCGGGCGAAGATGAACTCCTTTAGGAATTTGACCACCACTTTGTGGTCATTGGTCTTGGTAGGAATGGCTTCTATCCATTTGGATACATAATCTACCGCAAGGAGAATGTACTCAAAACCATAGGAAACGGGAAAGGGGCCCATGAAGTCGATGCCCCAAATGTCAAATATTTCATCGACCTGGATGGGAGTTAGGGGCATCATGTTCCTCTGGGAGATGCGGCTTAGATGCTGGCAATTAGGACAGGTTTTGCTATAGATATGGGCATCTTTAAATAATGTGGGCCAGTAGAATCCGTATTGCAGTACTTTTTCTGCAGTTTTCTTAGTGCTGAAATGACCACCACAAGGTTGGTCATGACACGATGACAAGATATTTAGTTGGTTCGACTCAGGGACACAGAGACGAATGATCTGGTCGGGACATTATTTATACAAATAAGGGTCATCCCAAGAGTAGTACTTAACTCTTGCTAGGAATTGGCTTTTGTCCTGTTTTGACTAGTGTGAAGGCATTTCTTCGGTGACAAGGTAGTTGACAATGTCAGCATACCAAGGATTAACAGAGATAGCGAACAGTTGTTCGTCTGGAAAGGTCTCATGGATGGGCTGGTTGTCGAAGGATGACTCTAAAGTTAGTCTAGACAAGTGATCAGCCACTACATTCTCGGTTCCTTTCTTATCCTTAATCTCGAGGTCGAATTCCTGCAATAAGAGAATCCAGCGAATTAATCGAGGCTTGGTTTCCTTTTTCGACATGAGATAACGAAGGGCTGCATGATCAGTATACACGACCACCTTAGTGGCTAAGAGGTACTGACGGAATTTATCAAGGGCGAAGACTACCGTAAGGAGTTCTTTCTCAGTGGTGGAGTAATTCATTTGGGCAGAGTTAAGAGTTATGTTCGCGTAGTAGATCACGTGTGACCTTTTGTCAACTCTCTGCCCTAGAACGGCGCCTAACGCGTAGTCAGAAGCATCGCACATTACCTCGAAAGGTAGAGTCCAATCAGGGGACAGATAATGGGCGCAGTAGTGAGCTCAGATTTGAGACGCTCGAATACCTTGACACAGTCAGCATTAAAGTCGAAAGGACTATCTTTAGCCAGGAGATGGAACAGTGGTCGAGCGATTTGAGAGAAGTCCTTGATGAATCGCCTATAGAATTCCCCGTGTCCCAAAAAGGACCGGATGTCACGCACGAACTTAGGAATGGGCAAGGTCGAGATGATATCGATTTTAGCTTTGTCGACCTCAATGCCCTGATGGGAAATGATATGTCCCAGAACTATGCCTTTCTGCACCATGAAGTGGCATTTCTCCCAATTGAGGACAAGTCGCTTGTCCTGACAGCGGTGAAGTACAAGCCCTAGATGGTTCAGACAGTCATCAAAGGATGACCCAAAAACAGAGAAGTCGTCCATGAAGACTTCGAGGAATTTTTCCACCATGTCAGAGAAGATGCTCATCATACACATTTGAAAGGTCGCGGGTGCATTGCAGAGGCCAAAGGGCATGCGCTTGTAGGCAAAAGTGCCAAAGGGACAGGTAAAAGTAGTCTTCTCGTGATCCTCAGGGGCGATGGGTATTTGATTATACCCTGAGTAACCATCAAGGAAGCAGTAATAGGAGTGACCTGCTAGTCTCTCCAACATCTGGTCTATGAAGGGTAAAGGAAAATGGTCCTTCCTAGTATTGGTGTTGAGTCGTCGGTAATCGATGCAGACTCTTCACCCTTTTCTTCAGGCGCTGGGTTACCATTTCCTTGTTCTCATTTTCCACAACTGTGAATCCTGCCTTTTTAAGGACGACATGAATAGGACTCACCCATTTGCTATCAGAGATGGGGTAAATTATACCCGCATCTAACAGTTTAAGGACCTCGTCCCGGACTACATCCTTCAAGACGGGGTTCAACCTCCTCTGGTGTTCTCGAGAGGTTTTGGATTCTCATCGAGATAGATGTGATGTTGGCACACCGAGGGGTCTATGCCTCGGATATCGTCTATGGTCCACCCTATCGCAGATTTGTGCTCTTTGAGCAGCTCGAGAAGTTTCTTACGTTCACTCGCAGATAAAGCGGAAGCAATAATGACAGGGTAGGTTTCCTTAGGACCAAGATAGGCATAGGAAAGATCTGTGGGAAGAGGCTTAAGCTCCAATATTGGAGCAGATGGAGTAGAAATAGGTGTCACAGAAGACACGGATTGAAGAGGTTTGACTTCAGTAGGTAAAGGAAGGATAGGTTCTCTGGCCATGGTTATCAGAGGCTCAAACTCGATGAGTGGAGCGGGGATCTCTATCAGTGGAGCAGTCTCCAAAAGATCATTGAGATCAGAAATAGCTGACTCTGTTGCAAAGTCAGCTCCAAAGTGTTCTAGACACTGCTTAAGAATATCTTCGGTGGAGTCCGGGATTAGACTCTCAACGGCACACATTTCATCGGTCACTTCGCGATCGGCATCTTGTTGCATTAAACGAAAGATATTGACCTCAGCTTTGAGGTTACCGAAAGCAATGGACATGTTTCCGTCCCGGCACCTGATGTGTGCGTTCGCGGTGGCAAGGAATGGACGGCCTAAGATGACCGGAATGCGGTTATCCTGACACGGCTCGGTGTCGAGAATGATAAAGTCCACAGGATAATAAAAGTCAGCGACTTTTACTAGGACATCTTCAATGATTCCTCTTGGAATCTTGATGGACTGATCAGCCAATTTCAGGGTGACATTGGTAGGCTTCATATCTTTCAGTCCTAACTGCTGATATACCGAGAATGGTATGAGGTTAACGCTAGCCCCTAAATCTAGCAAGGCAGTGTAGCTAAAGTTGTCTCCAATTTCACATTGGACAGTTGGGCTACCTGGATCCTTGTGTTTGATCACACTATTGCGTTGAATGAACGTGGTAGCTTTTTCGGCCAAGAAGGCAGCTTTGGGTACATGCGTACGCCGCTTAACTGTGCACAAGTCCTTGAGGAATTTGGCATAGGAAGGGATTTGCTTGATAGTAGAAAGGAATGAGATATTGATCTGGACGTCTTTAAAGACATCTAAGATCTCTGAGAATTACTGATCCCGCTTATCTTGGACAAGTCTGTCCGACCATTTAGTGGACCCCATGAATTTCAAAATAATTTCAATTAAATTTTAAAAAATGGGGGGTCGACTAAATGGGGAAATTCCCCAAAGAAAAGTAGTGTTTTACTTAAAAAAAAAAATTATTTTTCTTATTTTTTATTTTCAAAAAATCCCTATTTCCATTAAAGGAAATAGGGAGCTTTAAAAGGGGAAGGAGAAGGGTTCGTTCGAACCCTAATCCCCCTCCAATATCTTCCTCTCCTTCCCCAAAACCATTCCCCACGTTCTCCCCTTCGTCTTCTCTTTCTTCTCCTCTTCTTCCTTCTCATCTTCTTCATTTTCTTTTTACCGAGTTGCAGCCTGCAACTCCGGCCAGTAGCAACAACACCACAGCAACGCCCAGCTCCGTTGTGCACTCCACCGCCAGCAGCACCGCCTGCAGCACTTGCTGCACCACGCCTCATTCATCTAACGTCTTCACCTCTCCCTTCGTCCCCATCCTTTTTCGTTCCTCCCTCTGCTCAAGTGAAACCAGCACCGCCTCAACCCCTTTTCCTCCCGGTTGCTGTGAAAGACAGCAAGCAACTCGCCTGAACCTCCATCACTCTGCCCCTGCTGCATCTTCTTCCTCCACCAGATCTCGCTCATCCCTTTTCTCCCATTTTGGAACACTAGCAGCCCCACATCTCTAATATCTCTTCAAATCATCAGCCACCACCCAAGCCACAGGTCGTCATCTTCATCAAACCGAGCCGGAGTTGCAGGTGGCAACTCAGGCGAACTGTTGCAGCGGCGACCCCCACCGTTCTTTTCCCTCACCAAATAGAGAAGAAGGCCAACAAAAAAAAAAAAAAAGAAAAAGAAAAGAGGGAGAGAAGAAGAGAAGTAAAGGAGAGAGGAACCTAACGGTTTCTCCCCATCTGCCTCACCGTCTTCCCATTACCATTACTGTCCACCTCCTTGGCCGTTTTCACCATCTCTCCAAAAGAGAACCAGAAAAAAAAAAGAAGACGAGAAAGAAAAGAGAGGAGAGAGGTTCGTGAGCAGCTTCACCACCTTCTCCCATGCTCCACCACCGTTAACTCCTTCACCCATGATCTACTACTCACCGCGGTCACATCCAGCCACTCCGGCAACCACCTAGAAGAGAAACGGTCAGCACTACTCTTCTTGCTGCCCCATCCAACTCCGGCAATGCTCCGGCCATGCACCCTTGTGCATCCATAATGAGGAACCCATGGTTTGATCCTTTTCACTATCTCCGAGCCCACCAACTTCCATCTCATGGCCAACATGACTAAACCACATTCATCAATGGACGATCGAGCCGATCCAAACTTAGGTAAGTGCTAAGGCAAATCATCACTCTTTTCTCTCTTTCTAGTTTTTCCCTCCTTTCTTTCTCTAGGTTTCTCCCTCTCTTTCTCTTTTTCTCTCTCTAGCTACTCTCTCTCTCTAACACTTTTTCACTTTTGACTCTCTCTCTAGGCCTTAGAACTTTCTCTCTCTAGATCTCTACCCTTCTCTCTTAGTTTATTTTTTTTTCTCTAAAAAGTTTTCGTTGAATTATGCTTGCTAGATTAGTTTATTTTGTTGCTTTATTTGATTCAAAAAGTTGTAAGTGACTGCTTCTCTTAATTAATAAAGTTGTCATTCTTAGTTTATTCATGTGTTTTCTTTATTGTTTATGACTAATTCTCTCTCTAAAAATCATCAAAGCATGTTTTAAAATACCGATCGATCATCCTCTTCAATAGCAATTTTCTATGGAAAAATTTGTCATTGTATGTTCTTTAATGCATGTTCTCTAACCCCCGAGTGAAGATCGACATCCGACACGAATCCCTATACAAAAGTTCATATTTTGCAGGAATTAAATCGAAAAAGATACAAATGTGTTGAGTCTAGGGTTTCCGTAACCAACGACGCAGAAAAACCCTACTTTCAGTCTCCATCTAGCTCATTCCCTCGAAGGGAGTAGCTGTATGGCTCATCTGCAATATTGTTTGGGGTTTTTCACCTTAGGGTTTTCTAGCCCTTCTTGCTTAATGACAAAAATAATAAACTTCATCTCATATGAACCTCCATGACCATGATAAGCATAGTGTAAATAAAATGCCAAAATAACTAATACAAGAGGAGGGCTAACAGAAAAAACATTTCCACTTAGAGGTGTTCTCATGGCCGATCCACTAATAAGAACTATCCGTAGTTCCATTAGCGCATGGTCATGGCACATTTTTCACCATTATCCTTCTCTCCAAGTCAATGTTAATATACAAGAAGGGGGTTACAAGGAAAGAACAATATAATATTAAGATAAAAAAAAATAGAAGCACATGTGAGTAATCAAGCAATAATTTAGCCACCATAATGAGCATGCTTAGAGAAGACAAAATATGTAAATGAAGATATGCACGGTAGGGGTTGAAAGTAGGTTTTTTCCGCGTCGTTGGTTACGGAAACCCTAATTCCAACACATTTGTAATTTATCCAGTTTTATTCCTGCAAAATTAAGTATTCTTGTATAGTGGAAAGTATGTCGGATGTCAATCCGCACTCGGCATTAGTCAGATTAGCACAATAACGAACATGAAATGACTGAAAATATTACAGAAATTGATGGAGGATACAGTGAGGTGAGAAGGGTGGATTAACTTAAAACATTTCTTAGTGATTTTTTTTTTAGAGAGAGAAGTTGATATTATCAATAAGAACATCAAAACATAATAATCAAACTAATTTTATTAGTTAATCAAATAACTTCGATTACATTCAATTGATTTAAAATAAAGCATAGAGTCTAATTAGAAACCAATTAAAGAAAGCAAGTAAGAGAGAGGAAAGGTTAGAGAGAGAAATGGAGTGAAAAAGTAGGTAGAGAGAGAATGTAGGGAGAGAATTTTAGAGAGAGAAAGAAGAAGAATAAAGAGAAAGTTTACCATGGAGACTTATCGGAGTGATGAGCCGGATATCAGCCTCCGATGAATGGGTGAGGCTAGATTACCAACGATGAATCGACATGGTGGCTGGTGAGTGGTTCTCCGGCTAAGAATGGTGGTGATGAGTGGTGCGTGACTTGGCCGGAGATACTGGCTGTGGTGCACTAAGGAGGAGGAGGGAGTTCTGGTTTTTGAAGATAGCACAGTTGTGCAGATCTCCAAGAGGCAGTAAAGCGGTGGGTGGCCACGTCACTTGCAGGGAGGTGTGTGGCCACGTCACTTGCAGGGAGGCGTGGCAGAAGAGGCTGCCGTGATGGACCAAGCCGATGGCTCCTTTGGGAGGTGTGGATCTTAGTTGCAGGTAGGAATTACTTGAAGACACCAGCAACGTTGGCTTGACGATCAGATCCGGTGGTGATTGTGGAGCAGCAGATCGCACCGGCTTCAATGGAGGTCGCCGGAGTTGCAGGTTGCAACTCCAGCAAACTCTGAAATGGGTGAGTGGATGATATGGTGGAGTCAGCAGGTGGTTGTGGAGGCGGTGTGTGCAAGCGAGATCAGCAGGCGAAGATGGTAGTGGTGGTGGAAGCGGTTCGTAGTGGAAAGAAAATAAACTAGTCCGGCAACCGTCCTTGCCGGAGCTGCTGGTGGGGGGGGCGGTAAAGAAGAAAAATGAAGGAGGAGGTGCAGCCGATCGCCCGTACACCTGCAACAAGAAGAATAAAGAGTAGAAGAAGAAGAAGAAGAAGAAGAACATTGAAGGCGGAGACGGTCGGAAGTTGCAGGCGGTGTGGCTTGTGGAGGTTGCAGCGGTAGGAAGTGGGGGAGCACGGGCAGCAGAAGAAGAAGGACCAGAAGAAAGGATGAGAAGGGGGAAGAAGAGAGAAAGAAGGGAGGAATGGTGTTGCTGGTTCGTATGACTGGACCTGCATCTCCGGCGGAGGCGTGGAGAAGATGAAGAGGAAGGTGAAGAAGAAGAAGAAAAATGGGCCAAAGGAGAAGGGGAATAAGGAGAAGGGGGTTTTGGGGAAAGAGAGGAGAAGAAAGGAGGAGGATTAGGGTTCAAACGAACCCTTCTCTTCTCCTTAATAAACCTCCCACTTTCCTTTAATGGAAAATGGGGTTTTTTAAAAATAAAAAAAATATATATATATATATATATATATATATTTTTTTTTAAGGAAAACCTTATTTTTCTTTGGGAAATTTTCCCATTTAGTGGACCCCCCCTTTTTTATTTAAAAATAATTAATTTAAAGCATTTGAAAATCGCGATGTCCACTAAATGGTCGGCCACGGGTCGATGATGATGGACCCGGCTATTGGCCCACATGGATTGATGATGTCCATCGTCTCACAAGATGATGTGACAGACAATTTGATGACAATTGGATGGATGGTGACTTGATTGGGACCCAGATTGGTAGATCGACGGATCTAGAGAGATCCAACGGTCCGGTGGAAGATCCAATGGTCCGATTGAAGATCCAACGGTCAGAAAGCTAAGGGAGATGAGACAGAGCCAACGAGCAGTAGTTCTGAGGTTAGGTCAGTAGATCTGAGGATCAGGTGGTGATGTATAGGGAGATGAAGAGAGACGAGAGAGAAATAGGAGAGATGAGAAAGAAAACTCTACAGACTATAGAGATAACTGCTGGCGGAGGGTCTGGAACCCTAGTTTTTAATATGTTATCTTCTCGGGCTTCGCTAGCAGAGCAGATTATCATTTTCTTCTCATTTCATGTGGCTTCGACTGCTTTGGTCCGTCTCTTGGTCATCGGTTCTCCATCTCTCTTGGTTCTTTGGACCGACTCCGTGATCCTCTGACTTGACCCGTACTTGGTCTGTATCTTCTAGTCATAGCATGTTGGCTCTTTAAGCTTTGATATTAGGCTTCTATGATTGATCGTGGGCCCGCAAGTCTCGAGAATAGCCCGATCGAGTTTTCTGCAAGAGAACAGCATGTAATGAGACTTAATCATAACATCTTTATACCTAGACTTCCAGAAATGCGTTTAATGCATGCAAATGTACCATTTCGTCTAGAAAAGTGTATTCTGCGTAATGAAATAGACTCTTACGTAGAAAAGTGGATAATTAGAACAGTTTTACGTAGGAGAGTGTGATAACGCTTAGAAGATAACAATGAAAAATACTCACTTTGAAGCGAATATCAGGGGTCACCTACCTCTTAAATAAACAATAAAACTGTATTACGAAGCTTGAATTTAATGGTAGAAGAGAAACTCCACGTTCTTCTTTGAGTTCTCCGATGCTGTTGATTTCTAACTATGTTGAAGATGTTGATGAGAGAGTTTAAATGCTAGGTTTTGATCTTGTTTTGATGATAGGATGAGGGTGTTCTAAGGCTTGAAAATATTTTTTAATGAAGGTTTAATGAATGTGCTTCAATAGAAAAAGAGGGAGAGGAAGATGAGAGAGAATGAGAGATTTTTGGGAGGTTTGGAGAGCTCTCCCAAGGGTAGCACGTTTTTCACTATTGGGAGCTCTCTTGCCTCCCTCGTCTCATATATAGAGATGGTAGGTAATGGGAAAGAATCCTCTTAAGGATTTATAACAACCTTTTTCACCTTTTAAATTCTTCCATTGTTTCAAAATAGTTGCTTATTACACAATCCGAAGTGTGTGATAATAGTTTCCTGAATTCTAAAATCTCTACACCACTTACCGATTAACAAAAACCACAATAAAGTAATTAATAATTAAATAAATAAATGGTGAGTCATTAATTATGTATGTTGACCAAGTCAACTTTCCCATGAGTCAACTTGACTAAAATGTTCCCGCCAAAGGGTGATGAGGTGGCATATTTCAAATATGACAAAAATGCCCAAAAAAATTCGAAGTGTCTCACATGTGACTCAAATGATGTCTGATTCATTCCAAATTTTGCAGGTAAGTCCCACAACTTAAGTTATACATAATATTAAAATTAGAAATATCTATTTACAGTTTATGGGGGTCCCAAAATGGAAAATTTCTAAATTCAACTCAAATAGTGTACAAATGATCCCAGATTGATCTCAAATTCGAGAGATGGGTTTCTGATCCTAAGATAAGGTGTGTAAGTTATTTTTGAAAAGTTTATGGTGCCCGGGGTCAAAAATATTTTTATTATCTTATTAGATCAAGTATATCATCTGGTGTCCAGAAAAGTCCCCTGTGAGTTATTGTTCATTATTTTTAGCAGGAAATTAGCCCTAAAAGTGAGTTAAAAACAATAGCAAGTTTTTCAAAGTTATCCAAATCCTACCAAACTTGATACATGACTTAATATAGGATATCTAAGGATGAAAGTAAGTTCAAACTACCAAATTACGATAATACCCCTAGTTAAAAGTTTGGGGTATTACAGCATACCTTTTACTATAGCTGGTACCTCCTATTTATAGTTTTTCTAGCGAGATATTTTATGTATAAACCAGTAGATAACTGCCACGTCTCTCTAAGTGCTTAACAATATTGACTGCCTTAAGATATTCAAGAACATCGAGTGATCCGGGACTCCCGAGAGTACTCCGAGATTACCGAGAGCAGCCCGAGGTACCGAAGTAGGTGTTCGTGATACTCGAGTCATATTTTGAGATCATCCAGAATGATTCATGTCAACCTTTGTCCATATAACTTTGAATGATCCTTACTCTCAGTTTGTTTATTATAATCCGGGAGTACACGTGACACTAGGAAAAGGATCCGAGACTCCCGAGGTCACATAAGAAAGGGCTCCAAGACCCCCGAGAACTAACAAGAAAAGGATCCAAGACCATAGAGGACTAACAGAAAATGAGCCAAGGCCCCCGAGAACTAATAGAAATATGGCTGAGAGTACACGTGTCCGAGAGTACCCGTGTCAACACCTGAGACTACCACATGTATGATCCAGATTTTACCACCCACAATCGCCTCCTTCTTGGTCATGCCACACGTCATTATCGAGAAGCGCCGCACATCATATGTGTGTACTTTGATGCCACATGTCACATCTTCATGGGTTTATCACTCTTCTAACGCTTCAAATTCTGAGTGTCATGATTACTTTTCTCCTATAAATGCACCTCTCGTCCTTATTTCAGTACTTGCGGTTTTTCTTTGAACACTCGACTTCTGATTTGTCTATCCTTGAGTACTTTGACTCTCTTGGATACCTAGTCGATTTTTTCAAAACACTTTATTAGCTTCCTCAGATTCTTTGTCGATATCCTCGGATTTTTTGTCAACATCTTCGGCTTCATTCTTCACTTTCTTGGACCCAACCTTTGTTGATTTCTTCTACAATTTATCCTCTCGGCGTTCGCCATTTTAAGGTAAAAAGATGCCCACACTGTCAAAAAAATCCATTCTTAAGGTAGCTGATAAGTCATCATTTTATGCATTTTTACACCATTTTCCTTAGTGAATTATCAGAATTATCCTACATAAATCATCAAACCTACATGAAAAATAGGATATTCTCTTTTCACCAATTGTACATTAAATTTCTTTTAATAATAGTCAATTGCTCTATATTAATAATCTTATCTCATTAGATACCTGAGCCCAAGACTAAAGCAAGCATAAGTCCAAGCCCAAAAGTTATGTACAAATCCCAAATCTAAGCAAAAGTGTAGGCCATAAAAATGGACTATAATGGCGGACAAAGACACAAGCTACATTGTTGGGCCGGAAGTTGGGCAAATGTAGTGGGCCAAGTTGGTGGACTAAGCATGGACCATGGTGGTTGAGATTACAACAAAATGAACGGTCAAGATTACAAAAGGCATTAGGGTGGCTTTTCAAAAATAAAATGGTAGTTTTGGTTTTGAAATTTACAAATGATGGAATGTTTAAGAAAGAAATATCTTATCAAAAGAAAAATTCCTTTTGTAAAATAAAAGAATATTTTATTGATTTTCAAAAGAAAGTTTTAAGAGAATAAATTAGTGATTGATTTCATTGGGAAAAGAAAAAGTATTTTATTGATTTTCAAAAGGAAGTTTCAAAGGAATAATTTAATAAGTGATTTTATTGAGAAAAGAAAAATATATTTTATATAATTGTTTCTATATTTGAAAATATTTTTTTAAGAAAAGAAAGTTGTAATTTACTAAATATGGAAAGAATGTTACACATCTTAACCTATAAAAGGACCTTGAATAGACGATGAATGACATTCTTCTCTGGGCAAGATCTAGCCATTCAAAAAGTGATATAGCTCTATATGCCAGGTCCCTAAGACCCAACGAGTCAGCGTATGGGCTTAGTTGCTGTAGATGGGTCCAAATCAGAGAGATCTGGATCGTTGATGTTTGGTCGTCAGATGATTTTTCGATCAAGCAAGATCTGGCCGTTCAAAAAGTGACATAGTACCATATGCCAGGTTCCTAGGACCCAAGGAGTCAACGTATGGGCTCATTTGCTTCAGAGGGGTCTAGATCAAAGAGATTTGGACCATTAACTTATAGCCATCTGATGATCTTTCGATCGGACAAGATCTGGCCGTTCAAAAAATGATATAGCTCCATACGCCAAGTCCCTAGGATTCAAGGAGTTAGTGTATTGGCTCATTTGCCCTTAGATGGATCCATATTAGAGAGATCTAGACCATTGATTTCTGGTCATCCGATGATCTTTTGATTGAACAAGATCTAGCCATTCAAAAAGTGATATAGCTCCATACCCAGGTCCCTAGGACCCAAGGATTCAGAGTATGGGCTCAGTTGCTTCAGAAGGGTCCAGATCAGAGAGATTTGGACCATTGATTTTTGGTCGTCTGATGATCTTTCGATCAGGCAAGATATGAAAAAGTTATATATGTCCATACGCCAAGTCCCTAAGACTCAAGGAGTCAGCCTATGGGCTTATTTGCTTCAGATGGGTCCAAATCTGAGATATTTGGACCGTTGATTGCTGACCATCCGATGATCTTCCGATCGGACAAGATCTAACCGATCAAAAAGTGATATAGCTCCATATGCCAGGTCTCTAAGACCAAGGAGTTAGCGTATTGGCTCATTTGCTTCAGATGGGTATAGATAAGAGAACTAGACCGTTGATTTTTGGTCGGCCGATGATCTTTTGATCAGGCAAGATCTGACTGTTCAAAAAGTGATATAGCCAGAAATCAACAGTCTAGATCTCTCTGATCTGGACTCATCTGAAGGAATTAAGCACATACACAGACTCTTTGGGTTTTAGGGACCTCGCGTATGGGGTGAAAAGTTTCGCTTGTCAATTCCTGGAACACTTAGTTCTTCTATAATTTATATCGCTAAGTTAGAAGTTCGCTGAAGACTGAAGTGTCAAAGATCAAGTGGGCATCAACAAATTAAAGAATAATTAAAGCTGAAGAAACCAACCCAAGTGGTCAAGCTCAACTGACAAAAAAGTCAAGCACAAGCATGAATATGTGAATGATCAAAGTACGTTCTCACTCAATAAACGTTATATTATCAAGAATCACGTGTTGCGGTTACTTGTGTACATCTAAAGGTTCACCGTGTGTTGCCAGTGGATTAGTTTGACCCTAGATGTCTCTTGGACCTATTATAATTGTTTGCTATCCTTGTCATATAGGATGGTTTCGGTGTAATTTGGATTTATCGGCGAAGGTCTCTGCAGATTGGCCAACCGACCATTTTGAGCAACCGACTGGAGTCTTCTAACTCTAATCGGTCTACTGGTCAAAAGGTGTGGTTGACCGGACTTGACAGATAAGAAATTATCGTTCTAACCTGAGCGGTCGACTGGCTATATTGTGCGGCCAACTAGAGTGCCGTCGATCGGTAAATATGTGTAGTCGACCCCACATATTCCGGATATCATTTTGACTCAATCTCTTGTACGATTTTTGGTGCACTTAAATAATTCGAACGTCTCTTTTAGGTCCGTTTATCTTGTTTGGGTATAGCCTTGTATAATAGAGATCGACTAAATCCATCAATGGAGATAATTCAATCAAGCTATCTCTTTGGCTCCCTTTCTTTGATTACTATCTCTTGAGTATAGAGATTTAAAATTTGAGAGAGCTTCACCTGAGCAAACCTAGTTCATCCTTTGTGAAGGCTATAATTGTTTGAAGAGACTACAAGCATATTGATTCATGCAATCATTTTCTTCTTAAAAGAGGATTATCTTGGCAGAGTTTCTCTGTGGTGAATTCTTTTACAAGGATTCACT
The DNA here is from genome assembly GCA_035048495.1 of Euptelea pleiosperma. Classification (NCBI taxonomy): domain Eukaryota; kingdom Viridiplantae; phylum Streptophyta; class Magnoliopsida; order Ranunculales; family Eupteleaceae; genus Euptelea; species Euptelea pleiosperma. The sequence goes on from CM068548.1 coordinate 1,106,121, forward strand.
ATTTTATCGAATTCATCAAAAGGTAAGTATCTCTTAGAACAAACCTTTCAGAGTAAATTTAAAATTATCAAACTTGATTATTTGTGATTGGTAGATGAGTGAGTACTTATCAAATTGAGTTGAGGAAGATGTCCTTGAGAAATTTATTTCTTTAAAATGCTACGGGCTTAGTCTCACTCTCTAGGTGAATCGAGAAGTGATTCTCGGATAAATCGAGTTGAGGATTGTAGACCCGTGAGAAGAGTGCTTCTCTAAAAGATTATTGGCCTAGGTTGACCCTCTCTAGGTGACCGAGAAGCGATTCTCGGTAGATTGAGACTAAGTGAATCTTAGTTTTTTATTATTTATTTCAATTGAAAATGTTGTAATGCATGATTGAAATAATATAATACTACTCGTGTTGAGTATTAGACATTGGACGTAGGTGTAGAGTCGCTGAACCACTATAAATTCGTGTCTCGTGTGATTATAAATGTTTGCATATTTTGTCTCAAATTTTTTCATATCTATGTTTTGTGAATGATTCGTATTTTGATTGTTAGAACTTTTTCCGCCTTGTGTGATCATTAATTTTTAATCCATATATAATCCGAAGAGAAATTAAAAATTGTCCTATTCACCCCCTCTAAGACATAATGTGGTAATTAAAAGGGAATTTTATGGGGCTATATCACATCATGGATGACCAGATCTTATCAGGCCTGAAGATCGAATGGTTAGAAATCAATGGTCTAAAACTCTCTATCTGGACCCCTCTTGGGAAACTAAGACCATACGCACACTCTTGGGGTCCTAGGGACCGTGCGTATGGGCCCACCTTTCGAACTTAGTCAAATTCAAGACCTAGAGGCCCAAATTGAGAAAACAATGTCAGAATCTCTCAAATCATGTTCCAACACTTCAAATGTGTCAGAAGAGTCTAAGTCAAAGTGCGAGTTCCGGTTGGGAAACAGTAAATAGTTATAGCCTTAAGCATTTAAGACTTAGAAGTGAGTCTAACTCGAGACCTAGACGCCCAATCGAGCAAACGAGTTTTGAATCTCTCAAATCATGTTCCAATCAGACCCCTCTTCAGAAACCATGACCATACGGATAGAGAAGTCCATATTGAGGATTGCAACCATAGGGTCTGATCTGATTTTCAATCGTTCGATCTTTGAGAAATCCAATGGCCCAGAAATCAACGGTCTAGATATCTCTGATTTGGACCCATCTGAGGGAACCAAGCCCATACGCACACTCCTTGGGTCCTAGGGACAATGCATATGGATCCAGATCACATTTTGAATAGTCGATCTTGCTCGATCTTAAGATCATCAGACGACCAAAAATCAATGGTCCAGATCTCTCTGATCTGGACCCATCTGAAGGAAGTATGCCCATACGCTAACTCCTTGGGTCCTAGGGAGCCATCGTATGGAGCTAGATCACATTTTGAACGACCGGATCTTGCTCGATCTGAAGATCATCGGACTACCAAAAATCAACGGTCTAGATCTCTATAATCTGGACCAATCTGATTGAAGATGTCCTAGTAAAAGTCGCTGACTTTTATTATCCTGTGGACTTTATCATTCTCGACAACGAGCCGTGTCAGGATAACCGCATTCTGGTCATCTTAGGCCGTCCTTTCCTTGCCATCACGAATGCGCACATCGGGTGTCGGGACGGAAACATGTCCATTGCTTTTGGTAACCTCAAAGCTGAGATCAATATCTTTCGATCGCAATGTGGTTGATGAAATGTGTGCCGTTGGGAGTCTAATACCGGACTCCACCGAAGATATTCTTAAGCAGTGTCTAGAACACTTTGGAGCTGACTTTGCCACAGAGTCAGCCATTTCAGATCTCAATGATCTTTTGGAGACTGCTCCACTGATAGAGATCCCCGCTCCACTCATCGAGTTCGAGCCTCTGATAACCATGGCCAGAGAACCCATCCTTCCTTTACCTACTGAAGTCAAACCTCTTCAATCCGTGTCTTCTGTGACACCTACTTCAACTCCATCTACTCCGATATTGGAGCTCAAGCCACTTCCAACAGATCTTTCCTATAATTATCTTGGTCCTAAAGAAACCTACCCTGTCATTATTGCTTCCGCTTTGTTTGAGAGTGAACGTAAGAAACTTCTCGAGCTACTCAAGGAGCACAAATCTACGATAGGTTGGACTATAGATGATATTCGAGGCATAGACCCCTCGGTGTGCCAACATCACATCTATCTCGAGGATGAATCCAAAACCTCTCGAGAACACCAGAGGAGGTTGAACCCCGTCTTGAAGGATGTAGTCCGGGACGAGGTCCTCAAACTGTTAGATGCGGGTATCATCTACCCCATCTCCGATAGCAAATGGGTGAGTCCTATTCATGTCGTCCCTAAAAAGCCAGGATTCACCGTTGTGGAAAATGAGAACAAGGAAATGGTCACCCAGCTCCTAAAGAAAGGGTGGAGAGTCTGCATTGATTACCGACGACTCAACACCAACACTAGGGATGACCATTTTCCTTTACCCTTCATAGACCAGATGTTGGAGAGACTAGCAGGTCACTCCTACTACTGCTTCCTTGATGGTTACTCAGGGTATAATCAAATACCCATCGCCCCTGAGGATCGCGAGAAAACAACTTTCACTTGTCCCTTTGGCACTTTTGCCTACAAGCGCATGCCCTTTGGCCTTTGCAATGCACCCGCGACCTTTCAAAGGTGTATGATGAGCATCTTCTCTGACATGGTGGAAAAATTCCTCGAAGTCTTATGGACGACTTCTCAGTTTTTGGGTCATCCTTTGATGACTGTCTGAACCATCTAGGGCTTGTACTTCAACACTGTCAGGACAAGCGACTTGTCCTCAATTGGGAGAAATACCACTTCATGGTGAAGAAAGACATAGTTCTGGGACATGTCATTTCCCATCAGGGCATTGAGGTCGACAAAGCTAAAATCGATATCATCTCGACCTTGCCCATTCCTAAATCCGTGCGTGACATCCGGTCCTTTATGGGACATGGAGGATTCTATAAGCGATTCATTAAGGACTTCTCTCAAATCGCTCGACCTCTGTCCCATCTTCTGGCTAAAGATAGTCCTTTCGATTTTAATGCCGACTATGTCAAGGCATTTGAGCGTCTCGAATCTGAGCTCACTACTGCACCCATTATCCATCCCCCGGACTGGACTCTACCTTTTAAGGTAATGCGTAATGCTTCTAACTATGCCTTAGGCGCCGTTCTAGGGCAGAGAGTTGACAAAAGGTCACACGTGATCTACTACGCGAGCAAAACTCTTAACTCTGCTCATATGAATTACTCCACCACTGAGAAAGAACTCTTGGCGGTAGTCTTCGCCCTTGATAAATTCCGTCCGTACCTCTTAGCCACTAAGGTGTTAGTGTACACTGATCATGCAGCCCTTCGTTATCTCATGTCGAAAAAAGAAACCAAGCCTCGATTAATTCGATGGATTCTCTTACTGCAGGAATTCGACCTCGAGATCAAGGATAAGAAAGGAACTGAGAATGTAGTGGCTGATCACTTGTCTAGACTGACTTTAGAGTCATCCTTCGACACCCAGTCCCTGAGACCTTTCTAGACGAACAACTGTTCGCTATCTCTGTTCATCCATGGTATGCTGACATTGTCAACTACCTTGTCACCGAAGAAATGCCTTCACACTGGTCAAAATAGGACAAAAGCCAATTCCTAGCAAGAGTTAAATACTACTCTTGGGATGACCCTTATTTGTATAAATACTGTCCTAACCAGATCATTCGTCTCTGTGTCCCTGAGTCGGACCAACTCAATATCTTGTCGTCATGTCATGACCAACCTTGTGGTGGTCATTTCAGCACTAAGAAGACTGTAGAAAAAGTGCTGCAATGCGGATTCTACTGGCCCATATTATTAAAAGATGCCCACATCTACAGCAAAACCTATCCTAATTGCCAGTATCTAGGCCGCATCTTGAAAGTAGAATTTTTCCGCGTCGTTGGTTACGGAAACCCTAAAGTTCAACAATATTTGTAATTTCCTCCGATTTGGTTCACTTTATCTGCAAAAATGCAGACTTGCACAGTGGCTCGTGTCGGATATCGTCCGCACTCGGGGTTAGGGCAAATAAGAACAATAATAACAGAAAATACTGAGAATTTATGAAAGGGTGAGAATGGTGATATGATTGATTTTTAAAACATTCTTTTGGAGTAAGATTAATGAATTATTTGAGCAGGAATTAAAGAAAATAGAAAATAAAATCAAACTAAATTTATTAATAGATCAAATGTGCTTACAAAAATCAATTCACTAACAATTAACTAGAAATTAATCAAACTCAAAAGCATGTAAAACAAAACTAGAGAGAGAAACTAGGTAGAAAGTGAAAGAAAATGAGAAAGAAGCTTTAGAGAGAGAAAAGAGAGGGAAACAAGAGATTTTTTTTAAAATCTAGAGAGAGAGAAGTGGTTTTTAGAGAGTGACGATGATAGAGAGAGAAAAAGAATAAGGTAGAGAGAGAGAGAGAGAAATAGAGGGAGAGAACTACCTCGACTTACCGGAATGCTTGGATTCAGCCGTGGATGGGTAGCGTGGTGTTGTGCATACGTGGGTGCAAAGTTGCAGGCTGTTGAAGCATATGGTGCAACAATGGATCTTGTGGATATCACGTCCCAACAGGCCGTGGAGAGGCGAGATAACCGAACAAGTGCTTGCTGGTTTGTGGAAGGTTGTTGCCTAGAGAGGCAATCGTCCAAATGAGAGGGAACACTGACTGGAGCTGTTGAGAGGAGATGACGGTGATGCTGTGCAGCACGTGGCCGCTAGGAGAGGTAAAATCGCCTGCAACTGAGGATGCAAACCGAACCAATGGTGGTCCGGCGAAAAGGGGGGAGGAGCAGGTTGTTGCTAGTTGCAACAATGGTGGAGAAGACGCTGGTTGAACCTGAGAAGATGGCCGGAGTATGGGCTGTGCTAATGGTGGAATGGTTGTGTAGATCTGCAACTGAGATCGCGGCCTGAAACGGTGGCTGAAGATGTGGAAGATATGTACGTCCAGTAATGACGCCGGAGTTACAGACCTGACCGACGTTTAAAGAGGGAGGCGTGTACTTCTTGCAGGTTCTGCGATTTCTATGGGGAAGGGAGCAGTTGTGTGAAGTCGTGGGTGGCAACAAGGGTTGCAGACCTGCAACTCGGGAATGGTGGTGGCGCTAGCAGCAATAGTAGGAAGAGAGGGCGGTGGTCTGTGGTTGCAGGAGGCGGTGTGTTGCAGACGTTGTTGTCTGCACTTGAAGGTGGACTGCAGATTCCGATTTGGTGGTGCAGGTTGCGGTGGTCTGCAACTCGATAGATGAGGAAGGCGGAGAAGTGTAGGGAGAGAAAACCGTTGTGGGGGATGACGTGTTGAGGGGGATGACCAAACTGGTGTTCCCACTTCTGAGATACCGTTAGGAGAGGAGAAGGGCACCTGCTGAAGGCGCCCGTTCTTCAGCAATGTGGAGAAGCTGCTGGGTTGCAGGCTGAGAATGAGTGGGTGTGGATGGCGTTGAAGGTGATGTGCGCTAACGGTGGTGAGTTGAGGGGCAGCAGAACCGGTGGAGAAGGTGGACTTGCCACTGCACTTACCGGTGGTGATTCATGACAGAGGTCTTGCAGGTTGCGCCAGAATCCATGGAAGTCACCAGAGTTTAGCCTCAGTTGCAGGTTTGGTGATGAAGGAGATCAACACCTTAGTACGTGGAGAACCTGCAACAGTGGTTGCTAAGAGAGTGGTGCGCTAGCAGAAGTTTTGAAGGGAGAAGATGGAAGGAGCGTGGTTGCAGTAGGTAAGAAGGAAGGCTGCAATGGCAATGCAGCAAGGTAAGGCAGTGGGCGGTGCTGCTACAAATGTTAGAGGAGGTGGAGAAGGTTCAGGCGGTCGGAGTTGCAGGCTGCAACTCCGGTGGGAAAGATGGGGAAGATGAAGAAGAAACAAGGAAGAAGGAAAGGAGAAGATGGAAGAAAGAGAAGAAGAAGAAAGGGAGGATGGATTCAAAAGTTGCAGGCTCGCACACCAGCCCGCCAAGAAGACCAACGTTGCTATGGATAGAGTGCAGATTCCGACGAGCTTCTCGCCAGAATCAATGGTGGCTAGAGTTCAAGCTTGTGGTTCTTGAAGGAATGGCACCAGCAGATCGTGGAGATCGGCCAAGAGGTGCAGCAATGGCAGACCTTGAGGTATTTGCTGCCAAGCAAGTGGAGGAGAAAAGCTTTGCCGGCGTTAATGGTGGAGGCCGCCGGACTTGCTCGCCGGAGAAGAAGGGTGAAGAAAGAAGAAAGAGAGGAAGAGAAGGGTAAGGAGATAGAATTTTAGAGGGGGAGGGAATCAAACTTCTAAGGGAACCGTGGGTTCCTCTTATAGTTTTAGGAGAGAGGAGTAGTGATTAGGAGAGAGAATTGTGGAATTAGTTGGAGAGGTTGAGGGAGAATTGGTCTTGTGAAGACCATTTCTCTCTCAAGCAAAGGTGGTGTGGGCTTCTAATGAATGGGCTTTGGGCCATGAGGTTATTGGGTGATGAATCCATAGGCCTTGGGCTATTAAATGGGTAGGTCCTATGCCATAGAGTTGGGCCAAGGAAATTGCCACATGTCGGCCAGTGAGCCACAGGGATAATGGACCGAAGGATTGGGTATGGGTCATGGGCATGGGCATGGGCTCAAGGATAAGCATCCCTAATGGGCCAAATGGATATGGGCCTCTTGCGAGGCCATGGGTTAGGGTGCGTTTGGCCGCTAGAGGAGAAAAAATGGTAAATGAGCCCAAAACACCATGGGCTCTAGGACGGGTTACAAGGCCGTGGGCTTCCAATTCGCTTGTGGGCCACTTGGCCATGGGGGCTGTTAGATGATGAAACTATGATAATTGGATGAGATGAGGTGGTGGTTTGACTCGGTCCACAATTGGCGGACCGTAGGATCTGGAGAGATCCAACGGTCAGATGAATGATCTAACGGTCGATTTGAAGATCTACGGTAGAAGAACTATGAGAGATGGAATAAAGCTAAAGAAGAGAAGATCTAAGGTTATATGATGGAGATCGGAGGGTTAGGATGATCGATCTAAGGATCGGATGGTGAGATATAAGCAATTCGATCATAAAGAGGGGGATCGAATGGTAGATCTGGGGATCTAATGGTACGATGAGACGATCTACGGGTTAGATATTAGAGTCTAGAGAGATGGAGAGAATTAGGAGAGAGGAGAGAGAAAATAATACAAAATAATGGCAAAAGAACTGGCAGAGGGTCATGAACCCTGATCTTCAATGTAATCTTCCGTCGGCTTTACCAATTACGTAAGCCGTCATTTTATGTCAGTTGGTGCGGCTTTGAATCACTTTAGCTCGTCTCTTGGTCTTCAGCTTTTCCTCTCTCTTGGTTCTTTATCTGGCTCTACGATCCTCTGACTTGACTCGTACTTGGCCGGTATCTTCTTGTCATAGCTTGTTGACTCCTTAAGCTTTGATATTAGACTTCTATGGTTGATCATGGGCCCGCAAGTCTCGAAAATCGCCCGATCAGGTTTCCTGCGAGAGAAAAGCACGTAATGAGACTTAATCAAAAAGGCTTTATATCTAGACTATCCGAAATGCGTATATTTCATGCAAATAGTCAATTTTCGTTTAAAGATTGCGCTCTACGCATTGGAAGAAACTCTTACGTGAAAAAGTCGACGAAAAGACAAGTTTTACGTAGGAGAATGCGACATCGCTATAGGGATAATGGCTTAAAATAAGCACTTTTGAGCGAATATCACATCTCCCAGAGGAACATGATGCCCCTAACTCCCATCCAGGTCAATGAAATATTTGACATCTGGGGCATCGACTTCATGGGTCCCTTTCCGGTTTCCTATGGTTTTGAGTACATTCTCCTTGCGGTAGACTATGTTTCCAAATGGATAGAAGCCATTCCCACCAAGACCAATGACCACAAAGTGGTGGTCAAATTCTTAAAGGAGTTCATCTTCACCCGGTTCGGTGCCCCTAAGGCCATCATTAGTGATGGGGGCACCCATTTCTGCAATAGGATATTCGAGAAATTAATGAAAAAGTATGGGGTAACCCACAAGGTTGCCCTAGCTTATCATCCGCAGACTAGTGGTCAAGTAGAGGTTTCCAATCGTCAGATCAAACAGATCTTGGAGAAGACAGTCAATACCACACGTAAAGACTGGTCTACTTGTCTCACTGATGCTTTATGGGCGTACAGAACCGCCTACAAGACACCACTCAATATGTCTCCCTATCGTCTGGTCTTTGGGAAACCCTGTCATCTTCCGGTAGAGATTGAACATCGTGCCTTATGGGCCATTAAGAAGCTTAACTTCGACCTAGAAACCGTAGGGGAGGAGAGGAAACTTCAAATGAATGAGTTAGAAGAACTCCGAAATGATGCCTACAACTTGTCCAAGAATTACAAAGCAAAGATGAAGTGGATACATGACAAGAGCATCCTCAGGAAAGAGTTCCATCCAGGATAGAAGGTCCTTATTTATAATTCTCATCTTCATCTCTTCCCTAGGAAACTGAAATCTAGGTGGACCGGTCCTTATACGGTCACCTCAGTCACACCCTTTGGGGCAATCACTATTGAGGATCCCAAGTATCACTCCTCTTTCCAGGTAAATGGCCAGCGTCTAAAGCAGTTCCATGAACTTGATGTGTCCTTCATTCAAACTTCTGAAATTGATCTCATCGATCCTGTTTATATGTCGACTGATGATCCACTCAGTCTCCTGTGCTCCAACTTGGTTGGGGGTGCCTGTCACCCCCGTCATGTCTGGCTGAAGACGTAAAACTTAGCGCTCTCGGAAAGGCAATTCCGGTATTCCTAGAGTACATGAGTCTCATGCATTTGTTATTACTGTTATATCTCTGGAAATGCAGGTACATTCATTCTTCCGATCATCAGGTACCACACACTGTCGAGTTTCTGCCGACTTGGTAACATCCTCCTTGAACCTTTGCTTCATCATCACTGATTTTTTTATCAGTTTATGTTCCAGTCATGAGCACAGAGGATGGTGCTGTATTTTGGTTGGGGTGGGTATTTACCAAAACTCATGTCTTCATTTTGATTAAAAAAAAAAAAATACTTGTTTTTGGGGTGATTTCTGATATTCTCCAAAGTTTTCTAGAATTTCAAAAATGTGTCAAATACCCTGACTTTGATTAGCTAAAAACCTCCGTTAAGTCAGTATTGAGGATGTCAATTTTTGTTTAAAGTTAGCGTTGAGTCAAGTCAAGCGTGACTACAGCAGGTTTGAAAACTCAGAAAAACTCATATTCGGCACAATTGTACACTATCAATATCAGAGTCATCCTAAGTTTAGAAATTCTGGAGATCCTATGAGAATAATTGTGGAGACCTAACCCAGTGAGCTTTCAAGCCTTTAATCAATTCAGAGGGTTATACAACAATTCTGAGTCACAAGATGACTCACTATTCTTCTTGCCCGCAATATTCATTGAGAGAGCTCATTACCCTTTTATTTGATCATGGAACTCGGAACGACATCAAAATTGGATTATTAAAACAGAACCTTCTCTGTATCTAGTCAAGACAGTATACATGGTAGTGCAAACCCTAAAAAATGATTTAGGCCATTTTTCTGAACCGTTTAGCCTTTTTACTCACCTGAATTATACTTCACTAGAAACCCCTTGAGCCCTTCTATAAAAGCCTTTTCTTTGTAAACCCATCAACCTAAAACCCAGTCCAGCTATGAAGCATGACTGGCTACCCTTATTTTGAGATGGACAAAAAAATAACTGATGTGGGTATACCGTGAAAAGAAAAGTAAAGAAGAAAAATTAAAAGAAAAAAAAAGTGGTTCAAGCTGAAAATAAAATATGGAAAGAAAGTATGAAAAAGAGCTGAAAAGAAATTGAGCAGTCTCAGAAATATCGAGAAAAAGAGAAACATACGAAGAAAAAAAAAGGGAAAAAGAACCAGATAATGGTGCTACATTGTAGAAAAAATACCAGAAAATAGAGATATCCTCTCAAGATCTTTGAAATCCTGTATCCCTTTATTTTTCTACACCGGACCTAAGCCTCATTATAACCCAGGAAAGTCCTATTTGATTCTAGGATAGCACGATCATAAAATGTGGAGATTGGAGAAGGAGAAGTTATAGAGTTTGATCTGACGTTCTCGAGTGAAGTGGTATTCCAATCATGAGATCTTTTTCTGTTAAAGATGTCCTTCCTTTAAAATAATACATATGTGAGATCTTTGCTTTCATATATCAACACACCTCCTCACATATAAATTGAGAGAAAAGAAGAAAACCCTTCTTGTGTGATTCTATTCTGAGTGCTAAACATGTGAGATTTGAGGTCGAGGCATAAAAACTTAGAGGTGATCTGGAAATCTTTACTGTCGGATGATGAGAATGTTGAGCACACACATACGCAGAGTCTGACTATTCTGGGTCATGATTATCAGTCTGTAGTATTGCCAAAACTTTCCAACTCTTCGCTAGCATGTAACTATTTTTACATCTATTCAATGATTTGACGAACGGTGTTTTCCCTGAGCTAATATGAAAAAGTGTGCAGCATGTGCAAAGCCCTTTTAAGCTCATTTATTTCGCACTAATTGCCAAGGATTGGTAATATGCTGGTTGGGGGTTGTGATATTCACTCAAAAGTGCTTATTTTAAGCAATTATCGTTTTAACGTTATCGCATTCTCCTACGTAAAATGCTCTATTTATCTACTTTTCTACGTAAGAGTCTCTTCTGTTTCGTAGAATACATTTTTCTGGACGAAATGGTATATTTGCATGCATTAAACATATTTTCGGAAGTCTAGATATAAATTCGCTCTGATTAAGGCTCATTACGCGATTTCCGTTATTGCAGGAAATCCGATCGGACGATTCTTGAGACTTGCGATCTCACAATCGACCACCTAGCCCAGTATGAGGACTTAAAGAGCCAACAAGCTACGCTAGCAAGTCTCAGGCAAAGTTGCGGACTGAGTTAATAAATCGCTATGCCAGACAAGAACAATCCAAAAATAGCTAGTGGCCATGCCAACGAAAGGCACGCAAAGAAAGTAGTGGACTATCACATGATCATCAAGTGGAGAGACGCACAAGAACATGATGAAATTAGTTGAATGGTTCCAATCATCTATTCTGTGAAGTGGTGTCGGACATGAAGGCCAAGATAGCGAAAAGTGAAATCATGATTGACCAAGGAAAATGGACCAAGAAAGGGCCCCACAATAAGATCACATAGGCTGAACTTTCACAAGTAGCCAAGTTGTTGGCCCGACAGTGGTCCAACTACAAAAGCTAGGACAGTATGCACGGGGATGTTAGCAGGCATAAAACGGTTCTCAAATAAAACATTATGGTCTTCAAGAAGAGAACGATAATGCATGTGGGACCACTTTACTAGAACATTGGGGGATCGGCCTCAAATCTATATCGATCGAGTCTAGATCGGGACGTGCAGGACACAAACCCCACATTTGGTGCACAAAACTAAAATGAAGAGCCCAATCCAATAAAGTATTACGCTCTGGCTATGATAGAACAGAGAAAGGCTAGAATCCATCCGAAACTATCTCAAGGGATTGGCAAACAAAGGAAATTCATGTGTGAAGCAAGTGAGCCCCACGCTAGATGGTTGACCTAAAGACATGTTGAAAGAGTAAGGGCAAAACAGTCTCAAAATGGAGAAAGATCATTAAGTGAAAAGAGGGGTCCGAACCCTAAGCTAAGGAAGATATATATTCTCTTTAGTAGAGAATAGAAGGGCCCCATCCTTTCCCCCCCCCCCCCCCATCTCTCTTCCCTCCCCACGTTTCACAACTCTTCCCTCTTTCTTCACCTTTCTTCCCACTCCAAGAAGAGGAGCCATCAGCCACCACCGTCCTCCATTGGAGGCCTGCAACCACAACTTCTTGGGCCGCCACCATCACCAACGTTCCTCCCCATAACCGCCTGGTTCCACTTCAAGGGCTGCTGCACACCACCAGCAACCGCCCTCTCCTTCATCTCCAATGGTTGCTGGAGTTGCAACCTGCAACTCCAGCCCGTCAAGCTGCCTCCCACACCGTTGTCGTCTCTCCCTCTCAAAAGAAAAGAGAAAAAAATTAGAAGAAAAAAGAGAGGAGGAAAGAAACAAAAAAAAAATAGAGAAGAGAAGAAGAATCAGGGAGAGAAGGGAGGAACGTACCTCCATCACCGCCTCAGCCATCTCCATCACCACTGCCACCATCCATCAACGCCTCTCCTCCACTTTTGCCGCCCAGCCTGCAACTGGCTTCACCACTACTACCGTCTGCCATAGCACCTCCATCAGATCTCCCCCACGTTTTTGGTTGGTCCCTCTTCCACATCTTCCCAACTCCCAAGCCGTCAACCCAGAAAAAAAAAAAAAAACAAAAACAAAAGAAAAAAGAAGAAGAGAGAAGACGGGAGGAGGAGAAGATCTGGGCATCCTCACCTGCCGTTCACCACCTCCAGCTACCACAGCCGGTCTGCAACTCCTCCCATCTCGATCCCCTCCACACTGCTGCACCTTCCACGTTGCTGTTTCATCTCCACAGCAACCACCGGTTGAAGCCACCTCCCCCGGGTCTCTCTTCGTCCACGCACAGCAACGTGGAGAGAACTCTCCAACCGCAGCCACCTAGCTCCACCTCTCCACCGTAGGGTCCTCCTCGGCCAGCCCGTGTGTACCACCAAAGATCCACCGCCACCATCACTTCCTTGCTACCGTGCCACTCTTCACCGATCTTGCAAGTGCACATCAAGCACAATAGCATCCTCAGCCACTTCACGGTAATACCTAGCCCTTGTACACCATGTGCAACCATCGGGTACCTTGTTGCACTTCATATCAGTCCGTGTGTGTCTTCCACAAAACCACATTCTTCTCTCTCTCTACTACTCTCATTCTCTCTCTTTAACCCATTTTCTCTTTCTAAATCTATCACTTTCTCTCTCTACTTGTTTATCTCTCTAGGATTCTATTGCTTTATCTCTCCACATTCCTCTGTCTTTTATTATGTTTAGTTAGCCTTATTTCAATAGTTTTTTATTCAAAGAATTGTAATTTGTCAATTTTTAATGCAGTATTTTTGAGTAGTTGTTTCATTATTTTCTTGCTTATTTGTTATTTAATTCTGGAAAATTAAAATAATCTCTCAAAAATCACAAAAGCTTGTTTAATATCGATTTCCACCATTCTCACCTTTCCATTATTTTTAGCAGATTTTCGCTCATTTGTTCTTTATTTTGCCCTAACCCCGAGTGCGGACGATATTCGACACGAGCCACTATGCAAGTCTGCATTTTTGCAGATTAAGTGAACCAATTCGGAGAAATTACAAATATTATTGAGATCTAGGGTTTCCGTAACCAACGACGCGGAAAAATCTTACTTTCATCCGGCTCCTCAAAATCTGAAAATGGTATCGGTGTAGCACCGTGAGCCGATGCCCAGTAATACAACAGTGTGCATAGTATGATATCATACTATACAAGTTTTTAACCAATGTATGCATCTCAATCATATAATAAGGATGACATGAATATGAGGGTGAATGCAAGTGAGTACGGGATGCCAATGCAACTAGTACCCATAACCACATAGGGTCTCTCTATCTCCTTCCCGCAATGGGAGAGGTCTCATTGACCCATCTGCAAGATATAATAACGTCTGGGGCCTTTTACCCTAGGGTACCGAACCCTGATTAATTGATAAAACTAATATAAACGTATATAATAGACTTCAACCCCGTTCCCTTATACACCCCTTATATAAAATGATGTGATGATCATGGTATGACAACAAGATGGTACTAGGGTTACATGGCATAAGCACACATGTATTTAACATTTAAATAAGAATATAAATGAACACATGATCATCAAAACTAATAACATGTGAACAAATTAAGATTAAAGATGAATAACATGTAACAATCACCGAAGGTTATGATCAACACGGATGAACAATATAAGTAGAAATCGCAAGACAATCCAACACACCATGGCCGAACCCTATTGAAAATAGGTATTTTCCGCGTCGTTGGTTACGGAAATCCTAACTTCAACACATTTTTAATTAATCCGAAACTTTTAACCTGTAAAATGAGTATTTTTGCACAGTGGCTCGTGTCGGATGTCGATCCGCACTCGAGGTTAGTTAGTGCAATTAAAGAGCATAAAATGACGGGGAAATTGCAGATAATGTAACACAATCATACTTTAATCATATTTATTTAACTGAACTTGTCTCTTACAATGAAAATCAAATAAAAATAACTAATCTAAAAAGCTTTAAGAGAAAATAGGCCTAAAGAGAGAAAGAGAGAACTAGAGAGAGAAACTAGTGTAAAGAGAGAGAAAGATGAAAGTAGAGAGAAATCTAATCCTAGAGAGAGGTCTAGAGAGAGAAAGGAAAGTAAAAGTAGAGAGAGAAAATGGAGGTTTGTACTTTTGGACTTACCAAGATTTGGCCAATGTTTTAATCGGCCATGAGAGCATGATGAAAGTGATAGGCCATGTGATGGTGTATTGCCCATGAGTGGTTGCGTGGTGCATGATCGGGAGTTGATTGCAGCGATGACGAGCAGCCGTCCAAGATGAAGATGTTGAGGGAGAAGAGATGGAGGAGCCACCAGCCGTGGTGGATCTAATGGCCTGTTCGTGGAGAGGACAGCAGCAAGAAATGGTGCGTCCTTGCTGGTCGAACCAGCAAGGGAACAAGCTTACGGCTAAGAGGAGGGGAAAGGTGCTGGTGCGCACATGGGGAGGTTGTGCACTTGCAAGCAAGTTGCAAACGGATGGTGATTTGGGTAGCAGATCGCACCGGCTTCGATGGAGGTCGCCGGAGTTGCAAGTTGCAACTCCAGCAACTTATGAAGAGGATAAGTGATGGAGGGTATGGTGGAGCCAGCATCACCTGCGTGGAGAAGATGGGAAGAAAAGAAAAGAAGGAAGAAGAGAAGGGCGGTATTTGTAGGCGGCCGGAGTTGCAGGTGTGCAACTCCGGCGAGCAGATGAAGAAGAAGAAGAGGAGGAAAAGGAGCTTACCATTGCTGGTGTGCTGAACCAGGCTCGCTGGAGTTCATGGAGGCTGGTGACACTGGTGGTGGCACTCCAAATCGTGGATCAGCAAAGACGTGAGAAGGGACAGGTGATAGCGTTGAAGGGGGGGGCGGACTGGAGTTGCAACCTGCAACTCCGGTCGTTGAAGAAGGTGGAGGAGTTGCAGACGGTGTGAACAGGGCTCCACGGTGCTGCAAGAGATGAGGTTAACGCATCGTAGGTCCGTCGACGTTGCAGGGTGGTTCGCCGGTAGATGGAGGGCGGTGTTGGGCGGATGGTTACAGGCTGTACTACTGGTAGATCGGCAAACTCTGGCAGGAGGAGGAGGAGGAGAAGAAGAAAAACCAGGAGAAGAAGAAGACGAAGGCAGGAGTAAAACCAGTTCGCCGGAGTAGTGGCTGGGATGATGACCGGAGTTGCAGGTTTTGCAACTCCGGCGGAAGGCGTGAGAGGAGAACGTTCAGCAGAAGAAGAAGAAGAAGAAGAAGAAGAAGAAGAAGAAATAGAAGAAGAAGAAGAAATAGAAGAAGAAGAAGAAATGGAAGAGAGGAAGAGGGCGCCCAACTCGCCGGAAGAACCCGCCGGAAAAGAGAGGAGAAGTCGAAGGAAGGAAGAGAAAGAGATTGGAGGGGGATTAGGGTTCTGAAAATTAGGGTTCGTCCCCCTCCTTCCCCCTTTTTAAAGCTTCCCTATTTCCTTTAATGGAAATAGGGGGTTTTTGAAAATAAAAAAAATAAGAAAAATATATATATATATATATATATATATATATATATTTTTTTTTTTTAAGTAAAACACTACTTTTTTATGGGGAATCTCCCCAATTAGTGGACCCCCCATTTAATTAAAATTATTTTGAAATTCGCGGGGTCCACTAACTGGTCGGACAGCGGGTCGATGAAGATGGGCTCGGCTACTGGCCCGCATGGATTGATGATGTCTATCGTCTCACAAGATGATGTGACAGACAGTCTGATGGCGATCGGATGGATGGTGACTTGCTTGGGACCCAGATTAGTAGATCGATGGATTTAGAGAGATCCAACGGTCCGATTGAAGATCCAACTGTCCGATGGAAGATCCAACGGTCAGAAAGCTAAGGGAGATGAGATAGAGCTGATGGGCAGGAGTTCTGGGGTTAGGTCAGTAGATTCGAGGACCGAGAGATGAAGAGAGAGAGAGAATAAGAAGAGATGAGAGAAAAAGTATCAAAAAAATAGAAAAAAGCACTGGCGGAGGGTCCGGAACCCTGGTCTTCACTGTGACCATCCTCACGCTTCTCCAGTAGAGTCGACTATCATTCTTTGCTGACTCATGTGGCTTTAAACGCTTTGGTCCGTCTCTTGGTCATTGGCTCTCCTACTCTCTTCGTTCTTTGGGCCGGCTTTTTGGTCCTCTTATTCAGCCCATATCTTCTAGTCATAGCATGTGGGCTTGTTAAGCTTTGATAATGGGCTTTCATGATCGATTTGGGCCCACAAGTCTCGAGAATCGTCCCATCGGGGTTTCCTGCGACAGAAGAAGCGCGTAATGAGACTTTATCAGAACGGCTTAATATTTAGACTTCCGAAAATGTGTTTAATGCATGCAAATATACCATTTCGTCCAGAAAAGTGTGTTCTACGCAACACAAGAGACTCTTACGTAGAAAAGTAGATAAATAGAGTATTTTAACGTAGGAGAATGCAATAACGCTAACAGGATAATTGCTTAAAATAAGCACTTTTGAGCGAATATCACAACCCCCAACCAGCATATTGCCAATCCTTGGCAATTAGTGCGAAATAAATGAGCTTAAAA
Source organism: Euptelea pleiosperma (assembly GCA_035048495.1). Classification (NCBI taxonomy): domain Eukaryota; kingdom Viridiplantae; phylum Streptophyta; class Magnoliopsida; order Ranunculales; family Eupteleaceae; genus Euptelea; species Euptelea pleiosperma. The sequence continues at coordinate 1,123,029 of CM068548.1, forward strand.
GGGCTCTGCACATGCTGCACACTTTCACATTAGCTCCGGGAAAACACCGTTTGTCAAATCATTGAATGGATGCAAAAATAGTTACATGCTAGCGAAGAGTTTGAAAGTTTTTGCAAGACTACAGACTGATAATCATGACCCAGAATAGTCAGACTCTGCGTGTGTGTGTGCTCAACATTCTCATCATCCGACCGTAAAGATTTTCAGATCACCTCTAAGTTTTTATGCCTCGACCTCAAATCTCACATGTTTAGCACTCAGAATAGAATCACACAAGAAGGGTTTTCTTCTTTTCTCTCAATTTATATGTGAGGAGATGTATTTAATATAAAGAGGCAAAAGATCTCACATATGTTTTATTTGAAGGAAGGACATCTTTAATAGAAGAAGATCTCATGATTGGAATACCACTTCACTCGGGAACGTCAGATCAAACTCTATAGCTTCCCTTTCTCCAATCTCCACATTTTATAATCGTGCTATCCTAGAATCAAGTAGGACTTTCCTGGGTTGTAATGAGGCTTAGGTCAGGTGTAGAAAAATAAAGGTATACAGGATTTCAAAGATCTTGAGAGGATATTGCCATTTTCTTGAATTTTTCCTGCGACGTAACACCATTATCTGGTTCTTTTTCCTTTTTTCGTATTTTTCTCTTTTTCTTGATATTTCTGAGACTGCTCAATTTCTTTTCAGCTCTTCTTCATACTTTCTTTCTATATTTTGTTTTTGGCTTGAACCACTTTCTTTTCCTTTTGATTCTTCTTCTTTACTTTTCTTTTTTTTCACGGTACACCCACATCAGTTATTCTTTTGTCCATCTCAAAATAAGGGTAGCCAGTCATGCTTCGTAGCTATACTGGATTTTAGGTTGATGGGTTTGCAAAGAAAAGGCTTTTATAGAAAGGTTCAAAAGGTTTCTAGTGAAGTATAATTCAGGTGAGTAAGAAGGCTGAATGGTTCAGAAAAATGGCCTAAATCATTTTCTAAGGTTTGCACTATCATGTATACTGTCTTGACTGGATACAGAGAAGGTTCTGTCGTAGTAATCCAATGTTGATGTCGTTCCGAGTTCCATGATCGAAGCAAAAGATAATGAGATCTCTCAACGAATATTGCGGGCATGAAGAATAGTGAGTCATCTTGTGACTCAGAATTGTTGTATAATCCTCTGAATTGATTAAAGGCTCGAAAGCTCACTGGGTTAGGTCTCCACAATTATTCTCACAGGATCTCTAGAGTTTCAAAACTTAGGATGACTCTGATAGTGTACAATTGTGCCAAATCTGAGTTTTTCTGAGTTTTCAAACCTGCTGTAGTTACGCTTGAATTGACTCAACGCTAACTTTTAAAAAATTGACATCCTCAATACTGACTTAACGGAGGTTTTCAGCTAATCAAAGTCAGGGTATTTGACACATTTTTGAAATTCTAGAAAACTTTTGGAGAACATCGGAAATCACCCCAAAAACAACCTTCTTTTTTTTTTTTTTTTTTTTTTTTCTTTTAATCAAAAGGAATACATGAGTTTTGGTAAATACCCACCCCCAACCAAAATATAGCACCGTCCTCGGTGCTCATGACCGGGACATAAAATGATAACAAATCAGTGATGATGATGCAAAGATTCAGGAAGGATGTTACCAAGTCGGCAGAAACTCGACAGTGTGTGATACCTGATGATTGGAAGAATGAATGTACCTGCATTGCCAAAGATATAACAATAATCACAAATGCATGAGACTCATGTACTCTAGGAATACCGGAATTGCCTTTCTGAAAGTGCTAAGTTTTACGTCTTCAGCCAGACATGATGGGGGTATATCAAGTACCCCCAACCAGGATAAAACTCATGGAGACTGAGTGAATCTGCAGTCTTCCTGACACCTAAGGTGGAACGGAGACAACTATCCTATCCCTTGTCTAGGTATACCTATGTAGAACAGGTCTTTCTCAGTGTAGACTGAGAGAAGGGCATTGAGCTCTCTGAGCAGACCGACAAAAGTACGGAGTTGATCTGGGAGGGATCGAATCTTCTCAGTAAAGATTGAGAGGAGAGTAGGAGTGGTTTCTCTTACCGTGGTTAGCAGAGCCGCAAACTCATTGAGTTTTGCGGGAATGTATCTGAATGGAGCAGACTCCTGCAGATCAGTAATACCAAAATTATCTGATTCTGAGATGAAGTCAGACTCAAAGTGTTCTTGACACTTGGATAATATATCCTCGAGAGAGTCCTGAATTAGACTCTCTACGGCACACGGGTCATCGATAATATCGACGTAGGGTGACGGGTGAAAACTGTTGACCTCTTTCTCGATGTTTCCTAATGTGGTAGGGATGTTCCAATCCCTACACTCAATATGTCCCTCCTCGGTGGGGATCGGTAGGTCCAGGACAGCAGGATGCCCATTTTCTAAACATGGCTCATCAGTAGGAATGTCTGCATTCAGAGCAGAGAGAGAATTATCAGAGATAGAGATGGGACTAAGTTCGTCTGTGCTCAGTCCAGAAGTTGGTGCTGTTAAGGGCACCAAAGATTGAGACTCGGGTTCATCACAATTGTTGCACAATCCAAGGGAGGTGGGGAGGAACGGTAGATCTATGACAGCAGGGATCCTACGATCGAGACAAAACTCAGTGTCATGATGATCATCTTCAGGGTCCAGGTTAGAAGCAGCAGTGGGAGAGTGAGAAATAGGTTGCTCTGAGGTAGGTTCAGGATGTGGTGCTTTTAAAGGCACCGAAGAAGGAAACACTGGCTCCTCAATAGTCTGGCTCGATCTAGGGGTGAGTACGACTTCTATTTCTTCCTCACAATGGTGGTACTGGGTCCAATTGTGCGGCTCCTCATTATAGACAGTGGCCATATCATTCTCCGCAGGATAGGCTATTGGTGGACTAGTGAAGTTGACTTCCTCTCTCTCTTTTTCTAATTGAACTAGACGTTGCTCGAAGCTCTCCATAGATTGGTGCTCTAGCTGGGCAATGTACTTAGAGAGAAGGTCCTCTAGACCGGGTGTAGTAGCCAACGGAGGTGGTTCAGCCAAGGGGAGCTGAGGTGCTAACTCTTGATTGTAGTCCGACTGGGTATGAAAGTTGTAAGGTAAAGTGGAGTCTGGGACTAGTTGCTGATTCTGAAAATCCTGAGGGGCCCACTGTTGATCAGAATAGTCATTCTGTGGATATGACGGGTACTGGGATTGCGAGTATTGCCAGTCATACTCTCCATTGGGTTGATGGAACCCGGAAGGATAATTATCCTGCGGCAGTTGCTGCGGGAGGGCAGACTGTTCCCAACCAAAGTTATGGTGACTCCTATTATCCTGATAATAAGTGTTGTCATAGGATGGCTGCATTGGAGATGGAAAGGTACAGACATCTTGCTGGATAGGAGGATAATATCCTACAGACTGGGAATGGTACACAGGTTGCTGGACTGCGGCACGAAGGGCAGAGACTGAATTTTTAAGCTCTTGGAGTACAGAATTGTACTCCGGATCTTGGTGATTATCATACCCTGTAGAAGTGTGCGAGACTGGAGTATCATGATGATACGCAGAATTGTCATACCATGGTTGAGAGTGATCACTTCGATTCTCACAGAAACTGTAGTAGGTCTCATACAGAGGCCGTTCATCTGCCATTAGAGGCGATAGAGGGGTGCGGTGGACTAACTCTCAGATCGAGTCAGTAAAGGTTAAGACAGGTCCAATCGGGCTTCTACTTGAGAAAGCAAGCCCAAGATTTGGCAAAAAGTTGCCAAAAAGAGACACTGGAGTAGTGATTCTAAATGATGCACACCAAGCACAGATAATCCTATTCTAAACAATCAGGATATATTTTAGGCATTATCTTGTTAGTTTTGGGGCTAGAGTAGATTATGACAGTGGGCGGACCACTGGTTTATCTCGTTAACCGCCGGACTAACTTTGTCGCTCTTAGGTTCTCACCAGGCTACACTCTTCAAAGCGAATCCTTTAGTACTAACTCTAGTTAACAACAAGGCAATCCGAAGCCTAGACAGACGTGCGGCACAATGGCTGTCTTAAGTACGTCCCAGACTAACCGGATTGGTCAAGTGTATAAGAAGAGTGTTCCCTCGGGTTAAGCTAGGGTTGGTGCGTGTTCCTAGTCCACACGCAACTAACCGCCGAATAGTCCAAGATGCCACGTCGAGCTCAGTGTACTTGAGTAGCAGGGACTTATGGGTGTGTTAGACAACAGGGACCCGCGCTCGTGGTCTTATTTCGATTGGATGTTAAGCGGGTTCGCTTTGTGTGGATTTTTCCTCGAACACCGGGCTAATTGGCTCTACGTCTTGATTCTTTTTATTATTGATGGATCCTGGGGATCAATTTCAGCTGGAGTGATGAGGTGGGTGATGAAATCCCACCAGTTGTAAAAGAGCTGGGTCTGCTCGATTAATGTTCAATTATTAACGGCCATACCATGCAAGTCGAATAAGTTGTTGCTAGAAAACAAATAGACAAGCGGCAATGATGCACCCAATATGCTCTGTATCGCACTCAAGGCGAGGATAGAGACTTACCTCCCGTGGGCCACGCCACGGGGTCGCCTCCGTGGGTTAGAGAGGGGTATCCTAATGGGCTTGGGCCCGACTCCACCTCTTTGAGCTTTCGTTCCCTACCCACACTGGATCGTGTTCCTGTAGAAACAGTTAGATTGCACGGTCGAGGTATTTGGGATTCTATTTGGAAGATCCTTGCCTTTTTAGGGTTCACTGAACAAGCACTAGATTTAGGCAAGTGTTTGAATTAGTTTCCAAATTCGAGATGGGTTAAAATTTAGGAATTCCCAGATCGAAAAATACCTAGATTGGAAAGTTTCCCGAACGGTGAAGATCTTCCAAGAAAGATTTGATTGCGAGATCCCTTATAATTTTGGGAAATTTCCCAAAATTGAAATTCTGCTAGATTTGGGGTGTTTCCTTTTGCAGACTTTTCCAAATTCGGAAGATTTCTAAAGATAGAAATTCTTCTAAAGAGGAAACTTCTAAGAGGGGAAACCCTAATTAAGCAGAGTTTCACGATTTTGGAATCTTTCCAAAAATCGCAAATCCTTGATTGGTGATTTCTAAAAATCTGCAGAATATAAAACCCTAATTTTTTGAATTTTGATTTTTTAATTTTTTTGGTAATTTCCACTTAATCTAGGGTTTCTAAAAAACCCTAGAACAAGATCTAGCAGTTATATGGAAAGCAGTAAAATTCCTAAATTATTACAAATTGCACTCGGCCTTCCGAGGCATTAAAAATAGTAATTTAAAAGACTGCTAAAAATCACTAAAAATCAAAAATAGAAAGTTTCCCGAAAAGGTCGGGCTGTCCAAATTGAGCAGCTTTCCGCTTCAGCAACTTTCCAATTCCGTCTTTACGTCCTTTTTCGCACTCCCGAACACCCGAGAGGCAGCGGCGCCATTTGAAAATAGGTATTTTCCGCGTCGTTGGTTACGAAAATCCTAACTTCAACACATTTTTAATTAATCCGAAACTTTTAACCTGTAAAATAAGTATTTTTGCACAGTGGCTCGTGTCGGATGTCGATCCGCACTCGAGGTTAGTTAGTGCAATTAAAGAGCATAAAATGACGGGGAAATTGCAGATAATGTAACACAATCATACTTTAATCATATTTATTTAACTGAACTTGTCTCTTACAATGAAAATCAAATAAAAATAACTAATCTAAAAAGCTTTAAGAGAAAATAGGCCTAAAGAGAGAAAGAGAGAACTAGAGAGAGAAACTAGTGTAAAGAGAGAGAAAGATGAAAGTAGAGAGAAATCTAATCCTAGAGAGAGGTCTAGAGAGAGAAAGGAAAGTAAAAGTAGAGAGAGAAAATGGAGGTTTGTACTTTTGGACTTACCAAGATTTGGCCAATGTTTTAATCGGCCATGAGAGCATGATGAAAGTGATAGGCCATGTGATGGTGTATTGCCCATGAGTGGTTGCGTGGTGCATGATCGGGAGTTGATTGCAGCGATGACGAGCAGCCGTCCAAGATGATGATGTTGAGGGAGAAGAGATGGAGGAGCCACCAGCCGTGGTGGATCTAATGGCCTGTTCGTGGAGAGGACAGCAGCAAGAAATGGTGCGTCCTTGCTGGTCGAACCAGCAAGGGAACAAGCTTACGGCTAAGAGGAGGGAAAAGGTGCTGGTGCGCACATGGGGAGGTTGTGCACTTGCAAGCAAGTTGCAAACGGATGGTGATTTGGGTAGCAGATCGCACCGGCTTCGATGGAGGTCGTCGGAGTTGCAAGTTGCAACTCCAGCAACTTATGAAGAGGATAAGTGATGGAGGGTATGGTGGAGCCAGCATCACCTGCGTGGAGAAGATGGGAAGAAAAGAAAAGAAGGAAGAAGAGAAGGGCGGTATTTGTAGGCGGCCGGAGTTGCAGGTGTGCAACTCCGGCGAGCAGATGAAGAAGAAGAAGAGGAGGAAAAGGAGCTTACCATTGCTGGTGTGCTGAACCAGGCTCGCTGGAGTTCATGGAGGCTGGTGACACTGGTGGTGGCACTCCAAATCGTGGATCAGCAAAGACGTGAGAAGGGACAGGTGATAGCGTTGAAGGGGGGGGCGGACTGGAGTTGCAACCTGCAACTCCGGTCGTTGAAGAAGGTGGAGGAGTTGCAGACGGTGTGAACAGGGCTCCACGGTGCTGCAAGAGATGAGGTTAACGCATCGTAGGTCCGTCGACGTTGCAGGGTGGTTCGCCGGTAGATGGAGGGCGGTGTTGGGCGGATGGTTACAGGCTGTACTACTGGTAGATCGGCAAACTCTGGCAGGAGGAGGAGGAGGAGAAGAAGAAAAACTAGGAGAAGAAGAAGACGAAGGCAGGAGTAAAACCAGTTCGCCGGAGTAGTGGCTGGGATGATGACCGGAGTTGCAGGTTTTGCAACTCCGGCGGAAGGCGTGAGAGGAGAACGTTCAGCAGAAGAAGAAGAAGAAGAAGAAGAAGAAGAAGAAGAAATGGAAGAGAGGAAGAGGGCGCCCAACTCGCCGGAAGAACCCTCCGGAAAAGAGAGGAGAAGTCGAAGGAAGGAAGAGAAAGAGATTGGAGGGGGATTAGGGTTCTGAAAATTAGGGTTCGTCCCCCTCCTTCCCCCTTTTTAAAGCTTCCCTATTTCCTTTAATGGAAATAGGGGGTTTTTGAAAATAAAAAAAATAAGAAAAATATATATATATATATTTTTTTTAAGTAAAACACTACTTTTTTATGGGGATTCTCCCCAATTAGTGGACCCCCCATTTAATTAAAATTATTTTGAAATTCACGGGGTCCACTAACTGGTCGGACAGCGGGTCGATGAAGATGGGCTCGGCTACTGGCCCGCATGGATTGATGATGTCTATCGTCTCACAAGATGATGTGACAGACAGTCTGATGGCGATCGGATGGATGGTGACTTGCTTGGGACCCAGATTAGTAGATCGATGGATTTAGAGAGATCCAACGGTTCGATTGAAGATCCAACGGTCCGATGGAAGATCCAACGGTCAGAAAGCTAAGGGAGATGAGATAGAGCTGATGGGCAGGAGTTCTGGGGTTAGGTCAGTAGATTCGAGGACCGAGAGATGAAGAGAGAGAGAGAATAAGAAGAGATGAGAGAAAAAGTATCAAAAAAATAGAAAAAAGCACTGGCGGAGGGTCCGGAACCCTGGTCTTCACTGTGACCATCCTCACGCTTCTCCAGTAGAGTCGACTATCATTCTTTGCTGACTCATGTGGCTTTAAACGCTTTGGTCCGTCTCTTGGTCATTGGCTCTCCTACTCTCTTCGTTCTTTGGGCCGACTTTTTGGTCCTCTTATTCAGCCCATATTTGGCCCATATCTTCTAGTCATAGCATGTGGGCTTGTTAAGCTTTGATAATGGGCTTTCATGATCGATTTGGGCCCACAAGTCTCGAGAATCGTCCCATCGGGGTTTCCTGCGACAGAAGAAGCGCGTAATGAGACTTTATCAGAACGGCTTAATATTTAGACTTCCGAAAATGTGTTTAATGCATGCAAATATACCATTTCGTCCAGAAAAGTGTGTTCTACGCAACACAAGAGACTCTTACGTAGAAAAGTAGATAAATAGAGTATTTTAACGTAGGAGAATGCAATAACGCTAACAGGATAATTGCTTAAAATAAGCACTTTTGAGCGAATATCACCTATGCATCCATGACACAAGGTCAAACCCTAAAGAGGGATCCAAGACACTTGGCCAAACCCTATGAGAGATCCAAGAGACATGGATGGGATCCACATGCATACAAGTACAGGTTAAACCATCTAGGGTTTACTCAAACAACAAGGGCTAAACCCCTTAATAATTAATAAGTCATAACCGAACTACTAATAATTAATAGGTTTTTCACAAAAAAATATACTGCTTTGTAAAAATCATAACTAAATAAATATTAAATAGAAAAATATAAACTCAATGGATTTAAAAACTAGATTCACAGAGGTTTTTAGAAAAAATAAATAAAAAAATATTTAGATTCAAAATATAGGTCGAAATCCTTAATTAAATGGACCGAACATAATCTGGAATTCTGAGTTTTACAGAAAAGTCCCGCACATTTGAAAAATCATAACTTAATCAATACAAATTTGAAAAATACAAACTCAAAGGTTATAGAAACTAGATTTATAGATGTACCTAGAAAAAATAAATAGAAAAATATTAAAAATCAAAATATCGGTCGAAACCCTTAATGAAGTGGCTGGACAGAATCTGAAATTTTGGGTTTTACAGAAAAGTCCAACACATTTGGAAAATCATAACTTAATCAATACAAATCAGAAAAATACAAACTCAAAGGTTATAAAAACTAAATTGATAGAGATATCTATGAAAAATAATTAAAAATATATTTAGGTTAAAAATATAGATTGAAATCTCAAGTGAAGTGGACTATATAAAATCTGAATTCTGGATTTTACAGAAAAGTCCAACATATTTGAAAAATCATAACTTAATCAATACAAATCAGAAAAATACAAACTCAAAGGTTCTAGAAACTAGATTGATAGAGGTATCTATTAAAAATAATTAGAAAAATATTTAGGTTAAAAATATAGATCGAAATCGCAAGTGAAGTGGACCATGTAAAATCTAAAATTCTGAGTTATTTTGTAAAGTCCAACAACTTAGAAAAATTATAATTAAATAAATATAAATCAGAAAATACAAACTAAACGATTTTGGAAAATAGATTCATAGAGGTATTTAGAAAAAATAATTATAAAAATATTTAAATTATAAAAATATAATAAAAATGATAAAGAACATAGTCATCCGTTATAGGTGTAAAAGAAATCATGACCAAACCCATCATGGTGGCCCAAAATAAAGATCAACCCAATAAGAATAAAGTAAATATTGTTAAAATTAATTTATAATGAGTATCAACCATTACCTAATAAAAGAGAAATAAAATCTTGAAGAAAAACAAGTATAGGATGGATCAAACACATTTACCTTAAGATTTCTTGAACTTTAGTGAAAATCAAAAGTTTCTTCAAATTTGAAAGTCGTCGGATCGTCCTCTCCTCGGAGTATGTTCTTCTAATCGGAGTCCCCGTCAATTCTTCCTTCTTGCTCGAGTGCGATCGGTGCCCGGATGAAGGTTTAATGGAGCTTTCTCTATTCTTCAATGCAGTTGGGTTTGTGAAAGCTTCTAAAGCTTTAAGGTTTTCATAAATAGGTTTAGGGAAGGATTAGGGTTTCTATTTTAGTGGAATTCGTAATTATCAAAGGAATAACTTTTTCAACCCTCAAAAACTTATATTTTACATTACTAATGGGTTAGAAATGGGCCCAAGGCCCATATACATCAATAGGCTTCATTTAAGAATATTATTAAGCCCAAAAGACCTCTAGATTGGCCATACGGGCCCACCCAACAATCATAACACAAATAATTATAAATTAATTCAATTAAACTATATTATATAATTTAAAATTTCATACAATAAGGTATTGACACGTGGCACATACATAAATCACATAAAATAGTCTAAATACACAAAATTGACAAAAAGTTCAAAACCTCGAAAAAGTTTCAAGATGACCTCAGAATGACCCGAAAAGTGGTCCCACACTCCTATTAAATAAATAAAATATAATTAAATATTATTTTTGAAAAATATAAGAATGGTAGGAAAGTTTAAAAAATTACGAAAAATACTATTTTGTCAAAATCTCTCAAAATCTTCGACTAGAGTTTTCATATTTCAAGAAAGGTTCTAAATTTCTCGGGTAAGTTGGGAAGGTTAAAATAGGAATATTTTTGGTGTCTCGGGCCCACAAAATAATTTTTTTTTTATAAAAGTTCTGGAATGTTAGTTGGAGAAAGAAAAAGTCCCATGCAAGTTATGGTCCATTATTTTTCGCAAGAATTTAGCCCTAAAGAGCGAGTTTCAAAAATAGCAGGTAATTCAAAATTGTCAGAATGAAACCAAATTAAATACACATACTCATACATGATATTAAACCATAAAAACAATAATAGAAGTCTGAAAAAGATTAAGATTATTACGTGAATTTACCATAATACCCTAGAACGAAAGTTCAGGGTATTACATATGGCTCGCAGGCCAAATAAAATACGCAAAAGTACAATCATCTCTTAGCCTTGCCCTTGCCCTTTCACTTTCCACTACTGGAAGCCCTTCTACTACTGGAACCCTCACCGACATCAACACTTCCAAGAAGCCTATAGAGCTGCATGTTCCTCTCTTGCATCGTCTCCAACGTATCATGTTCACCCATTTGAATCGATTGTCGGAGGAGATTCAATACCTCGTCCGTATTTGCAACTTGCCTTTGATATGCTGTGGGTGGCTTATGTGGAAGGCACCCAGTATTATCTGCTGGGTTCTGGACGGCAACATGAGAAATCCTTCTAAACCACTGTAGATAGTCACTTGTACAATCCCAGGGATTCTGAACAGTTGCTCCACGTCTGCGTCTAGATATTATGTGATCAAGCCATTGATCCCAATATTGATCGAGGAAAATGTAATCCACCTTATATTGCTTGCTGGTGGGTCCTCGTTGCACACGATTAGGCTCATAGGGAGCAGGAGGAATGGACTGAACATAACCAAATTGACGTAGAACCCGATAAAGGTGGTAGGGTTCAACGGTTTCATAAAAACGCATGCAACCACAAAAGTAAGAAATCTTAACAAAGGGATACGCATCACCCATGTCTTTGTAAGGTTGCCAAACAACTTGCAATATAATTAAAATACGAATATAAGTGTCAAAACATAATACAAATATAACAAAATATATTGTAGCTTACTTCATATGATTCTAAGGCATCGAGTGCATCTCGAAGCAGTATCAAATTTCTCTTTTGATTTCCTTTTGGTACAGTTGGACACCATCGTTTCACTCATAGTGCACCAACTTTGTAATCCAAGTCTAGGTTGGGTCTCATTGTTGGAAAGCTTTCATAAACCCATACCTACATAACAGCAGAAATGATCAAAATAACTAAAGAACACTAGTACACAGTTTAAGTATGTCTTAGAGATATACCTCTAGTAGTGTTAAAGAACCGGCAATCTGTTTTACTCCGCGCCTCAAGGCAAGACCTAGTTGCCTGTACATAAATGCGAGAGCACCTGCTCCCCAAGCATATTCATTGATTTTATCGAGGTCTCTCAACAATCTGAATTTTCCACCCTCTTCCTAAAATGACGTGGCTCTGAAGTCAAATCCCACGCTTCCATTTTTAACGTGTGTTGATGACATTTAAGCGGACCTCGTTCTTGTAGATGAAAATGTATTAGCATATAGTAAACATTATTAAAACATAACTATAAGATTTATGAAATATAAGTACTACGTGGGTTTACCGTTTTTTGCCATATGTCGTGTGCAACGTGTGTTGCAAAACTTTTTAATATTGAGGGGTCTGCAGGACCTCCGGGGAATAGTGCAGGGTCTTCTTCATGTTCTTCTTCCTCTTCTTCATCTTCTTCATCTTCTTCCTTACCACTATCTTGTTCATCTTGTTCTTGTTCATCTTGTTCTTACTCTCTATCTTCTTCTTCTTCTTCTTCTTGTTCTTTTTGTGGTTCCTCGACTTATTCTTCTAGGAGGTGGCCGTGCACGGCGTCTTCTTTCAGACGCTGTTGGATGAATTCTTCTAGGACCAGGGGTACTAGTTTCTTGCGTATATCTTTGCGATCTCGGCATTGTACTAGCGTCTTGTCGAATTTCAATTATATGTTTGAAAATGAAAAGCTAACAATCACAAATCGCATAATTGCAACATACCTTAGATGTTTGCGACATTATATCAAACACATGGTGTGAGACCAAGATAAAATGATCTCTTAAACATTTTATCAAATATATAGTGTGCAACATATATGAAAAATACCTATAACATTAAAATGGAATATACAGTGTACATCAAATATGATTAAAAATACTGAAATTTCAGCCGACATAAGCGAAATATATAGAACTTACTGAATTTTAGCATTTTTAACTTACCGGATTTTGTGGTCTCACTGTCACTGGAGCCCTTCTTGGAATGGCTTGTCGGCGGATATATAGTATCGGTGGAAATGTAGTGTCAGTGGTGGCAACCTTGGGAAGGATTTGGTGGACACTTGGTTGAATTTGGTGGGGTAGATGAACGATGGTTTCAATCGATGGAAGACTGAGGAAGGAGATAAGATCTCGACTAGGTAGAGCAATGAGGATGAGGAAGGAGATTTAGTGTAAGAATAAACCGAGACTGCGATGTTTCCATCGATGGAAGAAGGGCAAAGAGAACGCTGGTTTCGGTAGTCCTAGGCTTATAACTGTTTTGGGTGATTGAATGTAATGAGTGAATTGGGTGTGAAGAGTTAAAGATCAAATTTAGGTGGGTGTACTGAGTATCTGGGTTTCTGAACGAAAATGCGGGTGCCAATATCCCGTCCCTTTAATTATAATGAAACCATTTAAGTGCTATAAGCATGGTTTTAAAAACCGTCGTTTAAACGGTTTTAACAGCCATTTAACGGTACCCCAAGCTCGTTTCTGTTAAAACCGTTTAAACATGTTTTGACGCTTTTAATTTAACGGCTGTTTTTTTTTGTTTAAATGGCTGTTACAATCGTTTTAACAGCCGTTAAATCCGTAAAATTCCATTTTTTTTAATCTTTAAATTTCAAAATTTGAATTTCAGTGCCACTTTTTCCGTTGAATTCCATTTTTTCCAAAAAAAATCCATTTTTGCCCCTGGCTGTTTCAATCCGTTTTAACGGTAAGGCCCCAGTCCGTTAACCGTTAAAACAGCCTCCTTTAAACCTTGGTTATAAGTATTTTAATAAAAAACCTTAAGTCAACATTTCCCTCTATTTGGTGGAGATATATAAAATTTTCCAACTCTACTTTCTCTCTTCATTCCTCTCTCCCTTTCTCTTTCTTTCTCCTTTAATCTTCCCCTTATTCCTAACATTTTTCTCACGAACCAAAACTCCAGCAAACAAAGACCAGAAGCAAAAGAAGCAGAAGAATTGGACAGAGAGAAGAAAACCACTAGTGGTTTTTGAAGCCATCTGGTAGGTTCTGCCTAACCCCACATTAGTACCCATGATAAAAAAAAGTTGCACTTGGCTTCTCTGTAAATGGTTTTGTTGACGACATAGGTGTGGTGAAACATGGAAATTAAATCTTTAGAGCCACCGAAACAATGGCCTTAATTTAGAAGTCGTCCAAAGGAAATAAAAAGCAATTCCCAACAAAACCAACACTGATAACAGACCAACCCTCTTCTCTCTTTGATATCTAGAGGACTTTGGTTGGGCCGGCTAACCTGTCCGTATATTGTCAGGCCGTCTCAATACAAATTAAGGCCTAAGGCGAAAATTCTAATGAAGCCTATTTATTTAAATACTAATATAACTTAAAGTTAATTTAAAAAATTACTCATTTTTTACTCAAATCTCAATAATCCAAAACACGTCCTCCCCAAATCCTATTTTTATATCTTTTTTTTTCTTTTTAGTCTCAATCCTAGTTGCCAAGTTCGCGAATTATTCGCGAACAATTCATTTTATAAGGCAAACGAATTATTCGGCCGAACAATTCAAAAATTCAGATTTATTCGCGAATAATTAAGGCCATGCGATTAAAACGTGTTTTATTCGGGTAGACGATTAATTCGGCCCATTAATTCGGCTAGAAAATAGAGTTTAAAAAAAAAAAAAAAAAAAAAAGGGAAAAAAAACAAAAAAAACTGTAATTTCATTATTGAATTCACGTTCCTCATCGTCTCCACCCTAATGCATATTTGCATGTGTTTGGGCATCCAAAGTTATCTCAATGGACATAAATATTAAATATAATATTATAAGGTACATCTGAAATGTTTGTAATAAGGACACAGCTAGTTTTAAGGAATACTTAAATATAAATTTTTTAATAAGAAGCTTTTTTTAATCTTTTTACAAAAAGGAAACTTGAGGTGTTTGGTCGGTAATACTTAGTCTCGAGATCTCATTAGTCTCATGTGTTTATTATGTTAAATATTTTTAGGTTCATTGATCCCATGAATGGATTCATCCCTTGTGAACCTACAAGCCAAAAATCAGCCTGATAGGTAGTTTGTAGTTGTTGGATTTTAGAAATTTTTTCATTACAAACTTCATGAACAAACCCATGGGTGGAAAACAACATTGGTTCCAATGTCCGAATTTTTAACATCGAATTTTTGGATCATAACCGAATGAAACACGAATGAATACAGTTGCGAACTTTTACCGTTCTTCGAATTTTTGACCGAATTTTTATTGGCGAATTTTTAGACCATAACCGAATTATACTCGAACTTTTACCTTCTCGAATTTTTCCCGTATCCGAACTTAACAACTAGGGTCTCAATAAAACCCAAAAAAAAAGTATGTTTATAGAAATGGTAAATTTATTGAAAGGGTAAATGTGTAAATTTATTTTCGTAAAGGTAAGTGGGAAACTTAAAAGGTACGTTCATTTATTAAAGAGAGAAGAATGTAAAGCACTCCATGTTTCTCGCTTCTCTATAAAATTAGAAGATAATTTTACTCAAATGTAACCAACTAATCACGTTAATGCTTTAGGAGTTATTAAATAACTTGAGAGAGACAGAGAGAAAGAGAGAGATGAAGAGTAAAAACGAAAATTTTTTGCAACTCAACGCATAATTAAAGATTTTGAGAAGAAAAAAAAGGCTAAAAAATAGCAATATGAAAGGGATTTGGGGCCTTTGGCTAACATAAATGAGTTCGAAAATAGAAAGGTTAATTGGATGGACGGGGGGCTTTAATTAGCTAACGTTGTGGCCTTAGGCAGTTGTCTCAACCGCCTAAGGGTTGAGTCAGCCCTGCGTGTTGCACCCCTATCTGTCACCCTCATGCAAACGTGGGATCCATCCATCCCAGCGATCTACCTGGGCATATGAGAACTCCTTGGAGAGTAATAGTCCAGTTGGTCCCGCCTCCTGCAAATGGGCAGGTCAAGGCCGAGATAGGCTCGGCCCTAAGAAGCAAATCTGGGCCCAGCCAAGCCCACTTTAGGACTTAAGACCTCTAACCCAGGTCCAGCCCAATGATAAGAGCATATATATATATATTTATTTATTTATTTTTTGTGAGTAACCGAGAGTTAGTGAAAAAATTGGAAAGGTAAATAAATTTATTGGGATTGATGAATATAGAGCCCGTATTTGCTGTCCCCTTCCCAAAAAAAAAACCACGTACAATACTCTTTCGGACCCACAAATCCTTGCATGTTTGGCTCTTGGTGAGCCCCATGCATACACTAAAATCATTTTAATTGGTGATTTTAGTGGTTGGATTTAATTTTATTGGAGTGATTTGGGGTTTTGAGCATGTTTTTTTTTTGGGCTTTTTTGCTTTACCCCTTTACTTTATTGATGCAATTTGCATCTCACCCAATATTTTTAAAATATTTGTGTTTCACCCTTTGACCATGGTCAACATCATTGACCATAGACGGTCTCCAGATGGACATCCAAATATTTTTTAAATGACTATAATGACCTTGGGTGAGACGCAAATATTTTAAAAACATTGGGTGCAATGCAAATTGCATCAATAAAGTAATGGGGACAAGTAAAAAATCTTTTTTTTAGATTTTTTTTTTTTTTGTAGATTGTGAGCTCAAAACCTTTCCTCATTTACTTTTGGCACAACCTTAGGTGGACCCACAGACCAAAAATTAATCTATGGACCTACACACCAACAATCAGCTTGATTAGTGATTTCAAACCATTGGATCTTTGTACCCCAAATAATGCTCAAATTCTACGGATAAAATCAACCCAGGAAAATGAACAATCAGATTAATTTTTGGTATGTAGCCTACAGTTGGGCCAAAAGTAAATGAAAAAAGATTTTGAGCTCACAATCCAAAAAAAAAAAAATTTCTTTACAAAAATGGATTTTTTGCTTGTCCCCCTTACTTTATTGATGCAATTTGCGTTGCACCCAATGTTTTTAAAATATTTGCATCTCACCCAAGGTCATTATAGTCATTTAAAAAATATTGGAATGTCCATCCAAAGACCGTCTATTGCATCAATAAAGTAAGGGGGTAAAGCAAAAAAGCCCTTTTTTTTTTTGTTGCTAAAATCTAACTGCTAAAGATCACCAATCAAGCAGATTTTTTGATGTCGGGATCGGCATAAAAGTGGGACAAACATCCATAAGGTGAGTGAGACCGAAAGAGGCATTTAGGGAGGGACAGCATATATTTTATTTTCTCGTTGAATAGGTATGTGAGATTGGGCTTCCATGTGAGGGTGTGTTTCCATGTAGATGGACGGGTTTCCATAAGATTGTGTGTATTTGAAATAATGCATGCACTTAGGAACACTGTTGTTTTTCTTGAAGCCTTCAACGGTAAGCATTTGCACATTATTTATGAAAGCGTAAAAACTAAAAAAAAAAAAAAAGGATAATACAAGAGATGAGGAGACGTGTGCACAGACGCATGTCTATGGGTGATTTAGCCCCTAAACAAGACACGGCACTGCTAGACTAACAGGAGCATTAGAGGTTGGCCATGAGTGTTCAAACAAGACACGGCACTGCTGGACTAACAGGAGCATTAGAGGTTCCATGAGCGTTCAAACAAAAGGAGACTGCGTCCTTTCCTGAATCAGTAGTCATCAATTGAACATTATCTATATGAACGTCTGTGCAGGCAACGGTCTTGCTGCAGGCAAGTTTGATCGCTACTTCGTCGGTTGAAGATCCACGCACTCTTGTAAATGAAACGTCCGTCACTTTTACGCCTGATGTCTTTATTGTTGCACCAAATCAACGTCCAAATAAGTTAGCATAATATTTTGTATATTTGGAAAAGATTTGACGTGTCACGTGTCCAATCCAGACCGTCTATCTGACCACCTAGATATTGGTATATATTCTATACTGCACCATGTATTTTACTTTAGCATGTGGAGGAGTGCTATTGGGCTGAAGTTGAAATAAAAAGAGAGAAATGGAGTGGGAAGAAATTGAAAAAGAGAGACTTACTTTATTGACACAGTTGTGGTCGCCATTACAATAGTATTGGTCAATGATAATAGGGTTGTCAACTGATTTCATGGTGATGTCCTCAAACTTTATCCCTCTAGCAAAACCATATCCTCCCTGCACAATTCAATAAAATAATTATAAATAAATGTTACTACAAGTAATTCTTTTCCATTAATATAACACATCAGTTGGGATAGGTTGACTTCTGTTTTTTGACTCATAAAATGACTCATGGACGTGGGGTCCACATGCAATAATTTAAGTGTTGATTTTTTGTGATGATACATGCATATTGATACTCTACCTACCTCACAAAAAAAAAAAAATCTATATGAAAAAGTAAATTGCAAGTTGAAAACTTTTGGACTAAATTTTGGTCAAATTTTTGGTGAGGATGAACCCCATGCCATTAACTCATCTACATGATCCCCCTGACTGCGTGTCATTTTATAAGTCAAAAAAATTAGTAACTTTGGCTATATATATATAAATCATTGATGTAGTTTTTTCATTGGATAAGAAATCAATATATTGATATATAGAGAAAAATAAAGGGACAAAAAGAGATATTAATGTTTTCATTTGCTTCTCACATAAACATGTACCTGCCATGTCTTTATCCTCACTCCATTCATTGTCCCATGGAAGGTACAATTAGATACATGTATCTGTTCAACTGCAGAATAGGAGCCAAACGCTCCTAAGCTTCCAACACTGTGAAGAACAAAGAAATGATGGTTAGGACACAACCCTTGATCACTCTCAACTCTCCCTTTCTGCAACATTAACATATATAGCGACGGTGTTTCCCTGGTTGCAATTGTCGTTGCTTCGCTATAGGTCTTCCAATATTTTCATGCCAACCCTATAGCGACGGCCACGCAAAGAGCATCGCTAAAAACTATCTATAACAACGGTTTTTGTTGACGGCGCCGTTGCTAGACATCCATCACTATAGGTCATTTTTCTTGTAGCTAGATGACAAACCTTATACCATGTCCTGGCCCACATGAAATTCCTCTAATTTTAACGTCAGAGCAATCGGTTCCTATGGAAATGCAATCATCTCCTACAACATAGAATGGTGGATGTTAATACAAAACAAGCCATTGGATTAGGAACAAATGGAAAAAAATATATATTTTATAAGATTAGAGTGGAAAATTACCCGTCCCGATGGTCGATTCTACGATCTCTACGTGTTTGCAACCGCCAAGATGTATACCATCAGTGTTCGGACTGTCCTCAGGTGCCATTATCTTGATGTGAGAAATGTGGACTCCTGTGCAATGATCTAAGACCAAATGCATCTGTGGGCTGTTAATGAATTTCAAACCGTTCAAATGGAAGTTGTTGCAAGAGTTGATGAAAACTGCCTGCACTCACCCCAACAAACAAGAAAAGCTTCATCCTAAATTTTCTTTTCCTTTTTCTTAGAAGTAAAGATTGCCTTTTAAAAGGAAAATAGTACTCACTGTTGGAGCGCTCGAGCATTTCTGCATAAGCAAAGCAAAAGAGACAACTGACATAGTTAATAAATGTGAAAAAAGAAGTATAAAGTTTAAGAGCCTGTTTGGATCGCCTTTTTAGGCTTTAAAAAAAGACTTTTTAATATTTTTCTAGCTTGATGAACATGATAAACAAATTTAAGAAACCCTAATCCCACCCCTCCACGTCTATCACTCTCATCAATTATAGACCAGCGGGGCCCTCTAAACGAAGATGAAGTCATTTTTTGCATTAATGATGATCCAAAAATGAACTTTTGGACTAAAAACATATTTAAAAAAATATTTTTTCAAATTAAATAATGACAATCCAAAAGGACCCTAAAGAATTAAGAGAGGTCAAGTTATGAATTTACATTTTTGCTTCTGCATTCCCACCAGGATGAACCTTGGCCATCGATATGGCCTGATCCAGTGATAATGAGCCCATTAATTGAACTAAATGTAATCCAATGATCTGGGTGAAAACCTTTCCATGCCCAAACATTGTCCGGTGCTATTATATTGCCAAAAATCTGTACCCTCACAATACATAAATTTAGATCAACTGAAAGAGCAAATGTATTAAATTTATTACAGAAGGAGCAGCTCGTTCACATCTTCGAATACCTGGAAATTAATATTGGTAGCCTTGCAGGGGCCCTGAAAGGTTACCGGTTTCAACAAAAACATCTTTCCCGACGGGACGATTAAGGTGGAAGGGTGAGGGATGGCACATGCTTTAGCCCATGCTTTCAGAAATGCCTATAAATTGAACAAAAAGGAGGAGCGTTACTGTTAAGATCATCCCAAGGTGCAGAGGGGCATCGAGAGAGAGAGAGAGAGTTGTACTGGTGAATCATCAGTTTTGCCATCTCCTACTGCTCCATAGTCGAGAACATCAAAGAAATTAGATGAAGATGCATCCAAATGGAACCGCTGGAACCGGGCGTATCCAAAGGAAGCCCACAAGAACATAAGAGAAAAGGTGACAGTTCCCTACGCAGGAAAGAAAACCCATTAATTCACATTTTATATATTCTGAGTGATATAAGCTGAGATCAGTCTACCTTCATATTCACGAGTGTAAGAATCGTCTGCTAGCTATAGGATAAGTTAAGCAGTTACAAGTCTCACTACTTATAAGTGCAGTGTGAAGTAAATATGGCAAAAATCTCACATTATCTATTAATATAAAACAATAATAGCAACTTAACTATCTTGAATTATTCAACTTAACTTTTTCGAAAATGGATTACTCTCTCTCTCTCAAGTTTCATAACCGTTTGAAATTTGAAATTATCTTGACCGCGCCATAAGGTTCGCACTTTGCTTACAAATTTGTTTACATCTCTCATGTTTCAAAACCGTTTGAAATAATCTAATGACCGCGTCATAAGGTTTGCACTTTGCATTCAAATTTGTTTACATCTATATGTGCTATTTAAATTTGTAAATAAAACAGAGAGCTGTAAGAGAGAGAGAATATCTTGAGTTGAACTTAAGATCATCGGTGCCCCACCAATTCATCAATCTTAATCATTTATAATCGGATGGCCACAATAACTACAAGTATTACCACGCCGTTACACCCACCTTTCGTAACTATCAAAGTTTTGAGCTCCTGGTCTATTTGCTTACAAGACCGTACCGCTCTATATCATAATTTCAATTTTCGGGTATGATGCATTAATGAACGGTCCGGATTGATTTGCATGGTGCTCCTCCACCATGTCGTGATTGGTACAGGATTTTCTATCCTCTTGGAGGGCTGCCTATCCAGGCCCTCCATTTAACAGATGCCCCCTCTAGATCGGCCATGTGGATAGTAGTGTTCTTGTTTTATATCATGCGCTATCCACTGTTCATTGTAACGTGCACGTATGAGTTACAGCCATTGAATTTTAAACTACAGAAAAAAAAAAAAAAAAAAGGCGTTTTTACCATTGAGTCTGTCTAGAGCTATACCCATTTCTTACATCCACTTCTTACACCCGGTGGTGGGCCCATATGGAGATCATGTTAGACAATCCAACCACACAATTAGTTTTTCATGCTATGGTTGCCCTCATAAAAAATAAGGACATTTCGACATTCTTAACCTCATAAAAATTTGACTTTAATTTGAAAAATCCAGACCATCCAATTAAACCATTATTTTGAATCATTTTTTTTATACGGTTAACAATGTGGAAATCATTGGGTCTTTGGGCTGGAAGGAGGAGGATAGCAGCCGATCGTACTGGTAGTTCTGATGGGTTCTTGATCCATATTCAAGAACTGTGCTAGCTACATCCGGCAGTCATTGATCTGGTGCATGTGAGGCTGGTGCATGGGAAGCTTGAGAGTTACAAGGTTTTGTTAGATCATGCACGATCTGCAACCTGGTTGATCCGTCAGTTCTAGATCACCTTTTTTTCTTCTTCCCTCCTACGGTTCCATTCTTGAGGATTCGTGAACCACCTATATTCTCCGGGTCCCGTGGCTTCTTTGGACGGCCGCGGTCGCTAGAAAATTGTTGGAAACAGATCTTAGGGTTTTAGGATTATTTGAAATGGTGGGAGAATAGAGAGTAACAGACTGATCGGCATGGTCTCGGTATTCTAGATCGGTTCTTGAACCCACGCATAGTTTTTGGATTAGAACTTTGTTTTATCGTGGATATACAACTATTGTGGGTAGACTTTGTGATACGTGCCTAAGTTCGGAACTTACCATATATGCAGATACGTTGAAGATCTTGCCTAAGTTGAGAAATTACTATACGGATGGATAAGTTGAGGATCTTCCATAAGATGGATAACACTTTAAGAAATAATGAATACGTGGGATACTTATCATATTATATGAGAAATTAAACGACAATAATCTATGGGATACTAACCATATTGAAGTAGAGAATAAATGAGTTGTTAATTCGGGTAATTAGGCTCCTAGTTATATAAACTGTGGAGGGGCCGGAATATAGAACCATGGAATTGTCAATTGTCAATTTTTCTTTAATTAAAGGTTTCCCCCTAGAAAAGGGAATTGTTAGTTATTCTTGTATGCTTCTTTCGGGGTCGTATCATTTAGTATCAGACATCCAATGATCTTGCCTTGTGTCTTCTTGATAATGGCGAACGGGATTAGAATTCAAGAGGCTAACGAAATGGAGAAAAAAATTACTATTTCCCAACCGGACCTCAGACTTTGACTTAGACTCTTCCAAAAAAAAAATTCAACACATTTAAAGTATTAGAACATGATTGGGAAGATTCCGACCTCATTTTCTCAATTTGGACCTCTAGGTCCCGAATGGGACTTTATTCTAAATCTTAAATGCCTAGGCCAATAACTAATTATTGTTTCCTAACCGGACCTTGGACTTTGACTTAAACTATTCCGACACACTTGTTTCAACACATTTTGTAATACCATGAATTTTTGTTCAAGGGTATTAGAGTAATTTATATTAGAAGGGTATTTTCGATAAATAATAAAATCAAAATAATTAACATATTTGAATTACACATTAATTGCCTTAATTTAAATTTTTCATAACTTTTCTCTTTTGGAAATAATGAAAATCTTTCTCTAATCAAAGACTTGAACTTTAAAAATAAAGAAACTATTTAAATAAATTATCAATGATAATTAATTGCACACATAAATAAAGAAAGACTTACCATTTTCTCTTGAGCAACTATTAAAAATAGAAGAATCTCCAAAAAATTTAAACATTTTTATTTTTTTACCATTAGAGAATTCTCCATTACAAATCATTGAGAGCTTTGAGAGCCCGAGAGATACCATAACATCTTACCCTTTGAGACTATTCCTTTAGACAAAAATGTTTATACTTTCAAGATGTTCAACATACTCGAATCATGGCTTCATCCAACAATGATCGATAAAAATACCCGCGGCTACTTTTTTACCATTGATTCAAGTTTGATTGAAGATCAACGGACAATGTAGGTACACCTACATATTTAATTGATAATCTTTCTTATTTTACTTTATTAATCATGTTATATGTATGTGCTTAATTGATGATGCTGTGGATATTATTGTGATTCGAATTTGATCGGATCGGTCGGTGTGCCAGAAAAAAAATGTTATAAATAATTATTTTTATAATATTAAAGTATTAGTTCAGGTGTGATCCTAATGGATACTCGCGGAAATAAAAATTAAGAAGGGCCTGGAGCCATAGGGTGAAAGACCCAAACCCCTGCAGAAGAGCCTTTTGGCTACTCTGGGCATGGAAAAGAGAAGGAGACCCAAGATTGGGTTATAGTTACATTCATATGAATATAATGCACTAACTGTGAGAAATATTTATTATTCTTGGTTGACATTACTAGTTTATATTATTTGTTACGCATTGAATATGCCATAATTTTTGAGTTAGAATATGCGATATTGTCTGTGATATATATGTGGTGTACAGTGGATTATCTACTGGACTTTAGCTCGTGGTATTTACCAAACATTTCATACTTAATTAAGGATGGTGTAAATTTCAGAGTTGATGCACTTGATGAGAGCGAAAACATGGGAAGATCGGATGAACAATTGAGAATGTCGATGAGATTGATGCGGGACTTTAGATATTTATCATTTGTATCATTTTTATAAGCTTAATTATTAAAAACTCGCATTGTCTATTAATTAAAACTTTGTTTAAT
Source organism: Euptelea pleiosperma (assembly GCA_035048495.1). NCBI lineage: Eukaryota > Viridiplantae > Streptophyta > Magnoliopsida > Ranunculales > Eupteleaceae > Euptelea > Euptelea pleiosperma. The sequence goes on from CM068548.1 coordinate 1,146,756, forward strand.
TTTTTAAAATCATATGGATGATAAATATTTAAATTCATAAACTCTTTGATTTTACCCTTTAGATATATAATCATAAATTCTTAACAAATACATTAATTTTTATGGATGTGATGTACTTACAATTATTTTACGTATTACCAGGGTACCATTATCGTTATGGCAAATTTCTGAGTCAAACTGTTAAAATAAAATAGTAAACGATATTTTTGGGCAAAGTGCCTTCACAAAAGATGTTTAAAATAATTTTTTAATAGTAAATAATTAATAAGATAAATTTTTTATTCAAATTATATTTTTTAAAAATTTTACGCTATCCACTTAAATTCTGAAAAGTTAATTTAAAAAGTCTATCAAACAGGAGTTTTAGCCAAAACGTCTTTACAAAATATTTTTATTTTAATATATTATGAATTATGATCAGTTTTTAAAAGTATTTTATTTTTTTTATTTTTATCACCCTGGATTTTGGGTAAACGGGTTATTTTTTAGGTATTCGGGTCGGATCCAAGGCGTGATACATTTGAAGTGTTAGAACATGATTTAGTAGATTCCAACCTCGTTTGCTCTATTTGGGCTTCTAGGTCTTAATTGGACTCAGTTCTAAGTCTTAAATGCCCAAGGCTATAACTATTTACTGTTTCCCAACTGGACCTCAGATTTTTACTCACTCTTCCAACATATTAGTTTCAACACATTTTGAAGTGTTGGAAGATGATTGGGGAGATTCCAACCTCATTTTCTCGATTTGTGCATCTACATCTCGAATTGGACTTAGTTCTAAGTCTTAAATGCCTAAGCCTATAACTAATTACTATTTCCCAAATGGACCTGACTTTGACTTAGACTCTTCAAAAATAATTCAATACATTTAAAGTGATGGAACATAATTTGGGAGCTTTGGACCCCGCTTGCTCGATTTTAGCGTCTAGGTCTCGAAATTGGAATCAGTTCTATATCTTAAATGCCTACAGCTATAACTAACTACTGTTTCCCAACAAGACCTTGAACTTTAACTTAAACTCTTCCAGTACACTTGTTTCAATACATTTGAAGTGTTGGAACATGATTTAGAAGATTCCAACGTCGTTTGTTAGATTTGGGTGTCTAGGTCTTAATTGAACTCAGTTCTAAGTCTTAAATGCCTAAGGCTATAACTATTTACTATTTTCCAACCTGACCTGAAACTTTTACTCAGTCTCTTCCAACACATTTGAAGTGTTGGAACATGATTAAGGAGATTCCGACTTCGTTTACTCGATTCGGGCCTCTATGTCTCGAATTGGACTCAGTTCTAAGTCTTAAATGCATAAGCTATAACTAATTACTATTTCCCAACCAAACCACAGACTTTGACTTAGACTCTTGCAAAACAAAAATTCAACACATTTGAAGTATTAGAACATGATTTGGGAGATTCTGACCCCGCTTGCTCAATTTTGCCATCTAGGTCTCTAATTGGACTTAGTTCTAAGTCTTAAATGTCTAAAGCTATAACTATTTACCGTTTTCCAACCAGACCTTGGACTTTGACTCAGACTCTTCCAAAATATTTTTTCAACATATTTGAATTGTTGGAACATGATTGGGGAGATTCCGACCTCGTTTTCTCGATTTGGGCATCTAGGTCTCGAATTGTACTCAATTATAACTCTTAAATGCCTTACGCTATAACTATTTACTATTTTCCAACCGAACCTCGGACTTTGACTTAGACTTTTTCAAAAAACAAATTCAACACATTTTAAGTGTTGGAACATGATTTGGGAAATTCCAACCTCATTTGCTCGATTTGGGCGTCTAGGTCTCGAATTGGACTTAGTTCTAAGTCTTAAATAATAAGGCTATAACTATTTACTGTTTCCCAACTGGATCTTGGACTTTGACTCAGACTCTTCTAAAATATTTTACAACACATTTAAAGTATATTGGATACATGATTTGGGAGATTCCAACATCGTTTGCTCGATTTGGGTGCCAAGGTCTCGTATTGGATTAAGTTCTAGTCTTAAATGATAAGCCTATAACTATTTACTATTTCCCAACCGGATCTCGGACTTTGACTCAGACTCTTCCAACACATTTGAAGTGTTGCAACATGATTGGGGAGATTCCTACTTCATTTTCTCTATTGGGACCTCTAGCTCTCGAATTGGACTCGGTTCTAAGTCTGAAATGCCTAAGCCTATAACTAATTACTGTTTCCCAACCGGACCTCAGACTTTGACTTAGTCTCTTCCAACATACTCGTTTCAACACATTTGAAGTGTTGGAACATGATTTGGGAGATTCTGACCTCGTTTGCTCGATTTAGGAGTCTAGGTCTCGAATTGAACTCAGTTCTAAGTCTTAAATAACTAGTGCAGTTTGCTGCATGTATACTTTGCTTTATGTACATCTCATAACCTCTAGAGTTTCCTTTCTCTGATAGATGGGTATATATTGCGGAATTCTAGATGGTTCTCAGAGGGGTCTTCTGTGTTCAACACCTGCATTCCAATCGGAATGACAAATCTGTAAAATGTTCCAATCATATTAAGTTGTCATCTTCCAAGTATATAAGAAAATTCATTTTGATAATAGATTCTTTCATATTTGTTCTGTATATCATATCCTTCTTTATATGCATGTATGGAAACATTTCCAGGGACATAAATTTATTTGAATAATTGAGTCTGTCACCATGTCCCAACATTGCTTTAGGGTGTGTTTGTTTTCTGATCAGAATCAAGTAAGAATCTGGTGTTGGAATTTGTCAATGGAAACCTATCAGATATCGATCTAGCCAAAATGTTGACAAGTCTTAAGTTGGCACATGCATTTGCCTGGATGGTGACCAGATAGTGTGGAAACAACTTTGTGTCTACTGGCATAGAAATAATCATTCCTTCAAAACAATCATCAGAAAATTCACATATCCAGAAAAGTTCTGTTCCTGGGCTCATTATGAAAGTAAAGTGCTGGTACAGTAGTTTGTTCAACAATAATTGAGGTAAGATGTGTTGAGTTATAATTCATGCAACTGGATTCAAGAAAGTTCCCTATAATCCGACTGAAATTAAATAATAGTTAGTAACCTGAAAGAGAGATGCCTGATGAAATTTTCTTTTTCCTCGCAAGAGTTCCTGCCAACAGGTGGAGTTCTACCACGTTAAATTGGACTAGCACTCAAATGGAGTTCCCATTTGCAGGGTATGCATTATGTCAGTGCCCTTTTTGTTGTTTCTTTCATTAAATTCCTCTATTCTGTATGCCCATCCATATTGTTTGTAGGAAACATACGGTTCGAAAGTTTGAGGATCAGAATCGTGAAGTTTGGGTTGAGAAATTGAAGAATGAAGGTATCCAAACGTTGAATCGTAGTCCTCAATGTAGCCATCGAGAAACGTTAAAATTTCATAAGTAGCGAGACTTCTTATTGTCATGTATAGAGTAGTTAGGAATTTTTGTTCAGGAGTATTGAAAGTTCAGAATAATCTTTATGCACATTTGCAAAACAGTAACATTAATAGATGTCTTCTTTCCTAGATTTTTTTTCAAGGGGCACTGGCACTTACTGATATTTTAGAATCAATCAGCCATCTCGTACGTGTATTTATAACAGCAATTGACTAAATTTTACGAATGGAAAATTTGTGCAAAAACAAGACCGTGTTTTCATTGTGGGTGATTTAATTTCTTTCTTGTATTTAGATTCTAACTGGTGTTCTTTTTTGCAGAACATACTAATTGGTGCCTTGGGGTTGCTCGTCAACGTAACGTATAAGGACTGAATGAATTCCAGTTCCAGGTATGGATGAGACCTACGCACAGTCATTTTTATCAGCGCTTACTGTTACCTACATTTTGTTTCTTCTTCCATCTGTTGTACATTGGATGAAAATAGCTAGTGGATTTAGTATTAAGAGATGAAAATGTTTCAAGTTTATTTAGCTCAGAAAGAGTTGATTTAGTTAAAATGTTAGCTTCTGGGTTTCTCGCACCTCTTCCTTCTCTCATGGGCTTGTACTAGTTTAAGTTCATCGATGGGCAAGGTGAACTCAAAAGGGGTAACCATGGCCCCATCACCAGTTCGCGCACCAATCCATTAACTGTTTTCATCGGACCTTTTTTTGTTTTAATGGTATTTTGGAATTGGCGCCAGCATCTGCATAGCAACTGGTGGAGCAAGGTGAACCCAGAAGGGGGGTTTCTAAGTTCTAACCATGGTCTTCTCCCCAGTTTTCTACCATTGTCCTAGCTTTTTTCCTTTTTCTTTCTGAAAAAGGTCATGTCTTTTGGAAATGAAATGGGGATTAGGTTGAGGAAGTTACAGTTGTGTGGTGATCAATGACGGTTAAAAATGGTCAGAGGAAAGCCAAAAGAAGGAAAAATCAGGTACTAAATCACTATTTTTCAGGGGGTTGTTTCACAAATACCCTTTATTCTTTAACTTATTGGGGTGTTATCCGGTGGGTCATTGATTTGATAACACGTTGTGCCCATTGAACCTATGTTCTAAAACTCAGAACTCGGACTCGGCTCGGAAGTCCATTGGGCCGAGTCACCTCGATGACTCGGGAGTCGACTCTGCGAGTCATTATATTGATTATTATTTATTTAAATATATAAAAATAATATTTATTAAGAAAAACTTTGAAAATAGGAAACAAATACAAAAAAACATTTAGAAAATCAGAAAAAAAAAAAGAGCTTTGACTGGACTCGGCCTTTAAACGGGTGACTCGGCTGAATTATGAGTCAACTCGGACGATTTTCCCAATCAACTCGCTAGACTATGCAAATCCAAGTTTGTATGCCGAGTCGACTCGAAATACGATCGAGTCGAGTCGACTCGGCCGAGTCCCGAGTCGACTCGGCGAGTTTTAAAACATAGCATTGAACTGGTAATTTGAGTTATTAATTATAGAATGCTGGGCCATGTCACCGCAGATCATCAATCTAGATCATCTATGTGTTCGATGCTCCAAAATCAATGGAGCAGAAATTCATTGTCCTTGTGGTTGTCCAACCGGTTCGAATTAGGCATGTGACCAATCCAAGGGGCAGCTGAAGTGCACGAGGTGAGTCGATCGGAAAAAATTTAGATGTAGAGGATGAGTGGGAAATCTGGACCACTCATCTGCCCTTTTTCAAGATGCCAACTTAACTCCAGTTAACCTTTAGGGCCTGTTTGGTAACGCACCGCGGCAGGAAAATAAAATATTTAGCCATGTTAATATTCGCCCGGGTGCGTTTGGCAGCCACTCGCCCTCGCCAAATATTTAGCCGGGCCCACATATTTGCCCTCCGCGGCGGGAAAACATTTGATCCACCTCCCCCCCTGTGTAAATATTTTCACACCGATTATGCCTTGGTGAGAAAATTTTATTTTCTAGCCAGCAAATCACTATTTTTAATAAAAAATAGTTTTTTAATATATAAAAATGATAAAAATGAATTTTTTTTTATCCTTTAACATAATATGTGGTTCCCGCACTCGCCCAACCTATTTTTGACTTACTTTGATATGTAGGACCCACTCAAATTGAAAGAAAATGAAGTAAGTTGAAGTGAGCTAGCTCATACATATACCAAACATTGTTAAATATTGATATGAGCAAATATTTAGCCAAGATAATATTCGCCTGGCTAAATATTCGCCGTCGGAACTCTTTCTCACGTACCAAACAGAACCTAAATTTTTTTTATCTGTATATTTTTGTTTCCTTTTTAAAAACAAAAGCTTCCTTTTAGTTTTAAAACCCATGACACGAGCCTCTTCTTCTTCATCTTCTACCGCTTCTAAAGGAGTCGTCGTCGCCAGAGATCTGAAGTACACAAGAAATCTGAAGAAGTACAACTTCTGTCACAACGCAACCCGCGTTACAAGCCGCGTGGCAGACTATTAGGGGGCGCTGACCGTATGGATGTCTGGCCAATCCCTCGGTGGACCTGAAAACTAAAAATATAAAACCATTAGTGATTTAGAACCCTTGGATCTTTTTTTTTTTTTTTTTTTTATAAGTGGAACCTTCGGATACCCAAATAACGCTCAATAATTTTCAAATTCCTACGGTTAAAATCAACCCATGAAAACAACTTCAATCCAATGCTTAAAAATCACTGATCAGGCTGATTTTTTGTTTGCAGGTCCACCGAGGGACTGGCAAGACATCCATACGGTCAGTGACCTCTAATAGTCTGCCACATGGCTCGTATTGTGGGTTGTGACCGGCCTGTTGTGACATAAAGTTTTACTCCACCTGTGTAGGGACGACCTGAGTAATTTTTTTAAGTTGTCACTTGTTCCACTAAAGAAATCCAATTATTTTCAAACAGGATGAATACATAATGCTCTTTATATACTCCATCCACAAGAGAATGGGAGGGACTGGTAATTCTATAAAATAAAACTCGAATAAATAGAGTGAAAAGCATAGATTGAAGAGAAGACAAAGTGAGGAACACCTCACCCGCTCCTCATGTGGCAAGTCTCAGGCGATTGGGTTTCTTTTTAATATTTTTTTTATATAATTTTTTTTACATCATGCAGGTTCACCCACTCCGGCAAAGGTGATCGTCCGGATTCACATCTCACAGATTTTTGGATTGTAGGTCCACCTAGGGATTGGCCAAACATCCATGCGACCAGCATCTTCTAAAAGGTGCCTCATATTGTGGGCGGTGACGGCTTCGCTGACCGCCGCTGTAAGCCCAAGTTTTATTCCCAGAAATCTAAACCTTTTGGTCATACTCGTCTACTTTTTTCCCGACATCGCAAAGGAACGATAAGCATTTGATTCAGTTAAGCATTAGCGTAGTATGCAGTTTCAGTCCATCAGAAGAAGATTCATCATTCACACTTTCAACACAATTAGTGTGGTAGCACTTAATCCTACATTACATTCAAAATCGTCTTCACTTTATCACTCTGAGTCGGAGAAGAACAACAGCAAAAGAGCAGCAGAACAGAACTGCTTATCTCTATTAGAAACTTGCAACTCTCTCACCAAACTCACCCAAATTCATGCCCATCTCCTCAAATCTGGTCTCCAAAACAATCCATTAGTCCTCACGAAATTCTCTTCAATCTCCTCCGATCTCAACAACATTGACTACGCTGCATTGATTGTACTCTCTGACAATGCTGATGCCCAACTCTATGATACGTTCCTTTTCAACACTATCATCCGAGCTTATGCTCAAACCAACCACGCCAAGCACAATGCCATCTCTTCTTACAATCTCATGCTTCGCTACGCCATACAACCCAATAAATTCACCTTCCCGTTCCTCCTCAAGGCTTCCGCAGGCCTTCTGGACTTGAATTTGGGTAAACAGATTCATGGGTCCGTCGCGAAATTCGGGTTCGATAATGATATTTACGTTCAAAACACGATGGTTCATATGTATTCTTCTTGTGTTGGGGGAATTCAGTTTGCACGCAAGGTTTTTGATGGAATGCTCAAGTCGAATTTGGTTTCCTGGAGCGTAATGATTGGGGGGTATGCTCGCTTGGGTCAGTCTAGTGAAGCTGTTGGACTGTTTAGGAAAATGCAAGTTGCGGGGGTTCAGCCAGATGAGATTACTATGGTTTCGGTTGTTTCTGCTTGTGCTGATTTGGGTGCGCTCAAGCTTGGGAAATGGGTTGAGTTTTATATTGAAAAGGCGTGTGTGTCGAAGACGGTTGAGCTTTGTAATGCACTTATTGATATGTTTGCCAAGTGCGGTGATGTTGAGGAAGCGGTGAGAGTGTTTCGAAATATGAATGATAAAACAATTGTATCTTGGACTTCAGTGATTGTGGGTCTGGCAATGCATGGTCGCGGTGCGGAGGCAGTTGCTTTCTTTGAGGAGATGAAGAGAGCCGGGGTCGCCCCAGACGATGTTGCCTTCATAGGGTTGCTTTCGGCATGCAGCCATGCTGGGTTAGTTGAAGAGGGTTGCCATTATTTTAATTCGATGACTAAGTTTGGCATTGTGCCTAAGATAGAGCACTATGGATGCATGGTGGATCTGTTTAGCAGAGCTGGGCTCGTCAAACAGGCACTAGAGTTCGTGCAGGAGATGCCAATTGAGCCAAATCCGGTAATTTGGCGAACCTTGATCAGTGTTTGTCGCGCTCATGGCGAGCTTGAGCTTGGTGAGAGTATCACCAAACGGCTAATTGGAGATGAGCCAATGCACGGACCAAACTATGTCTTGTTGTCGAACATTTACGCAAAGATGTTCCATTGGGAGAAAAAATCGAAGATTAGAGAGGTGATGGATAAGAGGGGAATCAGGAAGGTCCCAGGGTGCAGCATGATTGAGTTTAATAACAAGATTTACGAGTTTGTCGCAGGAGATAAGACGCATGATCAGTACGAGGAGATCTACAAGATGGTAGATGAGATGGGGAGGGAGATGAAGAGGGTTGGATATGTTCCCAAGACATCAGATGTTTTACTAGATATTGATGAAGAAGACAAGGAAGATGCATTGAATAGGCATAGTGAGAAGCTGGCTATTGCATTTGCTCTTCTGAATTCACCGCCAGGGACTCCAATTCGTATTGTCAAGAACTTGCGAGTTTGTCGCGATTGTCACTCCGCTACTAAATTCATTTCCAAGGTTTATGATCGAGAAATAGTGGTGAGGGATCGGAGCCGGTTTCACCATTTTAGAGATGGGTTATGTTCGTGTAAAGATTTTTGGTGATAAACTGACGACTTTGGTGATCCGTGACCAACTGTTTCACAAAGCTTCTGATGTCATAAATCAGATAGTAATGATTGTTTGATGGGGGTTGATTTTTGGCGGACATTTCTAAAGTGGGACACAATGAAGGGTGGTCCGTGGAGGAGCAAAGGGCTGTTGACCCCATTTCAACGGGCTCAGATCTCTTACGCCAAAGTTTGATTCCGACCAGATATTTCATGGTCACATTGAGTGATCACCTTCTTTTAAACAGTCACAAAATATGAAATGGCAAGTTCAAGTCTATCAATAGTATCATTAATAGATCCAATGGGGGTAAGCTTTGTCATTCCCTGGTATATAAGGTGAGTCAAATTTTGTTTGTCACGTACCCCTGCGGTATGTGTTGATTTAAAAGCAAAGTTGTATTCAAAATAGTTGGCATATAAACACTCATCAGAATGCTAGAAATATACGAGTATTTGGCTGCAAAGTTCACTTATATAGGCTTTGCTTGGTACACAGTAAGCTAATGCAAAATGCATTTTTTTTACCACGGCACCACAAACTCACATGCTTGGTTACCCTCTGCAAATGTGGGCCCATTGCATTGAAATTCCAAGCCCTTGCATCCACATTCATCTCACCAAATAAGTTACGGCATTGTAACACAAGATGAAACCCGTAGAATTACAATGTAGCTCTCTTATGTCGCCCTCACTCACTTTTACTCGATGCGATCTAAAATTTCTTTCTCATTCTTTATACGATGGGAACAGATTTGCCATTGAAGCTCTGATTCAAAGCTTCGGATAATCAGAGAGCTGATCGATCTTGAAATAACGATAAGAAATCGGAATCCTTCTCAGTAAGAAATCGGAATCGTCGTTGCCTACTCTTCCTCCTCCTCATCAGTTTCCTCTTCCGATCGTTGAGTCTTTCTCTCTCTCTCTCTCTCTCTCTCTCTCTCTCTCTCTCTCTGAATTTTCTTTGATTAGTGTTTTGACTTCCGATCTGATCTTGAAGTTTTGGATATGATGCATCAATCTTTCGTTACTGCAAGTCTCTTTTTTGATTATAGTGTTTCTCTTATATTCTCATTTTGATTGATGGTTGATTTGTTCTTTATTGTCATGCATTTGATTGAGTTTTTCATCATTTTGTTAGATTTGAACTGAAGTAGGGTTTTCATACATAGATTTGGAGTCGAAAAAGAAATCTCCATTAGGGTAGCATAGGGGGTCATCAAGAATTCCCAAAAAATACCATGAACCCAATCTTCAAACCCTGAACCTTCTTTATGAAAGTTCTTCTTCCAACCAATCAAGATACCTAAAGGTTGGGGGTGAATAGGTTTTTAAAATTATCTATGTATTTAAGCACCTTATTCAATTTACTGGTTCGGGTATGTTGATTAATTAACAAGAGATTATCTCAACTGACTTGGATCTAATATATCGATATATTATCTCTGAATCGTTTGATCTCATCTATAAATAAGTGCGAAATTAAATCAATCACAATACTTGCAAGATTTTTACGTGAAAACCTTTCTGAATAAGGAAAACCAATGGACCATGACCAGTTGTTAAAGTATCAATAACAAGAAGTTAACAAAATAAAAGTTACTCACGCAACACCGTTACTCACAACATACAACCCAAGTCTATCCCTCAAGCCAACTGTCGGTGCATTCACGCACTCTACCATACACGCATGAGTCCACAAATGTCCTTTTGTCACGATTCCCTCAACAATGTTCAATTTGGTAAATCCCCAAACCTACCATTCGATCAGTCCAACCCCGATCTTATTTTTATAGTCTAGTTCAGCTCTGGATGTGAAGGATTCGGTTCAGCCTCGACTCCTCAATACACCTCAAATATGATTTTAGTGCTCACCTATGTGATTTACTCTAGCATCTAGGTTAATGATAAACAATTGAAACTTATACGAAGTTTTGATCAAGCCAGATAGAGAATCAAATTCGTCAAGCTAACTTGTGTACTCATATTTCTCGTAGCGCGCTTTTGCATCTGGATGTGGTCCTAACGATTTTCTCGATTGGGTTTTCCTCATAAAAATATCGTGTGCACGTGTGTTTGGTTATCTATACTTGATTATCAACTAAACAAGGTTAAGAATAATATATCATTAATATATTTGAATTAAACTTAGTAAGATTGATCTAATTGCTTCACTTAGTATTGCATGTGGTAGAAACCATGATCACCGACCAAAGCTAGAATAGGTTAATTAATTTTTAATTGGTTAATAATTTGGATTGGACCTATTCACCCACTAGGTTTTGCGGATACGTAAACCCGGGTAATTTCACACGCATTTGATCTGAAATTCAGTCCGTTCTTTTTATTCCGAATACCTAAAAGGGGGGGTTGTTTAGGTATTAAAATTATCTTTTAACCTAACACAATTTACTGGTCTGGTAGGATAAACAAAAATCGCATGCCACAATAAAACAGTTGATTGATCAAAAGATAATTATCACAATCGACGTGGATCGAATATATCTCCATGATATATTTTCTTTTTGTCATTTGGAATAATCTAATAAATATGTGGAAGACAAACAATCAACACATCATAACTCAAGCGAGTTTTTTACGTGGAAACTTAACCAAGAAAAACCACGGGAACCACGTCCAAATGGAAAGTATCACTAACTGAGAAGTTATGAGTTACAGAAGTTATCTACGCAACACCATTGCAAATACAGCTTTCAACCTTAGCCAAGGCCTACTGTCGACGTGTCCATATCCTTTGACTCCACGCTACGAGTCACATGCGCGCCCTCCCAATTATGGAGCCTTTACTGCTTGTTCAGTTTGGTACACCCCAAATCTACCATCGATCAAGTAGTATTGAGACATACTAGTACTCTCTGACTTACTAAGTTATAATACTAGTTGCAAAACATAAGCAGAGGTAAGATCAAGCTATGAGTTTTGATAAAAAAGGAAGAGAAAAGCTCACATAAATGACAATGAAAGCTAAGCCTTTTTCTCTTCAAAAATGACAACTCTTCTTTAGAAAACTCACTCTTTTCCCTCTTGTTATGTGTGTTTAATAAAGCTTAAGAGGGGCTTTATTTATAAGAGCTTGGAAGCCCAAAGTCATGCAAGTAATAAAAAAGTGGGACCACGAAAATTGGATCTAAAAATAGACTTATTCTGTGAAGTCCTATGGATTATACACTAGGTCCAATCGATCTCCATTTCTTTGTCTTGAAAACAATGGAGTATTAGCACTATCAACATATCCAAGTCCCGTTTGTCTCCATTTCTTTGCCCCACACTAAGAATCTCATTGAGCTTTTCTGTGCTTTTGAAGAATTGATGCAAGTCTCTCTTTAAATTTTCAAGTTGAATTTCAAGAGACTTCCTAGCATCCGTACAAGTCTAGAACTCGCATTCCATGAACTTGTTTATCTCATGAAGAGATTTCTTCTGTTCCATAAGCTCACCAACTAGCACAGATAATTCATTATTGTCTAGTTTAAAAGCGGCATTTTCAGAATCAAGAAATTCAACTCTGTTAGTCAATTTCTTATTTACTTTTATCAGCCTAAGACTTTCTTTAAACAATTCTTTATAAGTAGTATAAAGTTCACCTTGATCTTCACTATTTTAGTTACTACGAATATTTACATTGAACCCCTATTTCTGCATCTTTAAAGATATATAAGAAAATAAACTATACGCAAGAACTCACTCGATTGATTAAACCGTTAATGGGTGACCCGCTCTGATACCAATTGAAATTTATAAGTACATTCTCTTTATTCCGAATACCTAAAAAGGGGGTTGATTAGGTATTAAAATTATCTTTTAACCTAACACAATTTACTAGTTCGAGTGCCACAATAAAATAGTTGATTGATCAAAAGATGATTATCACAATTGACGTGGATTGAATATATCTCCGTGATATATTTTCTTTTTGTTGTTTGGAATAATCTAATAGATATGTGAAAGACAAACAATCAACACATCATAATACAAGCGAGTTTTTTTACTTGGAAACCTTAGCCAAGGAAACCACGGAACCACGTACAAACGAAACGTATCACTAGCTGAAAAGATAATATACATAAGTTATCTACGTAGTACCGTTACAAATACAGCTTCCAACCTTAGCCAAGGCCTACTGCCGAAGCGTCCACGTCCTCTGGCTCCACGCTACGAGTCACACGCGCGCCCTCTCAATCGCAAAGCCTTTACTGCTTGTTCAATTTGGTACACCCCAAACCTATCGTTGATCAATACACCTCGATCTTAATTCTCACACAACGGTCTGTACCAAAGGTGAAGGATTCAGTACACCCTGAATCCCAATGTTGCTCAAGTAGTGTTGAGACACACTAGTACTCTCTGGCTTACTAGGTTATAATACTAGTTGGAAAACCTAAGCAAATGGAAGATTAAGCTATGAGCTTTGATAAAAAAATTGAGAAAAGCTTACAAGATGACAATGAAAGCTAAAGCTTTTTCTCTTCAACAATAACAATTCTTCTTTAGAAAACTTACTATTTTCTCTCTTCTTATGTGTGTTTAATAAAGCTCAAGAGGGGCTTTATTTATAAGAGTTTGGAATCCCAAAGTCGTGCAAGTAATGGGTAGTAGGACCATGAAATTTGGATCTAAAAATAGACTTATTCTTTGAAGTCCAATCGATTGTACACTAGGTCCAGTCCAATCGATTGTACTCTTGGTCCAATCAATTGTCCTGTACGGATGGGTTTTCTGTTCGTCATTACAATCGATTGTACACAGGGTCCAATCAATTATTTACTTTGGTATAGTTCTATTCCGGATAGTCCAATCGATTGTACAGAGTTTAATCGATCGAACTGGTCCAATCGATTATAGAGTAAACTCTAATCGATTGTACAATAGGGAGTGTTCTATCCCGTAGAGTCCAATCGATTGTACATAGAGGTCCAATCGATCAGACTGGTCCAATCGATTGTATTCAAGAACGTTCTGTCCCATAATGTCCAATCAATTGTACACATAGGTCTAATCGATCGAACTTCCCCTTAGTTATATTTTGACTTCTTTGCACTGAAATGACTTGTGTCTGTCCTATGACAAGGTTCAACCATTATGATTAGTCTTTTAAGATCATATTCCTATAGCCACTAAGTCACTTACCTTCCTATATGAGCGGACACAATCTTCAACCGACAAATTGTAGTTACTCAGATGACTCAAGCCATCAACCGTCTGATTCTTGCGATCTTCGTCTTCTAGTCTTCACGTAGTCCATGAAGTATGCTTACCACGACATATTCAATGCTACACTTGTGCTTGTAGGAAGGGTTACAATGATGTTTTATGTCAAAAAGAATACTTGCCAGACTAGAATATGAAAATATTATTTACATGATCATCAAACTACAGAGCTTCGTGCTTTGTCTTCTCTTCATACAAAAAGACCGACACTGAGACGTAGACAATCCTAATACACACTTGACTAATTTAGTTTAACATGAAATTCATCAACAAAAATTTTCCTTACAATATCATCCCATCTAGGGGTGTCAACGGGTTGTTCCGGTTCAATTCTTAAGGTACCCAGAACAGGAACCACTATTATCAGTTCATATCAATTCCGGTTCTTATCGTTTCAATTCTCAAAACTTTGGATCCAAAATTAGAACCAATTATTTGGTTCTGGTTGGTTCCAGTTTCGATTCAATATTTTGGTACAAATCTTGAAAATATTACAGTTTGGGTACTATATTTATATATCATTTCCAATTCCTATCGTTTTCGGGTCAAATCTAACTATGCATAACTAGAACTGTTATTTTCAGGTTTGGTTCAAGTTCCAATTCTTTTTTAGTTGGTTCTAAAATATGTGAAACCGGAACTAGTTTTTTGGTTCTGGTTCCAATTTGGTTTCGCTTAAATGGGTAAAATTGACACTCCTAATCCCATCCTCTCACAACCATCATCAAAGCTATACAACTTACTCGTGGTTTTATTTGGGTAAGCTCAAAATAAGCTAAAAGTCAACTTATAGCTTATGAAAAACAATTTTTCTAACTTTTTAGTCATTTTTTCTAGGTTAAGCAAGAGCAATTGATTCCGACTTATTACTTATACTTATAGCTTAAGTGGGAAGCACTTGTGAAAACGCAAATGCTCAAATTGAAACTTAAGTGAAACTCTTTAAATTCTTTAAATGGCCTTCTATTCCTTCGACAAAAATTCTAAATGACCACTAAACCGTTAATAAAAGTTTTTAAATGATAGATATATCTTTTAAATCATTTCAAAACTTTTTTAAATGACCAATTCATCATTTCTTACCCAAACCCAATGCTTTAACCCATAGCGATAAGCCATAAACTAAACACAAGATAATACCATTCCAAAGTTTCATCCCAGACCAATGAAACAAACCATTATTTTCAATGGCACTCACCACCCCTAAACTAGTTCAAAATTAATAAGGATGGGGCATCTGGGGGCAATCTGTTAAGACCCAAACCAATACACCAAAAGCACCTAGGTGATAGAGGTGCGGAAAGTTTAGGTCTTAACCTTTTAGGATCATAACATTCCACCACACATTCAAGGCCGACGTCCAAGGTGGCCCACTCTGAGGTGGCTTTCGCTCCGGTACCCCTATTTTCTCACTTTTTGTGAGCGAGCCCTGGCATTTTTCTGGTACCCCTATTTTCTATTTTTGAGTGAGACCCCAGGTTGCCCCTCCTGTGACTTGAACCCATGACATGGGGTTGGCTCTGATACCAAATGTTAAGACCCAAACCAATACACCAAAAGCACCTAGGTGATAGAGGTGTGGAAAGTCCTTTTAGGGTCGTAACACAATCCAGTATTGGCAGGAGCTGGGGTTGTAATTTGCAACTCCAATGGACGTTTCAGTGCTGGTGTTATGCAACCTCTAGATGGACTTCATTTCTTATTGCTGAGCTAGTACAGTGCAGTCTTATTTTTGGCCCTCAAATTGGTTCAAATATCATCATTTAAGCTGATTCACAGCTTCTTATTTCTTGCTTACATGATATTAAACCCAACATTCCATGGGAAATAAAGTTCTCATTCAAGATATCAACCACCTCAAAGCCTCATTCCAAGGGAATCATCTTGATGCACATCTATCAAGAGGCCAACAAATTGGCCAATCTTTTTTGCTACTAAGGTTGTTGATAGCCAAAACTATTTTATATGGCATTTTATCACTCCTTTTGTACCAGGGAGATTGCAGACATTTATGCAAAATCCAGTTGCATTGAGGTAGCATTGTCCGTTTTCAAGGATATTCCAAACAAAGACGCTAGGGCACGAAATGCTATCATCTAGGTGTCGCATTGAATAGTGATGCATGCAAATCACTCGAGCTCTTCGATAAGATCTTTATACATGAGGAAAACCCAATGACACCACCTTTGTCGCCATGGTAAGCTCGGAGATTGTGGTAAGCTCAGAGATTGTGGTAGTTATCCGATTGTGGTAGTTACCCATTGACACCACCTTTGTTGCCATGGTAAGCTCGGAGATTGTGGTAAGCTCAGAGATTGTGGTAGTTATCCGATTGTGGTAGTTACCTATTGGTGGCTATACACACTAAAAAAATCAGTTTGAATGATGATTTCGTGTGGTTGGATTTTGTACCTGTAAAACATGCTTGAATCCAAAGCATTATCGATGCTTTTTTAAACTAGTGACAAGTGAGAGACTTTGATGAATACTGGTACAGATAAGTGCTCCTCATTAAGACTTTCACATCAATTGGTTCAAACAAGAGAGCATTATTCTTAAACAATTGTATTTATACATTTCTTGTATACAGAAATTAATATAGAGAGTAGCAAGACTCAGAGCAGTCTATATTTCACAAGAGTCTGATCTACCAAATATTGTGTAACGGTTGTTTGCAACATTGTCATATACAAAATCCCGTAGAAACCTGCAACCATCCGTAAAACAAATAGTAATGACAGATTTTTTTTATTAGTATTGTTGTTTTGATCAATTTCAATATGCACCCCAAAACTTAATAAAAACTTGTAGACATTCTAGTGGCGTGAGAAAAATGATTGCTTACAAAGGTACAAATTGTAAAAAGAATGCTAGTTGAGGAAAAGGTAAGTTGATGTATTCCATGATTTTTAGTACTGCTTCTGACTTTATATATGATCTGCAAGCCACACAATATCAGAATTTAGTATAACTATTTCAACCCTTTTTTTTTTTAAAGTTTTTGCACCTTCAGTTTGACTTAGAAGCGGTATCCTCAAGATATATCAAATATAATTTCATTTTTCTCTGAGTTATGATATTAAAAATAGCACAAAACACGATGAACATGTTCTACAGATACCTGTTCTTCTCTACAAGTACGACGCTGGAAATATCGTCAGGTGCTCTTCCAGATCTCCTTAATAGCTTCTTTCCTGATTCGCTCTGGAGAGCTTCAAACCTGATTCTTCTGTCAAAAAGAAGAATTAAATCATGAGAAAGAAACCTCTAAATCTGTTGAAGATATGATACCAAGAACAATTTATCAAATTGCAGAGATAAGAGATTAATCAATTCTCTTAACACAATAGCTTTTTTAGGTTCAGTTTTCCATTAGAATGATTCATGCTGAGGTCGATTTTCGCACTAGAAGCTCAAAAGGATAATCAAGAAAATTCAAAACAAAAATGGGTAGAGATACATTCTGAGACACTTTCATGACATATTTAAGGGTCAGGCTGCAAAGTTTTGGTTAATTATACAAGAAGATGACTCAAACTTTTTTGGTTAAATATCCACTTGTTTGTCATCTTTTGCGAGATTTTAAGTCTCGCATGTCTACCATTTCACCATCAAGACATCTTGACAGTGAAACGTGTTCCATGAAGTTGTAACAAAGAGCACCCAGAATGATTCATATGGTAAAAACTTATGAAACTGACCTCTTGTGATCGTTATCACGGACGAATTTGACTCCTCCATTACATAAGTTGCATACACCTATCAAAATAGTTCAAGAATGCACTTAGTATCTTCTTTACACCATTATGGGTATAAGTTTCGAGGTTGCATATATATGTTCGTAATTACATGCATATTGCATACACTGTTAGCTAGGGAGGACAAAATAACTAGAATTCACTTATTTGCCTACATAAATACATGTATATGAACCTCCCTACTCCATTTTCTCTCATTGATACCTAATCTATCAACCAACATATGTGCATACATACATATATACATACATGTATGCATACCTAAAAACTCAAATGCATCTAAATTATATCACTATTTACGTACTTGGTACCAAATTTTAACTTCCCTGATGAAAGTGATACTTGTTATCTTTACTATATATAAAGCGAAGCAACCTTCAGAACAGTTATATGAAGCCAGAAGTTTTGTTCCCACTTATGACATCAAAGTTTTAAGAAAACTACATGTATTACCATGGAAGTTTAATTAATTCATAATATATGTAAAGGATAAAATAGTCTTTAAATTTTTAAGGTTGGTTTAGAGGAGAAACAAATGTGGAGGGCTCCTTAACTTTTCTCTCTTCTCAATAACTGAGTGGACCTTTTTTAGGGAAGTCTTTTTTTTTAGAGAAAAGATGTAATGAGGTAGCTTTGGCATGTTTTGTTACTCACTGTTGTCCTCTGGGCCCGCTTACCGCGTGGATGTTTATCCCACCGTTGGGGGATACCAAAAATTGCCTTGATTGGTAATCTATAGCCATTATATTTTAGCACTTTTTAAGGCATAATTCTAGCCATTGTATTCAACATTTTTTGGGTACTAAATCCAATGGCTAGAAATCACCAAACAAGCTAATTTTTTGTATGAATATCTGTTGGAATTAAGTGTTTCAAAAGCAATTTATTAAAATAGTTCTTAATAGTTTGACTTAATTACGCTCTCTCCTTTGTGGAAAGAATATAAAAATTGTAGGGTCACATGGGCAATGACAACAAAAAGAATGCATTCGAGGCCTATCAACTAGTGGGGGGGAGAATGTCAATATACAGGAAAAACGCATTTACATCAAAGGTTATAGGCAAATGGGGTGTTGGACTGAAATTCACTTCAAGAAGATGATCAAGCTAAAGGATGTTATTTACATGTTGGACATCAAAAAGAATCTAAGTTTGTTACCTCCTAAAATTAAGTGGTAGGGTGATGTTGTAAAAAAATCGTAAAAGTAGACATGCATAACTCATTCTACTATAGAACCTGAGTTTATTGCACTATCCTCCATGGGAGAAGCAAATAGATATTCTATAAAAGAATTCTTGTATGCCTTGGTAGAACCTGAGTTTATTGCACTGTCCTCCGTGGGAGAAGAGGGCTGCAATATCTCTAGAGAACTCAAAATATTGGGATCTAGACACATGGCCAAAAGGCGTCGAGGTTAAAATTACATAAGATCTTTGTAAGGATTGTGCGTGTGACAAATCCGGTTTATCACGCGCATGAGGTTCTTTAGTTCAAGACAATTCACTATGCACCTTGATAAACTTTGACATGTTTGCACTAAGTATAGGTTCAAGTCCAAAAAGACACCTATATTTATGCACAAGACTTCTGGATTGCCAAAATTTATCTAAATTTATTTTAAATATTTTAAAACAATTGGGAATTTAAATATTTTAAAACAATTGGGGAATTGTTGGAATTGAGTATTTCAAAAGTAATTTACTAAAATAGTTTTTAATGGTTTGACTTAATTAATTTAAGTGTAGTTTAAAATTAATTAAGTAAAGTCTTTACAACCATGCAAGACTCATTCTCCACGTGAGTTGTGTTTTCCCATGTGTAAGTTACATGGAGTAAACAAATTACAAATTTAGGTAAATAAGAAGGGTCGGGCTCGGGGGACCCCCATTTTTGACACCCATTTTGGCGTACCCACATAGAAGATGAATCAATGGCTGATTTTTGGTGGGGATGATCCCCTCATCATATAGATCACCCCCACAAAAAATCAGCCCATTCTAAAATTTCTAACCCCATCAAATGTGGTTTTCAAGTTACACGGTAAAAATTGACGGTCCATAATTCTTCAGCTTCTAAACCAATTTATGAATATCAGAAAGATTTGAATCTTTGTGAGGATGATCTCCTCACCAAAAATCAGCCATTGATTCATCTTCTATGTGGGTACGCCAAAATGGATGTCAAAAATGGGGGTCCCCCGAGCCCTACCGAAATAAGAATTATATATTAACTTAAAGGTTCATTTAAAAGAGTGTCTTTTATAAGCTACACATAAGTGTTCTATGTATGGCAACTAAGGAGCTTAAATGAATGAACACCAAGGAGATCTATTGATTCAACACTTGGAGGTCACATCTGAAAACAAAAAGAGTGATTCTAGCAAAGTTCTCTCATCAAAGGAAGCCTCAAGACTCTCAAAATTATAAGTAGTAAATTTATTTAATTTATTTATTTATTGAATTTTCGGTTAGTTATTTTGTTTCTATATGAAAGAAAATTCTATCGATTGAAATTTGATTTTAATCTGACGGTTTAAACCAAGGTTTAAAAAATGGCCATTATAACGGATTTGGACCTACCCCATTATGTTATGGACCGTTAAAATGCCCAGAAAATAACGGCCGTTATTTTTTCGTTATAAAGAAAATAACGGTCGTTATTTTTTGAAAAATTTTGTGAAAAAAAATGGCCGTTATTTTCGTTTTTCCCGTTATTTTCCGTTTTTGAAATTTTGAAATTCAAATTTTAAAATTCAAAATTTGAATTTCAGAGCCATTTTTTCCATTTTTTTTCGTTATTTTCCATTTTTTTCCCGTCTTTTTTCGTTTTTGCCCCTGAGCGTTTTTTCGTTATAACGGAAAAAACGGTAACGCCCCCAGTCCGTTATACCGTTATAACAGTCCCCTTTAAACCTTGGTTTAAACTTGTTATATTATTTCTTATATTGGGCAATCTATAAAGGAAATCTGTACAACAGTCTCTGATGGGAATGCAACAATATTGAGATTCAGATTGAGTCTGATTTGTTGAACCCAGAGACAGCGTTGCCTGTAGGGTATCTTTGTGGGAGGCTCCAACTATCTTCAAAAAGCGATCATGTGCATCTAAGTTAGACTAAATTATATTTTATTTGATTGATTATATATATAGTGAATTTTGCAGCCGAATTTATTCACTTATTTCTATCAATTTGAAGATATTCTAAGAATATCTACCAAGAAGTGGGCTAAACATCCAAGTGATCAGTGGGACCAAAAGGCAGAGGTGAGTAACAAAAATTGCTAAAGCTCACGCCTTTGGTGTCTACCTTGTGTTGATAGTGAAATGTGGATCGCAACGAAAATCACGACCAAAGGACACGAAAGATGACTGTCAAAGTCAAAGTTAAAACGCATAGCAGTGAACCAATCAGAGCAGAGGACTGGACAGGATATTTTTCTGAGGAGATGCTCATATACAGAGGACAAGTGTACACAACCGTATTCAGTCAGAAACAACACAACTAGTGCGCTGATTTCAAAAAAAATGAAGATTGTCAGTTTTGAGCAGAACCAACCCAATTCTCCAAGAAGTAACTACATACGGTTGTGTAAAATATAGGGATACGCAACCGTATGCCCTCAGATTTGACAGATCAGGACTGGATTTTTGCATAAAGGGCATGCCTTGATTTCTGAGCCAACCACCCACAGATCAGAGAAACTAATTGGATACGGTTGTGTAGGAAGAGAAGCTACACAACCGTATGGAGTCAGATCTGGAAGATATACGGTCAAAAATGAGAAAAAGCACGTGCCCTTTTTCTCAAGATCCGCGTAGTAGGATGAAAAACTATTCACATACGGTTGTGTAGGGATCTCCTCCTACACAACCGTATGCAATTACATTTCTAAAAATACCCCTCATATCTCCAGAAAAGCACCTATGCCATTTTCCTCGAGATTCATACAGGGGATTCAAAAGTAATAATATACGGTTGTGTAGGACATCCTCCTACACAACCGTATACAGTTAGATTTTCAGGGAGAGTTCTCATTTTTACAGAAAAGCACACGTGCCATTTTTCTCGAAAATCGTGCAGAATCTGCCAAAGTTAATGCCATACAGTTGTGTATCTCTAGGAACCATACAACCGTATGTAATTATTTTCTAAAGATTGTTTGTAATTTTTTATTATTTTAATTATTTTTCCCTTATAAAGGTGAGTCTGCAACATGTGCAGACCCCGCCCCAGAACTCTATAAATAGAGGACTCTAGGGACAGAAAAAGATGATCTTCTTTGGTTATTTCATGATAAAGCTATACTCTGTCGAAATTCATCTAGAATTTGACTTAATGTTTTCCTTCAGTGTATGTGAGATTTATTGAAGAAATACAGAATCTCAAGTTCAGATATCTTGTGCAACGTTAGTAAAAAGGTAATCCCTAATGAACTATACTGGATAGATGTTCCTCTTCTAAGGACTCTATGCCGAGTTGCTACACGACTAATGTTTAAGTGACATATTCCCCGTCTTTAGGGGAATGGACTGAAGCAAGAGAACAAACATATCCTTTGTGGGTCCAGGGATTCCATTTAGGGTAGGAAAACGGTTAAGAATCCGGCAACTAAAATGTTATGGAATTGTCCTGCCGCATAGACGTTTCTGTCACATCGTTTTAATGAACCTATTAATGTTATTGAAATCTAGAGATCTTCTCTCCATTGTTTAAAACAGGACGTCAAAGGATAATCACGGACTAATCAATGACTAATTGAATCACTCCCCTTTGAGACCGCTTGAGTAGAGGATGACTCCACTTAACAATGTTTAAAACCGTTTGATGCACTTTGGACATTCCCCAATCCTTCAGTGTGACAGGCTGATGGACCCATTCAGCATGACTATATCAAGATTATCTTCTTGGGGAATGACAAACTGGAAGTGACATTAATCAATCAACTCCCTATTACGTTTGTGGTTGTTCAGAATGACGATGTCAGTGAATGGCAGTTCAGTCAAGTTCTGCTGTATGAAATGGATGTCATTCGCATGGACTTGTGCTTCTTTGAAGAAAAGATGTCAATCTTCTTTGTCCCAATGATCGCCCTATAAGAGAACTACCCGAGACCAACAATCGCACCATCACATAACACCCACTTGTAACACCAACGCTCCCAGTCTCGTGTGTTGCCAAATTGCGCCCGACACCTTGTTACATCACTACTCTTTTTATTAGAAATTTTCATGAACTCTCAACTTCTAATTCATAAGCCCGTTTGCATAGAAAATGGATCCATTAGAAAGCTCTTGCCAAGATCTTTGTAATGATATCCATTACTAATATTATTCAAATATAAATCGATACTTATATTAATTTAAATTTTCTATATAAGTTGATTTTTATATCTAACATGTTAAGAGAGATACAAAAGTGTAATATCATTGGTTAAAGTTACTCGCTAAGAGCTTGTAATAAATAAATAAAAAGTAACTCACCTTTACAATTTCAATAAATTTGATATACTAGTTGCTGCAACGCACATGGATATGCATTTTAGAACAAAAAACAATCTGACATTTGCTAATTATGGCCAAGGCGAAGGAAAATGGAAGAGAAAAAAAAAATACACAACAGGAAAGAGAGAAGAAAATATAAGCTCATTTCATACATGATTATTGAAATTTAAAGTGATAGAACTAATTGATCCATCTATACAGAGGCGGATCAACTTTGAAATTCTTTATAAAAAATAATTTTTTTTACTTCCTATAGTGCCTTTTCTTTTGGTCCCCCCTTCCCGGATCAAATTCCTGGGTCCGCCACTGCATCTATAAGCTGTAGGTCTAGCAGTGATCTTCTACTTTGCAACACATTTAAGTTAAGCGCAAAACTAAAGACATAAAAATAGTTTGGATGTTCTAAGGTGATGTCAAGACTCCTAAGGAGAATGATAGTTATTTACTGAGACATGATTGGATACTTATCACAGGTCCCACTTGAGGAGTTTTTTGGTTACAATAGTATGACCTAGAATTAGTGAACCTTTGGAACTGAGCACCCCAAGTAATGCTCCAATCATATGGCTAAAAATCATGAAAAATACTCCTATCCAACGGTTAGAAATTACTAATCAGGCTGATTTTGTCTGTAGGTCCACCTAGGGATGGGCCAAATTAACATCCATATGGTCAGTGATCTATAAGAATGTGCCACGTGGCT
The DNA here is from genome assembly GCA_035048495.1 of Euptelea pleiosperma. Taxonomy (NCBI): domain Eukaryota; kingdom Viridiplantae; phylum Streptophyta; class Magnoliopsida; order Ranunculales; family Eupteleaceae; genus Euptelea; species Euptelea pleiosperma. The sequence goes on from CM068548.1 coordinate 1,170,633, forward strand.
CAAACTGTGGTCCGTCGGGAATTTTGACGACGGAAACGTTCCTTGTAACAAGAAGCATTCGATTTGAAACAAAAAGTGAGGCAGAAAAATGTCATAAACTGCCCATAGAGAAAGCATATAAGTCGTATGGTTCTGATCATCCGATCAAGTCAACTTTCAGTCTCACAGATCTTGGTGGGTCCCTGGAATTATTCACAGAGGCAGGAAAGAATCAAAGGGAGGGGCTTGTAACTGTCCTCACTTCAGTACACAAGTATCCCACATTTGTTTAAATTGCGTAGGTCTGGTTAATTCCATTAACCATGAAGCGTAAGTTAAGAATTGGAAGGGAAGTCTAGCTAAAATGAGCTTACCGTCGAAAAGCATGATAGGCCGGGAATCTTGCTCGAAGAAGCTTGAAGTGGCCTCCGCCCAATCAACTACATCGCTCCGCGGAGGGGAGAGAGTGGCAAAAGGAGAGACCATCCGTCTAACGTGAGCAGGTCGTGAGACATGTAATCGTGAGCAGTAAGCTGGAACGAGGAGAGCCATAGTATGTTCTCGGCCGTCTGAGGATTGATTTTCCGATACAATGAAGAAAAAATCAAATTACTAATACCTCCCTCTGTTTCCGGGACGAACCAACAGATGGGTACTCGAGTTTGTTGATATACACAAGACACCCGTCAAAATGACCAAAAACCCTCCAAGATATGTGGTCGTGGTTTTAGAAGCGTGTTAGCTCTGGCCTTCTCTCTCTCTCTCTCACAGTTCACTGTTGCTTCACAAATAAGGTGCCATGTGGCAATCCAGCTACTACTTAAACTTAAAAAGATACTCGCATAATGGATCCGAGTCTGAACTCAATAGTGGCCTACCGGCGGAGGTCAACGGAATCAACTCACCGAGTCATCTCGTAAAAAAAAAATTCACCTAGCTTAAAATGGGATCGGTGGGTCCTATAGTATCAGAGAGAGAGAGACAGAGAGAGAGAGCGAATTCCCGTAGCTAAGGGTTGCAAATTAAGTTATCAGATCTAAAAGCTTAACATGTTTGTGGTTGATAGCTTAATGACTATGACTGGATTAGATTATTGGTAAAGATCTTAAGTCTTAAAATTAAGTCAAGAGCATTGTGGGTATTTTTAAATGTTTATTAATTAGGATACTTCTATAAGTTTTTAAAAGAGAAAGCTTTGAGAAAATGGTCACTCTACGGGCACCCACATCTTTAAGCCAGGCACCCCTCTTGGACCAAAATACCCCTCCCTTCAGCCGGGTACCCACCCCTTCCCCGTCCCTTCTCCTTCTCTCTCCCTTCCTCTACTGTAACTCCCCCCCACTCTCTCTCTACTGTAGTCCCCCCCCCCTCTCACTTTCCCCCCCTCTCTCTCTCTCTCTCTCTCTCCGGCTTTTAGCCTCCACGGTGCTGCACTACCGTGGGGTCTATGTAGAGAGAGGGAGAAGGGACGGGGAAGGGGTGGGTGCCTAGCTGAAGGGAGGGGTATTTTGGTCCAAGTGGGGTGCCCGTAGAGCGACCCTTGAGAAAATGGCAGTGTTGGTATTAAAAGAGAATCTAAGAATCCTTTTTAAAGATTCTTTCACTTATGCAATAAGTGAAGGGAGGGTCACTTTTTTATTTTTCACTTAATTTCAATGATTTTGATGATAAGTGCTTAAATTAAGTCGTTTACCAAAGGCCATTTAATCACCAAAATCTTAATTTCAGTTCATTCAGACATAAGGTCTGAGAAAAAGTTTTACCAAACGCCATTCCCTTGTAGAACATAATCACAAGAAGCATTCGATTTGAATCCTGAGCAATGACAAGACCATAAGAAATTTTAATTCAGTTACATCGTACAGAGCAATCTGATCAATGATCCGATGCAACAATGTGAAGCACGAAAGCAAAATTTGCAGCATAAGCATCCCCATGTAACTGTTACCTTCTACCAATACTTTGAAATACACTATACGCCATCCTGCATAAATAGCAGAGGCCTTACAGAGAAAAAAAAACATTATAAAGACAAGTAATAACACTCCTAGGACTCTTAATTACGATACCGGTATATATGCCCATCCCACCAATATGTCGGAGCATTCATTGCCCCGCAGTTATGGAAATGCAAACAGGAGTGTCAGCAGCAGCAACTGTTCAAAGAAAGTGATTATGTATATCAGTACAACTTGATTCTTCACCATGTTGATTGTAGCTCTCAGGTACACTGCTTTGCACGGAAATCATTCTCTGATAACAAACCCAAGATGAGGCGACGGATCCTTTCTGCACCAGGCCCGGGCCTGAGCACAGTTGCATTAGCTATGGTGTAATGTGGGACACTCATGTTTGTGTTTCCTCCATTATCAAACCATGCACCAGGCACAAACCCATTGGCAGCACGGCCCAAAAGCTCTGTGTCAATCTTGTCAAGTACTGATTCATTGTGGCCAAACTTCCTTGCAAAGGGGGCGTTGCTGTCAACCATCCTCTCATAGTCGTTGACTGTGAGGAAGTGTGGGTGCTGCTTGGGAGGGTTGTCCCAAGATATGAAGTGGAGGTCATGGTTTACTGTGGTGTTGCGGAACTCCTCGGCATTACAAATCACTGTGTGGAAGTATCCCTCAGGTGAGGAGAGGAAGTTGGCATAGTACATTAAGACCGTCCTCGGAAGGTTGTCCCACCCCCATAAACAGAACTCCATGAACGGACGAGAAAGCATCATCCAAGCCGAACCTGAGAGAAGCAAAACATTAGAAACAAGTTTACTAAAATCTCTGGGAAGACACAAAACACTTCAATCCCTACACAGGTAGGTTTTTCACATCTGGCAACTGAGGTGGCAGGACCAAGACCCGGTTGCACTCTGCCATGTGGCAAAAATAGGTATACTGTTTTTTCACTTCTTTCAATTTAAAAATTATAACATTTATTATTCATAGGGGAAAAGTGCTATACGTGGTAGGGTATGGTGTTATGTGGACAAGATTACTGTCCATGTGGTCAATCATGATGATCTTCTATAAGATGGGCAGTCCAAGTGTGCCACACCAATCTCAAGTGGCAAGAAAACCCCGTATTACAGGGTATGATGTCTTCAGTGACTTCCCAGGCTACCTTTTTGCCAAAATCTTGTGGTCCAAGTTGAAGACACCAACAGTAGCAACTTTCCCACAGTTGCAGTTTGCTAAACAACTGAAGCTTGGGTCTGAGGAGTCTAACGCTGTCTCATAACAAATGATCAAAAACTCATAGTTGATTCGGAAACCTGTCATTCAGTTTCAGAGTAAGACTACACTAAATGAATAAAAAAATTGCACTTCTCGTAAGGAATATCAGTTTGGATTCTGTAATCTGACTCGAGCCTAAAGGAGTCGAACTAGCCAAGTAATGAGTTATTCACCATTTTGACACGGATAATGGGAATTCCTGACAATAACTTGCCCACAAAATTTGATGTGTGATGTTGGAATATGGTTGGTCATCTCTGGTTTTTCAAGTTTATGAGCATTTTCAATTAATTCTACTAAACACATCTAATACAATTTTTTGATATGATTCACCCTGGCCTTCTTTCAAATATTTAGTCGAATTATATTTTCACAACATTGGCTGAAAGCTCCATTAGTTGATTCTTTGGGTGGCTTCTACAAGGTTCGTAAAATTTCAGTGGTTACAAGTTCTTAAGATTATTTTTTCTACCAATTTTGAGGCTGATGGCTAAAGTAATAAATTCCATGTGTGCAGTCATACGTGTTGACTCAATATCAGAGATATTAGAAGTAATGGTCATACCTATATTGTTAGACAGAACGTCGTTAATGGGTGTTCTTGACTTCTAGTCCTATTTTACCCTTAAAACAGGACCAGAGTCGGCTTTCTGAAAGAAGTTTCCTTTTTTTTGGGTAGGCAAACAGGGGGATCAGTGTGTGAGGGTCCTGTGGGACGGGATTTGAAACCAGGTCGTGGAAGACATGACCATGCATAGTCTCTATTGATATTTGAAAACTCAAATTTGAGTCAGAAATTGGTCAGACTTAGCCATCTCAACGAGAAAACATGCCAATCTTATAAAAAAGGCCTTCCTGCATGTACTTTGCCAAATGTTTTTCTAAAATTGGGGGGTTTATACGTGTGGGACGGGATTTGAACCCAGGTCGTGGAAAACATAACACCATGCTTAATCTATATCAATATTTGAAAACTCTGATTTGAGTCGGAAATTGGTCAGACTTGGCCGTCTCAACGAGAAAACATGCCAATCTTATAAAAAAGGCCTTCCTGCATGTACTTTGCCAATTTTTTTCTAAAATTAGGGCTTATACGTGGTACACAGAACCCGACTACTATGTATCATCTCAGAGAAGTTCAGAATCAGCCATCTAGTTTTGAACATTTGTTCTGATACACTAAAAGAATGCTGGTCACTGAAGTGGTTAGCTGTGTTGACTAATGTCCAACAGTGGCCAAAGCAACAAAATTGTGAAACTTAGCGAAACAGTGGAGACCCTTATTAGAAGACGTCCCACACACTAGACCTGATTGGAAACAGAGAACAGAGGCTCCTTTAATTGGAGAAGAGATTGAGCACAAAACTGACACTTACTAACATGGTGACCTTACCAGGTCATAGCCTTGTAGAAGGAAGTAGTTACTATAGGGAAGAGGGAACTGGTAGGTGAAAACCATTGAACAGAGTGTAAGTTCTAATGGTGCTATTCAGAAACATCCAGTTTACAGACTCAGAAGGCAACACTTGGAAGTAGAGAAAAACCTTGTATTATGTAAAGACGCCACTCTCAGACGTAGTATAAAAAAGTCTAAGGAAAAGGATGTTTGGCCTCAACAAAGCTCATATTTATGTTTATTTACTAAGTTAAAAATCCATCCATATTAGATTTTGTAAGGAAGCAGTAGGTACTGAAATTGTTGGAGGAACAACAAAGAATGTGGGTGCCCAAGCAATTTAAACATTTGATGGACCAACTCATGCTTGGGGCCAAGAGAGATTTGAGAATTTGTTATCTAAGTCAGTCAGTCCCGTCACTTTGACTTGTGATTATTTGATCATCTAGGAAAGTTAATCCATTTCTGCTGATTCTCACTACGTCTTAACTCATGTTGTATTTTCATAACCTTTTCTTCATCCAACAGCCCGTGTGGAGCGTATCTCATTCTATGAATGGAAAGATATTCCCCAACTGATGTATCAATATATCCTAGGGAGCATGAATATTAATAACCCTATGTTGGCCTATCAAAAGTGGGTCCACCAAAACCTAAAGATCTGAGTTTCTCTATAGATTTCATCTATGTTCAGCTCAAGCCAATCCTCAACAGCCAGATCCTATGGGCGCAAGACCTGATTACACAAGCTGAGATAGGCCTCCAAAACTCATTGGAAATTTTTCCTAGTTGATGCACCACTGCTATGAGACTGTTTTGTGGATGGCACAAAATATTATGATGATGAAAAATTACGACGCACTGATCGAGCATCATGAATTTGCATGTGTTCCCAAATGCAGCTGGCGGGTATTGAAAGTAGTACCAACTGCATTGAATGTTCCATCTACATTACCCCACATGCCCTAAGTCTCTGAGCACATAGGACCATAATTCCAAACCTTGAAAACCTAGTAGAAGGGACCATAAATATAAAACTCTATCCTCTGAATGGCCAAGTGCATGGCGCATACTCTGTGATGCAAATGAGTATTGTACTCCATTACAACACATTACCAAAAGAGGAAAGAAGGGACCTCTTACCCGCCGAAGGCTCTGAAAGAGGTTTAAAATTTCTTCTTTTACCCAGGGAAGAAACTGAAAACCCGGGTATATTTGCCTCCGCTATAGTGTAGCTTATTGGAAGCTGCAATCAGGTTCTACTAGTTTTAGTGAATCAAGCTCTAGGTTTCCTACTTATAAGTTATAACAATTTTTGTAGCTTTATAATAGATCACTTCCGCATTTCTAGGACAAAATAGATAAAATATCACTCTGGACCGGAAAAGAATGAACAGACATCAAGACACCTCACCTGTGAAAAGCCTAAATGCCGTAGGTACACTCCTTTTCTCTGAAACCCAAAACACATCCGTTTTTTGCAAGCTATAGAGCCCAGGATCTATAATTACTGGCTTGGCTCTCTGAAACCTACAGATGGATCAAACAAACATTTCAGTACGCAGAGTTCTTGTTCAGCATACTACTTTCATTTCCGGACCCATTAAAAGAAATCAAAGTTAGCTGAAAAAAAGAGGGAAAAATGCACATACTCTTTCCATCCAATGTCGCTTGTGTGCTCGATAAAATTGAAGTGTCTTGGAATAGCTGAAAAGGAATGAAGCAGATCTGTTCCATCCAAAAAAGAAGAAAAAACAGAGTTTATTAGAAGGCATGGTATGATGCAAACTTTATGCCTATTTCCCATTCAAAAAAAAGGGAGAAATAGATTGAAAGCACCAAAGAAATGGGCAGTACTGAAAGAAAAAAAAAATCAGTAAAACACATCAAAGAAATGGGTTTTTTTAGGCAAAATGGATAGAACTCGCAAATCGAAGGAGGCGAAAAGAAGAAAAAAATTTTGTTAGCAATGTAAAGTCATTCCCCTTATCTAATTAGAAAACACAAAAAACCAATAAACCGAATGCATTGAAGAAGTGAATTAGCAAAATCTGCACCCATTTCTCAAATCGAAAGCACCAAGTTAAAAAATGTTTGGTGAATTATATACTTCTATACCTAAATCTCATCCGAAAACAGGAACAACCTACTAACCCAAATCATAAAAGAAGCAGGTTTTTAAAGTGAAATTGATACCATCTTGCGTCACCAAAGGATAATCCGAAGCGCTAAGATTAATAAACCAATCCCATTCTCCTCCCTCCTTCAATAAGATCGCCGCCGCATGAAGCGTATTACTGACCATCGTGGGTCCTCTGTAAGTAACCAAATTCGCCCGAACAACAACCCGAACATTACCGAATTTGGCGAAAACCGGGTCATCCCGAACAAAATTTGCCAAGTCCAACCGCTCAGCCGGAGAAGCCTCGAGGTCCAAATGCACAGCATACTGATTGAGTGGATGGTAAAGAGCTCTAAGTGTCCTCTTGAGACTCTCTCCATCTCCAATCGATCCGGAGATGAGATAAGCGATACGGGGAATTGGGCTCGTCGACGTTGAAGCGATACGCAATTTCGATTCGACAAAAACAGCTTTTCGATTATCCACAGGGGTTCGATAGAAAGGTAAGAGACCATTGGAAGCGAAGATAGAGGTAAAAATGAGAATAGAAGATAAGAGGAGAGAGAATACCAATGGGAGAAACCATTTTTTCTTCTTTTGTTGCTTGGTAGTCTCCATGTGAAGAACCAGAGATACTCGAGAGAGAATCGCGGAGTTTAAATGCTTCATGATTGTCGTATTTTTACCGTTGAAGAGAGATCTGCGGGAACTGTAGTAGTTCAGATTTTAGCGACATCGGGTAAGAGCAGAGAGAGAAAGAGTGCGTGCGTGTGTGGTGGGGAAGCGAGGGTGCGTAGGATACTGTAATGCGCACAGTGGTGATCTGATTGGGTTGATTGCGCATTATTCACAGAGTGGAGTCAATAATGGCAAGCGACTGGAGGACGCTGAAGGCTGAACTGCACTTAAAATGAGACCCCGAACCGATGATTACGCTTGGAAAACTCTGCGGAAAATTTTCGAAACAAACCCAAGTTTAAGGGTATTTTACAAAAAGAACCGTATTTTTTGAAATTTGTCAAAACAAACCTAGGACTTTAAAATGGCTGAATTGCCCTCTTCAAACGATATGCCAAATAGTTAGGCGTATGTTGTTATACGTCGCCAAACGGTTTGGCGGTTCACAAAGTGAAACGCCATACTGTTAGGCGTTTATTTTTTACTGTGTTAACGTGAAACTCACATTTGATGATGTTAGAAATTTCAGATCACCAAAAATCAGCCATTGATTTATCTTCCTTGTGTGTACACCAAAATTATGAAAAAAAAAAAAGTCAAATCGCCGTCAGACGCCATACTGTTTGGCGATGGTTGTTGACAGTCGCCAAACCGTTCGGCGACGGTTATTAACAGTCGCCAAACCGTTAGGCGTATGCTATTAAAAGTCACCAAACCGTTTGGCGACATTTAATAGCCGACGCCGAACGGTTTGACGGCTGTTAACAACCATTGCCAAACAGTATGGCGTCTGACAATGATTTGACATTTTTCAGGCAACAGGACAAAGGCAAATCTGCCATTAAAATATTTTTTGAGCATACGTCAAATGGTTTGGCGTCCTAGGTCTGTTTTGACAAATTTCTAAAAATACGGTTCTTTTTGGAAAATACCCTTAAATTTGGGTTCGTTTCGAAAATTTTCCGAAAACTCTAACCATAGATAACCGGACAAAAATACGTGCGATTGAGTCCATTGACCATTGGATTTAAGAGATCCAACGGTGCCCGAGAGAGTTCAAAGTTAAGTAAGCATGTTATTATTATAGTTAGGTGAGGAATATTATTAGTGTGTTGGTGTGGTTGGATCACTAGTGGGGGGAGAGACGGTTGTCGAGGAAAGGGATTGGGGAGCAGTAGAACTTTGCTGACAGCATCAACGTTAGTGACAGACCACAATATGTGCCACGTAGCATACTCTTAGAGACCACTGGTCGTAAGGCACATCTCTAGGTGGACTGAAATACCAAAAATCAGCTTGATTAGTGATTTCAAACCTTTCGATCTTTGTAACCCAAATAATACTCAAATTCAACAGTTAAAAATTAACCCATAAAAACGACTCAAATCCTACGCCTAGGAATTAGTAATCAGGCTAAGTTTTCTTCCGTAGGTCCACCTATAGGTTTGGGCCAAACATCCATACGGTCAGTTATCTCTAATACTGTGCCACGTGACTCATACTGTTGTCCGTCGTTAAGTTTGATGAAGGACGCCGGTTAGCAAAGTTCTACTCGGATTGGGAGCATTTTAAGCAGACGAACTATCGTAGTCGTAGTATAATACTATTATGAGCAGTGTTAGTAGGACGATACCAAAAATAAAAAAAGAGGAGAGAAAAAATTCCTCCCAAGTCTGGAATCAACATGATGGGGATGAGATAACCAACTGATAAGGTCCATTCACCTTCTAAGTGGGTCTTGTAGGTATTACAGTAATACATAAGAACTTTCTAATCATGATCTGCATGTGTGCCACGTGTTAGGATTTCATTTTATAGTGTTACCATGATCACCCTTAGCCTAAGGGTGATCTTATGTCCAGATCTCTAATGGTCCTTGAGATTCACACAACGCAAATGTCAAAGACGATCCAACAATGGATGATAGGGACGAAGAAATTACAGTTTCGTCCTATCGTTTTCCCACTCTAAATCATCCCAAGACATTTAACATGCTGCGTAGGATTATCCAAGTGTGCAATTTACAGTGAATGGTATAGATCATTAGTTCGTAATCAGGGGGACCCCACATGCGAGGTTCGTGCACCTTACACATGGCACATACTAGAATTCATCCTGATTAGTAATTTCTATCCGTTGGATTAGAGTCTTTTTCATTTAGGGTATTCAGATTCAAATGTTAGAAATCACTAATCATGTCTATTTTTGTTAGGTAAGTCCATCTAAGTATGGGCCAAACATCCATCCGGTCAGTAGTCTCTAATAGTGTGCCTCGTGGCTCACACGGTCGGTCCATCATCAACTTTGATCTAATTTTTTTTCCGGATCAGGTGCTATGTAGAGTTCAATAAATGCTTTCACAGTTGAGGTGAAATGTGAAAATGTAGAATGACTAAAACATCCCTATAAAATAAAAAATTCAAAAAATGAAAGAAGTAATATTTGTCAATTTAAAGAATTTAAAAGTTATATTAAGAAAAATAATTTTTTAAGGAAATTTTTGACATGAACCCCCATGTAATCATTGAAATTTGACATACCCCACGTTTTGAAAAAGCTGACTAACCCCCCTATGACCCTGTCCACTGTTTATGACCGTTGTTGACCTATATTGACTAACATTATTTTAATAGACAAAAATACCCCTTTCTTCAATCATAGAATAAGCAATAATTTGTGGGTTTGAACCAAAACCCTAACCCCGAATCAAATGACTCTGATAGACGTTCAGCCACGACTCCGGCGAGCAATTTTAGAATTAAAATCTGATTTTCTTCTTCTTTTTAAACATTTGACAATGCTTCTATGGGTTTAGTGAACTTATATGGGTTCTGACTCAGATGGCACATACACTTCCAAAGTAGGAGAACGTACTACAACAAACAGTTCCAAAGGACAACAAATAATCAAAATGACCACTTTTAAATTATTTATTTTGTGTGACAAACTGACACTGCTTACATTATATTTTACAAACGGTCGTTATGTAACAAGGTATACCTGAGATCTTTTCATGTGCAGAAGCGGCATTTTTGGTAGTCACCGCTGCCATCTGGGCCCACTGACATGGATGTTTAGCCCACATCTTAGTAGGCATTCATACCAAAAATCAGCTTGTTTGATGATTTGTAGCCGTTGGTTTTAGTAATGGTTGCATTCAACGGCTATAAAAACACCTTAAAAAGTAATAAGAAGTGCTAAAATCTAATGGTTATAGACTACCAATCATAGTGATTTTTGGTGTGTATATCCACCAAGGGGTGGGCTAAACATCCATGAGGTCAGTGGGCCCAAATGACAGCCGTGACTAACAAAAATCGTGCTTCCGCATTTCAAACAGTTTCAGGCATACCTTTTTTGGTTACTTACCGCAGCATCTAGCCCCACTGACTGCATGGATGTTTATCCCACCCTTGGTGGATATACAAACCAAAAATCACCCTGATTGGAATTCTATAACCATTAGATTTTAGCACTTTTTTAAGGCGCTCTTATAGCTGTTGACTGCAACCATTATTTTTGTACTAAAACCAAAACATCCATGCGGTAAGTGGGCCCAAATGGCAGCGGTGACTACTAAAAATGCCACTTCCGCAGTTGAAAAGATCTCAGGTATACCTTGTTACATCACGACCCTAAAAAAAAATGACAGACTCCGGTTACACAGGACAAAATATGAGCCACATGTCACACTCTTAGAGGACTCTGACCTGGCCAAACCCTGAGTGGACCTACAAACCAAAAATCAGCCTGCTTAGTAATTTATAGGCATTGGATTGGACTTATTTTCATGGGTTAATCTCAACTGTGGGAATTTGAGCAGTATTTGAGGTACAAAGATCCAACGCCTAGAAATCACTAATCAGGCTGGTTTTCGTTTCGTAGGTCCACCTAGGGATTGGACAAACATCCAAACGGTCAGTCCTCTAAGAGTGTGCCACATGGCATATATTGTGTCCTGTAACTGTAACCGGAGCCTGTCATTTTAGGGCAGTAACTGGAGCCCGACCCTAATATAAAATGTGAGGGGGTCCTACCATTTACGTGTATACATGGCATTCTAGGGAGAAAATTTGGTGCCATTTAAAGTCCCACTCCAAAATGCAATGTGGAATTCTTTCTAGCTCGTTGACCCATGGGGGATGCTTCTAATTTTAAGTAAATCTTTCCAAATACAAAATTTACCTGTGGCTCAAATAATTTTTTTTTGTTTTACATCACAGTCCTCTCCATCTTTGACGATTAGGGCTTCTCTCATTCTCTTTCCTCTTTCCATCTCTTCAACCTTGACGTGGTATCATCTCTTCGACCCCGTCCGCCGTGAGAATGTCCGTGTCTCTTTCTCTATAAAACAATCTTTCTTTCATTCCAAGGAATAGGCTAGTAGACTATTGTTTTTTTTAAATAATTACCAATAAAACAACGCACCTGATGTGCCTTTTATTACCGACCATTTACAATTTAAAATCTTTAAAAAAAACCAACATATGTGATATTGGCTTATAATCTTTATTAATGGTTTATTAGAATATAATATGTATATAAAATTATAAAAAAAAATAGCTTTTTGACCTAATTCATGTCAAACTAACTTTTTCACTTTTTAACTTATAAGTCAATGTTTCACCGAACAAACTTTTACTTCCAAATAGTAACTTTTAAATTCAGCAACTTAATTTAGAAGTTACTTTTTATTTCCACTGATTTGCCAAACGAGCCCTTTAGAGATAAGCTAAATAAGCCGAATTTTGGTCCACCAAGAGGTCAACCAAGCATTTATGCACCATAGACCCAAAAGAGACCTACAAAGGGTGTGTCCCCATACTTATGTCGATGTGAAGTATGGTTTGAAGTCTCGGCCGATCCCTTTCTGGATACGTGTCCATTGATCCAATCTAAAAATGGATCGTCTTGCCCTAACATCATTGTTTTCCAAAGGAGTCTAACTTTATCTCAGCCATTCTGAATCGGACCGATCTGGATGAGGATCGGATCCCTCCGATCCACCCTACCATCCTGAGATTTTGAACCATGATGTCAAGAGCTGACAATTATATATGGTATCCTCAATTTAAAGATAAGGGTCGGGCTCTTGTGATTGGCTTCCAAGACAGGGCTTGTCAGGCGTGGATTTCGAGAATCCAACGGTTTTGATAGCCGTGAGCTGGCATTCACTTTTTGCCAAAGCAAATTAAACCACCGTTGGATTCTCGGAATCCACACCGGACAGGTACTATCTCGGGAGCCAGTCATAAAAGGCCAGTGCCAGATTGAGCCTGGTCCTAAAGATAATTGCGGCCTAAAATCCGTCTAAAATTAAATTATAAAGAATCGCGAACCGGATAAACTACTTAAAAAATGAACTGAACAACATCCTGCTCAAAGGTTTGGAAAAAATCGCACATTTTGGAACATGATCGAATAATTCACAAACTTTGCTGATATATTTCTGGATTATTCAGTTTTGAACATGAAAATCATTTATAAGACAAAAAGTTGTCAATATCGATGAAGAGAAGCCATCACCAAAAATCAACCATTAACTCATTTTGCATGTGAACCGTCCATAAGTTACTTCATGAGTCCCAAAAGCATGAGGTAACAAATCTCGCGTGAATTTTTCCTTTTTCTTGGATGGAATAATGGTGGTGGGCTGTGGGGTCTACATGGTAGAGAGAGAGAGAGAGAGAGTGAAAAGAGAGGTTAGTATCCTCACAAGGAAAGAATAACTGAGGCTATGTACCCTGGGCAGACACAACAAAATCTTCAATACATGCGCAGGCAGCAGGGTTTTCACATGTGGCATCTGAGATGAAGGGTCCAAAAGTCCACCTGTGTACACTCACCAAGAGTAAAACTGTAAAACTTCGGTCACAACCCACAATACGAGCCACGAGGCACACTATTAGAGGGCACTGACCGTATGGATGTTTGGCCAGTCCCTCGGGTGAACCTGCAAACCAAAAATCAGCATGATTAGTGATTTCTATGCATTTTATTGAAGTTATTTTAATGGGTTGATTTTAACCGGAATTCAAGCATTATTGAGCGTTATTTGGGTGCAAAGATCCAAAGGTTGTAAATCAATAATCAGGCTTTTTTCGGTTTGTAGATCCACCTATTTTTCGATGTTGTAAACCTTCGCTGACACCTGCAGTCAGCTGATATGAGCCACGTGGCACATTATTAAGAGGACACTAACCGTATGGATGTTTGGTCGATCAGTAGGTTGAACCACAAACTAAAAATAAACCTGATCGATGATTTCTAAGCATTGGATTGAAGTTATTTCCACAAGTTGATTTTTAACCGTAGGAATTTGAGCATTATTTGGGTACAAAGATCCAAAGGTTTTAAATCAGTAATCAGGTTTATTTTTGATTCGTGGGTCCACCTAGTGATTGGACAAACATCCATACTGTCAGTATCCTCTCAAGAGTGTGCCACGTGGATCATATTGACTGCAGTCAGTCAGTAGCGTCGCTGACACAGGTGTCATCGAAGGTTTACTCCTTTCTTTTCTATCTTAAAAAATGAAAAAGCTGTGATTGAGAAATGATTATGTATATATACCATGATAGAGTAGTGGTAATAATTAATGTGGACAGACAAGAGTTCGTCCACCTGGCAAATCCAGCACTGATTCATGATGTCAGCATTCCATGTGGGAGAAAACCCAGTATATTTTGAAAAAAAAAAGAGTAAAGTAAATTCCATGTTGAAAGATATGAAATGCTTTCAAGTGGCATGGCATATATTCTTGCCTTGGAACATTGGCACATGTACATTATTATTATTATTATTATTATATAATTTTCTAATCCGTAGATTTCATTACTTTTTGGTAGTGGGTCCCTTTGTGTGTAGTATGGACGGTTGCAATCTTTTGTAGCCATATAAATAAATTATGATATCATCTGTACATGTGATGATGAAGCTTAGATATTTAATTTCCCTCATCTACGTACTCATTCTCAATAGTGACTCGACACCATCTCTGTTTCTGTCTTTCCTACCTTATGACTCGATACCATCTCAACTACAACTGAAGTGTGTGTGGATTCACCAAGATTGTAAATTGGTTGGATAGCCACTTCATACAACAAAATATATATTCAGCTCGAAAATTGCTTTCCAACTGTGGATAAAGCACGTGCCAAAATATGTAAGGCCCTTCTAAATAAGGGCTAGGATAGGGTCACACTCAAGGGGCCCCCACCCTTAATTAGCAAATCATCTATGTTTTATTTATTTTTTTAAATTTATATTTCATAAAACAACACAATGTATTTTTTATTTTTTTTCCAGAAAAAGGCACTAGGTGCGTGGTATATATCAAGGTTTAAAGGGGACCGTTATAATGGTATAACAGACTGGGGTCGTTACCGTTTTTTCCGTTATAACGAAAAAAAATGCTCGGGCAAAAATAGAAAAAAAAAAAAGGGAAAATAACAGAAATAACGGAAAAAAATGGAAAAATGGCGCTGAAATTCAAATTTTGAATTTTAAAATTTTAATTTCAAAATTTCAAAAATGAAAAATAACGGAAAAGAACGGAAAAAAACAAAAATAACGGCCGTTTTTTTTCGCAAAATTTTTCAGAAAATAACGGTCGTTATTTTCGTTATAACTGAAAAATAATTCATTATAACGGTCATTATTTTCTGGGCGTTTTAACGGTCCATAACTTAACGGGGTAGGTCCGAATCCGTTATAACGGCCGTTATTTTCGTTATAACGGCCATTTTTTAAACCTTGGTATATATATTCAAAACTAAATTAAGTTCTATTTTTTTAAAGAAAAAAACAATGGTTGTTCTAATGTCACCTGTTGTTGGATACTTAAAGTGTCAAATTGTTAAAGAGAGTTTCAGGCTACCTAAGGAATCTAACCTTTTTTTAAATAAAATACATAAAAGAAATGAGGAAAAGTGGTTGGCATGGTCGCCCTATTTCCTTAAATACACGTGTAAACCTGAATTTCATTCAAGAGTATTTTGATAATTTTGATCTAAACAAGGATAATTGAGTAATATACATCATTTTCCATAAATTATTAATTAATAATTTAATATAACAATAATATGGTATATCTTAGGAAGTATGTGAAGCTAAGATACACTTTTAAGTAGACCAAAATAATTGTGTATGATCCTTTTGTACACCATAGGCTTTTGTACATTAGCTTTGGATTATTATTGTAATTAAACTTAAAATAATAAAAAAATTTATTGAGATGATGAAAATGTGTTCACTAATGGAGATGGCCCCGCATGTGAATCTTATAAAAATTCTATAATATTCTAACATTTAGACATATTATTAAATTAAAACTCTTTTATCTAAAATAAGTAACAAGTGTAGAGATTTTTAAAAGATGAAAAGCTTTAAAATATATTCATTGAAATCCAAAATATCTCTTTTATAAATAAAAAAACAACTTGTTGGAAACCTAATAATTTTTGGAAACTCTTTTATATAAAATAAGTAATAAGTGTAGAGATTTTCAAAAGATGAAAAAGTTTAAAATATCGTTATTGAAACCCAAAAGATCTTTTTGTAAATAAAAAACTTACTTATTGGAGACCTAACGACTTTCAGAAACCATCGTCAACCAATTATCAATTTCTTATCGACTTTCCTATTTTGAAAAAAAAACTAATTTCAAACCAATCACTTATGGATTTTATTTTCTTAATATCTATCTGCTATGATCTTGGTTAATTAATGGTTGATCTTGGTGATCTTGATGATTTAATAGTTGATCTTATGGATAATGAATTCCTCGTGCCTTGATATTGACTGATTATCATGCATTGGGGAGGTGGATGAAGGTTGGGTCGGTCCCGCAATATCTTCGTTTGGTCTCGCACTTTTTGGGTTGATCCCATGAATAGCATATAAAATAAGCCTGTTCTCTTTTATCCGAATACCTAGAAAGGGGGGTGATTAGATATTAAAATTTTCTTCTATTAACATAATAGCATTACTGGTAATCACATGCCACAATCCTAATAATAAGTTGATTGATTAACAGATGATTATCTCAATCAATTAAGATCGAATATATCTCTGTGATATATTGTTTTTAAGCAACCCCAAGGGTTGAGTACAGATGGCCAGGACTCCACTCTAAAAAGTATGAGGTTCTGACAACTCTCCTTGGGGCCACCCCCTGGAAAGAGTAGAGAGTAATAAGTGGCTTGTCCACATTAACTCTTCCAGTACACTTCGGCATGTGTGGAAAGGGTGACTATCATGCCCTGGGGGACTAGTTGGGTGCTCTAAGAGGCTCGGATACTGACGTTTCAAATATATATAGATGGTGGGAATATTATGGGGTAGATATTGTATGCAAATTTGGAAGAAAAGCTCTCCTGTTTATCCACCGACCAGAACCATCTATCTTCAAAATATTGGTTGCTAAGGTTGATAGATAAGATGACTGAAGTAGTTTCACTATTGAAAAGGGACGGATCTGTTGTTCATGCCCCATTCTATCCATGGTAATCAATTCCGCAACCTTGATAAAAGGACAATTGGGTGGGCGAGTTGGGTGAAATAGGTGATCACGTCCATTAAAGATCCAAGGATCCTCTCAGATGTTGGTAAGGAGGCCGCTACCAATCATTTTAACAAACCGACACTTAAAGTGTCTTTTGCCTTGAGGAAACTTTGCCAAACCCAAGGGTCTCCAAGTTTAAGGGATGCAGCCAAAATAGAGGAGTTGGTGCGAGATAAAAGAGAATTTGGTTCTGTTGAAATCTTCTAAGCATTTTTGGCCAGTAAGGCGAGGATGGCGTTGCGGAATTTGCGAAAGCCTAGCCCATCGATGGCTTTTGGGACACAAATAGATGACCAACTCATGAGATGAACACCTTTTTGAACATTACTACCTTGCCACCAAAATTGATTGGCCAAGGAGTCAAGCTTATAGCACAACAGCTTGGGGAATAAGAAGGATGACATATTATAGATCAGGATGGCAGCAACCACACTGTTTTGAGGAGCGTGGTTCGACCTGCCAAAAAAAGGGTGCGGGAGCGCAAACCAGTAATGACATGCTCAATGCGTGTTACACTACTCGTGAAACCTTAACCTTTGAGCAACCAATGAATAATGGGCTACCCATGTATTTTTAAGAGAGGGAGAGGTTCTTGATGATAAGGATGAAAGACATAGCATTTTTTTTGTCGACGGTGGAGGTTTGGACTGAACAACATACCGGATTTTTCAAAATTTATTTGTTGTCAGGGGATCCATCACAAAAAACTTTGAGGGCATCCTGTAATGCTCGAGATTTGCTTGATAGAAAAGAAACAGTCATCTACGAAGAGCAGATGAGATATGGGAGGCTAATTGTAAGCGATGCAAATACCATGAATATGGTTGTGCTCCTCCTCCTCCTAGGTGATCATTTTAAAAAGAACTTTTGTACACAGGATGAACAAGAAGGGTGACATGGGATCAGCTTGGTGTAATCCTCGGGTAGACTTAAAAAACCCCACAGGCGAACCATCAAGAAGAATGGAGAAGGAAGGAGAGGAAATGCATCAATAAATCATGTCAATCCAAAGAGGGTTAAGCCCCATAGCCTCCATTGTATTGTAGACAAAAGACCATTCCAATCGGTCATATGCTTTGGCCATATCCAATTTGATTGCCATGAGGCCAATCATGCCTTCTTTTTTTCTTAATGTGATGCATGAGCTCCTAAGCTAGAATCATATTACCAGAGATTAGCCGACCAGGAATGAAGGCAGCTTGTTAGGAGAGATAAGCTTATCAATGATCTGTCTAAGCCTGGAGGTGGGGATTTTGGAGATGATTTTATACACCACGTTGCAAAGGCTAATGGGTTTGAATTGGGATATTGATTCAGGAGCCTTGAACTTCGGTATGAGGGCAATGTTTGTATTATTTAGCCAATGAAGAGCACAATTGTTCATGAAGAAGTCCGTGACCGAAGCTAGAATGTCCTCTTTAACCTCCTCCTAGAAGGTTTGGAAGAAAAAGCCTGTAAATCCATCCGGACTGGGAGCTTTGTTTGCTTCGATGCAGAATGTAGCCTTCTTAATTTCTTCAATTGACAGAATGGCAGTGAGCATGGAATTGTCCACATTAGTAACACATAGCGATACAACACTTTGGATGAGCTCCATGTTGGAAGAATTGGGAGAAGTGAACAGATCATAATAGAACTTGATGAAAGCTTTGCCCACACCAGGGTTGAAAATCACTTTTAAATTGAAAAAAATAGGAAATCTTTAAGTGATTGCATGAGAATAGGAATTGTTGGGAGCACGACGGCTCCACATCCCACACACTCACCTACATCAAGCCATTAACAAAGATCAAGGTAAGTGCATCGGTATTCAAAGATACGATTTCTTATTATTTGTTTGTGATTAAATTTCAAAGATATTGTTATGTTGTTACTTGTTATTATTACTATTTTTGGATCATGAATAATGAATTGTTATATGAGAACTAATTTGAGAATCAGTTCTTGGTAAAATCACTATGGTTGTAGCCATTTATTGAAGTACTTGGTTGGTCTATTGAAAAATAAGAAGGGCCTAAAGCCCTAGGGTGAAAGGCCTCAAAAACCTACAAAAGAGTTCGTTGGTCGAGTTGCTCATTGGTCGAGTTAAAGGAGAAGAAGACCCTACATTACTATAATTACTTATGTGCATTACTAGAAATGTTTGAATTATCTCGCTTGGGTATAACAAGATTGTATATTTAATGAGAAATGTATTTTACCATATTAATGCAATGTAGATATGTTTATTGAGCTTTCTTTAAGTTCACGATGCAAATCGACAATCTTTTAAATGAATACGATCATGAAGAGGATTTCGAGATTGAGGAAGAGGTACTAGTGGGTACTGAGAGATTCAAGGAAGAAGCTTAGTTTATATTTCTTTTATATATGTCCCTTTTATTATATGGGAGATGTATAAACCATGAAATTCGAGTTGTGGGTTAGTTTTCAGACCGTAGGTATCTTATTACATTGTTCTCTTGATTAAAAGGTTAAGTTATCAGTATTTCTACATTTGATGTACCTGTAGTATTTCAGGAATATCTCATTCAATTCTTAACTTTTCCAATGATTCTAAAGGGGTTGGAACCCTAAATCATAGTAGTATTTTATTGATTTTTTTATGAATTAATGATTTATTCAAGTGGGTGCGGTTTGGCAAGAATCTCGAAGTTTCTATTCGAATCCTTTGCAAACAACACACTTGTTTCCGACTTGAGGTCAATTTCGTAACTATTTTGAAATCCAATTTCGTCTTGGCTAAAGCTACAAAGTTGTGGCCTTTACATTAGCTTTCTATCTATAAACAGAAGGTCATGTAATTCAATTGATACTGTCTCTATAGGTCCGTTTTACTAAGCAAAGGTTAGAAATGTTAGAGTTACAAAACTTGCAGGTTTCCAAAACCCATTTTGAATTTATCTTTAAATTCAAAATAAAAATATTTTATATTTTATTTGATGAAAATGAATTTTATTTTGAGTAGATAAAGATTGATATATAATTTATTAAATTTATTATCGTTTGATACTTGAAAAGCTTGCGCAAGTTGAAAAATAATAGTTTTGCCTATTTTCGACGAAACTCATTATGATAGAGTTGAAGGTAGAAATTAAAAATAGTAAAGTACGTTTTTAACTAAAATGTCTTCACAAAAAGTTTTATAATTATATGACTTTTTTGAACCATTAAATTATTTTTTTAAGAAAACTTTGATTTTTGACCATCCAATGGGCCATTACTGCTAAAACGCAAAAAATCAAATCCAAAATTGTAGTAAATAAATATTTCAACAAAAGCACCTTTACAAAAGTTGCTTCTTATGATTTATGAAGACATATAAAAATTATAAATAATGACTTTCGTGCATTTTATTTTTAACTTGGATTTTGGGATAAGATACTTTTGGTTGTACAAATCGCTTTTATTTCTATCATATTAATTATCATAGATCATGCCTTGTCTCGAGATTTGAGTCGACTCCTGGGTCTTCGGGTCGAGTCTAGGTGCCTGGGATCGGGGTGTGACATGATTGAACAACCGGTAGGGCATAAGATCCATTTATCGACATTCTGTGAGTTTATCGACAAATTTTAGTTACTACACCTTTTGTTAATTAATTAAAATTTAAATAATAGTAATTTATATAAACCTAGTAACTTTTTATTACAAATGTAGTAACTCAAGTTAGTAATTTTTGGTTCATAGCCTAAGCAAATGTGGGGACAATTTGTTGGGCAGTACTTAGAATAAAAGAGCATACCTTATAAAAAAAATCTGACACCTACCTCCATGCAGCCTAGTTGGATTAGTGACAAATAACCATTCAACGTTAAGAAATGTTGACTAATAGAATGTTAGAATATCTGTGGTTCGATGTTTGGACCATTTATCGATCAAATTTCACTTTGGGGGTCTAAGTTTCACTAGAACATGCATATTCATATTAGAAAATGATCGATCATCACTGTAAATATTGATCAATATAGTAAATGCAGAGTCGTTAAAATGATATTGATCAAATATAATTGAAAGTCCAACAGTTTATTAGTTTATCGACGTGTGCTAGTTACTGCCACATTTGTTAGTGAGTGCAGTATCTCGGTTAATAATCGATGGTAACTTGTTTGCCGGGTTACACTATTAACACCAGTTGTCAGTTAAAATGCTGCGTTGACCTTCTCCTGGACCGGTTGAATGCCCTGGTCAACAGTTTTCCGGTTCAACTAGCCAGGCCGGGCTGGGTTTTAAAACAGTGCTCGCAACATTGAACTGTTTTTTGCAGACTTAGAGGTCTTGAAAACGTGAGATTCCATACAAGCCCTATAGATCTATCAAGTGGGTCTAATGACACAATTTTCCAGGCCCTTCATACGGCATATCGAGCACAAAAATGAACACAATCTGTACTGTGGGATAACAAATGGGGCTGTCAGAAAATGAAAGAGCAGGCAAAGGAAGACAGCATTGTGGTTAACACAATTGATACAAGGTTCACGGCATTGTTGTCGAGGATGCTCAGACCCGAAATCTTCTTCACCGTAGGTCCAGGCTTCCCCACCACCTTCAAAGACAAGGAGGAATCCCAAAGTTAGAATTGGATCTTTCAGGGTATACGTAAAATCTTAAAGGACTCTCTAACAAGAGAAAACAGAATGTGCATATTTCTTGGAAAAGCAACTCTAGGGACACCAAGTTCAAGAAAAGTGGATTAAAACAATGGAGGGATCGGAGATAATGGGCACGGCAACACAAAGTGACATGGAATTTCACTAAGGGCGTGTTTGATTGCACAGAAAACGTTCCTGAGAAATTTTTCATTTCCCATGGAAAATACACCTGATACAGCTGTTTGATTGCACCCGAGAAAATAAGGGTGGATTTTCATGGAAACGAATTCTCACCCATGTGGAACGGAAATGAATTCCAGCCTTAGATTGGAAAATCTCATTTTATCAAGAAATGTTTCCAAATTTAAAATGGCTATCAAACAACGGAAAATTATTTTGTCCCAAGAAAATGTGATTTTCCCACGGGAAAATTGGCAATCAAACACACTCTTACATCCATCTTATCAAGATCAGACATCTGTAGCGTGCAAGGCCTGACAAATGTCTAACTGCTTATGTCAACTGATATGATATAGTACCAACTCAATGCAAACCACTGGATATGGAGATAATAGTGCCATAAACTGTTCTGTTCTCGAAATTTTCAGATCAATTCACAAGAACATCAAGGAAAAACAATTTCTGAGATATTTGTGATAGAAACCCAATCTAGTGAATCAGCTGGTCAGAAGCCAATTGAACTACCCTGCTTATTAGTAGCCTATGTGATGAATGTTGTTTCTTACCTTATTCCGTACAGTGCAGAATCCGCTGAATTGCATTGTGGCCCCCAACAGGGAGTCTATCAGACTTCCACATAGTCCCCCCATTGTAGCAAGGGGTATTACTAATAGCTGCTTCAAAGCTACATCAGAAGCACATTTGGTTGTAAACAAACCAGAGAGAACAAATGTGAAACCAATGACGCTGCCTGCTGCTGCAGCTGCTAGGAGTCCCATTGTTGTCACTGCACCATTTGTACCCTTTCGAACTGGCTAATAAGAGTGACTAGGAACTAAATATTAGACCTCATTATTGTCGAGTATCAAAAGCAACAGTAAATTTCCTTTAGTCTAAATAATTTTCAGAAATAATTAAGAAGTAGGCAAGTGCTGCTTATGATAGAACAGAAATGTTCCGAACAACATGTAGTTTTCACTACAGGAAAAAGAAAGGGAACACTCTCAAAAGAAACGTTATAAAGTCAAATGTGAGGGGAACTAGGTGAGATGCCTTTCAAATTTTCAATAAGACATAGATATGATAAATATGAGCAACTTCTGCAGTAAATATCCTTTAGTATTCTACAGTGAGTTATAAAACCCACTAGCAGTTCTATACACATCCTTCTCTCTGCATGCCCTGAAACAGTAAGGTTGTAAACATACACCGCAGACCACCTAAAATGCTTATGAGGATGATGGTTGTTAAAAGAGCAACAGTGATAGATAGGATCCATGACTTGTGGGAAGATCAACGAACAAAGCTTTCCAAATAGTGGTAGATAGAATTTAAACCATGCTTGATGGCTGGAAATCTAATTTACTTGTCCAACCTGGGAGGACTACATTGCTTAAGTCAGTCCTAGCAGCCATACGCACTTATCTAATACATGTCTCTCATTTCCAAAGAAACTATGCCAGAAGATAAACTCTTTTCAAAACAAATTTTAGGTGGGTTCATGGGGAGAATAGAAGAAGACCATTTGAAGAATTGGAGTTTTATCTGCAGTCCAAAAATATGGGGGGATTGGGTGTCCGAGATGCTAGTAAAGCAAAGACATCGCTCCTGGGAAAGATAGGGTGGAGAGTTATTAAAAATACTAACTCTCAAAGTGCAAGTATTCTAGAAGTACCATATTTTCCAAACTCTTATTTAATGAAAAATGTCCACCAAATGCATCTTTGTACTGGAGAAGTTTAATGAAGAGGAAGAGAAGTCTTGAAGAAGATTGTTGGCAAATTGGGTCAATGATCGAGTTGCTATTTGGATAGATCCATGGATTCCAGAAATGGAGGGTTTAACGGTGAATATGGAAACCCCCATTGGATTGCCCATATGGTTAAGTTAGTGAACTAATAGGTCATTATAGTAATGAACTGAATCGTGATGTTATTTCAGCTGTTTCCAGATCAAATACCCGAGAAATAATGAAGATTCGTATCCCACGTAGAAACTGTGAAGATAACTTAAATGGGCTCATACAAAAAGAGGTGATTATAGTGTAAAATTAGCCCATAATCTATTTGGTGCAGAGTAATGAGAACATGATAAAGACTTTTTTTTTTGGATAAGGTTAAATATATTGATATAGAAGGAAAAAGTACAAGAGAAACAGGAGGTCGAGGAGACCTCCACAGCAAAGGCATCATCAGTCCAACAGAAGTGCAATCTGGAAAAAATTATGTGACCTGCGAACTACAATGAGAATCAAGAATTTTATATGGAAATGCATAAATGGGATAGTTCCCGTTCATGCAGAAATCCTAGA
The DNA here is from genome assembly GCA_035048495.1 of Euptelea pleiosperma. Lineage (NCBI taxonomy): Eukaryota > Viridiplantae > Streptophyta > Magnoliopsida > Ranunculales > Eupteleaceae > Euptelea > Euptelea pleiosperma. Next base: position 1,194,689 of record CM068548.1, read on the forward strand.
AGAATCCCAGAAGCTGATCATCGTTGCCCATTATGTGATAGAGAAATGGAAACAATTGAACATTTAATCATGAGATGTCACACTGTTCGAAGAATTTGGTATGCATCTTCCTCAATTTAAGGCTTCTTGGAATGAGTGGTTTGTCTCATTGTTTAAGCTGAAAAATTTATCGAAAGAAGAAACTACAAATCTAAGTGCTATCATCATATGGCATATTTGGAAGGCTACATATAAATGTTTTTCTTTTTTCTTCTTTTTTTTCCTGAAAACAAGCAATTTCAGCCAGCCCTCATTATTGAAAAAGCTAACTCTGTTTCAGGAATGTGTTGAGGTGTTGAGATGAGAAAGCCAAAATTAAAAAGAAAGAAATGCCAAACCAATAATTGTATGAAGGAAACCAAAAAGTGGATGGCACAAGCATAACTTTTATTGGGCAGCAAACGAGAAGACTAAGAGTGCAACGAGGATTGTATTGTCCATGACAGCTATGCGAAAGCGATGTTGGCAAGAGCAATGTATAGAAGGAACTCAACAAGTGAAGACAAATTATTAAGGGCTAAAAAAGCGTGCCTCTACGGGCACCCACTTCTTTAAGCCGGGCACCCACGGGGACAAAAATGCCCCCCTTTAAGATGGGCACCCACCCCTCTCTCTCTCTCTCTAAAAAAAAAAAGGGTGCCTCTACAGGCACCCACATCTTTAAGCTGGGCACCCACGGGGACAAAAATCCCCCCTTTAAGATGGGCACCCACCTCTCTCTCTCTCTAAAAAAAAAAAGGGTGCCTCTACGGGCACCCACATCTTTAAGCTGGGCACCCATGGGGACAAAAATGCCCCCCCTTTAAGATGGGCACCTCTCTCTCTTGGCCATAAATCTGTTCATGTGTAAGCTATATGGGCTTGTAAGAAAGCTAGTAATAAAATCTGGTTGAAGAGTTAAGTTATACTCCTTTATTCTAAGCGACTTCCAGTGAAATGATAACCAATAAACCTAGACAAGTAATATAATGTTGGGCTAGTTCAAGTCTCAAGCCCAAGTGCTTAGGATGTAAGGTGTCACAACCTCAAAGTTTTAGGTTCAACCAATGTTCTGAAAACCAACCTGGTAACTGACCCAGCAAAGTGAACAGGATGGGTCAATCTGGTTCAACCGTCGGGTCATCCCGTTTGACCCGTGACCTTAGCTTGTGGGATATATAAGTTTTATATTAGGCAAGTAATCTAAATCATGGTTTTCAAAATGGCAATTATAACAATAATAACGTTGTTATAATGGTAACACCCCCACCCCCATTACATTATTTCGAAAATAACACTCAAATCTGAAAAAAAAAAAAAAGGCTTAGCCGTTATTTTGGGATGAAAACGTTTATTTTACCATTATCAAGGTTTTTTAAAAAAATATAATTAAAAGGAAAAAAAATATTATTATGCTAACCATTTTTTGACTCAGACACATGGTTTCAAGTTTCGGCCGAAACTACTTCAGTTGGTTTCGGACATAAAACCAATTTTTTATTCATAAAATGTCACTTGGTTTCAGTCAGTTTCGGACCAAAACCCATGGACGAAACCGAAACGAAACCAATCACTTTGAACCATGCTCAGACATAACTGATGTGATCTGTTGTAACGGTAATGTTAAGGGACAGTTATAACATTATAACGGACCAATTTTTTTTTTACAAGTATCAACGTTATTAGAAGCAAAAAGCAAAGAGAAAGCAAGGGCAACCAAGGAGGTCGAGATGACCTTTAAAGGATAAACCAAAGAGCAAAAACACAACACAACAAACAAAGAACTAACCCCTCTCCGTCGAACAGAGAAGATCTAAGCGAAATACAAAGTCCTCAAAAAAGATACTGTGACATTTGAAAAACAATTTTGACCAGAAGAACCAAAACCCCTTGATAGTAAGAATTAACTTCACCACCTCCTCCGTCCCTTCAAAGATTCTACAATTTCTCTCCTTCCATAAACCCCAAAGAATTGCAAAAGGAAGGAGCCTCCATAAAAAAGACCTCTGGATAAGAAAGCCGAAGTGCACCAATAAGCGATAAGATCCGACGCCGAACCCGACATAATACACGTCACCCCAATCTCTCTAAAAAACGCAATCTACACCTCTTGCCACGTCGCAATGAAGTAAAATATGGTTGACTGCTTCCCCATTGTGTTTCGAGAAATAATCCACGATAATAATCCGTCTTAGAGAACAAATAATCCACCGTCAAAAGCTTGTCCAGCATCACGGTCCAAATGAAAAAAGCTACCTTCGAAGGCAATTGGAGCCCCATACAACAGAAGCAGGAAATCTATCACGAAGAGGACTAAAAAGAGCCTTGTAAAAAGACTTAACCGAGAATCTTCCATCTTTCGACCATGACCATTTAAAACCTTGATCTAAATCAATAGAGACGGTCTTGCGTAAAGAGGAGACTCTTTGGAGGTGATGAGTTTGGAGATTAGATGAACTTTTTTTTTGACAAGTGTATATAAAAGAAGGGGAAAACCCCCAAATATGTACAAAGACGAGAAATCTACGTCCTTAAAGGAGTAGAGTCCCCTAACAACTCATCCCACCAAAACACAAAAGATTTAAAACTACATCCTCTAAAGGGAAGAAAAATAGACGACCACAGATAGAGAAGGGACTTCACAACCAAAACCACATCTCTCAAATCCTTCTTTGTTTCTTCAAAAATCCTGAGATTTCTCTCTTTACAAATCGCCCAAATAACCGTGAAGGGTAAATAGTGCCAGAAGAGCATCACTCTCCCAGAAAATGAATCATCCCCCTCCCTTGGAAGAGGTCTCTAACATGGTGTGGAACTACAAATAGAATCCCAAACATGGCAAAGAACGTCTGCCAAACAGATAGGGAAACAGCAATGAATGAGTACATGATACACAGACTCTCCTTCGGCTTTGCATAAAACACACCTATTAGGGATCATCATATCCCTACTAATAAGGTGGTCCATAGAATCTTGTCGAGACAGGCCGTCCAAGCAAAAAACTTCACTTTTGATGGAATCGGATACCCCTACATTATCAATGCTGGAAAATCCGTCAAATTCTCCGGTAAGCAATTGCGATAGAAAGAAATAACTGACAATTTACCTTTTGGATCCCATCTCCAAGTCCTTTCATCAAGATCAACTCCCAAACAAGGATTCCTTATAAAAAAAAACTCCCAAACAAGGATTCTCGCCGACCCTTCCGAGGAGTGAAGCTAACTCGTCCGCTTCCAATCGTTTAGATGCCTTCTAAAACCAAGATTCCACGAGGAATCTCCTTCCCTTCTGACAGTGCAATCCTTGATCATCGCACCTAGACAATCTGAGATAGAGAATAAATTAGGAAAGACCTTCAATGGAGCCTTCCCACACTATAGATCTTCCAAGAATCTCACCCTGTCTCCCTTTCCCACCTTATTGATAATGCCCCTTTCAAGCTTCTCTCTAGATCCGACAATCCCTTTCCACATACTAATAGATAGGGAGATTACCCCAACTATTAGCCAGAATCCCATATTTTAGTAGTTTTCATTGATTCTTCTTCGAAGGCTTTGTTCAATTGTTCTCTCTCTGAGTACGTAATTGGTAATCTACTCACCTTGCTCCATCTGTTTGTTCTCACATCTTCTCCTTCTGGTGGATAATTTGGTAATTTCTTTCCACTTCTCTTTCATGCTTATCTAGGGCGTACGCTCTATTGGATGGGGTTCCCCCTAATAGGGTCTTTTCCCTTCATTGTTGTATAGTATAGTATAGTATATATGGGAGGTCTCCACTTCGTTTCTTCTAGATGGACAGGCGTGATGAAGGTGTAATCACGAAAGAGAGGTCAATCCTCCCCATGTATCCAGTAGCTGGTATCGTACGCCATTGGAAGGGTGGTTGCGTTTGAGATGGTCCAACTAGTAGTCTCTTAGTCTCTCCCTGGTTACCTCGCTGAGGCGGGTGGAAGTTCTCCGCATTTAGATGAGAGTATATATGAACAAGCTTACAGCGACTTGGGTGAATGAGGAGATAGGGCTATAGCTTGATATTGAACTAGAGGTGCTTTAAAGGCTAGGTTCTAAACTAGAAAAGAAAGAAAGAAGGATGATCAGACTCTGTAGTCAAGGCGTGCGCCTCAAACCAGGCTCCAGGCGTGCACCTCACTAGAATACATGTTTTTTTGTAAAATTTTTCTTCTTTGGCCTATTATATTAAACATCTATATGATAGGAGAGATACAATTGAACCTATCTCACTGATGAAAGCAATGAATGACTACTTTGGGAGATGGAAACAGAAGGTGGGAGTAGCAGAAGATGAATTGGTGTTTCAGGATGATAGCTTGACATGGAGTGTTGTTGCGAGAGCTGCTGGAGTTGGTGAATCAACATCAAATACTAGATCACAATCACGGTGAAGAGTAAGAGTAAGGGCTTTAATAAGAGAGACGGAAGAGGAAGAGGCCAATTCGGAGGAGATAGAAGAAGAAGAATATATTGAGGCTAACACATCTGATGATGATGGGATGAAGCTAATGATTATATTTTAAATGATGACGATGTTAATTAGAGGCTATTTGAAATTTAGAACATTTGCTATCTTTTATGTTTTATGGCTTTTTAATTACTTATTTTGTATTTAAATAATGACAATGTTAACTAGAATTGCTTTTGGGTTACTAGAGATTTTCGACATTTACTATCTTGTATGTTTTATGGCTTAATGATTACTTATTTTATTATTTTATGATGTTATTTTTCTTTATTTTTTTATATTTCTTATATTTATTGTAATTTTTAATATTGCGCCTCGTTTCAATCAAGCGCGTGCCTCGCCTTGCGCCTCAGGCTCTAGAAGTCCTAGCGCCTTACCAGGAGTGGCACAAGATCTGCCTCTTAGCATGTCGAGATATTGATTCCTCCATACAACAATTTGCTTCTCGTATCGACGACTCAGAAGAGATGTCAACTGGCAACCGTATCTGAAAACCTTCCTGAATGAAATAAATATCTCCTTCGTCTAGTCGCTCCATATGACCCCTCCATAAGCTCTTCTCCTCCCCAAATCTCCACAACCACTTTTCGAGAAGCGCCACATTCATATCGCGAAAATTTCTAAAACCAAGACCCCTTACCTCCTTAGGCGAGCAAATCTTACTCCAATCAACCAAATGGAACTTTTGGCAGTCCCCATTTCCTGACCACAGGAAGTCCCTCATAACCTTCTCCAGACGTTTTTTTTAAGCCACAGCAATTGGGATAGTAAACAAAGATAAATGTGAATAGGCATATTACATAGGGTACTCTTGATAAGGGTCACCCTTCCCCCTTTGGATAAGTACCTCCTTTTGCATCCCGTAGTCGCTTCCCAAACCTTTCGATCACTGGCTCCCAAACCGATTTGTCCTTGTACTTAGCCCCCAAAGGTAAACCCAGATACTTATTTGGTAGACTCCTAACACCGCACCCCAAACTTAGAGCCAACTCTCTAAGATTAGGGACAGTCCCCACACCAAACACTTCACTCTTCGATAGGTTCATCCAAAGACCCAAAGCCGCCTCAAAAGCATCTAAGAATATATCTGAGGTATCTATGCTGACTGTGAGACGCCCCCTAAGAAAATCAGCGTATGCTGCGTATCGTCAGCAAACTGGAGGTGGGTGATCGAGGGACCCCCCATTACTGACCAAAAACCCTTCCACAAATCCTCCAGCTGCTGTACTGATCATTGTTCCAAGGGCCTCGATGAACACCAAGAACAGGAAGGGGGAGAGTGGATCTCCTTGCCTTGGACCTCTCAAACTACTGAAGAACCCAGCTGGAGACCCATTCACACGGATAAAGAAGTTCGTTGTTGAGATGATAGCTCTGACTCAATCTCTCCATCTAACCCCAAATCCCATCTTATCCGACATATGGTCCAGGAAAGCCCAACAAACATGGTCATACGCCTTTGCCATGTCGACTTTTACACAGAATTTCACCCTTCTTTTCCTTCAACCTGGAATCAATACATTCGTTGGCAATCAACATCCCATCCACCAGCTGATAGCATGATGCAGGATCTACATGACTATATGGATGCAAAGCTGAGAAACGTAAGTAGGATTTACGAATGCAAAGAAAAGCATAAATCAATAGCAACTAACCCCCACAAATAGATGAACTCATGTACGCAAACTAGCAATGATCCACATGTAACACGGTCTACAGTAGAAAACCACTTAACAAATGGAAGTTTATTAGATCGTCAATGGAATTGAAGAATTCCCAACTAGCTTAGGTATCAAATCAACCATCAAGTGAAGAACATAAATGTTGTCATGCAAGGTGATGAGGAAGATGATTAGGGATCACAAGAAAGGGGCTGTTGTGGCCTGCGATAATGGTTGTTTAATGGCTGCCTTAGCAACAGGTTCTGCAACAAAAAAAGGGACAGAACAGTCCACGGTTTGGGCACCGGGCAAAGAGAGGATCAGATCTGTTCCGGGTCTGTTCGCAGGGTATTTTAAGCCATAGTGAAGGTCACAGTGGGTTAGGAAATAAATCTCCTTTATGATTGAACTGATGTGAGAAATTAGCAGCAGTTCTTGGCCTAAACAGTGTGCAATTTATGCCTTAGGGTTGCGATCGATGAATGCAATAAAAAGGGGATGAAGGGTGGATATGTTTGATGATGTGGGGGCTTAGAACAGATGCAAATCAGCCACTTAAATCAAATAGGATCAGCAATAACCAATAAGAATTAAAGAAGATAAGAGATTAGAGAGATACCTTGGCCTCACACCAATAAATCTGGAGAATCATTTTTCCAATAGGCCCCACACCTTGTAGAACATGGTTCTTCTTTCAATATCATAAAACTACATGTTTAATGCCTTCAAGGCTACAATAAATAGGGGAATAGAAACCCTACAGAAAGCCAACTTATACCACTTAAGTTGGGTTATAAGAGGAGTCGTGTGGGTCCAACTTTAAAACACTACTAAAGGTCCGAAGCCACTTGTCTCTAAGTAAAGGTTCGAATAAAACTTAACAACATTCTCCCTGATGTCTTCTTCCTCATCCACAATCTTCCCTTCGACATTTAATCTGGTAATGGTATCGCTTCTTAGTTCTTCCCTAACTATCATAACAAAGTGCAGTGGGCTTTCTTTATTATTTTTTCTTTTTGTAATTGCAGAAACCCAGGTGGTTGAATGTTGACCTATCCAGGTCAAACGGTTCTCCAGCTCAACTGCCCGAGTCTAATGGATTACAAAAATAAAAGTGGTTTTGATTCAAATTGTTGGGACAGTCTCCACCTGGCATGGATCACCAGTTTTCTGGTTTAACCAGCCGGGACGGGTTTCAGAACATTGGGCCACTGTGTTCAACTTCAGATTATTACAAAAAAACTTTGTTCAAGCCTTTTGATCTAGAGACTGGGATGAACAGTCTGCCTTGAGTCACAGATTTGATCCTTGCTAAAGAGTACAATACTGGAGACCCTGAGAAGACAAACAAAGACATGTCTTATCCTTCCCCAATTCTGTGTGAGATCCTAGGTGAAATAATGCATTATGAAAAGAGGTTCCAGCATATTCTCATCTTGTTCATTTTCTTTCCTTTCTGTCTGGATGGAGTACTAACCATATTTTAAGACACTAAGAGGCGCACTGTAGCAAACTATTAAGACAAAAAGCAGCAAAGGGCCAAAGCAACAAAGAAAATGAAAGATATTATTATCCGGGACTTGAGATTCACTATCCACCCTCCATCCTACTGGAGTTGGGTTCATGGCATGATATATGAGAGAACAGTGAAAATACATCAGTGGTCAACACAGACACAATGAGCGGACCACATCCAAGTCAAATCTCAAGTTTACTACATTTGTGCATTACTAAGGAAGTTGGAATGACCCAGTCCCTTTTTCTTTCTTCAGTTTCTCCCAAGGAATTCAACTAGCCAAGCCACACGATTTCGCTTGCAACATAAGAACAACCTGAAGCCATTTTTTAGGAACAGTTGCTTCAACAGCAAAAGTGAGGGCATGAAATACAACTGAATCAAGTATATCATTTACAGAGCACATTGGCAGCAAATTGCCACCTGTGAATTATGTAATGCCAAAGCATCAGAGCACTTAAAAGGTTCTCTTACAAGGTAAGAGCACCTATCAGGTAGATAAGACAAAGGGATGTGCCTTTCGAATCTCAAGAACATCAACTGGAAGGTAAGTGGATGGGTGGGGGAACGGGTCAAGGATGTATAAATTCTAGAAAGAAAAATATGACTAGGACTTGATGAAGAAAAGGATACCTACCTTGAAGGTTGTGATTAGTCGAGGCTGCGCATTACTAAGCATCCCAATCTCCGACGACCAAGTGTCTCCATTGCAGCAGGCATAGTGTCCAATAATACCACCAATGAGGCATGTTACAAGTGAGGACTCTTTCGAGTCTAAACATTTGTCTTGCCATTCTGTCACTTTCCCAACAATCATAACCAAAACTGTTGCAACGCCGCTGTTAGCTAGAACTTGTATCCTGTAAAGATGAATAAGGCATGCCCCATCAAAAGAAGCAGCAAAAATTCAGCATAGCTTCAACACTCTAAAAGCTTTGGATACTGTAAACACACCTGTATTGGATATTTGAAATCAATTCACGCATGCTTGTCCTATGCAGTTTTATCTTGACGCCATTTAGGAAAGGATGAATAAACCTCAAACCAACACCCCCTTGAGCATTTTGAATATATGTGGATTTTTTTTCAGGAGCCTGGCTCAAGGAGGATTCGTTTTCAAGTATCAAAACAAATGGGTTGTGCATATAAATTTCTATGAGAAATTCTTCAATATTTTTCCTTAGGGTGGATTAGTTTTGGTCATTTCTTCTCTTCTTCATGGATTATTTGCAAACACTATCTAAATCATAATTTTGCAAATAAAATGATCTATGAAGTGAGTGCAAGCTTGATCATTATCATTTTTTTTTGGTTTTGTAATTCAAAAATAGTGGATGGAATCCAAAAGGGAACCTTAGTTCACTTGTTTAATAGCTCCTTGTGTTAAATTTAGTCATATTGTAACCGTCCCCTTTGATGAACAATTTTTTTTTTGTCATTTTTCCTTCCTCCTGAACTTCGATTGTTAGATAATTTTGGCTATATTAGTTTGCACTAGAAACTTTATAAAAGATCAAATCCCTTCGAAAATCCACAAATTTCTTCTAGAAATTTTTTTATCATACTTTGGAATACAAAACCATCTTCTACCCAAATCAGTTTCCCAAATGGGTGGCGATGTAACAAGCTGTAGCTTACACCAAAAGTGTACGCTAGCACATTTTCTGTTACTCGCCGCTGTCATATGGGCCCACTGACCGCATAGATGTTTAGCCCACCCCTTGGTGGATATACACACCAAAAATCACCATGATTCGTAATCTCTAGCCATTAGATTTTAGTACTTTTTAAGGCATGTATCTAGCCGTTCAATTCAACCATTTTTTGAGTACTAAAACCAAGGGCTAAAAATTATCAAACAAGCTGAATTTTGGTGAGAATGTCTACCAAGGGGTGGGCTAAACATTCATGAGGTCAGTGATCCCGGATGGCAGCGGTGAGTAACAAAAATGGTGCTATCGCAACCCTTCCAAATTCCATGTTTGTCGGCAACATTGGATTTCCAAATTTTCGCTTGTTATAGTGTCTGACATGCCACAATTTTTCAGGGAAGAGCTTGTTTGTCTAGCTTAAAAGAGATGAAATATTCCAGTATTAAAAGTTATTAACAAATGAAAAACCAGTACTATTTCTATGACAAATTTACTTTCTTGCCATAAAATCTCACTGTTATCCCTAAGGTCCAGACCATTTTGATGATCACCGTGATTCGTGTGATGTGAATCCAAGGATCATCCAACAGCGTGGACGCAAGGATGACGTCCTACGAAATTTCGTAAAAACCATCAAAAGGGCAATCCAAAAGGATGAGGCTTTAAGATCCTAAACTACTTTCTCAAAGGATCTACAGGAAAGAAAGAATTATTTTACCAATTCCTCTGTCCTCCCTCTTTGAACTCAGCGTCGATGCTTCGCTTCTTCTCCTCTCCGATCTTGGTAAGCTTAGATGAAGTGAAGAAGAACACAAGCAGCAGAGCCCCGTACCTATTCAAGGATTCAAAGTTTGAAACGAACGTTTCAGAAAACAGAATCAAATTCACATATAAACAAAGCACTTCGATCAAGGAAGAACAGATAATAGACCTGTATGAAACTGCAATGTTGACAGCCATGACTAGAAACCCTAAAAAGGCACCTGACACATCGAGAGACTTCCGCTTGTAAGCTCTAATGGCGATTACAGATGAGATGACCTGAGCTACTACTAGTTGAATCAGAAATTTCTCCATTTCTCCTCCTCTGATTTTTATTTAGCTGAGATATCCAATTATTAGGGTTTGGAAAAACCAGAGAGATAGCTTTCGGATGTAATTCTGCAGCGAAAATGGGTAATGAATAGAGTGACTAATCCAAGGGGAGGAGAACACTGCAAGTGTACGTACGCACGTTTTAGCAGAGGCTCGAGAGTAGTGATCCAATGAGGAGATTTTTGACGGGGTCGCTCTACGGGCACCCACAAGGGACCAAATGCCCCTGTTTTGTTTGGGCACCCGCTGCGCCCCAACCCTTCTCCTTCGCCTCCTCTCTCTCTCTCTACTGTAATTATCTCCCTCCCTCTCTCCTCTCTCCTCTCTCTCTCTCTCCCTCTCTCACTCACTCTCCGTCTCTCCTCTCTCTCTCTCTCTCTCTGGGCTTTTAGCCCCACGGCCAGACCGACCGTGGACTACATAGCCCCCACGGTAGTGCAGCACCGTTGATATTCGCTTAAAAGTGCTTATTTTAAGCAATTATCATTTTAGCGTTATCGCACTCTCCTACGTAAAATTACTTTATTTAGCCACCGTTGATATTCGCTTAAAAGTGCATTCTATTACGTAGAATGCACTTTTCTGGACGAAATTGTATATTTGCATACATTAAACACATTTTCAGAAGTCTAGATATAAAATCGTTCTGATTAAGTCTCATTACGCGCTTCTTCTATCGCAGGAAATCCTGAGTGGATGATTCTCGAGACTTGCGGGCCCACATCGATTATGAAAGCCCATTATCAAAGCTGAAAGAGCCCACAGGTTATGATTAGAAGATATGAGCCAAATACGAGCTGAACAAGATGATCGAAGAGCTGGCCCAAAGAACGAAGAGAGCAGGAGAGCCAATGACCAAGAGATGGACCAAAGCGTTTAAAGCCACATGAATCGACAAGGAATGATGGTCTGCTCGACTGGTGAAGCATGGTAGGGACACAGTGAAGACTAGGGTTCCAGACCCTCTGCTAGTGATTTTCTCATCATTTTTTCTGACATTTTCTCTATCATCTCCCCTAATTCTCTCTCTAAACCCTAATTTTCTCTCTCTTAGCTCTAACCGACTCTCTCTCCTTGACCTATCACCATTATCCATCAAATCCACCGTTCAATCGCCATTTGATCTATCCATCCTATACATCCGACCATCCGATCGTCCCACCGATCATTCGATCATCCATCCTATCACCCACCTGATCTCCATCATAAAATCTCAATCCTTAGAACGCGTTTGATTGTAGAGAAGTGTCTCAAGTGGTTGATTGTGGCCGAGAGCGCAGAGCTCAATCTCCGAGGAAAGAAAAATGCATGTTTTCTTGATTGGTATTTCAAGGGAAAAATACATTTTTTCCCCTAGCGATCAAACGCACCCTAACCCACAGCCTCGCAAGAGGCCCACATCCATCTAGCCCATTGGCCCACTTATCCTCAAGCCCAGTGGCCCACAACCTATCCACTAGCGGGCCCACGATATTCTTCCCATAGCCAATGAGCCCGAGCCCGCAACCCAATCATTTCTCAAATAATAAAATAAAAAAATAAAAATAAAATCTTTTTTAGAAACCCACGGTTTCTCCCATAAAAGGGTGAACCCCCAAAACCCTAGACCTCTCTTCCTTCTTCTTCTTCTTCTTCTTTCTTGTCTTCCCCCCTCCACTCCAACAAGGTGGTGGAGCGTCCCCCCCCCCTTTCTTCTTCTTCTTCTTCTTCTTCTTCTTCTTCTCTCCTTCACGTCCCACCGGTCGCCAGCACACTTCTCCGCCTCCATCATGTTCTTTGGTCCACAGCACTTCACCACCACCTGCTACCACCGCTGCCACCACCGTCTAAGCACCACAGCACTTCACATCGCCTGCTATCACCGCTGCCACCACTGTATAAGCACTACAGCATCGCCCACCATTAACGCCTGTCGAGACCTGCAACTCCGGCGAACTTGATCACCGGACTAGTTCTCCTTTCTTCACTGCCCCTCTATTCTCTCTCTCCTGGCCGTCATCCTCCTACCCAAGGTGCTGCCATTAATGGCCGTCGACTACAAGTGCAACAGGGGCCGCACCTTAGCCACCTTATTCCTGTCTTGATCACCACCAATGTGCGGATCACGGCCACAAAACCAGCAACCTCAAGTCGTTGGTTCTCCTCCAACACCCAACTCCAACCGGTTCTCTTCGTGTGCTCCACCTTGCACCGTTGCATCCAACGGCAAGGACACCTCCACGTTATAGATCTGCAACCTCTCACCCCCATTGCTGCTAAGTGCAAACGTCCTCACGAGCCATCCCCACGAGTTGCATCTGCAACTCTCCACTCTGTTGGATACCTCCACGCTACCCACCTCACCATCATCACCACCGTCACCAATCAAGCTCAAGCACTTGCTCTCAACGGCCAGCACCTCTTTCACTTATTGACCACGTACCAAGGCTTCACCACGGTTTCATCCTTGCACTTCTCCTCTAAGGCACCATCATCTTGTGTGAAAGGTAAGCACAATGGTATGGTTTCTCTCTCTCTCTCTAAACCTTCACTTTCTCTCTTTTAAACTCTCTCTCTACCACTCTCTTCTCTCACCAAAAATCTCAATTTCTCTCTCTATCTCAAACTCTCTTTCTAATTTTCTCTCTAACTATCTCAAGAATTTTCTCTCTCTAAACCTCCACTTTCTCACTCTAATCTCTCTAGTTATGGCTTTCTTGCTTAAATGTTGTTTTAGCATTATCTTGATTATTGTAAGACATTCTCGACAATAAATAAATTGATAGTTTCTCATGTTCTTTTGATTTCAATGTCATTGATATTTAGTGAGTTGTTCAAGTTAATCTTAAAAATCCAAAAGCAAGTTTTAAATCCTGACCTCTCCATCATTCTCACCTCACCATATTCTCCAAGTTTTTCTGATAAAAATTCATCATTTCATACACTTATTGCACTAACGTGATTAATCCCGAGTGCGGATCGACATCCGACACGAAGCCCTATACAAATCTTTGTATTTTGCAAGAATAATCTCGAATAATTACAAATGTGTTGAGATTAGGGTCATTCTCTCAACGACGGAAAAACCCACTTTCAACCATGGAGGCTGAAAGCCAAAGAGAGAGAGAGAGAGAGAGAGAGAGTGAGGGAGGGAGGGATTGACAAAGAGAGTTTATAGTAAAGAGAGAGAGAGGGAGGGAGGGATATATTGAGACGGAGGGGGAGAGAGTTACAATAGAGAGAGAGAGGGGGAGAGTTACAGTAGAGAGAGAGAAGGGGGAGAGAGTTACAGTAGAGAGAGAGGAAGGGAGAGAGATGAGAGAAGGAGAAGGGATGGGGTGGGTGCCCAGTTGAAGGGGAAGGGCATTTTGGTCTACTGTGGGTGCCCGTAGACCAACCCTTTTTGACGACGGACCACAGTACGTGTTGAAATTTAGGGTTTATTGAATAACTTTAGTAATTATATATACCTACTAAAACTCTTATATAGAGTCCAATAAGAAGGAATCCTATAATCTCTCAATCAAATCTAATCCTAATCTTGTGATAAGATACACCAATAATGATATGGTATATCTCACACAACTTATTATGATATATATTCTCTAACATTCCCCCTCAAACTCATGGGGATCGGAATCGACGATCATCGTGAATTTGCCAAAATCCAGTGACTTGAAGATCGAGTGCCGTTGAAGGATGCTATCGACATTGTAAGTCGCTTTGATGATTGAATCGCCTTAATCAAGTCTTGAAGTCCGTCTTCGCCAGTGAAGGAAGATGGTTGTCAACCAAAGTGGTGATCCATGATGATCACACACGATCTTGTCCTAGAGAAATGAAGCTTCGATTTAGGCTAGACCAAATGGATTTGAGTAAAACTTTGATAAAATGGTTTTGTCATCGAGGCTAATGACAGGGTGCAATATGAGCCATGTGGCACACTTTTAGAGGACTCTGACTGTATGGATGTTTTTCCAATCCCTAGGTGGACCTGCAAACCAAACATTAGCTTGATTAGTGATTTCAAACCTTTGGATCTTTGTACCTCAAATAATGCTCAAATGCCCACGGTTAAAATCAACCCATGAAAAGAATTCCAGTACAACATCTAGAATTCTCTAATCAAGCTGATTTTTGGTTTGTGGGTTCACTTAAGGATTGACCAAACATCCATATAGTCAGAGTCGTCTAAGTGTGTGCCATGTGGCTCATATTGCCCCCTGTCATTGACCTCCATGATAGGACCTTTCATCAAAGTTTTACTGAATGGATTTTGGTCCATTCGTAGGTGGACCTACGTACCAAAAATCACCCTGAGTAGTGATTTTAAACTTTTGGATCTTTGTACCCCAAATCTATCTATCTATACTATTATAAAACCAAAACCAGGGTTGCCACCCACGGTTGTGACAATTAAAAGCCTCTATCCTTTAAAGGTAAAACCTTCCCTCGTTAAATGTCTCTATTCTAAAGACAAAACCTGCGTTGGAGTTTTTAGGTTGTCTAACACACCCACTTCACTCATCAATTATGATGAGGGACAATACTATAAGCCATGTGGCACACTCTTAGAGACCACTGACCATATGGATGTTTGTCCCATCCCTAGGTGGACCTATATATCAAATATTAGCCTGATTAGTGGTTTCAAACATTTGGCAATGAGTAAATAATGCTCGAATCTACGGTTAAAAATCAACCCATGAAAACAACTCAAATCAAATCCTTAAAAATACTATTTAGGGTGATTTTTTTGCATGTAGGTCCTGATCTCTACGAGCGTGCTGAATGTAAGGTTTTTTCGTGTCGTTAGATTGGAAACCCTAACTTCAACAATATTTGTAAAATTCGATTATCTGCAAAATGTAACTTGTATAGCAGTACGTGTCGAATGTCGATCTGCACTCGGTGTGAGTTAGCGCAATAAGGAATTAAAACTGATAAATAATATACAGAAAAAAATGAGAATTGTAATAGAGATGAGAATGGTGAGTTGATTTAAAACATCTTTAAATTGAGATCTAGAACAATAAATTAATAAAATTCAAATTTCATCAATCATCGAAGAGTGCATACATAAATCAAAATAACATAAATAAAGAAAGCATGTAAAAGGTTGAGAGATGAAGAGGTAAGGGAAAGAAACGTCCATTGAAATCTCGGAGCTAAGGGCGCTACCGATCAAGAAGAGGATCGTCCAAGACTTCAATGAATGCTTCAATCAAGAGAAGGGTTTTGACAGAGAAGCATCCCATGACTTTTGGAGCTAAGGGCACTACCGATTAAGAAGAAGACCGTCCAAATTTCATGGAATGCTGCTCAATCGAGAGAAGGGATAAGGGAAAGAAACGTCCATTGAGATCTCGGAGCTAAGGGCGCTACCGATCAAGAAGAGGATCGTCCAAGACTTCGATGAATGCTTCAATCAAGAGAATGATTTTGACAGAGAAGCATCCCATGACCTTTGGAGCTAAGGCGCTACCGATCAAGAAAAGGACCGTCCAAATTTCATGGAATGTTGCTCAATCGTAGAATCCACATCGGATCTTACCGGCCGACAAGGTAGATGTGAATTGGCAAATGTACGATAATGTGCCCTAAGAAGCTTACCTTTTCACTTGCCGAAAGGAGTCTGCCAAGTGAATAGGCGATCGGCCTGAGAATGTAGTGAGAGAAAACATGAATTCTAGAGAGAGACATCTCACTCTAGAGAGAAAAAATAGAAGGTAGAAAGAGAAAAGAGAGAACATGGAATTAGGGATGTCACTTCCCGTCCATGTCATTTAGAGAGAGATGAGATCTAGAGAGAGAAAGTGGTTTTAGGGAGAGAAACTAGAATTTTTAGAGAAAGAAGAGAAATCTTAGAGAGAGAAAGTACCTCGCACACTTACCATGGAATGGATCAGCCATGGTGAGTTCAACTAAAGTCGAGAGTGGTGTGCACGGGATATGGCCCACCAAACCATGGCTGTCTTGTGCACCATTGGTGGTGTGATGCATGCGGTCGGCCAAGTGGTTGTCGAATGATGAAGAAGAGCTTGTGGTGCATGCAATGGTGGAGAAGGGCAGCTTGTAGCCCGAAGATGAAGATGGAGATCTGCATGGTGGTGGTACCTGGAATGTCCAATAAAGGTGTTAATGGAGGGGCCGAGAAGAGGAACCACCGGTGGTTGTTGAATGATGAGCAGCCCGAGAAAGTTGCAGGTTTGGGCACATCATGTTGCTGGTTGCCGTTCGGGTTGCACTTGCCACAGCAAGTGGGATGCTGAACAGGCCGTTAATGGCTGGAGTTGCAAAGCACCAGTAGATGTTGTTATAGAGGGCAGTAACGTGATGATCATGGCAACCAGCAGGTGGAAGATGTGGTGGCTCCTGAAAAAGAGGAACCAGACCATGGTTCTCACGAGTTGAGTTGCTGGTCGTGCCTGCAAGAAATGAGGATTGTGCCGGTGATTCAGTCCGGTCAAGCCAGTGGAGATGGCAGGTACACGGTCTGGTTGAAGAAGAGAACCAGTCCGGTGGGTTGCTTTTGGGAGGAAGGAGGGCATTGCAAAGGTGCTGCTCACAGTGGAGATCTTTGAGTAACCTTCTGATGTTGCAGGTGTGACGTTTCAGACCTGTAACTCAAGGTTGCAAGTCGTGAAGAAGAACGAGGAGGAGGTGCTGGGCAGAGCACTCAGACGATGAAGGTGATCATCATGGTGGCAAGAGGAGGTGGTGTGAAGGGAGTCCACGGGTGCTGAAGGCGGAGAATAAGATGGGTGCGCTGCTGTAGAAGGAGACCGGAGTTGCAGGTTTCGGTCAGAGTTTGCAACTCTGGTGTTGACTGAAGAAGAAGATGGGGAGAAGATGAGGTGTGGTTGCTGGTGTTGAGCTGCAAACCAGCAACACACATGGAAGGAGAAGTGGAACCACGGTGGTGGTTTATGTTGCTGCTGCAACGTGTGGTTGCAGGCATGGTGGACGGGTGGTGGCAGCGTGGAGGATTGTGAACAGAGAAGAATGGTGGGTCTAGGTGATGAGGAGACTGCTTGTTTCACAGAAGTTAACAGTCCTGTACTTGTAGCACAGTGATGGTGCTGGTAGGGGGCGGATCCAGCAAGAAGATAGGAGGTGATGGAGCTGCTGGTGCATTCTCGATTGGAGACGGAAGGCAAGGCTGTGGAGAGAAACAATGCTCTTGAGTTGTAGACCTGCCGGAGTTGCAGGTCTGCCCGGAGAAGAAGGGGAGGTGGCGCACTTGTTGTGGCTTTGAGAAGGGGAGGTACGAGCAAGAGGGAGGAGTCCAAGGCTCCTCTCTTCTTGTTGGCCATGAGAGCAGCCAGAAAAGAAAGAGAAATTCTCCTCGTTTTCACCCAACAATAAGAAATATAAAGAGGGGGTTGAATGGGAGAAACGTGGTTGCAAGGAGGTGAGGGAAAGAAGGAATCCACGTGGAGAGTTGTGGGTGAGGGAAGTAGGGGAGTTAGTTGTAGGATGAGAAAGAATCGGTCATGAGAGACCGATTCTTTCTATTGGGTCATTAATTACCCATCTAAGGCCGTGGGTCATTGAATTTGTGGGCTTTGAAGCAATATGGGCCTTGGGCCTTAAAGTGAGTGGATCCATTTGTGGAGAAGCCTGAATATTGTGGGATCAAAGGGCTTATGGGATGATGTTGCGTGATGGAGGGGTGAGATTAGAGAATGGAGAGATCATGAGTTGGGCCTATTCAAACAAGGCCGTGGGCTTCTTTAGTGGGCCCTTTTGTCATTAGATTTGTGGTCCACTTGGCCACTAAGTTGGGATATTGAGGTTAGGATGTGTGGTGGAAGGCTATGATGGAGGGTGGCGATCGGATGGTGATCGAAGGGCGAAGATGATGATGAGATGGTGTTTTAGGGTAGATCACTAGGTCGAACAGAGATTGGTGAACCGTCAAATCTAGCAAGATCCAACGGTCCGCTGGATGATCTAATGGTCCGATGAAGGATCTAACGATCGGATGAGATGATCTAAGGGCTAGATGTTAGAGTCTAGAGAGATGGAGAAAGATGAGAGAGAATAGGAGAGAGGAGATATAAAATAATACAAAATAAAGACAAAAGAGTTGGCGGAGGGTCATGAACTCTGATCTTCAACATAGTCTTCAATCGGCTTTACCAATAGCTTAAGCCATTATTTTATATCCTTGGGTTCTGCTTGAATCACTTTGGCCCGTCTCTTGGTCTTCAGCTTTTGCCTCTCTTTAGGTTCTTTATTTGGCTCTATGATCCTCTGACTTAACCCGTTCTTGGCCTGTATCTTCTAGTTATAGCATGTTGGCTCTTTAAGCTTTGATATTAGGCTTCTATGCTTGATCATGGGCCCGCAAGTCCTGAGAATCGCTCGATCGGGTTTCCTGCAGTAACGAAAAGCGCATAATGAGACTTAATCAAAACGACTTCATATCCAAACTTCCAGAAATGCGTTTAATGCATGCAAATATACAATTTCTTCCAAAAAAGTATGTTCTACGCAATGAAAGAGACTCTTACGTAGAAAAATAGATAAATAGGGAAGTTTTACGTAAGAGAGTGCGATAACGCTAAAGGATAATGGCTTAAAATAAGCACTTTTAAGCGAATATCACGTGCCACGTGTAAGGTGATGCCATGTGTATGGTGCATGATATTCGCTCAAAAGTGCTTATTTTAAGCAATTATCCTTTTAGCGTTATCACACTCTCCTAAGTAAAATTGTCATTTTTATCAACTTTTCTATGTAAGAGTTTCTTCTGTTAGATAGAACACTCTTTTCTAGACAAAATGGTGTATTTACATGAATTAAACACATTTTTGGAAGTTGAGATATAAAGCCATTCTGATTACGCACTTTTTTCTATCGCAGGAAACCCGATTTGACAATTTTATAGATTGTGGGCCCACAACTGACTGCCGGAGCCTGTGATCAAAGCATAGAGAGCCAGTGGACATAGACAAAAAGATATGGGCTAGGTACAAGCTAAGCTGGAGGATTACAACGCTAGACCAAGAACTAAGAAGAGATGAAAACCAAGAGCAAATTCGTCAACATGATCAACGGCCATGAACGATGGATAGAGGGTTGGACTACAACAAGCTATCAGACCAAAGACGAGTACGCGCGATGATCTCCAAGTGATGGACCACCACGTTGTCGAATCTCCGGGATTAAATTGGTTAGCTTATGCAGTGGACCGGATGGGACAATTCTGAAAACGTACAAATGTAGACCAAGATGGTAAATCAAATGAAAATTGCTAGCTGAACACGTGGGGACCAGTAGAACTTTGATGGATGTCGTGACTTTACAAAGAAGTTGCTAGTGTGGAGCATAAAAATTGATGGGCCATGGAGTTAGCAAAGAAAGAAAAGCTGAATCGTTTGATCACAGTCACATGGGCCCCTACATGATGATCGGCTTATCTAGGTGAAGCAAGACCCAGATGCTAGAGGTGGGTATACAAAGCCAACAAGATGGGTGAACAAAGTCGAGAAGCCTATGTGCATAAAAGAGAATAGGTGGGTATGAAGAATGTGGGTGTATACAGATAAACAAGTGATTGCACTAAGAAGAGATCATTCTTGGAACACTTATAACATGGCAGCATGCAAGTGGACCCACATCAGGTCAAGGAGAGGTCCACGGCATAAATTGAGGATGTGCAAAACAGTACGGGACTTTCCAAAAGAGGTTGGAGAAGAGATCTCATTTGCAAGGAAAGAAGTAAAGATGAAGATATTTTTTAGAAAGGAAAGGAGAGGGAGATTTAAAAAGCACTCTTACCTCTCCACGTTGGTACCCTAACCCTAGCCGACTCATCCCTCTCTCCTTACTCTCTCTTCCCATCTCTTTCCCACGCCCCTCTCAAAAGTGCCCCCATCTCTCCCATTAACGGTACTATCTCCTCCTTCCTTCTCATTCTCAATCCTCCTTTCCACCTTTTTTCACAAAAACAGAGAAAACAGAAAAAAAAAGAAAGAAAAGAAGGAGAAAGGAGAAAGAGGGAGCCATTAGACTTCTCTTCCTCAGACTAGAGTGCACTGCCTCCACCAATCGCTGCCATCCTCTCCGTCTTCCACACCCCAACAGTCTGGAAACCATTACGAGTTGCAGGTCTACAACTCCAGTCCGCTAATCCTTCTCCCAACCGCCCTCATTTTTCATAAAAGAAAAAAGAAAAAAGATAAAGAGAAGAGAAGAAGAAGGAGGAGAAGAAGCCGTAGCTTCCATCTCCTTCCTTGTTGCTGGACTGCCCCTCCACATTCTCCCCACCTTCACCATCTCCATTGCATCTCCCATCCAAACCTGCAACTCACGATCATGGGTGTCTTCTCTCCACTAGGTTCCACAACCATCTCGTCTGTTGGGCAATCTCACGGTCAGCACTTACCTCCATTACTATCGTTCAACCACTTGCACACCGTTGGGACGACCAGCATGCCAATCACCTTCGTCGCTGAACGTCTCTGCAACACCGATGAACACTAGTGACTTCACGATCTCCCTCACCCAGGTTTGACCTCCCTCAAGTTCCAGATCTGCAAACCGAAGATCTCCTCCACGGTTTCAACTGTAGAAACTAACGGTTTGGTTCTCCACTCCACCTCCGGTCGGGATCTCCTCTCAAGAACACGGTCTGCAACACACTTGCAGACCGTGTTCTCCAGCTTGCACCTTAGGACGAATCAGCAACCTCTTATTCTCCATTGGTTTGCAACGACACGTACCTCCATCTCTATTGCACGAGTAGGACCACCCCTCAAGCAATAACGACCCGCACCTCCATCACCATTCATTGTTGCTACTCCTCTCATGGCAATTCACAGTTTTACAATCATGAGCATCAACGGTCAAGTTGCGTGCCTCTCCATCGCATCTCCACACCACCTCACATTCTTTACGATATCCATCAATCACTTGGCTGACGATCCATGTAAGTTCTAATGGTGAGTCTTTTGATCTCTCTCTAAATTATTTCTTTAGGATTCTCCCACTTTTCTCTCTCCATTTTCTCCACTTTCTCTCTAGGATAATGCTCTAGTTTCCCTCTCTATCTCTAGTTTTGCTATAACTCTCTCATTTTATCTCTCTTCGTTCGAAGTTTCTCTTTATAAAGCTCACTATCTTTCTTTAATAATGCTTTCTAGATTAGTGATATTCACTTAAAAGTGCTTATTTTAAGCCATTATCTTTATAGCGATGTGACATTTACCTACGTAAAACTTGTCTTTTCATCGACTTTTCCACATAAGAGTTTCTTCCATTCTACGCATTCTTTAGACCAAAATTGACTATTTGCATGAAATATACGCATTTTGGATAGTCCAATATCAAGCCATTTTAGTTGAATCTCATTACGCTTTTTTTCACTTGCAAGAGACCCTATCGAGCGATTCTCGAGGACTGGCGGGCCCACGATCAACCACAGAAGACTTCTGAAATTAGTATTTTTCCTCGTCGTTTGTTACGAAAACCCTAGATTTCAACAATATTTGTAATTTCTCCGAATTGGTTCACTTAATCTGCAAATAAGCAGACTTGCACAGTGGCTCGTGTCGGATATCATCCGCACTCGGGGTTAGGGCAAATAAGAACAATAATAATAGAAAATGCTGAGAATTTATGGAAGGATGAGAATGGTGATATGATCGAGATTAAAACAATATTTTGTTGAGACTTTTATCAGCTAATCAATGGAAATAAAAATAGAAAGAAAACACAAAGTATAAATATATTCCAACTAAATTTAATAATTAATCAAGTGTTTACAAAATTGAATAAAAAAAAGGGAAATTAATCTAGAAAGCATTTTAGAGAGAGAAAATTGAACTTAAGGAGAGAGAGAAGGTGAGAGAAATTTTTAGAGAGAGAAAGTACTAACTTGACCTAGAGAGAGAAAATGGCTAAAACAAGAGATCTAGAGAGAGAATGAGAGGTAGAGAGAGAAAATGAATGCAATGGAGGGTAAGAGAGAGAAATAGAAATTTAGAGAGAGAAAATGTGAGATACCTTCATGGACTTACCTTGGAGATGGAGGTCGTCCCAAGATGATGTGGGATGGGATTGGCCATATTGATGGTCATGGATCGACCCAAAGATAGGTTTGTAATAATGGAGAAAGAACACCACAACAGTGGTGCTTAGTGGCTACGTGGAGGAGGGTTGGGCGCTGCCCTCTTGCAAAGGGTTGCAAGAGGTGTTGCTGGTGATGGCCTAGTAGAGGTGGTAGACGTGGTGAACAAGGAGGTAGGTGGATGCGCAGGTTGTAACACCAGCAAGAGAAGAGATCAACGGGAGCTCAAGGTGAAGACGCAATAGCTCTAAGAGGGAGGAGGCTCTCAAGACGTGTTGGGTTGTGGAGTGTGCAGGCTACCCCGTGGTGGAACGATGAAGGATTGGTTCTGGACTGTGCAAGTCGTGAGTGGCTGTGCGTGGACAGATGGGAGGATTGGAAAAGAGAAGCAGTCAACGATAAGTGCAGCCATCCAACGTTGAAGGGGAGAAGACAACCAACCACGTTGAAGAGAAGAAAAGGGCGGTAAAGAGTAAGTGGTTTGCTGTTCCTGTGGCCGTTGGTAGATCTGTTGTTCGGCCAGCAACGCGAAGGAAGAAGGAGATCCACCTGTTGTCGCAGGGTCCACGGTTTGGAGAGGGCATGAAGGATATCGTGCGACGTGAGGACATGCAGCAATGGAGGCCGGTGGTGGCTGGTTCAAGGATGAAGCCGTGAGTTTCTAGTGCACCTGTCCGTGTTGTAGTGGTGGAACGGTGGAGTCAGCTGGTTCGGGCTCGTGTAGATTGTGGTTGCAGCAGCTTGAAGAACCTCATACCAACATCGTGGAGGGTTGAGAGGGATGGACACCGGTGGTGGCTGAAGTTGCAGCTGAAGGCGGTAGTAGAAGAGAGAGCAGGCGGCCGGAGGCGGACTGTGGTGGTGGCTGAAGTTGCAGCTGGATTGAGGGCGTATTTGGAATGTGGTGGCTAGCCAAAACCAATCCGTTCTTGGACTGTCGTGTTGCTGCAAGAGAGAGCTGCGTGAAGGCAGTACAGCAAGGGAGAGCTGCTAGGAGGGGGTGAAGTGAAGAGCTCGCCGGAGAAGATGAACTAGTCCGGTGAGCTTGACGGTGAGAAGAAGAAGAAAAAGAAGAAGAAGAAGAAGAAGAAGAAGGAGGAGGAGGAGAAGAAGATAATGGTGGCTGGTGTTGCTGTTTGCAACACCAGAAACGGTGGAGAAAGTGGATTGATGGCCGGAGTTGCAAGTCTGCAACTCCAGTAACTGCTTGAAGAAGATGGACCTGCTTGCACTGTATGGAAGCAGCCCGAAAGGAGGAGAAACAGTGATGGAGGGTGACGCCCAAGGAGATCATAGCAGGTTGTGGAGATGGATTTCTTGCTGGTTTGGCTAGTAAGACCAATGCTTACAGATCCTAACAGTGGGAGAAGGAGGAGATGAAATGTTGCTGGAGTTGCAGTAGTAAGAGATGGGCTGAAGCACGGGAAGAACTCACGTCCAAGAGGATTGAAGAGAGAAAAGGCGTGGCTGGCTGAGAAGAGAGAAAGAAGAGAGGGAGGAGGGGACCAACCTTCTAAGAGATCTTGGATCTCCTTTTATGGTGAGATGTGGTTGAGATCCACCTTGAAAGGGGGAAGATGTTAGATTGAAAGACAATTTCCGAAGAGGAAACTGTCCATGCATTAGAGGAAATGAGGTGTCCACATGAGTGTGCATGGGCCACTTATGTTAATAGCTCGTGGGTATTGAACATCCCGTGGGCCTATTTGGAGCCCAAGGAAGTAGAGAGGTTGGAATGTGGGCCGATCTTGATGGGTTTTAATTGACACATGGAGATATGAGGTGGCAACGGAGTGGGTCCATTGTTGGGACGTAGCTATGGGCCAGTGGGTTATGGAGAATAGGCTATGGGCCTTACAATTTGATAGGACGTAGGCCAATGTTGGGCCACTAGGCTCGAGGATAAGCGGGTTACGAGGCCGTGGGCTTCCAATTTGCTTGTGGGCCATTTGGCCATGGGCTTTGTGGACCACTAAGGCCATGGGGGCCGTAAGATGATGGAACTATGATAATTTGATGAGATGAGGTGGCGATTTGACTTGGTCCACAATTGGCGGACCGTAGGATCTGGAGAGATCCAACGGTCAGATGAATGATCTAACGGTCGAATTGAAGATCTAACGGTAGAAGAACTATGAGAGATGGAATAAAGCTAAAGGAGAGAAGATCTGAGGTTAGATGATGAAGATCGGAGGGTTATGATGATCGATCTGAGGATCGAATGGTGAATATATGCAATTCGATCATGGAGAGGGGGATCAAAAGGTAGATCTGGAGATCTAATGGTAGGATGAGATGATCTACCGGTTAGATATTAGAGTCTAGAGAGATGGAGAGAGAATTAGGAGAGAGGAGAGATAAATAATACAAAATAAAGGCAAAAGAGCTGGCGGAGGGTCATGAACCCTGATCTTCAATGTAATCTTTCGTCGGCTTCACCAATTACGTAAGCCGTCATTTTATGTCAGTTGGTGCGGCTTTGAATCACTTTGGCCCGTCTCTTGGTCTTCAGCTTTGCCTCTCTCTTGGTTCTTTATCTGGCTCTACGATCCTCTGACTTGACCCGTACTTGGCTAGTATCTTCTTGTAATAGCTTGTTGACTCCTTAAGCTTGGATATTAGGCTTCTATGGTTGATCATGGGCCCGCAGGTCTCGACAATTGCCCGATCGGGTTTCCTGTGAGAGAAAAGTGCATAATGAGATTTAATCAAAACGGTTTCATATCTAGACTATCCGAAATGCGTATATTTCATGCAAATAGTTAATTTTCGTCTAAAGAATGCACCCTACGCATTGGAAGAAACTCTTAGTGAAAAAGTCGACGAAAATACAAGTTTTACATAGGAGAATGCGACATCGCTATAAGGATAATGGCTTAAAATAAACACTTTTGAGCGAATATCAACTTCTATCAAAGCTTAAAGAGCCAGCAGGCTAGGATGAAAAGATAGAAGACATGTATGGGCAAAGTTAGATGATTGTAGAGCTGGAACAAGGACTAAGAGAGAGAAGAATAGCTGGAGATCAAGAGAAGGACTAAGGTGTTAAAGGCCACACCAATTGACATCAAAAGATTAGTTTGACTAATTGATGGAGCAGACGAGAGAGAATAAAGAAGACCAGGGTTCAAAACCCTCCAATGTTATTATTTTTATATTTTTCTTTCACCTCTCTCCTATTTATCTTGGCCCATGACCCATGCCCATGACCCATACCCATTACCCATGCCCATGCCCATGACCCAAGCCCATCCTCAATAGCCCATTAGCCCATGCATCTCGAATGGCCTATGGCTTAGTGATTAGTGGACCCGCTAGTCAAACCTATGGCAAAAACCAATCCTTTTGAGAGAACCTCAGTGATGTGCCACATCACCTTAATGGGCCCCATATCTTTGCATGTCCCTTGCTGCCCATGGTCCTAGTTAGTGATGATATTATCCTCACCAATCTAGAAAACCATAAGCTAGACTTATTCCTTGGTCCTCTAAGATATGGGAGAGAATAACCTCTTTCCTTCTCTCCCATGACTCATTCCCATCCACGTGTCTCCTTCCATTTCTTATAAAAGAAACCCATGGCTTCTTTGGGAGACGGTTCCCTCCCCCTTCCCTCGATTTTAGCATCTCAAGAAGAGATCTCTTCCTTCTTTTCTTCTTTCTCCTTCCTCATCTATTCTCTACCCTTATCGCCTTTCCTATTGGGCACCACGTTGCTGCCCTCCTCATCATCCAGCCTACAACACACGGTTGCAAATCCACCCCCTGGTGCATAGCCTATCCCAAGCTTGCAAGCCACCGTGTAGACCTCCTCCTTCACTGTGAAGACATTCCTCTCCACACACAATCACTTGCTGTGCACCACAGCAAGGCAACAACGACCCTTCATGGAGGATTTGTCTCCATCATCAACAGTTGGGAACATTCACGGCCTGAGATCTGCGTAGCAACACCGTCTGCCCCTTCAAACTGCCAAGCCGTTGAGTTCTACCATCGTTGCTGCACATCGCAGCCACCCTCTCCTCCAATCTCGGTGTAGCAGCAACCTACTGCCGCTCCCAGTCAGCCACCGCACCTTCTTCTTCTTCTTCTTATTCTTATTCTTCTTCTTCTCACCTTCACGTCGGAGTTACAGACCAACTCTGGCCAGCCATTTCAGGCGTCTCAGCCTGCATCCTTGCTGTAGCACCACCACCGTCCATCCATTGCATCATAGTTGCAGTCCACATTGTCATCTATGGTTTCACACGAGTACCAGCGTGCAGCACCACCATCCTTGCTTGCCGAAAACCTGCAACTCCGGCAAGTTTCTTGAGTCCTTCTCCAGCGCTATCACCAAGGAGATCGTCATCTCCTCTCCTACCTACTGCCCATGTGTACTCCCTACAACATCCTTGTACGCACCAGCCATCTTCTCTCCTACCCAACATTACCCTTCATTGGTGTTGTTGTGTGACCTACAACACCGGCCATCATTCTTTGATCAAAGGACACATCAGCAATGCCTTGCTCCTCTCTCATCCATCTTCAACCCGTTTTCAACTCCAGCAACCACCACTAGGTCGTTGGATCTCCTCCATTCCTCCACACCGAAGCTCCTCCAGTGGAGGTGCTACACTTTCACGTGTTGCCTCTCCCTTTTACCGGTGTTCTATCCATGCTCCTCAAGCACCAAATTCCACCACCGTGCCGGATCTCTCCCCCATGACCTGCACTTGATCTACATCCACCCTTCCCTTCTTCTTTAACGCTACCTTTTCTCCGGGTTGCAACTCTATTAACACCTCACCATGCTCTCCCACATGCTGTCCATGCTCCTCTTCTTATTCCCAGGTGCATCAAGGCGTGCTGTAGCTCCTTCTCTTCACCAGTCCAGCAACTAGAATAGCCTGCACCACCCTCTTCTCTACTACTCCACATAACAGCAACGCATCTCTTACTGCTTCTCCCCATGGGCAGCACAACCATTTCTCACACCGTTGGTGCATGCACCTTCCTTGTGGAGAGCTGGATTGTGGTTCAATTTGCATTATGAATGGAAGTTCGACCTGTAACCTCCCTTGTGCCTTTGCTGCCCCTTCTCTCATCTTCACCTTGTTGCTAGCTTGCAACACGCGTGACCACCATCTTCATCAAACATCAGCCACTATTGCAGCAACGCCACCTCCGGTGATCATCTCGTGATCCAAAGGTAAGATCCGAGGTAAAGAAAAAAATATCTCTCTTTTCTCTTTTCTCTCTCTAGGGATCCTTCTCTCATCATTTCTCTCTCTAACCCTTATTTCTCTCTCTACCCTCTCTTTCTCTCTCTAAAAGTTGATTTTCTCTCTCTAAGTTTCTATCTAATTCTTTCTTGTTTCTCTCTCTACATCTACTTATGCTTTCTAGTTTTAATTGTTTAAATTAGCATGTTTTATTTGATTGAAAGTTGTCTGTTAACAATTGAATTTAATAAAGTGAGTTGATTTCACAATTGTTTGCATTTCATTCTATCTCTTTTTTTTTCAATTTTATATTTGCATCATTTTCTCTCTCTAAAAATACGAAAGCTTGTTTTAAATCACTGATTCACCATTCTCACCATTCCATCATTTTTAGCAGATTTTCGTTAATTTGTTCTTTATTTGCCCTAACCCCCAGTGCGGACGATATCCGATACGAGCAACTGTGCAAGTCTGTATTTTTGCAGATTAAGTGAACCAATTCGGAGAAATTACAAATATTGTTAAACTTTAGGGTTTTTGATCCGACGACACGGAAAAACCTACTTTTAATTAGAGTTTGTTCTTGTTCATTCAATTGATGTAAAACATTTTGATCATTTAATGAAGTTAGTTGGAGTATTAAGTTTTGTATTTGTTATTTCTTTTCAGTGCATTCTAATCTATGATAATCTCATCAATCAGTGTTTTAATCTCGATTTCTCTATCCCTCTCACCTCTCCATATTCTCTACAATTTCAAGCAAAATTCGTTATTTCATATTCTCAATATGCGCAAACTAACCCCGAGTGCGAATCAACATCCAACACGAATCCCTATACAAATCTCTCATATGTTGCAGGAAAGATCGGATAATTTACAAATTTGTTGAGATTAGGGTTTTCGTAACCAACGACGCAGAAAAACCCTAGTTTTAGTGCACGTGCATCGCAAGTGGTGTTCCCCTAATAATACTTAAATACTAATCAAGCTAATTTTTGGTCTGTAAGTCAATCTAGGGTTGGGCCAAACATCCATACAGTAAGTGATTTCAAAGAGTGTGCCACGTGGGTGTTTGTCAACATCGTTTTATTCATGGACCAACATACCAAAAATACCCTCATTAGCTATTTCTAACCTTTGGATTAGAGTACCCCAAATAATGATTGAAATCCCACTATTTTAAATAAACTATGAAAAAGACTTTAATCACACGTTTAAAATTATTAATTAAGTTGATTTTTGAGAGTAGAACTTTGCCGATGGACCATAGTATGAGAAAATTTTTGAAGCGGCAGATTGTTACTCCCACTAAATTCCCGCCTAGAAGCACTCCTACTAAATTCCCAACCCAATGAGAATGTTTCATGATGATGATGAACAACATAAAAATTTAACGAAAAGAATCAAAAGCATATATCACGAATATTTAAACTCATAAAATCATATGACAAGAATTTAAACTAAATGAATCACAAACAAAAATAGAATATCAATACCTATCTAGGTCTAGAGAATTTTGAACTAGCACCTCCACTACCGAGAACTAGAACTAGAACTAGAATAAGAATAATTTTATAGAGTTTAGAGAGCAAGAGAGAGCTCAAGAGAATTGGTATGAGGGTGGGGGGGTCCTATTTATAATAATTTATGGGGGAAAAACTTTCAAATATGAGCTTTATTAATTTTAGCAAGTATATTTAAAACTTTCTATTTTGTTTTAAAATAAATCTCTTTTAAAATATTCTAATTTTTAAGTAATTTTGGTAACTTTAAAATGGGTGAATTTTACAACTTACTAAAAGGCTCATTTTAAGATGGGTATGGGCCAAAAATGGACCTAAGACCTATGTACATGTGTATCAAGTAGGCTTTAAATAAGATTATGTTTGGGCCTAAAAGGTCTTTAAATTGGTCTAAAGACCCGCCCAATAAATTAAAATCAACAGGGAAGCAAACAAGCATTAATACTAAACACTTACTTATTAAATTTATAAATACACACACACGCACACACACACACACACATATATATATATATATATATATATATATATATATATTTTATATCAAAATGTGATAAGAATCCCAAATGCCTCAATGGTAACAACGTGTTGATTAAAAATGACTAGGTGACATTCGTCATTTAAAATATTATTATTTTTAAAATAACCCCTCGTTTAAAATTATGATCTTAGTTAATTAAGTTAGTTATCTAGTACACAATGCCCCTACATTACTACAGTACATGTGCACATGTAAAATCCGCTCTAGTGTCATTAAAATGAAATTCCCTACGTGTCATGATATAAATGGTCTAACTAAGTTTTCGAATTTATTTCTACGTGACATGATAAAATATTGTAAGCAAGGAACAAAAGTTTTGAAAAAATTTAAGATGTCAATTTTACCATTTATAGTTAATTTACACTAATACCCCTGTATAAAAGTTCAGGGTATTACACTGATTTTTGAAGCAGCGAAGCAGTGGCCAATCACATCACGCCACAATCCGCTTCAAAAGAATTTTTGGGTTGTTAAAAAGCATTTCTGGGATTGTGGCATGATGTGACTGGCCACTGCTTCGCTGCTTCAAAAATCCACCGCTTCAAAAAATTTCTCCCATAGTATGAGCCGAGTGGCACACTCTTAGAGATCGTTGACAGAATGAATGTTTGGCCTAATCCTAGAAGTTTGTTGACTAACACGGATGATATTCGCTTAAAGGTGCGTATTTTCCACTATTATCCTCTTATCACACTCTCTTATGTAAAACTACTATAATTATTTATTTTTCTACGTAAGAGTCTCTTCTGTTGCGTAGAACACACTTTTTCTGGACGAAATTATATATTTGCATGCATTAAACACATTTCTGGAAGTCTAGATATGAAGACGTTTTGATCAAGTCTCATGACGTACTTTTCTCTCGCAGGAAATTCGATTAGGTGATTCTCGAGACTTACGGGCCCACAATCAACTATAAAAGCTCATCATTAAAGCTTAAAGAGCCAATAGGCTATGTTTAGAAGATATGGGCTTATTACAGGCTGAACAAGAAGATCGAAGAGCCAATCCAAAGAACTAAGAGAGTGGAAAAACTGATGACTAAGAGACAGACCAAAGCAGTCGAAGCCAAGTGGAATGATAATCTGCTCTACTAGCAAAGCCTGAGAAGAGAACGTATTGAAGACTAGGTTCCAGACCCTCTGCCAATGCTTTTTTTCTCTCCATTTTTTGATATTTTCTCTCTCATCCCCCTTAATTCTCTCTCTTAACTCTAACCAACTTTCTCTCCTTGAGTCATCAACATCATCCACCAAATCCACCGTTCGATTGCCATTTGATTCACCATCATCCATCCGATCATCATCATCTGCGCAACCATCCGATCGAGAGATTGATCATCCAATATCCATCCAAACCATCATGCCACTTCAAAATCTCATCATCCACCTAAAATCCAGTCATCGATCCAATGGATTCAAATTGTGGCCCATGTGGAATCTAAGGTTGGTGGAAAACATCGGTAATGAACGATTATTTTAAATCTATGTTGCCGATTTTACAGAAGTTAAAAGATGGATAGAATTTCAACCACAGAACGAGAATCAAACAAGGGAGAAGATTCTTTTTGAAAAATGAGTGTGGCTTTAAAAAGGAGAAAACAAAAGATTTATTTTAGAAATGGGGAAGTTTTGAGCATTGAAAATCATTATTTGGAAAGAAGTAATGGATGGTTAGGATGGACCTTATAGCCACGTTGGTAGGGATCTTTAAAAGAAGGATTTATGGAAAGCAAAGTCTTTGATTGGGCAACTTTTATTGGCAAGCGATGAGGGGAATCTCTCCCACGAGATCTCTCTTGAACATTTTCACAAAAAGAAGGGCAAAAGGGTCATAATAAATGACATATTTAAAAGCCTAGCCAAACCCTAGAGACCTCTCTCCCTTCCACGTTTCTCCCTCTTTATCTCTTCTCCACGTTGGGGAAAAGATGGGAACGTCTCCTCTTTGGCTCTCGCCCATCTCTTCTCTCCATTTTCTCCCTCTCACCTCACAACCATCCATGGGAGGGGAATCTATTATCCTCCACGCCGCTGGTGCACAAAGAGTGCAGCGACAGCCACAACAGCACCGCCTCCTTCCATCTTCTTCTCCGGGCATCCTCTCGCTTGCTGCATATTCAACGCTGGTGTCTTCTTCACTGGCCACTTGTCGCCTGAAACTCCAACGATTGTGCATCACTCTCCATCACTCTCACGGCCTGCAACACTTGTAGGCCGTCCTCCTCATTGCTGCCGCCATCACCTTAGAAAACAAAAAAAATATAAGAAGAAAAAGTTAGATGAAGAAGAGAAAGAAGGAGAGAGCCTCCTTCATCTTGCTGCCCTATTGTAGGTCCACAACGAACCAGATCTCAACTTGGAGATCTTGTAATACCCTGAACTTTCGTTCTAGGGTATTACGGTAAATTCACCTAATAAATGAAAACCCGAAACTTTTTCAAACTCTTATTATTATTTTTATTGTTTAATATCGTGTATGAGTATGTGTATTTAATTTGGTTTTATTCTGACAACTTTGAAAAACTTGCTATTTTTGAAACTCGCTCTTTATGGCTAAATTCTTGCTAAAAATAATGAACTATAACTTGCAGGGGACTTTTTCTTTCCTCAGCTAACATTCTAGAACTTTTATAAAAAAATTATTTTGTGGGCCCGAGACTCCAAAAATATTCTTATTTTATCCTTATCAACTTACCTGTGAAATTTGGAAGCTTTCCTGATACATGAAAACCCTAGCGGGAGCTTTCAGGAGATTTTGACAAAAATAGTATTTTCGTAATTTTTAAACTTTCCTACCATTCTTATATTTTCAAAAATAATATTTAATTGTATTTTATTTATTTAATAGGAGCGTGGGACCCGCAAATCACTTTCGGGTCATTCCAATGTCATTTGACACTTTTTTAGGGTTTTGAACGTTTTTGTGATTTATGTGTGTGACATATGTCAATACCTTATTGTATGAACTTTTAAATTATATAATATAGTTTGATTAAATTAATTAATAATTATTTGTGTTATGATTGTTGGGTGGGCCCTTATGGCCAATCTAGAGGCCTTTTGGGCTTAATAATATTTTTAAATGAAGCCTATTTATGTCTATGGGCCTTGGGCCCATTTCTAACCCATTAATATTGTAAAATATAAGTTTTTGAGGGTTGAAAAAGTCATCCCTTTGATAGTTACGAATTTCAACAAAATAGAAACCCTAATCCTTCCCTAAACCTATTTATGAAAACCCTAAAGCTTTAGAAGTTTTCAAAACCAAACTCCATTAAATAATAGAGAAAGCTCCATTAAACCTTCATCCGGGCACCGATCGCACTCGAGCAAGAAGGGAGAATTGACGGAGACTCCGATTTGAAGAACATACTCCGAGAAGAGGACGATCCGACGACTTTCAAATTTGAAGAAACTTTTGATTTTCATTAAAGTTCAAGAAACCTTGAGGTAAGTGTGTTTGATCCATCTTATACTTGTTTTTCTTCAAGATTTTGTTTCTCTTTCATTAGATAATGGTTGATACTCATTATAAATTAATTTTAATAATATTTACTTTATTCTTATTGGGTTGATCTTTGTTTTGGGCCACCATGATGGGTTTGGCCATGGTCTATTTTGTACCTATAACGGATGACTATGTTCTTATCATTTTTGTTGTACTTTTATGATTTAAATATTTTTATATTATTTTTTTTCTAAATACCTCTTTAAATCTATTTTCCAAAACCGTTTAGTTTGTATTTTTCTTATTTTTATTGATTAAGTTATGATTTTTCTAAGTTGTATGACTTTACCAAAAAACCTAGAATTTCAGATTTTACACTGTCCGATTCACTTGAGATTTCGATCTATATTTTGAACATAAATATTTTTCTAATTATTTTTCATTGATATCTCTATCAATCTAGTTTCTAGAACCTTTGAGTTTATATTTTTCTAATTTGTATTAATTAAGTTATGATTTTTCAAACGTGCTGGACTTTTCTGTAAAGCCCAGAATTCCAGATTTTACACGGTCCACTTTACCTGAGATTTCGATCTATAGTTTTAATCTAAATATTTTTATAATTATTTTTAATAGATACCTCTATCAATCTAGTTTCTATAACCTTTGAGTTTATATTTTTCTCATCTGTATTGATTAAGTTATGATTTTTCAAACGTACTGGATTTTTCTGTAAAACCCAGAATTTTAGATTTTACACGGTCCATTTTACTTGAGATTTCGATCTATATTTTTAACATAAATATTTTTCTAATTATTTTTCACAGATACCTCTATCAATCTAGTTTCTAGAACCTTTGAGTTTGTATTTTTCTGATTTGTATTGATTAAGTTATGATTTTTCAAACGTGCTAGACTTTTCTATAAAACTCAGAATTTCAAATTTTATACGGTCCACTTTTCTTGGGATTTCGATCTATATTTTTAATCTAAATATTTTTTTTATTTATTTTTCATAAATACTTATATGAATTTAGTTTTCAAATTAATTGAGTTTGTATTTTTCTAATAATTATTTATTTAGTTATAACTTTTACAATGTGCGGGACTTTTCTGTATCCCGAATTCTGTCTGGCCCAATTAATTAAGAGTTTTGACCTATATTTTGAATCTGAATATTTTTTTATTTATTTTTCCTAAAACTTCTATGAATCTAGTTTTTAAATCCATTGAGTTTATATTTTTCCAACTCATATTTATTTAGTTATAATTTTTATAATACAGTACATTTTTGTAAAAAACCTATTAATTGTTCGGGGTTCGGTCATGATTATTAACTATTAAGGTTTTAACCTTGTTGTTTGACTAAACCCTAGATGGTTTGACCTATACCTGTATGCATGGGGATCCCACCCATGTGTCTTGGATATCTCATAGGGTTCGGCTAAGTGTCTTGGATCCCTCTTTAGGGTTCGACCTTGTGTCATGGATCCCTCATAGAGTTCGGCCATGGCGTGTTGGATTCTCTCGAAATTTTCACTTATATTATTCATCGATGTTGATTGTGATATTTGGTCATGTCTTATTGACTATTATACCTAGATGGTTCGACCTATACTTGTATGCATGGGGATCTCACCCATGTGTCTTGGATCCCTCATAGGGTTCGGCCAAGTGTCTTGGATCCGTCTTTAGGGTTCGACCTTGTGTCATGGATCCCTCATAGGGTTCGACCATGGTGTGTTGGATTGTCTCGTGATTTCCACTTATATTATTCATCAGTGTTGATCGTGACCTTCGGTGATTGTTATATGTTATTCATAGTTGACCCTAATTCGTTCCCATATTATTACTCTTAATGATCATTGGTTCATTTTATATTTTTATTTAAATGTTAAATACATGTGTGCTTATGTCATGTAACCCTAGTACATCTTGTTGTCATACCATGATCATCACGTCATTTCATATAAGGGGTGCATAAGGGAACGGGGTTGAAGTATATTATATACGTTTATATTGGTTTTATCAATTAATCAGGGTTCGGTACCCTAGGGTGAAAGGCCCCAGATGTTATTATATCCTGCAGATGGGTCAATGAGACCGCTCCCAGTGCGGGAAGGAGATGGAGACCCTATGTGGTTATGGGTACTAGTTGCATTGGCATCCCTTACTCATCTGCATTCATCCTCATATTCATGCCATCCTTATTATACGATTGATATGCGTACCTTGATTAAGAAACTTGTATAGTATGATATCATACCATGCACACTGTTGTATTACTGGGCCTCGGCTCACGGTGCTACACCGATACCATTTTCAGATTTTGAGGAGCCGGGTACGTGAGATGATTTTGAGACGAAAGACTCCGGTGCATTCGAGGAGATCGGCGAGGATTTGGGAGTCGATCCCACACTTTAGAAAGTTGTATTTGATTATTTTATAACATTATTTATTTATTTTCACGGGCATGTAAGCCTTTGATTGAGAGCATGTTCTCACTTCCATCTCTCCACATTTAGTTGATTGATTGAATTATTTGAATTATGAATTATTTGAATTATTTGTTTCCTACATCTAGACTCTAGACTTTGTTTTTACTTAGTGGGTTTTCGAATGAACCTTAGTTGTCTAATTGACTTAATTGGACCACTAGGGGACATTCATGGATCACCTCTGGATTCGGGTACGGGTCGATCTATGGATTTTCGG
Source organism: Euptelea pleiosperma (assembly GCA_035048495.1). Taxonomy (NCBI): domain Eukaryota; kingdom Viridiplantae; phylum Streptophyta; class Magnoliopsida; order Ranunculales; family Eupteleaceae; genus Euptelea; species Euptelea pleiosperma. Next base: position 1,230,603 of record CM068548.1, read on the forward strand.
GTCGTATCTGGGTATCCGGATTCGGGGGGTGACAGATCTTCTTTTCAACGCTGCTGCTCACACAGGCGGTATACTCCCCTGCAACTCAGGCCAGCTTGCCGCCCAGCACAATCCTTTACCAACTGCAACTCCATAGGTTCGTGTCTACCCAGCGCCACCATCTTCTCTGAACGACAAGTCTTTTCTCTGGCCTGCAACTGCTCTCTCCAGCCGGTCAAAGCTCCACAACTTCAACACCGGCTTGCCATCCTTCATCCCACATTGATGTTGCCCCTTCCAAAGGTATCCAACGCCTGCAACATCAGTTGCAGGCCGTGTGCCATCTTCTCTCCACCTGCTCCTCCTCTTCTAGCCACCTAGTCCACCCACGTTCTTCCTCGGTAGCCTGCACTTCAGGCACTCAACGCCTTTGCTGCATTTAGCAGTCCAGCAACATCACCGATCTCCTTCTTGGACGGTTCTGTTGTGATATCCTCCTCTCAGTCAACCACACCTTGCAGCTCCCCAACAGTGCAGATTGACTCTCCACCACCACTCCGGGTTGGCTAACGTTCATAGTAGCAACGTTCAAACCTTTGCACGCACTAGTAATGCACCTTTGTGCAACCGCTTGGAAGCTTCTCTTCCAAACTCCAGTGCACCTTGCTCCACTTTTGGGCTCTTCCTAGCTTGCTCCATCACCATCATCTATAGCCGATGCTCTCCTAATCACATGTTCTCCATCTTGAATAACTCACTGGGCCGATCTCCGACTCTGATAAGTTTGAGGTATTTTTCTCTCTTACCTCACTTTCTCTCTCTAGATTCTCTCTTTAAATCCCCAAGCTGATCATCTTTTTGCACCACCGACTCCGTTCGGTGAATGCAAAATGGTGAGTTTTTCTCTCACCTTTACCTTGTCGGCCGGAAAAATGATCGAGGTGAAAATCTCTCTCTACCTTCTTCCTCTCTCTCTAAAATCTCTTTTTACATACTTTCTTACATGCTTTCTAGAATAGATTTATCACTTTATTTATTTCTGTCATTTATTTCATGTAAGCAACAGTTTGATTAATCCAATTTGATTTCGATGATTTTAGTATTTTCTAGATCTCTTGGATGTGTTTTTAATCTCGACTCGCCATTCTCATCCTTCAACGTTTCTCTTATATATTATCTGTCATTTTATGTTCTTATTTGCGCTAATCCGACTAATCCTGAGTGCGGATCGACATTTGACACGAATCCCTATACAATATCTCCATATTTTGCAGGATAATCAGATTAATTACAAATGTGTTGAGATTAGGGTTTTCGTAACCAACGATGCAAAAAATCCTTAGTTTCAAATGGCATCGTTGCCGGTCGGGTGTATGGGAGTGCAAAAAAGGACGTAAAGATAGAATTAGAAAGTCACCAAATCAAAAAGCTGCTAAATTTGGACAGCCCAACCTTTTCGGGAAACTTTCTATTTTTGGTTTTTAGTAATTTTTAATAGTATTTTAATTACTATTTTTAATGCCTTGGACGGCCGAGTGCAATTTGGAATAGTTTAGGAATTTTACTGCGTTATAAATAACTGCTAGATCTTTGTTCTAGGGTTTCTACAAAACCCTAGATTGAGTGATATTTAAAAAAAAAAAAAAAGAATATGGTAGTATTCTTTTCTGCACATTTTAAGATATTCGCATATAGGAAGATTGCATTTTTGGATACTTTCCGACTCGGAAAGTTTCCATTTTTGTATGGTTTCCATTCTTGGGAAATTTCAAATTGGAATTAAGCTTATTTGGAAAGTGTCCAAATCGGTCGAAATTTCGTAATTAGCAATTCTTATTTTTAGAGAATTTCTAAATATGGAAGATCCCCTTTTTGGAAGTTTTCAGATTTAGAAAACTTCTACTTTTAGGGAATTTTCCTAACTTGAAGAAACTCTTAAATTGGAAAGTTCTATTACGGGGTTGATAATTATTTAGTCAACTCTCATGAATAGTAACTTTCTCATTTACCCTACCTAATTGATTGATTGATTGATTGCTTATCCACCTAAGGTAGGGACATTCCAAAAAATATTCCCACACCCTAGACCCATATTGTATACTAATTCGTTTGCAGAATTGCGAATCTAAATGCGAATAGGGAGTGAAAGCTCACTAAGGAGGAGTCGGGCCCATGCCCATGAAGGATACCCCTCCCTACCTCGAAGAGGAGACCTTGTGGCATGGCCCACGGGAGGTAAGTTCCTTCCCTTGCCTTGAGTGCGATACTGTGTAATTTTGTGCATTATAGTGCCGTGTGTCTAATTGCTTTTTGCATCAACTTATTTGCACTGCGTGGATATGGCCACTAATTAATGAACCCTAATTGAGTAGACCCAGCTCATTTTAAAACTGGTGGGATTTCATCACCCACCTCATCACTCCAGCTGAATTCGATCCCCAAGATCCATCTATAATAAAAAGAATCAAGAGCTATAGCCAAACTAGATCGGTGTTATAGGACACCCTTACAATTAGTCTTTCCTTCGATCCCAGGTCGAATAAGTCTACGAGCGCGGGTCTCTATTATCTAACACACCCATAGGTCCCTACTACTCAAGTATACTGAGCTCACTAGTGGCTTCCCTGGTTCTTTGTTGGTCTGCTATTTGTTGGGTTAGGAACACAAACCAACTCTAGCTTATACTAAGGGAACACTCATCTCCATTGCTTGGCAAATTTGGCAAGTCTGGGGCATATTTAAGTCAGCCGATGCCGCACGTCAGTCTAGGCTTCGAATTATCTTGTGATCAACTTGAGTTAGTACTGAAGCATTTGCTTTGAAGAGTATATCCTAGTGAGAACCCAAGAGCGACAAAGTTCGTTCGGCGGTTAACAAGTTAAACTAGTGGTCCGCCCACTGTCATAATCTACCATACCCCACAAACTAACAAGATAAATCATCAAACTTATCCTGATTTGTTTTAAACATAAGATTATCTTGTTTGCTCTGTGTGCATCATTTAAGATCACTACTCTAGGGTCTCCTTGTAACCTAGTATGGGGCTTAGTTATATGGGTTCAACTGCCACATTGTTTGACTCGATCTGAGAGTCTTTCAATCATCAACACCTTCCCTTGCCATAGGTCTCTTACTGATGAGAGACCAGGCAGACGGTTGTCATCGATCCCGTCTCTGAGGACTGATGATCATTTTAGTCTCACTGCATTTTATGTTGGATAGGGGTTCTTACTGTAAACCCTACTGAAGTCTGCTCCACTAAATCCATCCCCGATACACATTGTGTTTTTGGCTCTCCTAACCATGGTCAGAGAATCCCTTTGCTAGGTCTCTTATTAATGAGAGACCCACTACTGATCTCCCTTACCCGCTCATCTTTATGAGTTTGTGGCTCTACTAACCACGCCCAGAGAACCCTCTCAGTTTTTACTGAGAAAGAACCTACCCGTACTACTGCTGGGTTTGGTTAGCTCCAATGGAAGCGTTCCTGCTCCAACTGAGGAGTTAGATGCCTGTTGACTTACTCAGTCTCCTTGTGCATCAACTTGGTTAGGGGTGCTTATCACCCCCGTTGTGTCTGGCTGAAGACGTAAAACTTAGCGCTTTCCAAAAGGCAATTCTAATTTCCTAGTTACATGAGTCGCATGCATCTTTTATTGTTATATCTATCTGTCTTACAGGTACAATCACTGTAGAAAATCACATGGTACCAGACAGTATTCATTTCATGCCCCATTGGTAACACTCTCCATAGACCCTTGCATCATTATCGTTCTTTCATCCTTTTATGTCCCGGTCATGAGTACCGAGGATGGTGCTATATTTTGGTTGGGGTGGGTGTGGGGGAAAAATATCTGATCTAACCCACACAATCTTCGAGGTCAGACGATTCGGATTATGGTGATGATCGGACGACTCTGATGCTCCAGGATGAAACTGCTTTCTCCTCTGCGAAGGATAGGATGATCTCCAGATGAGATTTGGTTGTACCTGTTGACAAGGCTCCGACGCTCAAGTCAGCTTAGGAAATGTAACAGGTTTCAAGAAAATAGTAAAAAGGTTTCAGAGTTTAGGCTATCTGGATCTGGAGAGCAAGATCCACTTCTCAGTCCTGAGGGTCTCATATTTATACCCTTAGAACTGGGCGTGACTCACCTTCCACGTGTCTAGTCGTTATCAGTCAATGATGACTCGGATAAATTCTGTTATAAAACAGAATCTTATGGTTATATCTTGACTTCATTGATTCGGTTATACCTGAAATAACTGAAATGACACTGAGGTGGCATCCTTCGTGTCAAATATTCAGATAAGGTGATGTCGAATTCGTGATAGTTCAACTAGCTGCCACGTGGCCAATATTCATCAGTTAAGAAATCGATGGTATTCAGAATACTTACCTCGTACGTAAGAGATCCTGCCACGTAAGTCATTTGACATTATCTGGCTTTGACGGGATGATATTGAAATAGATCCCGTCAAGTAAGTCTGATGACCTTGTCGGGATAAATGCATCCAGCCAATAATGTGACCTTGCCGGGAGGATGTCCCGGGATGACATGTATAGAGTTCCCAGGAATATATACTTTGAGTTGCCAGGATGAGTTCCCGGGATGACATATTTGGAGTTCCCGAGATGATATACTTGAGTTGCCAAGATGAGTTCCCGGGATGACATGTTTGGAGTTCCCGGGAATATATACTTGAGTTGCCAGGATGAGTTCCCGGGATGATATACTTGAGTTGCCAAGATGAGTTCCCGGGATGACATGTTTGGAGTTCCCGGGAATATATACTTGAGTTGCCAGGATGAGTTCCCGGGATGACATGTTTGAAGTTCCCGGGATGATATACTTGAGTTTCCAGGATGAGTTCCCGGGATGACATGTTTGGAGTTCCCGGGATTATATACTTGAGTTTCCCGGGATGAGAACCTTGAGTTCCCGGGATGAGATTGTAAAAGATCCCGTCTATCCAGTTGATCTCGGTGGGATGAGACTCATCAATATGTCGGGCAAGATTGAATACTTCCCGACATATTAAAGGCTGAGACGTTAATATTCTCTGTTAGCATCACTTCCATGTGTCGATAATACAATCCTGACACGTGGCATTTCCAAGTAATGGAAATCGTGTGACATGATAGGCAGTTTATAGCTCTTGATGATGATTCCAGCGCATTAACTCTCGCGTGCTGTCTTCTAACACGCGTCGTGTATTCGAAACCGCACGTGCTAAGCCAGAGATACGTGTCCAATTTTGACTTGCTGGAAAATACGGCACCCACATCGCCCCCCTTTTTGAGAAGATCGATAAATGACCGTCGTATCTTCTGAAAAAGATCTTGGCCATCCACGTTTCATATCTGTTTCTTAGCCGTTGGATCATGTAATAACCAATCGATCATTTTCCTCCGCATTTAATACTGCGCTTACTGTTTGCTGTATACATGATACGTGTCCGTAGCAACGTGCTGCCCAATGTATGTCGTCGAATGGAATGATTGATGGGTACAGTACTCGAGGGAATAGGTAACCGAACCGTCGAGTAACCAATCTTTTGAGTTTTGGCGCCCGAGATTTGATATTGCCAAACTGCTGGTTTGATATAACCAGATCTTTGCCTATAAAAGGTTTATTCACCGCTTTCTTCCATTTCTTCGCTCTGGTCAGTGCTCTGCAATACTTCAAGCTTCAAGCTCAAGCTGTTCTTCACCTGTATCTCCTCTGTTCGCTGCTTCCAGACTGTAACGGTACTTTTCTCTCATCTGTCATCCCCTCTCGTATACTTTCATTTTCCTCTTCATCTTCTTCTTCAAATGGCTAGGGGTAAAAGGGTTCTTGAAGATACCGAAGAAATGGTTCCCAGAGAACCAGTAGAAACCAATGTTGATGTAGAGGAGCAATTATCCTCTGATTCGTTTGATAGAGAAGTAGATGTATATAGGGAGGAACCAATAATTCCTCAAGTAATCGTCAGGGTCCCAACTTATGGGAATGACCCTTATATTGTAGGTTTGAGAAAAGAATTTGCCATTCCTTCTTCTGTTTTTGTTAATATCGGTTCTCGTCATGGGGAAAATACCAACCCTGGCGAAATAAGCATCACTCGGCTTCAATTGAAGTTCGGGTTAACCCTACCTCTGACTCCTTTAGTGAGGGAAGTCCTCTGGTTCTACGACCGGGCTCCCGGCCAGATGCACGGAAATTTCTGGCGTCTGATGAATAGGATAGAGTATTTCAACTCTACGAGTAAATACCAGATCGGTCTCTCCGAGATCGATTATCTGTACATTTTGAGGAGATGCCCAGACTCCTTCGATACCGATATGTTCTGGTCGGTAGCTGCCCGGAATAAAAATCAGAAGATAGTTGAGAGCCTGCCCGATAGTCATAAGGGATGGCACTCTGATCCTCTGCTGGTGACTGGATCTTGGGAATTTGACGAGCGTGTGGAGGGGAGCTCCAGCAGCCATAGGGTCCGCACAAGCTTTAACTTGTCGGGTAAGCTCCTCTTTATATCCTGTCAATCTCCTTTAGATTCAGTTAATCAGTCTATTGATCAATTTCCTCTCTTCTCTGCTGTAGACTATACCAGACGTCCCTGGAAATATCCTCAGGATATAGAGGATAAGGTCAAATATATCTTGAGGAAAATCCCCAAGGTAGTAAAGCAATGGTCCCTGGCGGGGCTAATTGATAAAAATAAAAGATCCTCAGCTCCCACTCCTGTCATCTCACGGGACCTGCGGATAACGGCTCCCGACTATTCGCGTAAGCGTCCTGCTGTGGAGATTACTGCAAGGGATGAAGTGTCTCGGGAAGAGGAGGATATAAGTCCCGACATCCCCTTAATAAAGAGACCTCGCCAAACTCATAGCACGCCAGCCCATGTAAATCCCCCAACAAGTCGGGTCACGGCTGCTCCTTATCCCGTGGCCGAATTCTTCAGACATCCAGATGGTCGACAAGAACCTCTGAATGATTTTGCTCGGGAACTTGTCCGGTTGGAAGAGGCAGAGGTATATTCTTCTATAGCTGATGTCTAACTCATATTCTTATGTGATCATCTAACTTGTTACCTCCTTTGCAGATGGAGGGTAGAATGGCCGAGATGAGGAAGGATACCTTTACTGTCCCAGCTTTGGTGCCAAGGAAGAAAAGAAAACTGATCAAGGGACTAGCTCCTGAATTAGAGGCATCACTGACTCGGGAGGGTATCGTAACTACTGCGGTGGCTGGTGGTTCCTCATCAACTCAGCCTTCTGAGACCCCAGATTCTCCTTCGGTAGCTGCCATACCTACTGCTTCTCCTTCGATCGCCATTACGCGGTCTCCTCCTGGATTCCTTCCTTCTCCAGAGCTTCAACCAATATCTACCCCTCCATCAACCTCTCGTCCAACAGACACTGCCGGGCCCAGTCATTCAATTGGTGAGCACATTCGTTCTCCTTCATTCCCGTCTGGTACAGCATTTGATTTAATTGATACATGGGTTACACTGAAAGAATTGTGGCGACAAGATAACCCCATTGCAGGTCTACGGGATTTCGATGGCGTGGAACCATACATCATGAATGCTGGTTGCTTGCCAAATGGGCAGCCCATCTCGGAGCAAAGCTCCATTGCTGACGCTGGGGTGGCTTCGACGTTAATCGAACGAATCTGTCTTCCACGGGACAGGTTGCGTTATATTGACATGCCTTCCCCAAAAGTGCCCTGTGAAGTTCTCAGTCGTTCCCTCCTGGAGGTAAGAATTTACTTTTTTTTTTGTACTGCTTTCTCTGATGAATTCTTCCAATATATTCTAACAGTTCCTTCTGTCTGCAGAGCATCCATGCCTACGTAGGTCTGAGGGATTATCTTGGTGATCTCCTCCAAAATTATACTGCCCTTGTCGAAAAATCAAGTGCATCCGAAGCTAAACTTCAACTGGCCGAGGAGCAAATTCAAGCAGCCACTCTCTCTGCCGAAGTTTCAAAGACCAAGGCTGAAATGGAGAGAAAATTGGCTCTTGAAGCTCTTGCTTCAAAGAAAAAAGCTGAAGATAACTTGATTAAAGTCAAGGCGGAGTATGCAAAATTCAAGGAGGGAGCCAGTCGCCTGCAAAAAGATCTGGAAAAGATGACCGTTGAGAGGGATGAAACCAAACAGGCATCTGATGCCCTCCAACAAGAATCTTACGACAAGGGATACCGGGAAGGCTTCGCCAAATGTGAAGCCATGATGGAAGAAGAAGGAGATGAAGATCCTGTTGAAAATATGGTTCAGCCTGAATCACTTGTCGGGACAATAATTTCAACAGAAGTTCCCCGAGAACCATCTCCAACCATCCCGGCACCTGAAGTTGTTCCAGCCTTTTCTCAGACAGACATGGTGACTCTAGGAGGGGATGTCACAGTAAATCCTGTCACTCAGCCGGTCGGCGGGCAGGATGTGACACTTCCATGATTTTTGTAACTAACCCCTTCGGTTTACAATTGTAAATGCCGTTTAAGGCTTTTCAATATAATAGAATACTTTTTCTGTTATTGCATGAACTAAATACTTATCAAAATATGAATTCAATGTGTTAAAATTCAATAATCCTAGTCAGGAATATAGGTTTGTCGGGAATCAACCTGTATTATCCCGGCTAGGATTTCATGGTCAATTAATCTCACTTGGATTTTATAAATGACGAGAATCTCATTAATTCTAGTCGCATGACTAAGAATCTTTAGATCATCCCGGCCTTCCGGTTTGTATACTTGGACTCTTATCAAGGCAAGAAGCCAAGATTGATAAGAATCCAAGGCTCCCGGCTAGGACTTTGTAATCGACGTGATTCTCCTCAATTCCAGTCGCATGACTTAGAATTTTAGATCATCCCGGCCTTCCGGTTTGTATACTTGGACTCTTATCAAGGCAAGAAGCCAAGATTGATAAGAATCCAAGGCTCCCGGCTAGGACTTTGTAATCGACGTGATTCTCCTCAATTCCAGTCGCATGACTTAGAATTTTAGATCATCCCGGCCTTCCGGTTTGTAACTCCCGGCTTAGGACTTTGTATTCGACGTGAATCTCTTCAATTCCAGTCGCATGACTTAGAATTTTAGATCATCCCGGCATTCCGGTTTGTAACTCCCGGCTTAGGACTTTGTAATCGACGTGATTCTCCTCAATTCCAGTCGCATGACTTAGAATTTTAGATCATCCCGGCCTTCCGGTTTGTAACTCCCGGCTTAGGACTTTGTATTCGACGTGAATCTCTTCAATTCCAGTCGCATGACTTAGAATTTTAGATCATCCCGGCCTTCCGGTTTGTAACTCCCGGCTTAGGACTTTGTATTCGACGTGAATCTCCTCAATTCCAGTCGCATGACTTAGAATTTTAGATCATCCCGGCCTTCCGGTTTGTAACTCCCGGCTTAGGACTTTGTATTCGACGATGATGCTTCTTGTATGAGAAACTTGGAATCATCTTTATTGATAGAAAATCCGCATATTAAATGCGTTCCACGGTCTTTCAAATACATCTCCGTCTTGTGTCTTCAAGTAATAAGCCCCGTTCTGCCCAATCCTGTCAACAAGGTAAGGACCTTCCCAATTGGCACCCAATTTGCCACTCCCGGGCTCCCTTGTATTGTCAAATACTTTTCTTAGTACCAAATCTCCAACTTTGAAGGTCCTGCGTCTGACGCGGCGATCATATGACCGTTTGATAGTTTGCTGATAATTAGCCAATCTCACAACTGCCTGCTCCCGACGCTCTTCTAGCAAGTCATTGTCCCGAGCCAATATTCCTTCATTCTGCCCAGTATTGACAGCCTGAGTCCGAGATGTCGGGATAACAACTTCTGTAGGGATTACTGCCTCTGATCCATAAGCCAGAGAAAATGGAGATTCCCTTGTAGTTCTTCTCGGGGTAGTTCGATATGCCCAGAGTACTCCTGACAATTCTTCCGCCCATTTTCCCTTTGCTCGATCTAACCTCTTCTTCAAGTTTTCGAGTATAACTCGATTTGCTCTCTCGGCAAGTCCGTTACTCTGGGGGTATCTTGGGGCAGATAGTCTTTTCTTTATATTCAAAGCCTGACACAGAGCTTTCACCTCGGTGGAATCAAACTGGGTTCCGTTATCTGTGACTATCTCTTCTGGAATGCCGAACCGGCAGATGATATTCTCCCATAAGAACCTCTTCACATGCGAAGACTGTACCTGAACTAACGGCACTGCCTCGATCCACTTTGTGAAGTAATCCGTGGCCACCAATAAGAACCTCACATTCCCTGGGGCTGTCGGGAATGGTCCCATTATATCTAGTCCCCATTTCGCAAATGGCCATGGACTGAATACAGGATGCAGCTCTTCGACGGGAACCTTTATCAATGGAGAATATTTCTGACACTTCTCACATTTCTTCACCAGCAACTTGGCATCTTTCTGCATGTAGGGCCAAAAATAACCTTGGCTGAGAGCTTTATGTGCCAAGGTCCTCGCCCCCGAGTGATTTCCACATTCTCCCACGTGTATCTCAAGAAGAACTTGCTGAGATTCTCTGGGGGTAAGACATTTAAGGAGAAGACCTGATGCTGATTTCCTGTAGAGATCTTGGCCTACCATGATATACCTTCTCCCAAGCCTCTGAATTCTCTTTGCGGCATCTCTCCCAGAAGGGAGTTCTCCATGTTGTAAATACCTTCGAAAATCGTCCATCCAACTTGGCTCATGATCAACCTCCACCGGGGCCAGATAAACTTCAACAGGTGAATGAATACTCGGAAATTCCTGATAGTCCACGGATATAGTTCTTGATTCAGCCCCTCCCATCATAGTAGATAAATAGGCCAAAGCATCAGCATGCCGATTTTCCATCCTTGGTAACTGATGAATTTTTATGTTACCAAATCGCTCAGCCAAATGTTGAACAATATCTAAATAAGCTGCCATCCTCTCATCTCGGGCTAGATATGTCCCAGCAAACTGACTGACGACCAGCTGTGAATCAGTATAAGCGGTAATGTCTGTTATCCCGAGATCAAGTGCTGTCTGGAGTCCCGAAATCATTGCTTCATATTCTGCTTCGTTATTGGATGCCACGAACCCGAATTTAACAGATTTTTCCAATCTAGTATTCTCAGGTGTGACCAGAACGACTCCTACACCTGATTCGTTCTCATTGGCTGATCCATCAGTAAACAATCTCCATCCCGTCTTGGGATTCAACATCTCTGGCATCTCGGGAAGTGGAAGAACTTCTCTGTCCTCGCCCCCAGTGTCTGCCACATCTTGAACTGGGAAGTCGGCCAAAAACCCTGCCAAGGCATGTCCCTTCTCAGATGTTCTTGGTGAGAACTGAATGTCGTATTGAGCCAAATAAATGGCCCATTTAGCCATTCTCCCTGACAAATCGATCTTACCGAGTATAGATTTCAAAGGATACTCTGTGTAAACCGTAATAGTCCTGCCTTCAAAGTAGGGTTTAAGACGTCTCGAAGCATAAATCAAAGCCAAAGCAGCTTTCTCGATTGTGGCATATCTCGTTTCTGCCCCAATCAAAGTCTTACTAGTGAAATATACTGGTCGTTCTTCCCGATCGAGCTCACGGAAGAGAACGGCGCTAATGGATTCATCTGTGGTAGCCAAATAAAGACCCAGAGGCTCCCCTTGATCAGGTTTAGAAAGAATCGGAGGTTGTGAGAGATAATGTTTGAGCTTTTGAAAGGCTTCATCACACTCTTCAGTCCAGTCAAATCTTCCATTCTTCTTCAAGAGCCTGAATAAAGGTCTGCATCTATCTGACGATCTCGCTATGAAGCGATTCAATGCTGCTATCCTCCCGGCAAGCTTTTGGACTTCCTTCCTGTTCTTTGGTGAAGGCATATCTGTCAAAGCCCTGATCTGTTCGGGATTAGCTTCAATTCCTCGCCTCGTAATGAGATAACCTAGAAATTTCCCTGAGGTCACTCCAAAGACGCACTTGGCAGGATTGAGTTTCATTTGATACTCTCGAAGATGATCAAACGTTTTCCCGAGATCTCCCAGATGTAATTCCCGGGTCCTTGTTTTAACCATCATATCGTCTATATACACCTCCATCGTCACGCCAATCATATCATGGAACATTTTATTAACGAGACGTTGGTAAGTGGCTCCCGCATTCTTGAGACCAAAAGGCATCACTCTGTAACAAAAGACGCCCCTATCAGTCGTGAAGGCTGTCATCTCCTGATCTGGCTCATACAGAGGGATCTGATTATAACTCGAATACCCATCCATGAAAGATAAGATCTCATATCCCGAGGTTGCGTCAACCAGTTGATCAATCCTCGGCAAAGGATATGGATCTTTAGGGCAGGCTTTATTCAAGTGTGTGAAGTCTATGCAGACTCTGATCTTCCCATTCTTCTTCGGAACAGCCACTATGTTGGCTAACCATTGTGCATTGTTGACTTCGCGGATGAATCCGGCCTCCAGGAGTTTATCAATCTCTTCCTGGACTACCTGCTGCTTCTCTGGAGCAATCCTCCGAGGTCTCTGTTTCACAGGTAAATGATCTCTATTTACCTGTAGATGGTGGCAGGAAATGTCGGGAGAAATACCCGGCATATCGTTAAATGACCATGCGAAAACATCCATATAAGATTTGAGAAAATCAGTGAAGGATATTTTTTCTTCCACAGATAATCCAGCCCCGATATAAGTACACTTTGGGTTTTCCTCACTATCGAGGTTAACCTGATCAGTCTCCTCAACTGTGGGACTTGTCCCTTGCTCAATATCATCTTCCCGGGTCAGCGCAGTCTGCTCCAGACTTGCCGGGATGCGCTCTAATTGCTATTTTTCCGTAACTACGGATGAAGTTCCCCCTCCATGATGATCCTCCCGGACTGGGACCTGCTTCGATTTCAGGGCCATGGCATAGCATTTTGCCGAGATGGCCTGATCTCCCTTGAGCTCCATAATCCCGTGAGCAGTCGGGAATCGGAACAATTGATGATAAGTAGACGGTACCCCCTTGACTTCATGTATCCAGCCTCTCCCCAAGATGCCGTTGTAGGGGGATGGTGTATCTAGAACAAGAAATTCGACCATAGACGTGATCGGTCCCGTCTTTACTGGCAGAATTATCTTTCCCATTGCATATTCTCTCTGGCCATTGAATCCGACCAGAGGAACATTGCTCTGGATGAGATCTGACGGGTTAAAACCCATCTTCCGATAAGCCTCTGCAAATAAAATCTCTGCTGAGCTCCCAGGATCAATCAACAGACGCTTCACCTCATAATTACCCACAGGCAAAGTGAGCACTAGCGCATCTGAATGTGGATGATCTACTCCCACGAGATCTCTGTCGGAGAAGAAAATCGCTGCGTCAGTGCTCTCCATCATCTCCACGGGATCTGTGATTCTAGGTCCCATTGATAGGTGCAAGATCTCATTCAGGTGTTCAACCTTCCTGATTTTAATCCTGTCCACCCTCTCCGTCTCTCCACGGGATAGTTGCCGTCCTCCCCCGTGTATCACATCAATTACCAACCCACGCTCTTGCTGTTTAACGGGGTTCTTATCCTTCTTGAGAACCTCGGCTCCAGCTACTGCCCCAGTCGTGCTGGCAATAAACTGTTGCAAAAAGCCTTGGTTAATCAGGTCCTCAATCTTATGTTTCAGCGCCCAGCATTTATTGGTTATGTGCCCTGCTTCTTGGTGGAAGGCACAGAACAGATTCATATCTCTATCTCCCTTCAAATTCGGCCTCATTGGTCGGGGATATTGGAGATACTTCTCGTTTTTAATCAGATCAAATATCTGACTAATGGTCTTGTTCAAGGATGTAAAAATCCTTCTCTCTCGACGGGGATACTGTCCAGTGCTCCCCGACTTCTCTGGTACCTTCACGGGAATCTCTGCCGTCGTGATAATCTCAGCTACAGCTTTTTGCTTTCCCTTCGAAATTTTGCTGGAGGTCGGGGCCTTCTTCACCTCATTCACAGATATAGCCACTCCTTGGCCTCGCTGGAGTGTGTCGTCCTCAAGTTTAGAGTATTTCTCTACTCGAAGAAACAGGGCTTCCATACTCACTGGCCTATTCTTCGTTAGAGACATGTATAGTCCAGAACTCGTGGATAATGCCTTGCGAAAGGCTGTAACGGCATGCTTATCATCACAGTCTTCCACTGTGGTCATGAGAGTACGGAATCTCTTTGTAAAATCTCGCAAGGTTTCTTTCTGATCACAATGTACATTAAATAGCACATCGACATCGTTCTTATGTAATCTGTTGCAAGAATATCGAGTGATGAAGAGAGTACTTAACTTGGTGAAGTCAGAAATGGTTCGGGGGGCTATCTGGTTAAACCAGATCAACGCATCGTCGCTTAAAGTGGAAGGGAACATCCTGCAGAGGAGTTCGTCTTGAAACTCCCACATCGTCATCGCCTTTCTGAAGCGAAGTACGTGATTCACAGGATCTGTCTCTCCTGTGAATATCAAAAATTTAGGATAAGAAAAAGATTTTGGGGCACGGTATCCCTGTATCTCTTCTGTAAAAGGAGAATCTCTAGGAATTCTCGTTGCCATTGCTGTCATTTTATCAGCCAATGTTTCTTTCTTTCCCATCATCTCAGCTACCAGATCAGCTATCTGCTTCCTGGTTTCTGGCTGAATATGATCCGAGCTTCGCTGGCAGGAAGACTCGGCTTTATGACGCTTCTCTGGAAGCGGAATATGGGAATCTCCACGTCTACTACGTGGATTTCGCAAGACAGATTCCTCTGAATTTGATCTGTCCGAATGAAAATGACTTTTCTCATGGTGACTATGCCCGGCTGTACCAGATATATAGCCACCGGTTCGTTCAGCAGTCATCCGCTGCTTCAACTCCTCATTCTCTTCGCGCAATTGGGTAATCATCTTCTGCTGATTGTCCAATTCTCTCGCTCTTCTGCCCTCCGTAATAGCATCTCTGAGATCGCTAGTCGGATTCTTCTCTCTTCCACTCCTGAGACCTGTGCGTCTGGTATCCACCATTGTTCGAATCGAATATCTCTTAGAACGGAAAACTTCTAGTCGTATCCCACAGACGGCGCCAAAAGATGTGGGGGAAAAATATCTGATCTAACCCACACAATCTTCGAGGTCAGACGATTCGGATTATGGTGATGATCGGACGACTCTGATGCTCCAGGATGAAACTGCTTTCTCCTCTGCGAAGGATAGGATGATCTCCAGATGAGATTTGGTTGTACCTGTTGACAAGGCTCCGACGCTCAAGTCAGCTTAGGAAATGTAACAGGTTTCAAGAAAATAGTAAAAAGGTTTCAGAGTTTAGGCTATCTGGATCTGGAGAGCAAGATCCACTTCTCAGTCCTGAGGGTCTCATATTTATACCCTTAGAACTGGGCGTGACTCACCTTCCACGTGTCTAGTCGTTATCAGTCAATGATGACTCGGATAAATTCTGTTATAAAACAGAATCTTATGGTTATATCTTGACTTCATTGATTCGGTTATACCTGAAATAACTGAAATGACACTGAGGTGGCATCCTTCGTGTCAAATATTCAGATAAGGTGATGTCGAATTCGTGATAGTTCAACTAGCTGCCACGTGGCCAATATTCATCAGTTAAGAAATCGATGGTATTCAGAATACTTACCTCGTACGTAAGAGATCCTGCCACGTAAGTCATTTGACATTATCTGGCTTTGACGGGATGATATTGAAATAGATCCCGTCAAGTAAGTCTGATGACCTTGTCGGGATAAATGCATCCAGCCAATAATGTGACCTTGCCGGGAGGATGTCCCGGGATGACATGTTTAGAGTTCCTGGGAATATATACTTTGAGTTGCCAGGATGAGTTCCCGGGATGACATATTTGGAGTTCCCGGGATGATATACTTGAGTTGCCAAGATGAGTTCCCGGGATGACATGTTTGGAGTTCTCGGGAATATATACTTGAGTTGCCAGGATGAGTTCCCGGGATGATATACTTGAGTTGCCAAGATGAGTTCCCGGGATGACATGTTTGGAGTTCCCGGGAATATATACTTGAGTTGCCAGGATGAGTTCCCGGGATGACATGTTTGAAGTTCCCGGGATGATATACTTGAGTTTCCAGGATGAGTTCCCGGGATGACATGTTTGGAGATCCCGGGATTATATACTTGAGTTTCCCGGGATGAGAACTTTGAGTTCCCGGGATGAGATTGTAAAAGATCCCGTCTATCCAGTTGATCTCGGTGGGATGAGACTCATCAATATGTCGGGCAAGATTGAATACTTCCCGACATATTAAAGGCTGAGACGTTAATATTCTCTGTTAGCATCACTTCCATGTGTCGATAATACAATCCTGACACGTGGCATTTCCAAGTAATGGAAATCGTGTGACATGATAGGCAGTTTATAGCTCTTGATGATGATTCCAGCGCATTAACTCTCGCGTGCTGTCTTCTAACACGCGTCGTGTATTCGAAACCGCACGTGCTAAGCCAGAGATACGTGTCCAATTTTGACTTGCTGGAAAATACGGCACCCACAGTGGGTATTTACCAAAACTCATGAATTCCAAAAAATCTTGTTTTTGGGTGATTTCTGATGTTTTTCAAAGTTTTCTAGAATTTCAAAAATGTGTTAAATACCCTGACTTTGATTAGCTGAAAATCTCCATTAAATCAGTATTGAGGATGACATCTTCTAAAAGTGTTACCTGTTAGCTTTGAGTTCAATTCAAGTCAAGCAGTACTATTGATGTCGGACACTTAGAAAAACTCAGATTTCGTACAATTATACACTATTAACATCAGAGTCGTCTTAAGTTTAAAAACTCTAGAGATCCTGTGAGAATAATTGTGGAGACCGAACCCAGTGAGCTTTCGAGCCTTTAATCATTTTAGAGGATTATACAACAATTCTAAGTCAAAAGATGACTCACCATTCTTCATGCCCACAATATTTGTTGAGAGATCTCATTATCCTTTGCTTCGATCATAAAACTCAGAATGACATCAACATTGGATTACTATGACAGAACCTTCTTTGTATCCAGTCAAGATAGCATATATAATAGTGCAAACCTGAAAGTAGGGTTTTTTCGCGTCGTTGGATTCGAAAATCCTAAAATCAACACATTTATAATTTATTCGAGATTATTCCTACAAAATACAGACTTATGCATAGGGATTTGTGTCAGATGTCGATCCGCACTCGGGATTAGTTGGGTTAGCGCAACTCTGAACATAAAATGATGAAATTTTTGCTAGAAAAGCATGAAAATGAGAGATGGAGGGGTGAGAGTGGTGATGGATTTGAGATTAAAACTTGATTTTTTCCAATACTTAGAGATTAACATAGCTAATTATTTTATTGAAATAAAATGAAGAATAAAACAAACTCTATATATTACTTGAATTTATTCATTGATGTTTAAACAATATTCATTACAATCTCTCATCAATTCAAATGAAACTAAAAGTAGAAATAGAAATCAATAACTGAAATAAAACTAGAGAGAGAAAGGAGAAAAAGTAGAGAGAGAAAGATCAAAGAAGGCTATCCTAGAGAGAGAAACAAAGAGAGGAGAAAGAAAGTGATGCTAGAAAGGTCTAGAGAGAGAAAATGTAAAGAGAAGAGAGAACTAGATAGAGAAAGCTAGAGAGAGAAAGTTTTTCACCTTTGAAACTTACCGAAGATCGGCCAATGGTTGGTAGCATGGGAAGGTTGGCCATGAGAAGGGGGGTTTAGCCAAGTCTTGGTGGAGAATGGAGGGGCGGCCATAGATGTACGATCTCCTCTCCTCTTCCCTTCTTCTTCTTTCTTTTCTCTTTTTTTGTTTTTTTTTTTTGGGTTTTTTTTGGTTGGAAGCAACCTATTTTTGCAAGGGAGAGGGCAAGCAGGAGATGGGAGGTGCTGTCATGAAAGCTCAAGATAAGGTGACGATCTCCAAGGAGATGGCAATGGCGTTGAGAGGCAAGGGAGGCCCACGGGCTGGATGTGCGTGATGGTGGCTGTTTGGAGTGAGATGCTGCCCGGAGTGAATTCTCGGAGAAGGATGGAGGAGATGAAGGTCCACTAGTTTCTCGCTGGTTTGGCAAACAGATAGGGACCCGAGGAGAGGGCGTTGCAGGCTGGCTGGAGATGGATGGGTGAAGCCTTTTTAACAGCTAGCAATTTCTTCCGGATGGAGGAGGCGAACCAGACCTGCAAGAGGCAGCAATGAGGAGGGGCGCACCAGGTTTGCACCCCTTCCTCCTTCTTCTTCTTCTCTTCTATCCTCCTCTTCCCCCCCTTTTTTTTTCTTTTCTATCCGTTTTCTTTCTTTTTTTTCTTTTTTTTGTTTTCCTGGAGTTGCAGGCCTACAACTCCGGTAATGGAGATTTATTTATTTTTTTGAAGCAGGTGGAGGAGCTGCAACTTAGCAGCAGGTGAAGGTGCTGCAACTTAGCAGTAGGTGAACGGTGGATGGAGGAGTAGCAGCAACATGATGGAGGAGATCATGGCATGAAGAAGGTGGAGAAGGGCGCTGCTGGTGTTGCACTCCTACTAGACGGCCATTAATGGCAGCACCGGCCAAGAAGTGTAGGTTCGTGGATTAGTAAAGGAACCGTTTGAAGTTGTTTAGAGGCAAGAGATATGCCCATTTTCTTGCAGGCGGTGCAAGCAACAGACCTGCAACTCATTATTGTAGGTCAGTTTTCATGGAGGTGAATGGTATTGGAAATGCTGTGAGAAGGAGGAGAGCGTTGAGCTTGGCTGTGAATGGTTGAGAGAGATCTGGGGTCCAGCGGCTAGAAGTTTTCCCCCTTCTCAATGGGAGAGACGGCTGAGAAAAATAGAGAAAGGGAGTTGTGGAAAAGAGAGAATGGAAGAGATGGGGGAGAAGAGAGTGATGGTACTGAGAGAGATTGGAGACCCCAACGTGGTCCCCCTCTCTTTCTTTAATACATGGGGTTCTAGGGTTTGGTCCCCTCTTCTTAGACTCTTTTGCCCCTTTCTTTTCTTCTTTTTCTTCTTTGTTTGGGTGGTGTGCACATGTGGGAAAGAAACCCCACTTTAAGATCTCAGCCATTCCTCTTCTCCTCTTGGGCAACCGTTGGATGTCCTTAATTTATCCTCCTAGTATCTCTTCTTCTTTTCTCTTTCGAACTAAACACATGGGTCCCACCTCTTCTTCATGCCACATGACTCGCCTTGTAGGTCCATTTTAGCGTAGCTCGATGATTGAGTCATCACGTGGGTCCATTGCCCGATACCCGTGTTATATAGTGGCTCACTATCCATGCTGGTCTATTGGCTAGGCTCATGTTGGATTTTCTCTTTCATGGAAAATCCCATCTTTCAGTTCATGGTTCAGTCACACTTGCTTTACTAATCATACCAGTCCATTAACTTGATATTGGACCTCATTCTTTGTGTTATCACCACGATCTACGGCTGGCAGTTTCTATCAGTCCTTGGTTCGCACAATGGTCCAAATTAAATAGAGATCACAGTCCACCTTTTTGGCCCACCAGTCGGTCCGTGTCTTTTGTTGCGAATTAATCATCAAAGCCCCATTCTACCTCTTCACTGTTCTTTTTGTGTCCTAGCTTACACCTTGATCCTTGTGCTTTGGCCACACTTCCTGACCCATATTCATTTAATATCTTCCTTTGTGGTTTGTTGACTTGGCCCATTGGCCAACATCTTTGCACGTGACCCATTAGTCTTCAGGCTTCTTAGATTGTGGTTTGCAACTAAGTCCACCACTCTCCCATATTGGCCGTTCTCTAAATTCGCCACTCCACTGTGTTGGTTCACCTTGTTATCCCGCATGGTTCACTGATCTTTGATCTTGATTTTCGTGGTTGATCGCAGGCCCGCCTGTCTCGAGAATCATCTGATCTGGTTTCTTGTAATAACAAGAAGTGCGTAATGAGACTTAATCAAAACGGCTTCATATCTAGACTTCTAAAAATGTGTTTAATGCATACAAATATACCATTCATCCTGAAAAGTGTGTTTTACGCAATAGAAGAGATTCTTACTTAGAAAAGTGGATAAATAGGGCAGTTTTACATAGGAGAGTGCGATAATGCTAAAGGATAATTACTTAAAATAAGCACTTTTGAGCGAATATCACAACCCCCAACCAGCATATTGCCAATCTTTGGCAATTAGTGCGAAATAAATGAGCTTAAAAGGGCTCTGCACATGCCGCACACTTTTGCAAATCAACTTAGGAAAGCTCCGTTCATCAAATCATCGCATGGATGCAAAAATAGTTACAGGCTAGCGAAGAGTTGAAAAGTTTTGGTAAGACTACAGACTGATAATCAACCAGAATAGTCAGACTCTACGTGTATGTGTGCTCAACATTCTCATCATCCGACAGTAAAGGTTTCCAGATCACCTATAAGTTCTTATGTCTCGACCTCAAATCTCACTTGTAAACTATTCAGAATGGAATCACTGAAGGATGATTTTCTTCTTTTCTCTCAATTTATATGTCTGAAGATGTGTTGATATATGAAGCAAAGATCTCACATATGTATTATTTGAAGGAAGGACATCTTTAACAGAAGAAGATCTCATGATTGGAATATCACTTCACTCGAGAACGACAGATCAAACTCTATAGCTTCTCCTTCTCTAATCTCCACATGTTATGATCATGCTATTCTAGAATCATGTAGGACTTTCCTGGGTTGTAATGAGGCTTAGGTCAGGTGTAGAAAAATAAATGGATACATGATTTCAAAGATCTTGAGAGGATATCTTTATTTTCTTGTATTTTTCCTGCTGGTGTAAAATAAGTTACTGTTTCTTTTCTTCCTTTTGTATTTTTTCTCTTTTTCTGATATTTCTGAGACTGCTCATTTTATTTTTCAGTTCTTTTTCATACTTTCTGTTCATATTTTCTTTTCAGCTTGAATCACTTTCTTTTCCTTTTGATTTTTTCTTCTTTACTTTTCTTTTTACGGTACACCCATATCAGTTATTCTTTATCCTTATCAAAAATAGGGTAGCTAGTAACACTTCGTAGCTGAACTGGGTTTTTGGTTAATGGGCTTAACAAGAAAAGGCTTTTATAGAAAGATTCAAAGGGTTTCTAGTAAAGTATAATTCAGGTGAGTAAAAAGGCTGAATGGTTCGCCTAAATCATTTTCTAGGGTTTGCACTATCATGTACACCGTCTTGACTGGATACAGAGAAGGTTCTATCGTAGTAATCCAATGTTGATGTCGTTCTGAGTTTTATTATTAAAGCAAAAAATAATGAGATCTCTCAACGAATATTGCGGATATGAGGAATAGTGAGTCATCTTGTGACTCAGGATTATTTTATAACCCTCTGAAATGATTAAAGGCTCGAAAGCTCACTGGGTTAGGTCTCCATAATTAATCGTTGGTAAGTTTTACTATTATTGCTTGTTTGCATGTTGATTGAGTTTATTTATCGGGGCAGGCTTTTTGGGCCAATTTAGAGATCTTTTAGGCAAAAAATAATCTTATTTAAAGCCTACTTGATAACCATAGGCCTTAAGCCCATTTTTAGCCCATACCCATCTTAAAATAAGCCATTTAATGTGTTATAAAAACCACACATTCTAATGTTACAAAAATTAATTAAAATAAAGTCTCTTCAAAGAATATTTTTAAAACAAAATAGAAAGTTTTAAATATACTTGCTAAAACTATAAAGCTTATATTTGGATGTTTTCCCCATGAACTATTATAAATAGGACTCCCCGCCCTCATATCAATTCACCAATTCTCTTGAGCTCTCTCTTGCTCTCTAAACTCTCTAGAGTTTTTCTTGTTCTTGGTGGTGGAGGTTTTAATTCTAAGTTCTAGAACTAGATAGGTACGGATATTCTCTTGTAGTTTGTGATTCATTTATTTTAAATTCTTGTTATATGATTTTAAATCTTCATGGCTTGTGCTTTTGATTATCTTGCTAAATGATTATATTATTCATCATCATAATGAGGCATTCTCATTTGGGTTGGGTATTAGACGGGAGTGCACATAGGCTCTACGGCCCGAAAGTATGGTATTAGACGGGAGTGCGCATAGGTTCTGCAATCTGAAGGTTTGACATAGTCGGGAGTGTGCATAGGTTCTGCAGCCCGAAGGATTTGATTTAGCTGGGAGTGCGCATAGGCTCTACAGCCCAGAGGAACCCTAAAGAATTAACAAGGGCTTGGTGCCCTAGGGTGAAAGACCCCAAACCCCTGCAGATGAACCTACGGATTGGACTTGTGAAAAAAAAAAAGAAATGTGTGAAATAATTTTTTTGGGTTCATTCAATCGGATTATCATCATCATCTTCATCATATTTTTATATATTTGATCATGTATCCCATGTGCTCTTAATCTATGCATGTGTTTAAATTAAATTAATTATAAACATGTGATTATCCTGTGGAATGTACCGGGCGAAAGCTCATGATTTATACCGAACAAAATTTCAGATTTCATAAAAGAAGATGAAGATGAACCATTGACGAGGAAGACATCATGGACGAGACAGAGTTTGAGGATTAAGATTATTTTATTTTATTTTTCTTAAGGTTTATGGATTTTCAAAAATAATTTGTTCATGTTGGGATTGATTGAAATATTTTAATTTATATTTTGAGCACTATTAAATGCATATATCACTTGTTGGATTCCATTTTAAATTGACCCTCGAATCATACGATTAAGTTAGAAAAAAATCAACTGAATGAGTTTTGCCGGTCACTTTTATAAAACTACAAATAATTGTAAAACTACTAAAAGAACTATAAAACGTCATTTTTGGCCAAAGTGCATTTGTTAAAGTTGTCTCTTATGATTTTTAGAATAAAATCCTTGAAGGAAATAATTTTTTGACATATTTTGAATTTTGACAAAAAGTTGACTATTTTTCTTACAACTGCGAAAATTAATTTCAAAACTATCTTAAATGAGTATTTTGACTTAAGTGCTTTCACAAAAGATGTTTGATATAAATATTATGAAATTATATAGACCATAATTAGTGATTTTGACAAAAATTAAAAGTTTGACTTTGCTTATTTCATCGTAATAACTTGTTTACGCTTCCACATTATTTTGACTATTAGAGTTGAGCTGTTATTCATCAATCACGACGGTGATTCTTGTTGCTTTCTTTATTTTTTGGAACATTTTATTTTTTATCACACCCTGGATCTTGGATAAACGGGCTGATCCATAGGCATTCGAGTTTGATTTGGGTGCCCGGATTCGGGGCGTGACAACTATTTTCTTCGTTCTTTTCATAGTTCAAGCCCCCATCCATTCAATTTCTCCTACTACTAAAAATGTAATTTCCATGTCTAGACAAGTCTACATTTCAGTCAAATTTCTTTTTCTTATTTTTTCCCATCTTGACATGAAGCTGCTTTTGTTAATTGAAAGGAATCAGGATACAACAATCCAAAGTTGGAAAACCTAAAAGAAATAATTAAAGAAGCTTGTTGTGCTTTAGACTTTTGAGAAAATTTTCCCCATGGCACGCGATCAGACATTGGCGTCGTAGGTATTTTCCACATTCACCTTGCTTGGAGAGATTCCCTTATGTAACAGCTCATCCAAGAATTTAATTCAAATTTTTATCATGTTTCTTATAACAAAATTTACCTCAAAAACTTATGTTATAAGATAAGCGCACTTTTAGATGAAAGGAACCAATTAGGTCCATTGACAGAGAGTACACGAAGCATGAGAAATAAAGAACTATGACTTCTACACTTTGGATGAAAGATGTGCCCATATCAAGAAATTATCTTATATAGATAAGAGATTTATAGGTTTATCTTATATAGATGGATGGAAAAGGGACATGATATGTCCTATACATGCAACCATCCGATCATTAATGTTGGTCTGTAATGTAAGGAATATTTTCATATTTAATTTGGCAAAAACTCTGTTTGACATAAAAACATTCTTGTAATCGTTCCTACGAGCACTAGTGTAGTGTGGAGATGTCGTGGTACGCATACTTCGCCGACTACTTGAAGACTAAAAGATAGAGACAGCAAGAATCAGATGGTTGACGACTGGAGTCATCTGAGTAACTGCCCATCTGTCAGTTAAAGATTGTGTACGCTCGATTAGGAAGGTAAGTGACTTAGTGGCCATAGGAATAGGTTGAAAATGAAAAAAATATAATAGTCAAACCTAGTCATTGGACAGACCCGAGTCTAAGTCAAAGATATTAACTAATGGGAGAGTCCGATCGATTGGACACTTATACCCAATCGATTGGACATACCCTAATCGATTGGAGACTCTATGTAATCAATTAGAAGCTACGAGGGAGAAACTTATTTCAGCCCGATCGATTAGAGACTCTATGAAATTGATTGGAGACTTCGGGACAGAAACTTTTTTGAGTCCAATTGATTGGAGACCTCTGTGTAATCGATTGGAACTACGGAACATGAAACTTATTGAGGCCAATCGATTGGACACTTATACCCAATCGATTGAACCCATAGTACAATCGATTGAACCTTGCACGAACTCAGTCTTTCTCAGATCCGAATTTCTTAGTTCCTTTATCCCACGACCCATATGACTCAGGGTCACGAATTTTATAAATACAACCATCTATACCTTTCCTAAACACACACAGAGACACAGAGTGACTCAATCTTCAAGAGAGAGAAGAAAAAGTTTTATTTATTAGAGTATCCATTTAAAAAGCAATAAACTTATTTTCCATTCACATCTTGTGAGCTTGTTCTCTTCTTGATCAAAGCTAAGTGCTTAATCCTTCCCTCAGCTTAGGTCTTCCACTCATATATTCGACCTAGTAGCCTGAGTGTACCTGTGTGACTCAACACCTTTTGAACAACCTAGGGTTCGGGGTGTACTGAATCCTTCACTGAAATTTCACTGGTCCATTTTCTTCAACTCAATAAACCTAGAAGGGGGGTTGATTAGGTATTTAAAATTAATTATACCTACGTAATTTTACTAGTCGATGGTAAGGGAATAAAATCGCATGCCTTAGTTGTTTGATAAAAGATTATCACAACCGACTCAAATCAAATATACCTCCGTGGTATATTGTCTTTTTGTCATTTGATCTAATCAAGATAGCTTACGAAATATAAACAAACAATCACACAAGACAAGAGATTTTTACGTGGAAACCTTAGCCAAGGAAAAACCATGGGACCACGTCAAGATGGAAAGTATCACTAATTGAAAAGTTAAACGAAACAAAGGTTACCTACGCAGCACCGTTGCAAATACAGCTTCCAACCTTAGCTAGGGCCTACTACCGATGCGTCCACATCCTCTGAATCAATGCCACGAATCCACGCGCGCCTTTCCAGCCAAGAAGCCTTATCCGCTTATTCAGTTTGGTACACCCCAAACCTACCGTCAATCGGCTCCTCCGATCTTAATTCTCAACACTCTCGCCTTTGCAGAAGGTGGAGGATTCAGTACACCCTGAACCCCAAGTTGCTCAAAAGGTGTTGAGTCACACTGGTACACTCAGGCTTACTAGGTTGAATATAGAAGTACAAAACCTAAGCTGAGTAAAGGATCAAACTCTTGGCTTTGATTAAGAAGAAAATAAGCTCACAAGATGTGAATGGAAAATAAGCTTCTTGCTCTTCGAATGGACACTCTAATAAATAAAGCCTTTGCTTCTCTCTCTTGAAGATTGAGTCACTCTGTGTCTTGATATTTGCTCAAAAGTGCTTATTTTAAGCCATTATCTTTATAGCGATGTCGCATTCTCCTACGTAAAACTTGTCTTTTTGTCGACTTTTCCACGTAAGAGTTTCTTCCATTGCGTAGAACGCATTCTTTAGACGAAAATCGACTATTTGCATGAAATATACGCATTTTGAATAGTCTAGTACCAAGCCATTTTAGTTGAATCTCATTACGCGCTTTTTCACTTGCAGGAGACCCTATCGGGTGATTCTCAAGGATCGACGGGCCCACGATCAACCATGGAAACCTATCATCGAAGCTTAAAGAACCAAACAGGCTATGTTTAGAAGATATGGGCCTAATACGGGCTGAACAAGAGGACCGAAGAGCCGACCCAAAGAACGAAGAGAGTAGGAGAGCCAATGACCAAGAGATGAACCAAAGCATTTAAAGCCGCATGAATCAACAAGAAATGATGGTTTGCTCTACTAGTGAAGCGTGAGGAGGGACGCAGTGAAGATCAAGGTTCTAGACCCTCTGCTAGCTCATTTTCTTATATTTTCTGACATTTTCTCTCTCCTAGCTCTGACCAACTCTCTCTCCTTGACCTGTCACCATTATCCACCAAATCCACCGTTCGATCGCCATCTGATCTATCCATCCTACGGATCCGACCATCCGATCGTGCCACCGATCATTCGATCATCCATCTTATCACCCAACCGATCTCCATTGTAAAATCTCAATTCCTAAGGCGCGTTGGAGTGAAGAGAAGTACCACAAATAGTTGATTGTGGCTGCGAGCGCATAACTCAATCTTCGAGGGAAAAATGTATTTTCCTTGGTAGGAGTTTTCACGAGAAAAATGCATTTTTCTCCCCTGGCGGCCAAACGCACCCTAATCCACGGCCTCGCAAGAGGCCCATATCCATCTGGCCCATTAGCCCGCTTATCCTTGAACCTATACCCATGACCCATGACCCATGCCCATGCCCATGCCCATGCCCATGCTCACTTGCAACAGAAGAGAGAATTGGTCTCACTTGACCGATTCTACTCTCCCCCGTCTCTCTATCCTAATTTACCTATTCCCAACCATTGGATCTCTTTAGATCCAATGGTTTTCCTTCGAACAACAAATCCTCTTGGGTTGGTTCCCTCCCCCTCTAAAAATCTTCTTCTTACCCCTCTCTTCTCTCACTTCTCCTTAAAGACCTTGGGTGGCTGTGTAACAACCAACACCCCCCACCCCTCCTCACCATTAATTTCGACGAGAAGCTCGTCGGAATTGCGATACCATCATCTTCTTCTTCTTCTTCTTCTTCTTTATTTTATACTCACCGGAACTTCGACGAACTCCTCTATCACCACCACCAGCAAGTCAACCTCTTCACCTTCTCCAAGGGTTCCCTCCCCCTTCTCTTTCCTCCTCCTCCTTCTTCTTCTATATCTTCTCCATCTGTCCGTCGGAGTTGCTGCAACTCCGGCCTACTTCTCTCCTCTCTACCCTCTCTTAGCCTCTTCACGTGCTGGAGAATCTTGGCTCTTCCATCTCTCCAAAACCGTCCAGCCACTTATCCATCCTCTTGAGTAGCAACCATTAACTAGAAGCACTACTGCCCTCATCTCACTACCAAAAAAATGGTTTTTCCCGGCTACTCTAAACTGCCGGCAACTTCTTCGCCGGTGGTTATCAACCATCGCATAAACCGCCGGAAATTTGCCGACGGTATAAGTAAAAGGTCAACACCGGCGATTATAAAACCGTCGAAGAAAGTTCAGTGCCGGCGGATTAGAGCCGCCGGTATATTAATTTTCCCGACGGTTTTGAAACCGCCGGTGTTGGCCTTTTACCTACACCGTCAGCAAATTTCCAGCGGTTTATAACTGCCGGTAAACATGTTATACCGTCTATTAATAACCGCCGGCGAATTCCATCAAAATAAAAAAAAAATGTACTGATGATGAGTCAGTTTACCCTACCTAATAGAAGAAACAAAATCTGATACAATTGATAAATAAAAATAAAAGTTCCAACTCAATTATTATATACACTACAAAAAAGCTACTTTACATAATCATTGTATACAAAAGAACCTTGAACATTTGAATGAAGCAATATAAAATCATAACAGTGATGAAACATGATGCCCCTCCAGTAGTAGAGTGTGTGTGTGTGTTTATGTATATAGGCATGGATATATTGTCTGGACTAACTCAAATGAAAGTCATTAACCATATGATAATGTTTGTCAATGGAAATCAATTTAAAATATGATGTTAGAAGGCAATGATAGTTGTAAGCTACAAAAATTACAATAGAAAGAAAAAACATCCGATTTAGGACAACATAGAGAGGAAATAATTAGGATTAACAAACTCTAGTATGACATCTCCTGTTACGAACGGTTGGCAATTTTAGGTAAGAAATTTAGAAGACAATAATGGATGCCAGCTACTAAACATTGGAATAGTATTCTCACAGAAGAAAAATAATAAAGATCTAATCCGAGGTAACAAGAACATCAAGACGAAAATTACTTAGGATTAACAAACTCCGAAATGGCACCTCGTGTCTTTGTAAGCTCTTCAATGTAACGATCAAGTTCCAAAATCAGCTGCATGAAAATATGTAACAATATAAGTCAGTTTCAGCCAAAACATTAGTAGACTAAATTATGTTAAAAAAAATCTCATAGAATGAAAATTTTATTGAAGTGTGCAAATAAAAGATGCCAGATCAAGACACATAAATTGATCAAGAATCCTCAAGAGACACACATAAGCCTCTTCATAAAGAAAATTAGAAAACTTCATATTAAAAAGATCAATGTTCAAGATCTTGTAGGCACTAACATCCAAGGTTAAAAAGAAAAAATAAAAGATAAAAACAAAACATAAACTCCATAAGGATGCTATCTCAAGCAAGTAGGAGTTATCATGGATAAGAAACTAGGGTTTCATCCTTCAAGGAACACAAATATGAGTGCAAGACACATTTGATATTTCAGCTTTACGAGCCAAATATGTTCAAACTTGCTGACTCATCTAGATCTTAAATATAGTTGTTGTGTGAGTTGTACAATTACTAACTAGTCTTTGAAGTCAACAAGCAGAATAATAAATGGTCCAAAAGATCACAATTGAAGTCCCCCTATTTATTAGACACAAGCTACCATAGTAGTAAAGGTAGCATACGAAAATTATTATTCATAAAATTACCACCAGCATGCCCGCCCCCCCCCCCCCCCCCCCAATAGCTTCTTTTTCCTTGCGAGGAACAGCAAGAAAATTAACACGGTACCATTTGGTGGAGCTAACACCTAATGATGTTGGAATTACCTAAATTTTAAATTTGTCATGTGGATCTATGGCAAGCATGGCATCATTATCATCTAGCATATGATTCTTTATTTGCTACACGAAAAAATTAAGTTAGAAATGTTAGAACTCATAATATATAATAAATGTTAATAAATATCTTGTATGACAGAACGAAAATGAAATCCAGAACTGTTAAATCAGGAAAATGTCAGAACTGAAACATATCAGACACAGGTACTAGCAGCATAGACTAAAAATCAATGAATACATCACCTTGTCAACCTAGAAAATGGTCATAGGCCACTTAAATTATAGAAACCAATCAAAACTGCAACCACCATTCAACTCACAAAATTCAATAAAAAACCTTCAATTTTTAGCAACCCACCATGACAACTTGTAGTAAAAAAAGCCATATTGGAACCCTCATGTTATTAGACGAAGAAAAAATAAAAACATATCACAATATCACTACAAAAAGGCTGGAATTCCAGATCTCCTTGATTATGGGAGATGATTATGGGGTAAAAGTGGATGTACACCTTAAATTTGAAGTCCACGCATTTCACCAAAAAGCTACAAGCCTTGACATCAAGGATCTCTTGATTGCATCTTCACTAGGCCAAACATCTTCACTCAAATCAAAACCTTAGAGAACCTCTGCAACTCAATCGATTGGACACCAAAAATAGCAGATCAAAACCTATTTCCAATCTTTCAAACCTTATTTCACCTCTGATTGCATTTATTTGAAACAAACTTCGAAATGGCACCTCGTGTGTTTGTGCTCTTCAATGTAAGGATCAAGTTCCAAAATCAGCTGCATGAAGTAACAATATAAGTCAGTCACAACACATAATGAACTCTATTTTGCAAGTCAAAATTGACCTCAACAGTTTTGCCCTTAAATGGTAACTACGAACAAAGAAGTTAAACTCTATATTTTAATAGTGACAGAGGAAATTTGTGTTCAACTAAAAGAAGAATACAAAAAAGCACATGAAAAGTTTGTTATGAGTGTCTATCAATATCAAAAACAAATGAAAGGGTGCTCTTGTGTAGTGTGTGGCACAAACTGGGAGGCATCCTCCACTCAGCCTTCCTAAGACAATACTAACATTACATGAAAAAAAATAGATTTAATACAAACATCCCAATTTCACAAAGAAATTTAAGGTTTGGAACAAACACATCAAGAAGTAGTTTCTTTCATTATAAACAATCATAGACAGCAGTGCTATCGCATGAAAAAGAAGTTTGATCCAATGAATCCCCTCTATTTACACTGTCCACAACAACAACATCAACGAAACCACTCCGGACTAGGGTATCCACGAGACTCAAAGCTTTCTCTCCACAATCTGGTTGTTAGAAATTCGCCACAGAAATTTCATTATTTCAACTGCCTCTTAGAGGGGAAGATCAATATTATCACACACATCAATCTACACATTCAACTCAAAGAAAGGCAAGCACTTAGCCATCAAGAATTTACAGTAGCAGGTTGTAAAGCCAAATAGAATTGTAGAAAATAAAGACAAAGAAAAGAGGAATATGAAGCTAAAACTCACAACTTCTATGGAGTACTTGAGGTTAAAATCCACAATAACCTTAGGTCCTCCAATGGATAAAATCAAGACCACCCAATCGCAAGACTTCACAACACATACAATAGCCTTCATAGTAATTTATATATAAACTTCAATTCGACAATCAAAACTAGTACAAGGGATAAATATAGGACTAGTAAGCAGCCTTACAGGACTCTTAAGTGAACTCAAACTTACTAAAACATGAAATACAAACTAGCCTAGGACTTCTTGAAAAGTATTTCTAAATCATAATTCTGATTACATTGACTTCCAAATCACATGCCTTACAACATTCAAATTAAGCAAACTAGAAAATAGAAACTACCAAAACGTAACTAGACTCAATTTAGAAACCAGCTTGAATAAAAAATAGACACTAATAGAAACTCAATTGGGAGAGACTACAACTAAATTCTAGAAACACAGCACTCAATCAGGCAACTAAAAGGTGACGTACGCATGTGCTTAGGAAAACCCATATTTTGTGTGGATCATGGGCCCCAAAACATAATTCGTGACTGGGCCTAAAAAGAGGCCTGTTGGGTAGGTCATGTGGTCAGTTAGGCACAATAAGGCTAGATTACAGCCTCATGCTCAGTAGCTTACCTCTTGTATTATACCTTTCCATTTGAAACAAACACAACCTCGAGTTTGACTCAAAGTACTTCCATCAGATGACGTACTTGTGGAGTGCTTGTTCTCCTTGAATTTCTTACCTCTTTCATGCTGAATTTGAAACCTTTGCCTTTGTCCATCAAAACTAGTGGAATACAAGGGCTATAAAAAGACAATTGGACAGCATCTAGAAACTCCTAATGGAACCGAAACTTACTAAAACTTGAAAAGTGCCTTGTTTCAAGCTCATTCCCTCCATGGCAAGTGGCAAGTTTCTCCGGGAACATAGGAAAAGTGGTAGTGGGCAAGAAAATAGAAGTTCCTCTTCTCATTGCCTCTCTACACATCAAAAACTATATCAAGAATTGCTTGGGCAGCAAAACCATTTTACCGATATCTTCTACAGAAACTCCAAAAATACTTATCTATTTTGCTCCCTGGTTGAATTAAGCTAGTCGGATCATCAACAAGTATCCAAACTTTGATCTGGCCATCTTGTAGCCTTGTTGCACCTCATGGCATCATCAAGCTGCATTTTCATGGTCAATTAAGAGCTTTGACAGCAAGGGTTCACCAAATAACTGAATTAGAACCAAGGATACAGGATCATTTAGGGATTCCATGCAACACTTGTCTACAATGGAAGTCAAGAATAAACAGCAAATAAATGTTTACCTCATCAACTTCATCGATGTCTATTGCGTAGATCTTCAAGTGTGTAAGATCTTTCATGTTCATCTGAAACACAAATAGCACCAAATGGATATATAGCAAGAAGTAGAAAATAAGATCAAGCATTTGAATCATGATGCAAATAGAGACATAGCAAGAAGTAGAAAATAAGATCAATTTATTAACAACCAAAGTTGGACAATAACTAATGGATAATTAAATTTTACTTATGTCGCTGAACTTGGCTAATTAAAGAAAAATATAGCTTTAATTTCTTTGGCAATGAGTGAAAATCCAAAAGTGAAAAGATGACATTATTACTCAGTGGGTCCATTGCTATGTGAAAATCCAAAAGTGAAATATATGTCATTACCATCAAATGACGTCTTTATCATGAACTTGGTTGTCACAGCGGCAATGAGTCCATACATCAAAAACACATGAAAAAGAGAAGATGAAGATCAATTAGTCTTTATCAAAGGTAGTTAACAAACAAACAATCATTTTTTGTAAACCCAATTTGTCAAACATGTTCTATGCTCAATATTCAAACTCTTTGTAAGGGATTTAATTGAAGGGGTACCCAATTTGTCGACACTCAAATGAGTCATGTAGGTTGATTGATAACACAAAAATCCTCCTTTAACACTCCCCATCATTCTCCAATGCATCCCTCATGTGCACACACACACACAAACAAGAGCTTAATTAAGATGCAAACAAAATAACAAGAAAAAATAGAGGAGGTTTGGAAAATCACCCAGAAACAACTGTTGAGTGGCACTTGGCATCGATCTCAGCCCTTGCTTAAGGAATAGGAATTTCCTTCGCTGTGGCATTCTTGCTAATTACCTTCCCATTTTTACTAGGTGGTCTACATTTTTACTAACTATCCAAGGAATACATTAAACATGCACATGGTTATAAACAAAAACATCCAAAAGATGCAATAACTAGCAAGAACACATTGTTGCTGCACAACCTTGCTTGATACTTTATGCATGACTCACATGTACTTGTTGCTTTCATCTCTCCAAGTCATGGTGTTGTCGTAGTTAGTAAAAAATAGCAAGTGTTCCGCACTTCTGACTTGACAATATAGAGTTTGTCTATCCTAATACAATGCCCGCTAAGCTGTTTCTAAAATCAATAGATCAATGAAGGAGGCCTATTGTCAATTTCCAAGCATCTACTATTTCCTTAGTCTATATCCAATTTTCTGATATCAATCACAACAGCAACAATAACAATATGCAAAAATATTTTATAGATGGTAGTTCAATAAATTTATATCAATAAAATAAAAAACATTTTGCCAAAACAACCCAACAAAAAAACTAGTCCGTATTAAGAAGATAGTCCTTTTTGTCCAAGCAAACGTGGATCTCATTTTAACAAAAAGAAAACAGAGTATCTCCTAAATTTTTTTTTCTCTTAAAATAGCGATTCATGTGAGCTTGTACCAGAAAAAAATAGCGAAAAAGTTCAATGAATCCTGACAAAATGTGAAGGAAAACCAGAGTAAAAGATACGAGTAATGAAACTCACATCTTGATAAGCTTGTTCTTCGGCTGTATCATCCTTCAACTTCTGAACATCCTCCAAATTGATCTCATTTTGTATAGCTTTGATAGCATTATTTCCTGATTTCAAGCTATCAAAGACAGCCCTTTGCTTGGTTGTCAATTCAATATCTGCCAACTAAAACAAGATGTAGATTGGAACACTCATATATCTTCTAAAAATGTAAAATTAAAAGTTGGATCTTTTCTCTTTAACATGAGTTATTTGGCTTGTGAAGGACTTGCCATGGCCCCATTGAGGGTTGCTCAGAAAACTTAGCACAATAATAATATGAACTCAGTTTCAGTGTGCAATGAGTGACTTAAATGCTCAGACCACCATCCAAAATGCCAATGATTTTTATGAAGACATTTCCCATCACCAGACATTATTCTCTAGCAGACAAAACAACCCTTATTATATCCATTTATGTTAGTTTGAGGGAGTACCATATATTATAGAGGTTGTTTTCTACTTCAATGCCATGAATGTATAGTTATCAAGGATACCAGGTCTTCCTTTTCACTAAAAAATCAATACTTCGTCCAAACTAAATAAAAATGATAGATGAAAGGAAGATCCGATCCAGATTCTAGAACACTACCCTTAGACCTCACTACACTACATTACCCTGTTTAGTCAATCCATAAGCAAAGGGCACCAAAATCTATAACACAGAAGTATAGATTGCTTGCTACCCAACCTGTTGTCTCAAACATGCAGCCACATCAGCACTCAATACACATGCTGCAACAATCCAAGGTTTGCAATGTAGCAACCCCTAAACATAACTTCAATTGAATCACTTAGAAATCAGTAATCAGGCTGATTTTTGGTTTACAAGTCCATCAAGGGACTGGCCAAACATCCATGCGGTCAGCGTCCACCAAGAGTGTGCCATGTGGCTCATATTGTGTGTTGCGACATATGCTTCTATCACAACGTTGTAATAGATGCTTCTGTCACAATGCATAATACGAGCCACATGGCACACTCTTGGTGAACGTTGACTGTATGGATGTTTGGCCAGTCCCTCGGTGGACCTGCAAACCAACAATCAGTTTAGTGTTATTCAAAAAAGAAAACAAAATGAACAACAAACCAAGTCACAAGTTTGGGTGCTATAAGGTAATAGAAGTAAGTTATTCGGGGCGTTCTAACGGCACATAACGTAACGGAGGAGGTCCGAATCAGTTATAACGGCCGTTAATTTCATTATAACGGACGTTTTTTAAACCATGATTATAGGGACTTCTGTATCAAAATATTGATACATAATTCTCTGTCAGATCATAGTTTTTTTTTCCACCATCAAATGGCTAGAAATCATCAATCCGGCTGATCTTTGTGTGTAGTTTGTCCAAGGGATGGGCCTAACATTCAAGAGTTAGTAGGCACGAAAGATGAGTGAGCCTTATGGTTTATTTTACACGACCACACTACCCCAATGCGAGCACACATAAGTAATTTTTTATATCAATATAAGTAAGCTATTGGGTACATAAATTACCCAATTCATCTCCATGATTTTAGCAATGGGTCCTCAAAGACAAGAATTCCTAGAATTAAAACCAAGCACTCCAAAGCCTCCTAGGTTTCAACACTTTGCAACATAATATTAGCAACCTAACAATACCAAGTCGATTCAGCCATAAAAGCCCATTTTATTCTCCGATCTCTACTATATTCATCTTACAAATCCATGTTTTGTGTCAGAATCCCATACAAGTTCAACTTGCTCTATTTCAATGAATCTAGAAGTGCTGAGTTTGCCTTCAACAGATCTATAGTTTGAAGGTTGTAAAGTTAACTAGTAATATGTAAAAAATTTCAGAGCTAGAGCTACACCAACCGACATATTAGGCAAGAGAAATGGAATTAAAATGAAGTAAATTATACAGATTATTACGTGCTTGCTAACCTGCTCAAATTCAAAAGCCCAACCACTAGTGCCATGTTGTTGCTCAAATGAGTGGCCCCAGGCTTGCTGCTCTGTGTTGGCTATATTCAGCAACCCATCCATCTACTGCATGAGGAGCCCCATGCCTTATGGTAGTTAGGGACTCATTGTCCAATATTCTTCCGACTCTCAGAATCTGCACGACAGAGGCCCCTTAGCCCGAAGATTATAGTTGATCACAGTATGATCTAAATTCCACAAGAATAAACTAAAATCCAAGAACCCAAATCAGTTTAGGTGGAATTCACAAACCAAAAATCGGTGGCCAGTCCCTCCGTGGACTTGCAAACCAAAAATTAGCCTGATTAGTGATTTACAACCTTTGGATCATTTCACCCAAATAACGCTCAATAATGTTCAAATTCCTACGGTTAAAATCAACCCGTGAAAATAAATTCAATCCAACGTTTAGAAATCACTGATTAGGTGTAGTTTTGGTTTGTAGGTCCACCTACAAGTCCCCATTTTCGTTTCCTCCAACAACCCCAAGTCTAGCCTTTCCAAGAACACCCACCCACATCACAAACCCTAATCTAATCAATAGATACTTAAAAACCCAAATTTTTTTAGGGTTTTGGCTTCAAACGGACAAGCTGCCTACCTTCTCCAGGAACAAGAGAGATTAGTGTTTATTCCTTCCCAAGAACGAGAGAGGGATTAGGGCTTGAGAGAGGAAATCAAGAGATAGAGAGAGAAACATACCTGAAAACTCTAGCTGGATCAAACTGTTGATGGAGAACGGCCTCAAGAGAACCAGCCTCCGTCCTCACCCACAAGAGAGAACGAGATTGAGAGAGAGGGAAAGATCTAAGAGAAATGAGAGTGGGATAAAGAAAATGGGAGACCAAGAGTTTGGCGCGAATTGGAAGTCTTATGCGCGCGAAAGAAAAAAGAGCTTTATTGGATCTTTTGACATTAAGACCAAAACACCCTCAAAATCAATTCTCTTCAAAACAACAAAATAGGGGTAGTTTGGGCATTTGGGCTCACGGCCTCTATTCATTATTTGCGAATTGATATCTCCGGCGGCTTAAAGTTGCCGATAAAAACTTGACTCAATAGCTTTAAGCCGCCGGGGATCTTAATTCGCAAAAAATTAAAAAAAAAACTTTTTGGCGGCGGTAATTTGTATCCCCGAGCGGATTTAAACCGCCCAAACAAACTGGCGGTTAATAGCCGTCGGGGAAAAAAAACTCATCAGCCGGGGAAAGTCATTTTTTTGGTAGTGTCTCCTCACCTTGAAGCTGCTGTCAACGGCTGAACCAGACGTCTCCTCTTCACAAAGGCGATCAGAACACCGTCATGCATAGTCGCCATCCAAGATCTTCTCTACTAGACTGGTCTGCAACTCATTTGCCGGAGTCTTCATTAAGCCAACTGGTTCATTCTCCTTCAAAGCTACCTGCAATACTCTGGCGTAAACGGTGTTGCAACCCAACGTTGCATAGCAGCACGTGAACACCACCGGACTGGTCCATCCAGCCCACCATTAGAACTCCACCTCCATCTCATTAGCACCCTCCTCTCTTCCACGAGGGTACATCAATTCCACATGGCTCACACAGGGCAGCACCCTCCTGTGTATTCCTCTCTTACAAGTCTGGTAAGTTCTTCTTCTTCTTCTTTTCACTGGAGTTGCAGACCTCCAACTCCGGCGATCTCTCCGGCGGCAACCTCCTC
This sequence comes from Euptelea pleiosperma, assembly GCA_035048495.1. Taxonomy (NCBI): domain Eukaryota; kingdom Viridiplantae; phylum Streptophyta; class Magnoliopsida; order Ranunculales; family Eupteleaceae; genus Euptelea; species Euptelea pleiosperma. The sequence continues at coordinate 1,267,643 of CM068548.1, forward strand.
TATAACAGAACCGCCCTCCATAGTAACCCTCCATAGTAACACCTGCTCGTGCTACCACAGTCTGCACCTCTTTGCAACGAGCATTTCATTCATTCATTCCAACCGCCATCACCTTGAAGCACTGCACTTCCACCCATCTTCTTCCACCATTTAAGCCGTTAGCACCACCATTCTCCTCCATTGGCCAAGATCATTCCACGTCACCAACCATGCTGCTCCTCTCATTCCTTGATCTATAGAAGACCGTCAAGCACTATCTAAAGCCAAAACCACCCCACATGCATCTCCACTACCATGCACATGCAGACTGTCATCTTTCTTCTCTAATAAGCCAACAAGCTTACTGTTGCCCCAAAGCAATCCTCACAGCCAAGCAGCAAGCCTTGGCCATCTCCTGGGCTCCTCCAAATCCATTCACTATGTTCATGGTCGATGCCATCATTTGGTAAGTCACCAAGGAAGTTCACTCTCTCTCTACCCTTACTTCCTCTCTCTAATTCTCTAGGTGTAGTTCTCTCTCTACTTTCCCTATCACTTTCTCTCTCTACTTAGTTTCTTATTTTAGCCATTTTCTCTCTCTAGGTTCTAGATCATCTCTACATTTTCTCTCTCTTAATTTTTGTTTCTCTCTCCTCATTTTCTCTCTCTAAATAGCTTTTTAGTTTTATTTTAATTATTTGATTTAAATGCATTGTAGAATCATTTATATGAATAAAAGTGTCCCTGTTTAATTTGATTGCTAAATTTTACTTCTATTTGTCTTGCATTATTATCTTTTTATTACTTTAATAAATCTATTTGAAAACATAAATCAAGAATGTTTTAATCCGATCTACCACCACTCTCATCCCTCCATAATTCTAACAGCATTTTCCTCTAATTTGTTCAACTATTTGCCCTAACCTCTAGTGCGGATAATATCCGACACTATATTTGACATATAGTGTGCAAGTCTGCTTATTTGCATGATTTAAAGTGAACCAAAATTACAAATATTGTTGAAATCTAGGGTTTCCGATCCGACGACAAGAAAAAACCCTAATTTCATGTCTCTGTGTGTGTTTAGAGAAGGCATAGAAGGGTTCTATTTATAGAATTCTAAGACCCTGAGTCGTGTGGAACGTGGGATGATGGAACCTAGAATTTCAGATCTGAGAAAGACCAATCCTGTTCATGTCATGCCCCGAATCTGGATACCTAAATACGACCCGAAAATCCGTGGATCGACCCGTACCCGAACCCAGAGGTGATCCATGAATGTCCCCTAGTGGTCCAATTAGGTCAATTAGACTACTAAGGTTCATTCGAAAACCCACTAAGAAAAAAAAGAAGAGTAGATGTAGGAAACAAATAATTTAAATAATTTATAATTCAAATAATTCAATCAATCAACTAAATGTGAAGAGATGGAAGTGAGAACATACTCTCAATCAAAGGCTTACATGCCCGTGAAAATAAATAAATAATGTTATAAAATAATCAAATACAACTTTCTAAAGTGTGGGATCGACTCCTAAATCCTCGCCGATCTCCTCGAATGCACCGGAGTCTTTCGTCTCAAAATCATCTCACGTACCCGGCTCCTCAAAATCTGAAAATGGTATCGGTGTAGCACCGTGAGCCGAGGCCCAGTAATACAACAGTGTGCATGGTATGATATCATACTATACAAGTTTTTTAATCAAGGTATGCATCTCAATCGTATAATAAAGATGGCATGAATATGAGGATGAATGCAGATGAGTAAGTACGGGATGCAAATGCAACTAGTACCCATAACCACATAGGGTCTCCATCTCCTTCCCGCACTGGGAGCGGTCTCATTGACCCATCTGCAGGATATAATAACGTCTGGGGCCTTTCACCCTAGGGTACCGAATCCTGATTAATTGATAAAACCAATATAAACGTATATAATATACTTCAACCCCGTTCCCTTATGCACCCCTTATATGAAATGACGTGATGATCATGGTATGACAACAAGATGTACTAGGGTTACATGATATAAGCACACATGTATTTAACATTTAAATAAAAATATAAAATGAACCAATGATCATTAAGAGTAATAATATGGGAACGAATTAAGGTTAACCATGAATAACATGTAACAATCATCGAAGGTCACGATCAACACGGATGAATAATATAAGTGAAAATCACTAGACGATCTAACACACCATGGCCGAACCCTATGAGGGATCCATGACACAAGGTCGAACCCTAAAGAGGGATCCAAGACACTTGGCCGAACCCTATGAGGGATCCAAGACACATTGGTGGGATCCCCATGCATACAAGTATAGGTCGAACCATCTAGGTATAATAGTCAATAAGACATGACCAAATATCACAATCAACATCGATAAATAATATAAGTGAAAATCGCAAGAAAATCCAACACGCCATGGCCGAACTCTATGAGGGATCCATGACACAAGGTCGAACCCTAAAGAGGGATCCAAGACACTTGGCCGAACCCTATGAGAGATCCAAGACACATGGGTGGGATCCCCATGCATACAGGTATAGGTCAAACCATCTAGGGTTTAGTCAAACAACAAGGTTAAAACCTTAATAGTTAATAATCATGACCGAACCACGAACAATTAATAGGTTTTTTACAAAAAATGTACTGCATTATAAAAATTATAACTAAATAAATATGAATTAGAAAAATATAAACTCAATGGATTTAAAAACTAGATTCATAGAGGTTTTTAGAAAAAATAAATAGAAAAATATTCAGATTCAAAATATAGGTCAAAACTCTTAATTAATTGGGCTGGACAGAATTCGGGATACAGAAAAGTCCCGCACATTTGAAATATCATAACTTAATCAATACAAATCAGGAAAATACAAACTCAAATGTTATAGAAACTAGATTTAAGGAGGTATTAGGAAAAAGAAATAGAAAAATATTTAGATTCAAAATACGGGTCGAAACCCTTAATGAAGTGGGTCGGACAGAATCTGGGATTCTGGGTTTTACAGAAAAATCTAGTATATTTAAAAAATCATAACTTAATCAATACAAATCGAAAAAATACAAACTCAAAGGTTCTAAAAACTAAATTGATAGAGGTATCTATGAAAAATAATTAGAAAAATATTTAGCTTAAAAATATAGATCAAAATCTCAAGTGAAGTGGACCGTGTAAAATCTGGAATTCTGGGTTTTATATAAAAGTCCAGCACGTTTGAAAAATCATAACTTAATCAATACAAATCAGAAAAATATAAACTCAAAAGTTCTAGAAACTAGATTGATAGAGGTATCCATGAAAAATAATTAGAAAAATATTTAGGTTAAAAATATAGATCGAAATCCCAAGTGAATCAAACCGTGTAAAATATAAAATTCTGGATTTTTTTGGTAAAGTCATACAACTTAGAAATATCATAACTTAATCAATACAAATCAGAAAAATACAAACTAAATGGTTTTGGAAAATAGATTCAAAGAGGTATTTAAAAAAAATAATTATAAAAATATTTAAATTATAAAAATATAACAAAAATGATAAAGAACATAGTCATCCGTTATAGGTACAAAATAGACCATGGCCAAACTCATCATGGTGGCCCAAAATAAAGATCAACCCAATAAGAATAAAGTAAATATTGTTGAAATTAATTTATAATGAGTATCAACCATTATCTAATGAAAGAGAAACAAAATCTTGAAGAAAAATAAGTATAGGATGGATCAAGCGCACTTACCTCAAGGTTTCTTGAATTTTAATGAAAATCAAAAGTTTCTTCAAATTTGAAAGTCATTGGATCGTCCTCTCCTCGGAGTATGTTCTTCAAATCAGAGTCCCCGTCAATTCTCCCTTCTTGCTCGAGTGCGATCGGTGCTCGGATGAAGGTTTAATGGAACTTGCTCTATTCTTTAATGGAGTTTGGTTTTGAAAACTTCTAAAGCTTTAGGGTTTTCATAAAATAGGTTTAGGGAAGGATTAGGGTTTCTATTTTGTTGAAATTCGTAACTAGCAAAGGGATGACTTTTTCAACCCTCAAAAATTTATATTTTACACTACTAATGTGTTAGAAATGGGCCCAAGGCCCATATACATCAATAGGCTTCATTTAAAAATATTATTAATCCCAAAAGACCTCTAGATTGGCCATACGGGCCCACCCAACAATCATAACACAAATAATTATTAATTAATTCAATCAAACTATATTATATAATTTAAAAGTTCATACAATAAGGTATTGACACATGTCACACACATAAATCACAAAACTGTTCAAAACTCTAGAAAAGTGTCAAATGATATTGGAATGACCCGAAAGTGATTCGTGGGTCCCACACTCCTATTAAATAAATAAAATATAATTAAATATTATTTAAAAAATATAAGAATGGTAGGAAAGTTCAAAAATTACGAAAATACTATTTTTGTCAAAATCTCCCGAAATCTCCCGCTAGGGTTTTCATGTCTCAAGAAAGATTCCAAATTTTACGGGTAAGTTGGTAAAGATAAAATAGGAATATTTTTTGTGTCTCGGGCCCACAAAACAATTTTTTTATAAAAGTTCTAGAATGTTAGCCGGGGAAAGAAAAAGTCTCCTGCAAGTTATGATTCATTATTTTTAGTAGGAATTTAGCCCTAAAGAGCAAGTTTCAAAAATAGCAGGTTTTTCAAAATTGTCAGAACGAAACAAAATTAAATACACATACTCATACATGATATTAAACAATAAAAATAATAATAATAGTCTGAAAAAGGTTTAGGTTTTCATATATTAGGTGAATTTATCGTAATACCATATAACGAAAGTTCAGGGTATTACAGTTCAAGGTCCAATCAATTGTACACTTGGTTCAATAGATTGGGGATAAGTGTCCAATCGATTGGGCTCAATAAGTTTTCTGTTCCGAAGGCACCAATAGGGTTCTTCACTCGATTTGACATATATAACTTTCTGTCCCGAAGACTCCAATTGATTACACAGAGTCTCCAATCGATTGTACTTAGAAAGATTTCTGTCCCGAAGGCTCTAATTGTCACGCCCCGAATCCGGATACCCAGATACGACCCGAAAATCCATGGATCGACCCGTACCCGAATCCAGAGGTGATCCATGAATGTCCCCTAGTGGTCCAATTAGGTCAATTAGACAACTAAGGTTCATTCGAAAACCCACTAAGTAAAAACAAAGTCTAGAGTCTAGATGTAGGAAATAAATAATTCAAATAATTCATAATTCAAATAATTCAATCGATCAACTAAATGTGGAGAGATGGAAGTGAGAACATGCTCTCAATCAAAGGCTTACATGCCCGTGAAAATAAATAAATAATGTTATAAAATAATCAAATACAACTTTCTAAAGTGTGGGATCGACTCCCAAATCCTCGCCGATCTCCTCGAATGCACCGGAGTCTTTCGTCTCAAAATCATCTCACGTACCCGGCTCCTCAAAATCTGAAAATGGTATCGGTGTAGCACCGTGAGCCGAGGCCCAGTAATACAACAGTGTGCATGGTATGATATCATACTATACAAGTTTTTTTATCAAGGTATGCATCTCAATCGTATAATAATGATGGCATGAATATGAGGATGAATGCAGATGAGTAAGGGATGCCAATGCAACTAGTACCCATAACCACATAGGGTCTCCATCTCCTTCCCGCACTGGGAGCGGTCTCATCGACCCATCTGCAGGATATAATAACGTCTGGGGCCTTTCACCCTAGGGTACCGAACCCTGATTAATTGATAAAACTAATATAAACGTATATAATATACTTCAACCCCGTTCCCTTATGCACCCCTTATATGAAATGACGTGATGATCATAGTATGATAACAAGATGGTACTAAGGTTACATGGCATATGCACACATGTATTTAACATTTAAATAAGAATATAAAATAAACACATGATCATTAAAAGTGATAACATGGGAACGAATTAGAGTTAAACCTGAATAACATGAAATAAACACCGAAGGTCACGATCAGCACGGATGAACAATATAAGTGGAAATCACAAGGCAATCCAACACACCATGGCCGAACCCTATGAGGGATCCATGACACAAGGTCGAACCCTAAAGAGGGATCCAAGACACTTGGCCGAACCCTATGAGGGATCCAAGACACATGGGTGGGATCCCCATGCATACAAGTATAGGTCAAACCATCTAGGGTTTAGTCAAACAACAAGGTTAAAACCTTAATAGTTAATAATCATGACCGAACCACGAACAATTAATAAGTTTTTTTTTTTTACAAAAATATACTACATTATAAAAATCATAACTAAATAAATATGAGTTAGAAAAATATAAACTCAATGGATTTAAAAACTAGATTCATAGAGGTTTTTAGGAAAAATAAATAGAAAAATATTCAGATTCAAAATATAGGTCAAAACTCTTAATTAATTGGGCCGGATAGAATTCAGGATACAGAAAAGTCCTGCACATTTAAAAACTCATAACTTAATCAATACATATCGGAAAAATACAAACTCAAGGGTTCTAGAAACTAAATTGATAGAGGTATCTATGAAAAATAATAAAAAAAATACTTAGATTAAAAATATGGATCGAAATCTCAAGTGAAGTGGACCGTGTAAAATCTGAAATTCTGGGTTTTACAGAAAAGTCCAGCACGTTTGAAAAATCATAACTTAATCAATACAGATCAAAAAAATATAAGCTCAAAGGTTCTAGAAACTAGATTGATAAAGGTATCTGTGAAACATAAGTATAAAAATATTTAGATTAAAAATATGGATCGAAATCTTAGGTAAATTGGACCGTGTAAAATCTGGAATTCTGAGTTTTACAGAAAAGTCTAGCACGTTTGAAAAATCATAACTTAATCAATACAAATCAGAAAAATATAAACTCAAAGGTTCTAGAAACTAGATTGATAGAGGTATCCATGAAAAATAATTAGAAAAATATTTAGGTTAAAAATATAGATCGAAATACCAAGTGAATCGGACCGTGTAAAATCTAAAATTCTGGGTTTTTTTGGTAAAGTCATACAACTTAGAAAAATCATAACTTAATCAATAAAAATCAGAAAAATACAAACTAAACGGTTTTGGAAAATAGATTTAAAGAGGTATTTAGAAAAAAATAATATAAAAATATTTAAATCATAAAAATATAACAAAAATGATAAGAACATAGTCATCTGTTATAGGTACAAAATAGACCATGGTCAAACCCATCATGGTGGCCCAAAACAAAGATCAACCCAATAAGAATAAAGTAAATATTATTAAAATTAATTTATAATGAGTATCAACCATTATCTAATGAAAGAAAAACAAATCTTGAAGAAAAACAAGTATAGGATGGATCAAGCGCACTTACCTTAAGGTTTCTTGAACTTTAATGAAAATCAAAAGTTTCTTCAAATTTGAAAGTCATCGGATCGTCCTCTCCTCGGAGTATGTTCTTCAAATCGGAGTCCCCGTCAATTCTCCCTTCTTGCTCGAGTGCAATCGGTGCCCGGATGAAGGTTTAATGGAGCTTGCTCTATTCTTTAATGGAATTTGATTTTGTGAAAGCTTCTAAAGCTTTAGGGTTTTTCATAAATAGGTTTAGGGAAGGATTAGGGTTTCTATTTTGTTGAAATTCGTAACTAGCAAAGGGATGACTATTTCAACCCTCAAAAACTTATATTTTACACTATTAGTGGGTTAGGAATGGGCCCAAGGCCCATATACATCAATAGGCTTCATTTAAGAATATTATTAAGCTCAAAAGACTTCTAGATCGGCTATACGGCCCCACCCAACAATCATAACACAAATAATTATAAATGAATTCAATCAAACTATATTATATAATTTAAAATTCCATACAATAAGGTATTGACACATGGCACACACATAAATCACATAAAATAGTCTAAATATACAAAAATCACAAAAAAGTTTAAAGCCCCAGAAAAGTATCAAGATGACATCGGAATGACCCGAAAAGTGATTCGCGGGTCCCACACTCCTATTAAATAAATAAAATATAATTAAATATTATTTTTGAAAAATATGCGAATGGTAGGAAGTTCAAAAACTATTTTTGTCAAAATCTCCCAAAATCTTCCACTAGAGTTTTTATGTCTTAGAAAAGCTTTCAAATTTCACAGATAAGTTGACAAGGATAAAATAAGAATATTTTTAGAGTCTCGGGCCCACAAAATAATTTTTTTATAAAAGTTCTGTAATGTTAGCTAGGGAAAGAAAAAGTCCCCAGCAAGTTATGGTTCATTATGTTTAGTAGGAATTTAGCCCTAAAGAGCGAGTTTCAAAAATAGCAGGTTTTTCAAAGTTGTCAGAATGAAACCAAATTAAATACACATACTCATACATGATATTAAACAATAAAAATAATAATAAGAGTTTGAAAAAGTTTCAGGTTTGCATTATTAGGTGAATTTACCATAATACCCTATAACAAAAGTTTGGGGTATTACACTAATCGATTCCACAGAGTCTCCAATCGATTGTGCTCAGATAAGTTTCTGCATCGTAGTCTCCAATCGATTACACAGTGTGTCTAATCGATTGGGAATACATGTCCAATTGATTGGACTATCCCATTAGTCAATATAATTGACTTAGACTCGGGTTTGTCCAATGACTAAGTTTGACCATTATATTTTGTTCGTTTTAATCAACTCCTATGGCCACTAAGTCACTTACCTTCCTAATCGAGCGTACATGATCATTAACTGACAAATCGGCAGTTACTCAGATGACTCATGTCGTCAACCGTCTGATTCTTACTGTCTCTATCTTTTAGTCTTCACGTAGTTGGCGAAGTATGCATACCACGACAACTTCACACTACACTTGTGCTCGTAGAAACGGTTACAAGAATGTTTTTATGTCAAATGGAATCTTTGCCAAATTAAATATGAAAATATTCCTTATAATCTCCCCATTTGGCAATTCCGTGACAAAAAACATTTAATCATAAAGAATGTAAAAAATATAAAATACAATCCCACCCTCTTACATGATTCATTTACTATCTCACACTCTCTTGGAGATAATCGAATAGAGTAATGGCTTTTGATCTATTCCCTGCACATTCTACCAACAATACATACCATGTAATATCATCGGCAATCAATAAATCATATAAAATGCATTGAGTTTAATTATGCACATCACAAGTAGAGAAATTGAAAAAAAATAATAAAAAATATTTTTCTCCCCTTATCTCATGCATCAACTTATTTTTACCGCTATGATTTTCTCTCTCCCTTTTTGTCACAGATTGACGAAGGTATAAAAATATAAGCAAATAACAAGAATGCAATGAATATTATCATAAGAAACAAGTGCATATATATACATCCATATCCAAATACATACTGGTTTATACCCTGTAACACAATATAACACTAGCAGAATATAACCATACATAATCCGTGTTTATCAGTGTACAATAATAACAAAAGTAAAAACATTCGATAAATCTCAAGATGTCTCTCTCCACGAGTCTATGTAGATGGTTGAAAGTAGGATTTTTCCGTCGTTGAGAGAACGACCCTAATTTCAACACATTTGTAATTATCCGAGACTTTTAACCTGTAAAATTAGTAATTTTGCACAGTGGCTCGTGTCGGATGTCAATCCACACTCGGGATTAGTCGGATTAGCACAATAAAAACACATGAAATGACGAAAAACATTGCAGAGAATGTAAAACAATCACACTTAAATCATCTTTATTTAACTGAACTTGTCTCTTACAATGCAAGTCAAATAAAATTAATTAAACTAGAAAGCATTAAAAGAGATTAGGGTAGAGAGAGAAAGTGAAGAATGGAGAGAGAAACTAGAAAAAAAATAGATAGAGGGAGAAGATGAGATGGGAGGCTTTTTTTAGAGAGAGAAAAGAGATGGTTAGAGAGAGAATAACGTCTCTAGAGAGAGAAGATGCTCTCTAGAGAGAGAAAAGGAAAGAAGATAGGATGTTAGAAAGATTAACCTTACCATGGAGAACTTATCGGAGATTCATCCATGGTGAAAAGGCTCGGGCAAGTAGTTGATGGTGTTTGGTCGGCTGGAGAGATGATGGTGGTGCAGGTTTCACCAGTGAACCAGTGAAGGAAGAGGAGTAGGGGCTTGATATTGAAGGAGATCACGGCCAAACTATGAGTGGTGGTGCTTGCTGGCGGTGGTGGAAGACGTCGGAGAAAGGGGCTGCGACCTGGTTGTGCTGTTGTTGTAGGTCACCAGTAGGTGAAGGAGAGGATTGGTCATCCACTGTGTGTGGTATCCACATGGGATGAAGGGGAGGAGATGGAGGGTGTGCTGGCGGTCGAACCAGGTGTGGAGGAGGATGAAACCTCTGGTTTAGGTTGACCCATGGAGAACAGCAGCACCGTGAAGTGCAGCAGGGATGGATGGGCTCGTAAGGAGGAGCCAAACGGCGAGCGCTAGCATGGAAGGAGGGGAACGGACCGGTGCGTTTCAACAAGAAGAGAGAACTCTCTCTTTCAAGGAAAACGTGGAAAAGGGGGCTGGGTTTGATCCCCACGTGGTGTAGAAGTTGACGGCTGGAGGTGCACCTGCAAGTTGCAGGTCTAACAGTGGTGGCCAAGGGGAGAACGAACGTACAGTAGGCGGCCGGAGTTGCAGACGGCAACTCCGGCAGACAGATTTAAAGAAGATGAAAAAAAAAAAAACAAGAAGAAGAAGACAGAGGAGAGAAGAAGAAGAAGAAGAAGAAGAAGAAGAAGAAGAGGAGGAGGAGGAGGAGGAAGCCTTACCAGACGGCCAGAGTTGCAGGCAACTCCGGCGAAGATATGAAGAAGATGAAGAAGAGGATGAAGAGAAAGAAGAAAAAGAAGGAGAAGGAGGAGAGGAAAATGTTCGAAAATGTTTTGGGGGAGGAGAGAAAGAGATAGGAGGGGGATCAGGGTTCAAACGAACCCTTCTCATTCCCCTTTTAAAGCTTCCTATTTCCTTTAATGGAAATAGGGATTTTTTGAAAAAAAAAATAAGAAAAAAAAAAAAATATATATATATATATTTTAAAGTAAAACACTACTTTTCTTTGGGGAATTTCCCCATTTAGTGGACCCCCCATTTTTTAAAATTTAATTAAAATTATTTTGAAATTCACTGGGTCCACTAAATGGTCGGACAGCGGGTCGATGATGATGGGCCCGGCTACTGGCCCACATGGAATGATGATGTCCATCGTCTCACAAGATGATGTGACAGACAATCTGATGGCGATCGGATGGATGGTGGCTTGATTGGGACCCAGATTGGTAGATCGACGGATCTAGAGAGATCCAACGGTCCGGTGGAAGATCCAACGGTCCGATTGAAGATCCAACGGTCAGAAAGCTAAGGGAGATGAGACAGAGCCAATGGGCAGGAGTTCTGGGGTTAGGTCAGTAGATTCGAGGATCGAGAGATGAAGAGAAAAAGAATAAAGAGAGATGAGAGAGAAAATATCAGAAAATGGAAATAAAAGTATTGGCAGAGGGTCTGAAACCCTGGTCTTCACTGTGACCATCCTCACGCTTCTCCAGTAGAGTAGACTATCATTCCTTGCTGACTCATGCGGCTTTAAACGCTTTGGTCCGTCTCTTGGTCATTGGCTTTCTTGCTCTCTTCGTTTTTCAGGCCGACTTTTTGGTCCTCTTATTCAGCCCATATTTGGCCCATATCTTCTACTCATAGCATGTGGGCTCTTTAAGCTTTGATAATGGGCTTTCTTGATCGATGTGGGCTCGCAAGTCTCGAGAATTGTCCCATCGGGGTTTCCTGCAATAGAAGAAGCGCATAATGAGACTTTATCAGAACGACTTAATATCTAGACTTTCAGAAATGCGTTTAATACATGCAAATATACCATTTCGTCCAGAAAAGTGTGTTCTACGCAACAGAAGAGACTATTACATAGAAAAGTAGATAAATAGAGCATTTTATGTAGGAGAATGCAATAACGCTAAAAGGATAATTGCTTAAAATAAGCACTTTTGAGCGAATATCAATGGTCCAGCACCATCATGCTGATCAGGGCCATGAGATGGTGGATGCTATCCAAATCCCATCATGGTGAACTGATACTCCATGTAACCCTGCATATCATACATGGAACCTGACATCCTCTCTTGTCCCTCCTCTAATCGGCGAAAGCTCCATGCCATCTGCTCCTCATACGCTATGAGACGTTGGTCGAATCCCACCATCTAATGATGAAGAGACTCAAAAGAGTAAGGAGCAGACATCTCAGGAGGCTGGACAAAGGATGGTTGTGGCTCTGGAAGATGCATCTCAGTATCTGGCTGCTGACCCCCTGGCTTGGTATCATCCTCCAAGTCCTCATCGAAAATATCATCAAAGTGTGGAGGTACATCTGTCACTCTCTGAACCTGAGACATGTTCTTCTTGATAGTCGAAGGCCCAATAGGCCCCATGGGAGAGCACACCTCCTCATTGGCTCGAATCGCCACATCCAGATGAAGTAGGATAGAGCTCACCAATAGAGGGAAAGGAAGACAAGGATGGTTAGCCAACTAGCTACCCAGTCTAATCATGGCTCTAAAAATGAACCTCGGAAGGTCAATGATAAATCCAGTGCCAAGATGGTAAAGAAGCTGAAAACGATCAATGTTCACCTGTGCTCCATGGCCAGGTGGATCAACGTTGTATCCACAAATGAGGTGCAACTAACGATACTCAGGGAGAAGAGATGTAAGAGGTATGAAGGTACTCTAATCAAATATCTATCCTGTGAGAGTCTTGGTCAAGGTGACCCTAGAAGTCGTCATCTCACAAGTCCTAGGAATGTACTCATATGAGGTAGACGGACGAGGTATGTCCAACAAGGTAGAGATCAGATCAGGTGTAATAGTCAGGTAAGCCCCATAGACAAAAGTCTGGATAGCTCACTCGGGTCATCACACTGAATGGCGTGCATGTTGGCATAAAAAAGTTTAACTAGGACAGGATAAAATGGAATGGTCAAGCGAGTGATAGGAACCCACTAGCGAGATACGAACAATGAATGAACCATAGTACCCAAAATAATGCTAAATTCAACTACTCTCTCAGTAGTTAATTTGAGACCAAAGAAATGCTCTAAACGATCTCTAGCAAAATTGAAAATGAACGGGGAGATGGGAGCACTCACCGAAGGAATATCGGTATGACGGGCATGACCCTGAGCTCTCCTAGGTCTTCTGGATGATTCACCCCACTCTGAGTGCCGCGACCCACTGAGTCGACCACCCCGTTTGGCTCGAGATTGAGTCTGTTGAACCGAGGTTCTTCATCAGCACTTTCCTCCTCAGAGACCACAATAGCTCTTCTAAAATGAGGATTAGTCGCCATGAGCACCAAAAATGGAAGAAAATACCAAAATACATCCATTTTTGCTCAAAAACTCTCAAAGAAACCAACAAAGAGGGTGAAGTAGAAAACTAGGAAATTGAGAGAATCGCTCTACAAAACCTTATGTGAATAGTAGATCGGGCACCTGTGATCGATTGGGAGAAATCTGGGAGGCGATTGGATCGATAGGGGTTGAAAATGACCCATTTTGGGTTTTATAAAATCGAACGTCGTACTGTCCAATCGATTGGGTTAAGTGGCCAATCGATTGGAGCCTAGCCAATCGATTGGGCTGTACTCTCCAATCGATTGGAGATGTCCGATCGATTGGTCTGTAAAGTCCAATCGATTGGACTGGTCAGGGAAGAAAAAAAAATTTAAAACCAATAGGCTCATTTTCCAATACCCCCAAGTAAATCTTTTCGAGTCAAAAATTATTTTTAAACTACTCAAGAAAAGATAAAACTTTAGAAAAACATAAAATTCACTTCATGAAGGCAATCTTGATAAGCACTAAACACTGATTCTTATTGAAGAGAATTAACTAATACGTTAGTGCAATCCTTTGCTTCATCAAAAATATTAATTCTTTTAGACATTAGCGCAAGTCACAAATCACTAATAATCATAGATTCAAACATCAACAATAATATCATCAAGTGTGAGTGATCTGAGTTCATCTGTGGTACCGGATAAGATTTCGGCAATAATTTCTCATAGGTATTGGAATCTAGAGTTATCCAGTATCCGATCATAAAATCCTCATTAGAGTTATTAAGGGATCTCGCATACTCTCATGTATATGGACTAGTTATTACCCGTGCCAACGGCACTCCCCGGCAAAGTGTCCACAAATAAATTCAAGGACCACCACCATTTTGATTAAAGAATGATGCATCCATGGGCCAAGGAACACCACCACAACTGTACTACCAACTCACTACTACCAAAGACACCACCACATCCACCCATCCACAAAAAATCACATCATAACGTGCACACCCATGTTAAGCTAGATAACAATGAGCTGATTATTTCTCCAAACCCAAAGCTAGAAAATTACTTTCTCTTTCTCTTCTTTGACTTCCCTTATTGCACCCATACATATATACTAACACCTAATAAAGTACACTGAATTTATACATACAACATGGCAATTTTTGGAAAAAAATAATTCCTTTGTTAGAGGCATATGAATATCAATCCCAATGAAGCACACTGATAAATAAGAACTAAATGGCCAAGTGCTTCTTGTGTTTAAAAGAAACCATTTAGTACATGTACTCCTATAGGAGGTCAAATGTTGAGATTAATGGAGAAAGAAATGATGTTCACTTCCAAAACCAACCTTAGATCTTCCACTTGAACGCAAACATGATTTACAATTGCAATTTTCGCGACAAATAATGCAAGCCTCTACAATTGCCCCCACTGACATCTGAGAATACCTATATTCAATGATATAAAGAAAAGAATTAAACAATAGAAATACAACCATAGACTAAACATAAATTAATACTAAATAGTTATTACTCTAGAGAAGGGAAATCATAGCTTAGGAAACTTTAAAAGAAACTCAAATGTATTAGCAATAATTTTAAGCCAATCATTTATATTGATTGGGTCGATGATACATAAATTAACTGATCATAATAATATCCATCAAATTCTACTATATTAGGTTATCTAAAATTTAATTTAATAATATCATCAGGGACAAAAAAAAACACACCAATTTGCATCCAGTGAACATCTAACAGAACTGATGTGCCGATACCTCTTATCATTATTAAGAAACAAAAAAGTAAAATTGCAATACTATCAAGTAAGGGATGGGGCGACTTTTCCCTTCGCTGTATACACAGCACACTATCATTTCCTGTTACAGTTCTTGCACGGGGCAACCATTCCTTTATCATTCCTCTAAGGCTCTAACATTGATGGCATATCAAGGACAATTCCTCCTATTTGCCCTGTTTATCTCCAAAAATCCATATGACCAAGAACAAATCCCTCCAAAAAAGTGAACAAAATACTAGGGAATTAGATTCGAATTATTGGTATACATGCTAATGGAAATAGAGAAATAGAGAAGATTAAACACAAAGAAATAACAAACAACATATAGGTGATATTTGCAAATCACAACTACAAAATATTAAAAAAAATTATCTTAAGAGTATCGAAACAGAGAAACGAAATTGAGAAGAAAAATACACAAATGGCACAAAAGTACACAAATAGTCATAAGTACCCATAAACCAATACTTCTTGTAAACATCACAGATCAATAATCATGCAAACAACGTAAGCAAAAATGAAAAAAATCTTAAGCATCAAAAAAAGAAAACAAAGGTCCAACGTTTAAAATCTACCACCTGGCTACAAAACGGAGCTAACATAATCACCTCAGATCACGCGAACCATTGGGTTTCAACCGATACCTAAGGAAGAAACACCTAAGAAAACTATAGGATCTGAAAAGGGTTTTCAGCACTTTGTTAGGACGTCCACCAAAACAGAAGGAAAAAAACATACCTAAATTCTCAGAATGGAGAGATGTAAAACCCTGACCCTTAACCTAACTGTAAAATTCCTTTTCATAGAAGGTATTTATGTTTTTTGTTTTTAGGAACCCAAGAGTCAAACACCAATATGAAATCGTAGAAACCCAGATAAAAATGAATCTGATAAAAATGAGAAAAAAGAAAAAAAAATCAAAGCTCTAGATTAACAACCAGAGTTTGTGAAAAGAATCGAGCTCCCCAAACCTAGAAACAGGGTCATCATAAGAGGGAACCCACGATGAACACAAATGGAACCACACCCTCCCTGAGAATTGAAAATACCCTCAACGGAGGGAGAAAAAAACCTAGCAGATGGTCTAGGGCTTACATTAAAATGATTTTCGTCTAGATAATAGGGGAAGACAACATGAAAATGAGGGGAACTCTTTTGGGGAAAAGTGATTTTCGTCCAAATAGATAAACAAAGAGAAGCAGAGAGTAAGGAGGAGGTCAAAAACACAAAAAAAATGAGGAGAGCTCATACCTTGGATTAAGGAAGGTGCGGGGTTGTGACGATGAGTGAGGACAGTATCTTCTTCTTCGTGAGCGAGTGTGAGAGAGAGAGAGAGAGAGAGGCCTTCGAGAGAGTGGACGATTTGTGAAAGAGAGAAGCCTTCAAGAGAGACATGCGAGAGGAAAGAGCATTGAACCAAACCATAAAACCCCCAAAAATGCCAACCATGCCCTCAAATCGTAAAACCCCCCTAATCAAAGTAATATAACCAACCTTAATGGTGGTTTCCAGTGGGGGGAGAGAGACAGAGAGAGAGAGAGAGAGAGAGTGAGGGGTGCTCTTTGCAGGTGCGAAAATGGCATAAATGGTGAGTAGCCGAGTAGGACTACATTGACGACAGAGAGAGTGATTAGGTGAGCCAAAAAGAAAGTGTCAAAATTGAGCGCCAAATGACTATTTGAACAAACAGATCACTGTCGTCCATGTGCAGTGGATCTCAGCCACTACTTACACACAAGACAACCGTCTTGTTTTGTTAAATAGATATTTGCTGATGGATAAGAATTTTTCTAGCAAATTGACTGTCTTTTACACCCTTTTTATTCACTATGAATATAGGTAGCTTTCACTCTCCATGTAGGTAACCCTTTTCTATAACAATGAGAATCAGATTTCAATTTCAAACAGGGCCATACAGATGGCATACACTCTAACTTTTGTACTCTAACTTTTGTGGAGGTAGTTATTTCCTTAAAATAACTCTCATTGGGAAGCCAACAGTCGACTATAGTGCTGTTTTGAAATCAACTGAAGGTAGGAACACTACTAATTTGAAGTTAGAAT
Organism: Euptelea pleiosperma; assembly: GCA_035048495.1. Classification (NCBI taxonomy): domain Eukaryota; kingdom Viridiplantae; phylum Streptophyta; class Magnoliopsida; order Ranunculales; family Eupteleaceae; genus Euptelea; species Euptelea pleiosperma. The sequence goes on from CM068548.1 coordinate 1,284,863, forward strand.
CAGTAGAGGTTTATTCCTAATTCCAATAATACAAGATTTCATACATCTACCGAATCCATTCCCACAGAAATAATCAGTGTGCATGTGAATGTGAGATATACTGTTTCAATAATCTTTTAATGCATATTAGTAAAAATTGACCAATCATAATAATTAAAAGATATAATACACAAATAAGCAAAAAAAAAATTTACTAACAGTTAAGTCCTTTTTCTTAGAATGTTTCAGAAATTACTGCTCATCAAAATCGTATAATCAAATAATAATTTTAACATTCTTCTGAACACTTGATCTTTTGATTTTCTGAAATATTATCAATTTTTATTCTTCAAAATGAAGCAAAATCAAAAAGAAACAAAAATCCCTTAAAACATAAAAATGGAGAACAAGAGGGGGATTGAGAGCACATTGCTCAGAAATATGACATTGACGAACATTTTTCCTTCAGAGAATCTTTCCTAACCCACACAGATGTGATTTTGGTAGATGGATCAATTCTCTTAGGATCTTTCCTCTTTTGAGTTACATAACTCTGAGGTTGTTTGAATTTCTCAAGAGACTCAATCTCCTTGATTAATTCTCTAGACCTTTCCGTTAGGTCTTTCATCTTCCTAGATAGCACATCCAAATAATTTATCTCATAATGTGTCTTCATAGGAATTCTCTGACTTTTCACATTCTGAGTGGTATTCACCATTTTTTTAGAGGATTTTGATGTCCTCTTCTTAACTTGTGACAGTCTCTAATCACATGACCCATGTTTTTGCAGTACTTGCACTGACGACTGCTTTTTACCATTTTGATTTGGTCATTGATCTGTGCGGGAATACCTTGAGCTTTAACAAAAATTGTTTTGGATGAAGACCCTTTTTCTTTATTGTTTTTGTAACCCAAACCCTATTTGTCTCCATAGACTTTTTCCACATGAAGAATCTCATCAAGTTTTGCAGAGCTGGATGAGAATCCTGACACATCCCTCTTTGATTTGAGAACCTCATTTTCTAGGGATGCCTTACTTGTCATGCAAGTTTGGAATTCACATTCCAGTGACTTGTTCCTCTTTAGCAGAGACTCATTCTCTTGCTCTAAATCAGTAATCAACACTTTTAATTTTTCAATATCAATTACTAAGGCTGCATTTTTAGAGTCAAGACATTTAACCCTGTCAGATAAAACTTTGTTAGCCTTGATGAATTTTATCGATTCCTCGTACAGTTCTTTCACACCAACTGTCGAGTCATCCGAGTCCCCATTCTAAGAGTCTTTCGAACTCTCATCATCACTTTTCTTGGACTCTCCATGAGATCTATAGGGACTATTGAAACGAGCAACAAAAGTTGTATACTTATCAGTCTTTTCATTGCTATCTGAATTACCAGAATGATCTTCTAATTCTTCATCCCATGTGGCATTGAATGCTTTTGCCTTGCCCTTGTATTCTTCTTTGTTTGGGCACACATTTGAAAAGTGACCAAAACCCTTACATTTGAAACATTGGAGTTCGCTTGAGCGACTTTTCCAAGGGTTCTTGTCACTTCTACTACCTCTCTCATGAGGTCTGGCATGTTCCACAGTTTTATCAAACTATTTATTGTTCTTGAACCTATCATTTTTAAAACGAAAGAACTTTTTGAATTTTTTACGAATAATGCCATTTCTACTTCAGAGTCAACATCTGACTCAGAATCTTGAGCTTCAAAAACTTTAAGGGCAATTCCTTTTGATTTCTTTGGCTATTTCAAATTCATCTCATAAGTTTGTAGAGACCCAACCAACTCATCAACTTTGAGAGAGTCAACATCTTTGTTCTCTTCAATCGCAGTGACCTTAGCCTGAAATCTATCAGGTAAGGATCTCAAAATTTTTTGAACAACTTTTGATTCAGGAATGACCTCACCCAAGTTGTGCACAGAGTTGACAATATCACTGAGTTTGGCATAGAACTCAGTGAAAGTATCATTCTCCTCCATTATCATGGATTCGAACTTAGATGTCAGCATTTTAAAGTTTAGAAATCTTAACAGCTGACGTTCCTTTGTGTGTGACTCTAAGTATGTCCCATGCTTCTTTAGCTAGGGAACAAGTAGAGATTCTTCTAAACTCATTCTTATCAACAGCATTAAAAATTGCATTTAAACATTTGCTATTAAGACAACAACAGTCTATGTCCTCTTTAGTCCAGTCGTTCTTAGGTTTAAGAATGATTTTATCTCCTACTTCCATTGTGGGTGGTGACCAACCATCCACTACAGACATCCAGACTCTTTCATCAATGGACTTTAGAAAAGCCCCCATCTTAGCCTTCCAATAGGCATAGTCTTCCCCATCAAACAATGGAGATCTGGATGTATTTCATCATTCTCTTTGCATTTTGACAAATTAATAAAAATGGACTGGTTTCTCAAGAATCTAAATTCAGGTAATTAAACCTTAATTAGAAATACCTGCTCTAATACCAATTGAAATTTCACCAGTCCGTTTTCTTTAACTCAGTATACCTAAAAGGGGGGGTTGATTAGGTATTTAAAATTAATTATACCTATACAGTTTTACTGGTCGATGGTAAGGGAATAAAATCGCATGCCTTAGTTGTTTGATAAAAGATAATCACAACCGACTCAAATCAAATATATTGTTTTTTTGTCATTTGATCTAATCAAGATAGATTGCAGAATACAAACAAACAATCACACAAGACAAGAGATTTTTACGTGGAAACCTTAGCCAAGGAAAAACCACAAGACCACGTCCAGACGAAAAGTATCACTAACTGAAAAGTTAAACGAAACAAAGGTTACCTACGCAGCACCGTTGCAAATACAACTTTCAACCTTAGCCAAGGCCTACTGCCGATGCGTCCACCTCCTCTGAATCAACGTCACGAATCCACGCGCGCCCTTCCAGCCAAGAAACCTTATCCGCTTGTTCAGTTTGGTACACCCTAAACCTACCATCGATCGGCTTCTCCGATCTTAATTCTCAAAACTCCCGCCTTTGCAGAAGGTGAAGGATTCAGTACACCTTGAACCCCAAGTTGCTCAAAAGGTGTTGAGTCACACTGGTACACTCAGGCTTACTAGGTTAAATATAAAAGTGGAAAACCTAAGCTGAGTAAAGGATCAAGCTCTTGGCTTTGATCAACAAGAGAACAAGCTTACAAGATGTGAATGGAAAACAACTTCTTGCCCTTCGAATGGACATTCCAATAAATAAAGCCTTTGCTTCTCTCTCTTAAAGATTGAGTCACTCTATGTCTCTGTGTGTGTTTAGAGAAGCCATAGAAGGGTTCTATTTATAGAATTCCAAGACCCTGAGTCGTGTGGAACGTAGGATGATGGAACTTAGAATTTTGGATCTGAGAAAGATGATATTCGCTCAAAAGTGCTTATTTTAAGCAATTATCCTTTTAGCGTTATTGCATTCTCCTACGTAAAATACTCTATTTACCTACTTTTCTACGTAAGAGTCTCTTCTGTTGCGTAGAACACACTTTTCTGGACGAAATGGTATATTTGCATGCATTAAACACATTTTTGGAAGTCTAAATATTAAGCCGTTCTGATAAAATCTCATTACGCGCTTCTTCTGTCGCAGGAAACCCCGATGGGACGATTCTCGAGACTTGTGGGCCCAAATCGATCATGAAAGCCCATTATCAAAGCTTAAAGAGCCCACATGATATGACTAGAAGATATGGGCCAAATATGGGCTGAATAAGAGGACCAAAAAGCCGGCCCAAAGAACGAAGAGAGCAGGAGAGCCAATGACCAAGAGACGGACCAAAGCGTTTAAAGCCACATGAGTCAGCAAAGAATGATAGTCGACTCTACTGGAGAAGCGTGAGGATGGTCACAGTGAAGACCAGGGTTCCAGACCCTTCGCCAGTGCTTTTTTCTATTTTTTTGATACTTTTTCTCTCATCTCTTCTTATTCTCTCTCTCTCTTCATCTCTCGATCCTCGAATCTACTGACCTAACCCCAGAACTCCTACCCATCGGCTCTATCTCATCTCCCTTAGCTTTCTGACCATTGGATCTTCCATCGGACCGTTGGATCTTCAATCGGACCGTTGGATCTCTCTAGATTTGTCGATCTACCAATCTGAGCCCCAATCAAGTCACCATCCATCCGATCGCCATCAAACTGTCTGTCACATCATCTTGTGAGATTATGGACATCATCAATCCATACGGGCCAATAGCCGGGCCCATCTTCATCGACCCGCTGTCCGACCAGTTAGTGGACCCCGCGAATTTCAAAATAATTTTAATTAAATGGGGGGTCCACTAATTGGGGAGATTCCCCATAGAAAAGTAGGTTTTTACTTAAAAAAAAAAAAAAAAAAAAAAAATTTTCTTATTTTTTTATTTTCAAAAAATCCCCTATTTCCATTAATGGAAATAGGGAAGCTTTAAAAGGAGAAGGATAGGGGTTCGTTCGAACCCTAATCCCTCTCCCCTCTTCTCCTCTCCTTCCCCTAATCTTCTGCCCACGTTTTCGCCTTCTTCTTTCTTCTCTTTTCTTCTTTTTTCTTCTTTTCTTTTTCTTCTTCCTCCTCCATCTTCGCCGGAGTTGCAGGCAGCAACTCCGGCCATCTGGTCCTCGTCCTCCTCCTCCTCCTTCTTCTTCTTCTTCTTCTTCTTCTTCTTCTTCTTCTTCTTTTTCTTCTTCTCATTTTTTTTTATTTTTTATTTTCGTTTTTCCGTTTTCTACCAGAGTTGCAGCCTGCAACTCCGGCCGGCAGCGTCCTCCACGACATCTACTAAGACCTGCAACACGGAGTTGCAGGTCTGACCTTGCCATCCTCTTGCAACGGAGCAGCAGCCTCTACTACGCCCCCACGTTTGGCTGATAGCCGCTACCCACTCCAAACCCATGGATCACAGCCCCTTTTCCCTTCTCTCCTCTACTCTTCTCCACTGCTCCCTCTCCAAGAAACCCACTCATCACCGTTTCTTTAAAAGAAACCAAAAGAAACAAGGGAGAAGAGGAAACAATTGCTGCCAATCTGCACGGCCTGCAAGCTGCACGGCCTGCTACTCCTTGCAAGCCGTGATCCTTGTGCCACGCTGCCACCACCATCTGACCCACCACCGGCTTCATCATCCTCCTTGCAGCTGCCACTATGCCGCCTCCATCAACTGTTGCACACCAACGATCAGCTCTCCTCCTATGCCACCTCCATCCACTGTTGCACACCAAGCTGCACTACTCCTTTAACTGGTCAACCATCTTCTCCAGCCTATGCTCTCATCTCAGAACGCACCATGCATTTCACCTCCACCCGCACCAGCGTCTTCTCCTCATTGGTAGTTTAATTTTACTTGTTTTTCTAGTTTTAATTCAAGATTTGTTTTCTAGATTAGTGTTTACTTTTGTTTAATTAATTTTTGTAAATCACTTTTGATCCATTAATTAAGTTAGTTTAATGCTCTTTATTTGTTTCAATTAATGCCATTTAGTCCATTATGATTTCAATCAAAAAGAAAAAAATACTCACCCCTCCATCAACATTGAGCAGCATTTTCTAATAAAAAAATCATCATTTCATGTTCCTTACTGCTTATTCTCTAAATCCCGAGTGCGGATCGACATCCGACACGAATCCCTATACAAAAGTTCATATTTTACAGGTTCAAAGTCTCGGATAATTACAAATATTGTTGAAGTTAGGGTTTCCGTAACCAACGACGCGGAAAAACCCCACTTTCAAAAGACCAATTCTATTCAAGGTCCAATCGATTGTACACTTGGTCCAATCGATTGGGGATAAGTGTTCAATCAATTGGGCTCAATAAGTTTTTTATTCCGAAGGCACCAATCGATTGCACATGGTTCTCCAATCGATTTGACTTATATAACTTTCTGTCCTGAAGACTCCAATCGATTACACAGAGTCTCCAATCGATTGTACTCAAAAATATTTCTGTCCTAAAGGCTCCAATCGATTGTGCTCAGATAAGTTTCCGCCTCGTAGTCTCCAATCGATTACACAGTGTGTCCAATTGATTGGGAATACATGTCCAATAGATTGGACTATCCCATTAGTCAATATAATTGACTTAGACTCGGGTCTGTCCAATGACTAAGTTTGACCATTATATTTTGTTCATTTTAATCAACTCCTATGGCCACTAAATCACTTACCTTCCTAATCGAGCGTACACGATCGTTAACTGACAAATCGGCAGTTACTCAGATGACTCTTGTTGTCAACCGTCTCATTCTTGCTATCTTTGTCTTTTAATCTTCACGTAGTTAGCGAAGTATGCGTACACTTGTGCTCGTAGAAACAGTTACAAGAATGTTTTTATGTCAAATAGAATCTTTGTCAAATTGAATATGAAAATATTTCTTACATTCACCTTCTGCATGCAAAGGCGGGAGTGTTGAAAATTTATATCAGAGGAGCCGATCGACGGTAGGTTTGGGGTGTACCAAACTGAACAAGCGGACAAGGCTTCTTGGCTGGAAGGGCGTTGATATTCGCTTAAAAGTGCATATTTTCCAATGTTATCTTCTAAGTGTTATCATACTCTCCTACGTAAAACTGCTCTAATTATCTATTTTTCTACGTAAGAGTCTCCTTTATTACGTAGAACACACTTTTCCGGACGAAATGGTATATTTGCATGCATTAAACGCATTTTTGGAAGTCTAGATATGAAGACGTTTTGATCAAGTCTCATTACGTACTCTTCTCTTGCAGGGAACTCCATCGGGCTATTCTCGAGACTTGCGGGCCCACGATGAACCACAGAAGCCTAATATCAAAGCTTAAAGAGCCAACATGCTATGACTAGAGATACAAGCCAAGTACGGGTCAAGTCAGAGGATCACAGAGCCGGTCCAAAGAACCAAGAGAGATGGAGAGCCGATGACCAAGTGACAAACCAAAGCAGTCGAAGTCACATGAAATGAGAAGAAAATGATAATCTGCTCTGCTGACGAAGCCCGAGAAGAGAACATACAGACCCTCCACTAGCAGTTATCTCTATAGTCTATAGAGTTTTCTCTCTTATCTCTCATATTTCTTTCTCGTCTTTCTTCATTTCCCTATACATCACCACCTGATCCTCAGATCTACTAACCTAACCTCAGAACTCCTGCCCGTTGGCTCTGTCTCATCTCCCTTAGCTTTCTGACCATTGAATCTTCAATCGGATCGTTGGATCTTCCACCGGACCGTTGGATCTCTCTAGATCCGTTGATCTACCAATCTGGGTCCCAATCAAGTCACCATCCATCCGATCGTCATCAAATTTCTGTCACATTATCTTGTGAGACGGTGGACATCATCAATCCATGTGGGCCTAGTAGCCGGGCCCATCATCATTGACCCGTGGCCCGACCATTTAGTGGACCTCACGATTTTCAAATGCTTTAAATTAATTATTTTTAAATAAAAAGGGGGGGTCCACTAAATGGAGAAATTTCCCAAAGAAAAATAAGGTTTTCCTTAAAAAATATATATATATATATCCTAATCCCTCTCCCATCTCTTCCTCTCCTTCCCCAAAACCCTTCCCCACGTTTTCCTTTTCTTTCTCTTTTCTTCTCGCCGAAGTTGCAGGACTTCGACCGTCTCCAACTCCTCTATCTTCCCCTTCCAAGCCATCTCCTCTACCTTGCTGGACAGCCAGTCACCTGCTACACCGCTCCCCCACAAGCTGCTGCCTCTTCTCTCCGCCGCTGCACTGCTCCGTGCGCCTGCAACCACCATTGCAACGCCACCACAAACCAGTCCGGCAACACTGTCTTCTCCGGCGTCTGTCTACAGGTTCGTCTTCTTCTTCTTCTTCTTTTTCTTTTGCTTTTGTCGGAGTTACAGGCGCGCGCGGATTCGTAGCATTGATTCAGAGGACGTGGATGCATCGACAGTAGGCCTTGGCTAAGGTTGGAAGCTGTATTTGCAACGGTGCTGCGTAGGTAACCTTTGCTTCATTTAACTTTTCAGTTAGTGATAATTTCCGTCTAGACGTGGTCCCTTAGTTTTTCCTTGGCTAAGGTTTTCATGTAAAAATCTCTTGTATTATGTGATTGTTTGTTTGTATTCCACAATCTATCTTGATTAGATCAAACGACGAAAAAAAAATATACCACGGAGTTATATTCGATTTGAGTCGATTGTGATAATCTTTTATCAAACAACTAAGGCATGCGATTTTGTTCCCCTACCATTGACCAGTAAAACTGTGTATGTATAATTAATTTTAAATACCTAATCAACCCCCCCCTTCTAGGTATATTGGATGAAAGAGAACGGACCGGTGTGATTTCAATTAGTATCAGTGCAGGTTATTCTATTTAAGGTTTAATCACCTGAATTTAGATTCCCGAGATACCAGTCTATTTTCATTAATTTGTCAAAATGCAAAGAGAATGTGAAAACACATCCAGACCTCCATTGTTTGATGGAGAAGACTATGCCTATTGGAAGGCTAAGATGAGGGCTTTTCTAAAGTCTATTGATGAAAGAGTCTGAATGTCTGTAGTGGATGGTTGGTCACCACCCACAATGGCTGTAGGAGATAAAACCATTCTTAAACCTAAAGCCGATTGGAGCAAAGAGGACATAGATTGTTGTTGTCTAAATAGCAAATGGCTAAATACAATTTTCAATGCGGTTGATAAGAATGAGTTTCGAAGAATCTCTAGTTGTTCTTTGGCTAAAGAAGCATGGGACATTCTTAGAGTCACACATGAAGGAACGTCAGCTGTTAAAATCTCTAAACTTCAAATGCTGACTTCTAAGTTCGAATCCATGATAATGGAGGAGAATGATACATTCACTGAGTTTTATGCCAAACTTAGTGATATTGTGAACTCTACACACAACTTGGGTGAAATCATTCCTGAATCTAAAGTTGTTCAAAAAATTTTGAGATCCTTACCTGATAGATTTCAGGCTAAGGTTACTGATATTGAGGAGAGCAAGGACGTTGACTCTATCAAAATTGATGAGCTGGTTGGGTCTCTATAAACTTATGAGATGAATTTGAGACAACCAAATAAATAAAAAAGTATTGCCCTTAAAGTTTCTAAAGCTCAAGATTCAGAGTCAAATGTTGACTCTGAAGTTGAAATGGCATTATTTGTAAAAAAGTTTAAAAAGTTTTTTCGTTCTAAAAATGATAGAGTTAAGAATAATATAACTTTTGATAAATCTAAGGAACATGCCAGACCTCATGAGAGAGGTAGCAGAAGTGAAAGGAACCCTAGGGAAAACCGCTCAAGCGAACCCCAATATTTCAAATGTAAGGATTTTTGTCACTTTGCTAATGTGTGCCCAAACAAAGAAGAATATAAGGGCAAGGCAAAAGCTTTCAATGCTACATGAGATGAAGAATCGGAAGATCATTCTGATGATTCTGATAGCAATGAAAAGACTGATAAGTATACAGCTTTTGTTGCTCGTTTTAATAGTCCCTATGGATCTCATGGAGATTCCAAGAAAAGTGATGATGAGAGCTCGGAAGACTCTTACAATGGGGACTCGGATGACTCGGTGGTTGGTGTGAAAGAACTGTACGAAGAATCAATAAAATTCATTAAGGCTAATAAAGTTTTATCTGACAGAGTTAAATGTCTTGACTCTAAAAATGCAACATTATTAATTGACACTGAAAAATTAAAAGTATTGATTACTGATTTAGAGCAAGAGAATGAGTCTCTGCTAAAAAAGAACAAGTCATTGGAATGTGAATTCCAAACTTGCATGACACATAAGGAATCCCTAGAAAATGACCTTCTTAAATCTAAGAGGGATGTGTCAGGATTCTCATCTAGTTTCGCAAAGCTTGATAAGATTCTTCGTGTGGGAAAAGTCTATGGAGACAAACAAGGTTTGGGTTACAAACAAAATCAAGAAAAAGGTTCTTCCAAGACAATTTTTGTTAAGGCTCAAGGTATTCCCACTCAGATCAATGACCAAATCAAAGTTGTCAAAAGCAATCGTCAGTGTACGTACTGCAAAAATTTGGGTCATGTGATTAGAGACTGTCATAAATCGAGAAGAGGACATCAAAATTCTCTAGAGAAAGTAGTGTATTCAACTCAGAATGTAAAGAGTCAAAGATTCCCTATGAAGACACATTATGAAATAAACTATTTGTATGTGCTATCTAGGGAGATGAAAGACCTACTGGAAAGGTCTAGAGAATTAATCAAGGAGATTAAGTCTCTTGAGAAATTCAAATATCCTCAGAGTTCTGTTGCTCAAAAGAGGAGAGATCCTAAGAGAATTAATATATCCACCAAAATCACATATGTGTGGGTTAGAAAAGATTCTCTGATGGAGAAACGTTCGACAATGTCCTATCTCTGAGCATTGTGCTCTCTATCCCCTCGTGTTTTTCATTCTTTTTTTTTTTTAGGGATATTTTTTGTTTTTGTTTTCCTTTTGATTTTCCTTCATTTTGAAGAATAAAAAATTGAATTTTTTTTCAGAAAATCAAAAGATCGATTGTTCAGAAGAATGTTAAAATTACTATTACGATTTTGATGAACAGTAATTTTTGAGAACATTCAAAGAACAAGAATTTAACTATGTTAGTAAAATTTTGCTAATCTGAGTATTATATCTTTTAATTATTACGATTGGTTAATTTTTACTAGTGTGCATTAGAAGATTATTCAAACAGTATATCTCATATTTTTTACATGCACACTGATTATTACTGTGGGAATGGATTTGATAGAGGTGTGAGATCTTGTATTATTAGAATTATGAATAAATCTCTACTAACTATAATTTTAAATTAGAAGTATTCTTGCCTTCAGTTGATTTCAAAACTGCACTATAGTCGACTGTTGGCCTCCCAATGTGAGTTATTGTTCTAAGAAAATAGCTACCTCCACAAAAATTAGAGTGAAAGCCATCTGTATGGCCTTGTTTGAAATTGAAATCTGATTCTCATTGCTGCAGAAAAGGGCTACCTCTACCTATATTCAAAGTGAATAAAAAGGGTGTAAAAGACACCCAATTTGCTAGAAAAAATTCTTATCCATCAGAAAATACCCGTATACATGAGTGTATATGAGAACCCTTAATAACTCTAATGAGGATTTTATGATCAGATACATGATACCTCCCGATTCTGATTTTTATGAGAAATTATTACTGAAATCTTATCTAGTACCACAGATAAAATTAGATCACTTACACTTGATGATATTACTGTTGATATTCGAATCGATAATTATTAGTGATTTGTGACTTGCACTAATGTCTAAAAGAGTTGATATTTCTGATGAAGCAAAAAATTTGAACTAATGTGTTAGTTATTTTTTCTTAAATAGACTCGGTGTTTAGTGTTTATCAAGATTGATTTCATGAATTGAATTCTAATATTTTTCTGAATATTATCTTGGTGTATTATCTTTTCTTGAGCCGTTTAAAAATGTTATTTGGTTTGAAAAGATTTTGAAGGTCCTGGAGAATGAGCCAATTGATTTTAAAAAGTTAAAAAATTATTTTTTATTTTTATTCGAAGCCTCAGTCCAATCGATTGGACTATACAGACCAATCGATTGGCTTTGCTCCAATCGATTGGAGTACAGCCCAATCGATTGGCTTTGCTCCAATCGATTAGACAGTGTGACGTTCGATTTTATAAAATACAAAATGGGTCATTTTCAACCCCAATCGATCCAATCGCCTCCCAGATTTCTCACAATCGATCGCAAGTGCCCGATCTACTGTTCCAATACTATTTTGAGGAGCGATTCTCTCAATTTCTTCAATTTTCTACTTCGTCTTCTTCATTGGATCTTGAGGAGTTTTTGGGTGAAAATAGAGTTGTTTTGGTATTTTCTTCTATTTTTTGTTCTTATGGTGACAAATCCTCGTCGTAGAAGAACGATTGTGATCTCAGAAGAGGAGAGTGCCGATGATGAACCTCTTGCACATCGGACCCAATCTCACGCAAAATGAGGTGGTCGACTCAGTGGTTCGTGGCATTCCGAGAGGGGTGAATCATCTAGAAGCTCTAGGAGAGCTCGTTCCCGGGGTCGTTCCAGTCATACCGAGATTCCTTCAGTGAGTGCTCCTATTTCTCCATTTATTTTCGATTCAGAATCGCTATGAGCATTTCTCTAGTCGCAAATTCATTATTAAGAGAGTAGTTGAATTTAGTACTATTTTGGGTTCTATGGTTCATTCTATGTTCATATCTCATGAGTGGATTCCTGCTACTTGGTTGAACATCCCATTTTATCCTATCTTGGTTAAACTTTTTTATGCCAACATGCATTCCATTCAGTGTGATGACTCGAATGAGCTATCCTTTCATACTTATGTCTCTGGGGCTCACCTGACTATTACACCTGATCTGATTTCTACTTTGTTGGACATACCCACCCTCCTACTTCACATGAATAGCTTCCCAGGACTCGTGAGATGACGACTACTAGAGCCACTTTGACCGAGACTCACACAGGGTAGTTATTTGATTGGAGTACTTTTATTCCACTTACTTCTCTTCTTCCTGAGTATCGGTTGTTGCACCTCATCTGTGGGTACAACATTGATCCACCTGGGCATGGGGCACAGGTGAATATTGATCGTCTTCAGCTTCTATATCATCTGGGTACTAGGTTTGTTATTGACCTTTCGAGGTTAATGTTTAGAGCCATAGTTAGAGCAGGTAGCCAGTTGGCTAACCATGCGTGTCTTCCATTTTCTCTGCTGGTGAGCTCTATTTTACTTCACCTGGATGTACCGATCCTAGCTTCTAAGGAGGTTTGCTCTCCCATGGGGCCCATTGGACCCTCCACTATCAAGAAGAGCATGTCTCAGGTTCAAAGAGTGACAGATGTTCCTCCGCACTTCGATGATCTTTTTGTTGAGGACTTGGGAGATGATACTGAGCCAAGCGTCCAGCTGACAGATACTGAGATGCATCCTCTAGAGCCACATCCATCTTTTGTCCAGCCTCTAGAGATGCCTGGACCTTACTCTTTTAAGTCTCTTCATCATCAGATGGTGGGATTCGACCAGCGTCTCACATCTCATGAGGAGCGGATAGCTCAGGGCTTTCGCCATTTAGAAGAAGGTCAAGAGAAGATGACTGGCTCCCTTTCAGATATGCAGCGATATATGGAGTACCAGTTCACTTTGATGGGCTTTGGACAGCATCCACCATTTCATGGACCAGATCAGCAGGATGGTACTGGCCCATCGGCCTAGTCTCCCAAAGACAGACTTCTTGAGAGTTATCTGGTGTTTATTTTATTTTGATATTATTGTACACCGATAAACTCAAATTTTGAATGGTTATACTCTGGTTGGGTTGTTAGTTGTATATTTGTTACAGAGTATAAACCAGTGTGTATTGTGTTTTGATATATCTATGCACTTGTTCTTCATGATGACATTCATTGCATACTTATTATCTGCTTATATTTATGTACCTTTGTCAATCTATGACAAAAAGGGGAGAGAAAATCATAGATGTAAAAATAAGTAGATGCATGAGATAGGGGAAGAGAAATTTAGGGAGAGAAAAATTGTTACATTATTTTTTTTCAATTTCTCTACTTGTGATGAGCATAATTAACTCACTGCATTTTAATGATTTATTGATTGTCAATGATATTACATGGTATGTATTGTTAGTAGATTGTGCAGGGAACAGATCGAAAGCTATTTCATTATCTGTTCGATTATCTCTAAGAGAGTGTGAGATAGTGAGTGAATCATGTAAGAGGGTGGGATTATAATTTTTACTTTTTTATCTTTTACCTTCTATAGATTAAATATTTTTTATCATGGAATTGCCAAAGGAAGAGATTGTAAGGAATATTTTCATATTCATTTGGCAAAGATTCCATTTGACATAAAAAGATTCTTGCAATCATTCCTACGAGCACTAGTGTAGTGTGGAGATATCGTGGTACGCATACTTCGCCGACTACTTGAAGACTAAAAGGCAAAGATAGCAAGAATCAGACGGTTGACGACTGGAATCATCTGAGTAACTGTCCATCTGTCAGTTAAAGATCATATACGCTCGATTAGGAAGGTAAGTGACTTAGTGGCCATAGGAATAGGTTTAAAATGAATAAAATATAATGGTCAAACCTAGTCATCGGATAGACCCGAGTCTAAGTCAAAGATATTGACTAATGGGAGAGTCCGATCGATTAGACACTTATAATCAATCGATTAGACATAGCCCAATCGATTGGAGACTCTATGTAATCGATTGGAAGCTAAGAGGCAGAAACTTATTTCAGCCCGATAGATTGGAGACTCTGTGTAATCGATTAGAAGCTACGAGGTAGAAACTTATTTCTGCCCGATCGATTGGAGACTCTGTGAAATCGATTGGAGTCTTCGGGACAGAAACTTTTTTGAGTCCAATCGATTAGAAACCTCTGTGTAATCGATTGGAGCCTACGGAACATGAAACTTGTTGAGGCCAATCGATTTGACACTTATACCCAATCGATTGGACCCATAGTACAATAGATTGGACCTTGCACAAACTCAGTCTTTCTCAAATTTGAATTCCTTGATTCCATTATCCCACGTCCCACACGACTCAGGGTCACGAATTCTATAAATACAACCCTTCTATACCTTCTCTAAACACACACAGAGACACAGTGACTCATTCTTCAAGAGAGAGAAGAAAATGTCCATTTGAAGAGCAATAAGCTTGTTTTTTATTCACATCTTGTGAGCTTGTTCTCTTCTTGATCATAGCCAAGTGCTTGATCCTTCCCTCAGCTTAGGTCTTCCACTTATATATTTGACCTAGTAGCCTGAGTGTACTAGTGTGACTCAACACCTTCTAAGCAACCTAAGGTTCAGGGTGTACTGAATCCTTCACCTTCTGCAAAGGCAGGAGTGTTGAGAATTAAGATTAGAGGAGCCGATTGATGGTAGGTTTGGGGTGTACCAAACTGAACAAGCAGACAAGGCTTCTTGGCTGGAAGGACGCGCGTGGATTCGTTGATATGATTCAGAGGACGTGGACGCATCGGCAGTTGGCATTGGCTAAGGTTGGAAGCTGTATTTGCAACGGTGCTGCGTAGGTAACCTTTGTTTCATTTAAATTTTCAGTTAGTGATACTTTCCGTCTGGACGTGGTCTAGTGGTTTTTCCTTGGCTAAGGTTTCCACGTAAAAATCTCTTGTCTTGTGTGATTGTTTGTTTGTATTTTGCAATCTATCTTGATTAGATCAAACGACGAAAAGGAAATATACCACGGAGGTATATTCAATTTGAGTCAGTTATGATAATCTTTTATCAAACAACTAAGGCATGCAATTTTGTTCCCCTACCATTGACCAAAAAATTGTGTAGGTATAATTAATTTTAAATACCTAATCAACCCCCCCTTCTAGGTATATTGGATTAAAGAGAACGGACCGGTGTGATATCATGTAAAACATAAGCAAACCAGAAGATCAAAATACCATGATCCGTACAGATCAATGAAGAGATGCAAAGAGAGAGAGAGAGAGAGAGAGAGAGAGATGGGTGATTTGGGTGGGATGGAAAGCGGAAGAAGAACTCATTTGCTTCATTCTTAGATGAGAGAAGAGACATATAGATTTAGAATACCACATCTTCTTCCTCCAAGCCACTCAATAAGAAGTGATGAATGAGAGAAATCATCTACAAATGAGGGAGTGTAGAAGAGAAACAGAAAGGAAAACTTGAAAATCCATTAACATTGGTTACACTTCTTACTTTGTTTTGGTTGAGAGATGAGCATTGATTTTATTGTAAGCGTTTTGGAGGGGTAGAGGAAAGAGGCGTTTCTTCTGTTGTTGGAGTCTTTGAGGAGGAATTGAGTAAAGGAGTACATTTCTTCTGAGTGCAATGCAAAAACTATGTGCTAGAACTGCAAGGAGCCAGGGCATGCATGTTGCAAGCCAGTGCAACATTGATCCAATCTAGCATGTGTGTAGCAAAGTGGGCCACCTGGCGCGTGAGTGCTCAGGCTCAGGCCTGCCCCTCTACAACCCAAGGCTCTGCAACAACTGTTACAAGCCAAGCCCCATTATTGCTCGCTGCACCAACGAGAATACGTGCAACAACTGCCGCAACACAGGCCACCTGGCCCGTGATTGCACGAGGCCTAATGGGGGTGGCATGAAAGTGTGGGTTGTACTTTTAAATGTTAAATATTTTAATAGATTACTTTTCTACCTAATGATACACTTACCCAATTAGTAGTGTCTTACTAACTACAACAAGATTATAATTTTTTATGCACCTTATGGGTTTAGGGGTTTAAGGCCCCGCTTGGTTCACTGCAAATAGGATGCAATGCATTCACTTGCCATAGTTTTGGGATTACAAGTGATTGGTTGGGGGCGTGCAAGTAGTTGCCAAGCCCTTACAAACTCTTTAAGAAAATGGATGAACGCATGTGTAGCCCAAAAACTGCAATGCAACTCACCGCATTTTCACCGAAGTGCAAAATGCATCCCAGTTCAAACCAAGTATGGCCTAACTATTCTGAACTTTGCAAGAGTTTTTGTTTCTTTTTATATTGCAATTCTTTCTCACAACTTTGCTTAACGAATATTGTTGTTTTATTATACATCATTCATTGTCATATTTCATTTATAGATTTTAATATTAATTTGTGCTTATATTTATGTTCTATTGAATTGTTATACAACTCCTATGATTTTAGATCATAAAGAACGCACTAAACAAGCTCGCATTTTAAAAAAATATTTTGGTTCATACACAAGCTTTTGGTAAATATAATTTTTTCTAATCATTCTAAATTAATAATACCATGTTATCTGATGTCCTATGTTCGATTTCCTTAAAGTTTCAGATAGGGTAAATACAAAATTTTCCTTCTATACTTTTTTAGGGCATGTTTGGTAGGCCACCGCGGCGGGAAAATAAAATATTTGTGCGCGCTAATATTCAATCGGGCACGTTTGACAGCCACTTGCCCCCGCCGACTATTTAGTCAGGCCCACAAATTTGCCTGCACCCTTATGAGTAAATATTTTACACCAATTAAGCCTTGGTGGGAAAATTCTATTTTCTCACGAGAAAATCACTATTTTCAATAAAAATGAGTTTTTTAATATATAAAAAAGATAAAAATGATTTTTTTAATCATTTGACCTAATATGTGGGTCCTACACTCGCTTAACCCATATTTGACTTATTTTAATATGTGGGACACACACAAATTATATTCGTTTGGCTAAAAATAGAGATGAACTGGTTTTAAAGAGTTTTGAAAAAAAAATACTTGGATATGAATTCATTTTTCAATTAAAAATAAGTGAATATGACTTGTGGGATGGAATCCAAAATTGACATTATTTGCTTGAAAGGAAGTGATACATTGAACTCCTTGAAAAGGTAAAATTTTGTTTATTTCTTAATTTTTGTTTAAGTTATTATTAAACACTAGCAATTTATTTAAGTTTTTAATTTTTTTATTTTTAAAAATAGAAATTTTTTTATTCAAAATCAAGTGCGGTTTGTTCAACCATGTCTTCAGAAGGAGATGATGTTGCCCCTAAAATATCAATTGAGGGTTCTTCGACGAAGAAACTTTATAGAAAATTGGCATTTGAGTTTAAGAATTTATTATTATTTTATTTAAATAATAATCATACGAACTATAATACATATAGAAACATATAGTTAGTTCATATTAAAATCAATTTTAGATATTTTTTATTTAATTATATTTTCTTTCTAATGTCCAAGTTTTAAGGAATTTGGTGCAACCAATATTGTCATCTAGCAAATTCATCATTTTAATGTACTACTTTATTCAAGACATTCTGCATACCAAATTCTATATTATCACAACAAAATGTATTATTGGCAGATTTCTATATTATTTTTATTTTTGTATTTTCATGCTTAACATTTACATAATAAGGTATTTTTTTTATTTCTGCCCATGCTTTAGTACAAGCTTTCATTATTAGTTTATATTATACCAAGTAGAGCCTAAGTGTTTATAATCATTATTTATACTATTTAGCTAAAAAATGAATTTGAAAAATAAAACTATGTTTTGACCATTATTTGGCTCATATTGTGGGCGATCGGATCCGACGGTTGAAAACAAATCCATAAAAAATATAATTCCAAACGGTTATATACCACTAATTAGGCTGATTTTTGGTATGTAGGTCTATCTAATTAATAATGGTCTAAACATCCATATGGTCATTATTGATCTCCAAGAGTATGAAACGTGGAGTTTTAGATGTGGCCCAAACGCGCCCACCTAGGGAAAATTTTTAGATGCAGTGGACTTTGGATGCAGACGATGCAGAGGGCTCCCATGGCCCAACATAGCTCATTTTTTGGCCTAGTAACCACATGGATGTTTAGCCCACTCCTTGGTGGATATACATGCACCAAAAATAAGTTTTATTGGTTTTCTGTAGTCATAGATTTTAACACTTTTTTAGGCTTGATTCTAATCGTTGGATTCAAGCATTTTTTTTCATATCTTTGCTACTTAATCCATCGGATAGAAATTATCAGTCAAGTTGATTTTTGGTACGTATATCCATGAAGGGGTGGGCTAAACATCCATGCAGTTAGTTGGCCCAAAAAATTGAGCTATATAGGGTGGGCCATGCGAGCCCCCTACATTGACTACATCCAAACTCCTATGCATCTAAAATTTTTCCCCGTTGCAATCTTCTGGAGAACCTATACACGAGGTTGAACTTGTCGACAATTTTGTGACTTCTCCATAAGTTCCACTAAAAAGTATTCTCCTGCAAACTCTCAAAGTAACTTCATGTCGTCTTCCTTTAATTTATTTTCGAAAATACCTTGCAGCTTCGTCTCATAAAACAAAGTATGTATGGTTCAAGGATGACAACCGGCATGTAAAAAATATAATAGAATGAAGGCTATGTTTTATGTGTCCATCACAAAGATGACGAAATGTGGTAAACTTGAACGTGTCTTCCATTACTATGATGAGGATGGAGATGGGAAGATATCGCCTGTGGACCTGCAACATTTTGTAGCAACAGTCATGGTGTGCTTAACTTCAATGAATTCAGGGCTATTATGATACGATGTATTCATGGATGCATGCATATAGTCATTGTTGGATAAACTAATTAAATTATGAAGCATTGAATCTATTGATTGGTTTATTGATTTTCATTTGTTGTGCATTTCTTTTTGTTTAATAATCTTCGCCACCGTCGTTCAAAGTGATGAACCCGCAACCCTTTTGGCCGTTCAATCACTTCATAACTCTGGTCATTCTACTTCCCTGAACACAGAACCAATCTGCATTAGGGATTTGAAAGTAGGATTTTTCCGTGTCATTGGATCGGAAACCCTTGATTTCAACAATATTTGTAATTTCTCCGATTTGGTTCACTAAATCTGCAAAAACTCAGACTTGCACAGTGGCTCGTGTCGGATATCGTCCGCACTCGGGGTTAGGGCAAAATAAATAACAAGTTGACAGAAATTTGCTTAGAAATGATGGAAGAGGTGAGAATGGTGAATCAGTAATAACCGAAATTTAAAATAATCTTTTTGTGAGATTTTTATCAGCTAATTTACGTAAATAGAATGAAGCACAATAAATGAATTATCAAAATAAATTTATTAATTAATCAAAGTTTAATACCATGAACTTTTGTTCTAGGGTATTATGGTAAATTCACCTAATAATGAAAACCTGAACCTTTTTCAGACTTCATTATTATTTTTATGGTTAAATTTCATGCTTGAGTATGTATATTTAATTTGGTTTCATTCTGACAACTTTGAAAAACTTGCTATTTTTTAAACTCGATCTTTAGTGCTAAATTCCTGCTAAAAATAATGAATTATAACTTGTAGGGGACTTTTTCTTGCCGCAACTAATAATCCAGAACTTTTATAAAAAAATTATTTTATGGGCCCGAGACACCAAAAATATTCCTATTTTATCTTTAAAATTTGGAACCTTTCCTGATACATGAAAACCCTAGCGGGAGATTTCGGGAGATTTTGACAAAAATAATATTTTCGTAATTTTTAAACTTTTCTACCATTCTCATATTTTTTTTTAAAAAAATTAAGATTTAATTATATTTTATTTATTTAATAAGACTGTGAGACCTACGAATCACTTTTCGGGTCATTCCGAAGTCAACTTGAAACTTTTTCGAGGCTTTGAACTTTTTTATGATTTTTATATATTTAGACTATTTTATGTGATTTATGTATGTGTCATGTGTCAATACCTTATTGTATAAACTTTTAAATTATATAATATAGTATAAATAAATTAATTTATAATTATTTGTGTTATGATTATTGGGTGGGCCCGTATGGCCAATGTAGAGGTCTTTTGAGCTTAATAATATTCTTAAATAAAGCCTATTGATATATATGGGCCTTGGGCCCAGTTTTAACCCATTAGTAGTGTAAAATATAGTTTTTGAGGGTTGAAATAGTCATCCCTTTGATAGTTACGATTTCACTAATATAGAAACCCTAATCCTTCCCTAAACCTATTTATGAAAACCCTAAAGTTTTAGAAGCTTTCACAAAACCAAATTCCATTAAATAATAGAGCAAGCTCCATTAAACCTTCATCCGGGCACCGATCGCACTCAAGCAAGAAGGGAGAATTGAAATGGACTCCGATTTGAAGAGCATGCTCCAAGGAGAGGACGATCCGATGACTTTCAAATTTGAAGAAACTTTTGATTTTCATTAAAGTTCAAGAAACCTTAAGGTAAGTGTGTTTGATCCATCCTATACTTATTTTTCTTCAAGATTTTATTTTTTTTTCATTAGATAATGGTTGATACTCATTATAAATTAATTTTAACAATATTTACTTTATTTTTATTGAGTTGATCTTTATTTTGGGCGACCATGATGGGTTTGGCCATGGTCTATTTTGTACCTATAACGGTTAACTATGTTCTTTATCATATTTATTATATTTTTATGATTTAAATATTTTTATAATTATTTTTTTTAAATACCCCTATGAATCTATTTTCTAAAACCGTTTAGTTTGTATTTTTCTGATTTATATTGATTAACTTATGATTTTTCTAAGTTGTTAGACTTTAACAAAAAAAACCATAATTTTAGATTTTACACAGACCACTTCACTTAGAATTTCGATCTATATTTTTAACTAAATATTTTTTAATTATTTTTTATAGATATCTCTATCAATCTAGTTTCTAAAACATTTGGGTTTGTATTTTTTTGATTTGCAATGATTAAGTTATGATTTTTCTAAGTTGTTGGACTTTACTAAAAAACCCAGAATTTTAGATTTTACACGATCCACTTCACTTGAGATTTCGATCTATATTTTTTATCTAAATATTTTTCTAATTATTTTTCATAGATACCTCTATCAATTTAGTTTCTATAACATTTGATTTTGTATTTTTCTGATTTGTATTGATTCAGTTATGATTTTTTTAAGTTGTTGGACTTTACCAAAAGACCCAGAATTTCAGATTCTGTGCATTCTACTTCTTTAAGAATTTCGACTTCGATTTTAGGAATAAAAATTTTTAAATTTATTTTTCATAGAAACCTCAGTGAATATATTCTTGAAATCCATTAAGTTTGTATTTTTTTAATTTATATTTATTTAGTTATGATTTTTAAAAGAAATATATTTTCTATGAAAAACCTATTTCTTGGATTTTGGACGATTAATAGCCTTGGAAACCCTTAGTGGTTCGGTGATGACTTATTGACTATTAAACCTAGATAGTTTGACCTATACTTGTATGCATAGGGATCCCACCTATGTGTCTTGAATCTCTCATAGGGTTTGGCCAAGTGTCTTGGATCCCTCTTTAGGGTTCGACCTTGTGTCATGGATCCCTCATAGGGTTCGGCCATGATGTGTTGGATTCTCTGGCGATTTCCACTTATATTGTTCATCCGTGTTGATCGTGACCTTCAATGATTGTTACATGTTATTCATGTTTAACCCTAATTCATTCACATGTTATCACTTTCGATGATCATGTGTTTATTTTATATTCTTATTTAAATGTTAAATACGTGTTTGCTTATGCCATGTAATCCTAGTACCATCTTGTTGTCATACCATGATCATCACGTCATTTCATATAAGGGGTGCATAAGGAAACAGGGTTGAAGTATATTATATACGTTTATATTAGTTTTATCAATTAATCAAGGTTCGGTACCCTAGGGTGAAAGGCCCCAGATGTTATTATATCCTACAGATGGGTATATGAGATCGCTCCCAGTACGGGAAAGAGATGGAGACCCTATGTGGTTATGGGTACTAGTTGCATTTGCATCCCATACTTACTTGCATTCACCCTCATATTCATGTCATCCTTATTATATGATTGAGATGCATACCTTGGTTTAAAAACTTGTATAGTATGATATCATAACATGCACACTGTTATATTACTGGGCCTCGGCTCATGGTGCTACACCGATACCATTTTCAGATTTTGAGGAGCCGGTACGTGGGATGATTTTGAGACGGAAGACTCCGGTGTACTCGAGGAGATCGACGATGATTTAGAAGTCGATCCCACACTTTAGAAAGCTTTATTTGATTATTTTATAACATTATTTATTTATTTTTATGGGCATGTAAGCCTTTGATTGAGAACATGTTCTCACCTCATTCTCTCCACATTTAGTTGATTGATTGAATTATTAGAATTATGAATTATTTTAATTATTTGTTTTCTACATCTAGACTTTTCTTCTTTAACTTAGTGGGTTTTCGAATGAACCTTAGTAGTCTAATTGACCTAATTTGACCACATGGGGACATTCATGGATCACCTCTAGATTCGGGTATAGGTCGATCGATGGATTTTCGGGTCGTATCTGAGTATCCGAATTCGGGGCGTGACACAAAGTATTACAAAACTCAAATAAAAACAAATGCTAATAAAGAAAGATATTAAATTATAGTACTAGAGAGAGAGAAACTGAAGAAAAGTAGAGAAAGAAAGATCAATCTTTGAGAGAGAAAGAGAGAGTAGAGAGAGAAATAGGTAGGGACTAGAAGGAAACCTAGAGAGAGATAGGGGTTTTTAGAGAGAGAAAATGAGTTTAGAGAGAGAAATAGATGAGAAAGGAAATAAGTAGAGAGAGAAATAAGTAAGAGAGATAGAGAGAGAAATGAGAGAGAAAGATATGTAGAAAGAGAAAAAAAGAGAAGTTTGAGAGAGAAAATGGGTTAAGGAGAGAGAATGAGAGAAATAGAAAGAAAAACCTAGAGAGAGAGAGTGTTCTCAAATTCTAGAGAGGGGAATTAGGTAGAGAGAGAAATGGACAATATCTAGAGAGAGAAACTTACCCGAAATCTTACTTGAGTTGCACAACGGTGAGTGCAGTGGCTAGGAAGGAAAATGAAGCAACAAGGGGCACCTTCAAAATGATCACGAAAAGGAGTTGAGTTGCTGTAGAAGAGTCCTAGCAATGATGGTCTGCTGGTTCGGGTTGGGAACGTGAAGATGTTGCAAGAGTAAACCGTGCATAGTAGTCCAAGGTGTTGTCATTCGTGGGATCTAATGGAAGCCAGGTGTTGACGTTGGTGAAGACAAACCTACACGCTTGTGCAGTCCGCGTATATAAGAGGGCAGAGTGACTGGTAGCAGATCACAAGGAAAGGAACGCATAGCCTGAACAACTTCCAATCGGTGAAGAGAGCAGCAAGGAGGATGGTGAGCTGTTGCTGCTTGCTTGAGCTACTGTTGCAAACATTGCAGTCCAGGAATTTGCAGACCGTGTGGTAAGCAAGAAGGTGGAGGAGAGAAGCTCCTGAAAACGAATGTGCAGGCTGTGAGAGATCCAGATTGTTCAAAGGGTCAGCGTGATGGTGAACCAATTGCGGAGACCAAAGACAGCTGGCAAAGAGGATCAATTCACGTTGTGGGTGAGGAACACGTCCAAGAGGATGCTGTTGCAGAAGCAACAACTTGGACTGATGGACGTGCAGGTTAGGACCTGCAAGTTGTTAAAGGCTGAGGAGGATGCATCACAGTTGATGGCAATGGTCGAGGATAGTACAGCCACCGTTCAAGGGGGAGCAGCACTGGTGTGAGCAGATGTGCAGACCGTGTTGACCATGCTGTTCACGATGGTGCTGCACTAGCAGGAGGTTGCAGGTGAGGCGGTGCTGCCTGTTGGAGAAGATAATGGTGTTGGTGTTGCTGTTTGCAAAACCAGAAACGGTGGAGAAAAGTGGGAGGAGGCGCTGGTTTCTTCTCAGGCAGCAGGCATGGTAGATGGGGTACACCAGTGGTGGACGGTATTTGATGAAGATGGCAATAAAGTGATGCAATGGCCGGAGTTGCAGGCTGCAACTCCGGTGGGTAAGAAGAAGAAGAAGAAGAAGAAGAAGAAGAAGAAAGAGAAGAAGGAGAAGGAGAAAGGAATATCTTACCCACACTGAAGAGGAGAAGGATGCTTGCTGGTGTGGAGGGCGAGAAGAAGATGAGCACAGGGACGAGGTTCACCGACTTTGCATGCTTGTGTGAAGAAGACGTTGTGCAAGCCCAATGCACTTTCAGATCTGATGAAGTCCAGTCCAAGGTAAGAGAAAAGTGGATGGAAAGGAGGGGGTGTACAGGCCAAAGGAGTAGGAGATCAATTAATGGTTTTAGCCGGTGATGGGTGATTGAAAACCAGTCCATTTTTGGACTGTGGTAATCGGTGGAAACCGTAACTAATCGTTGCTGGCCGGTAAGAGGGATTATGAGGTGGTATTGATGGAGGAGATGTAGACGCCCGGATGAGATCCAAGCTTATGGAAGATGGAGACCTGCAAGAGGTAGCAAGTTTGTGGCTTGCAAAGAGGTGGTTAGCTGGCGGAGAGATGGAGAAGAAGGATAAAGGGAAGGAGAAGGTGTGTCTAGAAATTCCGGCAAGCTTCTTGCTGGAATTAATGGTGAAGAGGAATGGAGGTGGAGGCAACAAAGAGGTGTAGCTGCAATTGCTTAGGTTCTCCAAAGGGAGGAGCAATCAAGATCAAGAGAAGAGAGGGGATCAAGAGAAGAATTTTAGAGGGGGAGGGAACCAACCCAAGAAGGAGAGATCGTAGATCTCTTATAGACTTTTTTTTTCCTTTTTGCTTGTTGTAAAAATGAAGACCGTTGGATCTAGAGAGATCCAACGGTTGGGAATGGGTTAGTTAGATGAGAGAGAGAGTGACTAGGATAGAGAGATATGGGGGAGAGAAGAATCGATCAAGTGAGACCAATTCTCTCTTGTTGTTGCAAATGGGCATGGGTCATGGGTATGGGTATGGGTCATGGGTCATGGGTATGGGTCATGGGTCATGGGCCTCAGTCATGAGCCAAGATAGATAGAGAGAAATAGGAGAGAGGTGAGAGAAAAATACAAAAATAAAAGCATTGGAGGGTCTTGAACCCTGGTCTTCTTTATTTTCTCTTGTCCGCTCCACCAATTAGTCAAACTTATCCTTTGATGTCAATTGGTGTGGCCTTTAACACTAAGTCCTTCTCTTGGTCTCCAGCTATTCTTCTCTTTCTTAGTCTTTGTTCTGGCTCTACGATCTTCTAACTTTACCCATACATGTCTTCTATCATTTTATCCTAGCCTGTTGGCTCTTTAAGCTTTGATAGAAGTCTTCTGTGGTTGATCGTGGGCCCTCCAGTCCTCGAGAATCGCCCGATAGGGTCTCCTGCAAATGAAAAAGCGCATAATGAGATTCAACTAAAACGGCTTGATACTGGACTATCCGAAATGCGTATAATTCATGCAAATAGTCGATTTTCATCTAAAGAATGCATTCTACACAATGGAAGAAACTCTTACGTGGAAAAGTCGAAGCAAAGACAAGTTTTACGTATGATAATGCGACATCGCTATAACGATAATAGCTTAAAATAAGAACTTTTGAGTGAATATCACAACCCCCAACTAGCATATTGCCAATCCTTGGCAATTATTGCGAAATAGGTGAGCGAAAGAGGGCTAGGCATAACATGCTAGAAAACTTATTTGCATTACTCAGAAAAAACTATGTTTTGTCAGATTATTTTAAGGATGCAAGAAATCATTCATAAATTACAACTAATCAGCAAAATGCAACACTTCTACAAAAGGACCTTCAAATAAAATATTACTCAGACTCTGTGTGTGTGTGTTTAACATCATCCTTATCTGGCAGTAGAGATATCTGGATCTCTTTAGAGATTCTATGCCTCGACCTCAATCCTCACTTGTATGCCACTCAGAAGTGAATCACTCAGAAATGGTTTTATACTTTTCTCTCAAACTATATGTGAGGAGATGAATATAAAAACTGGCAAATGTCTCATATATATAGTTCTTGAATGGAGGGTATAAGAAGATTTAAGAAGATCTCATGATTGGAATGTCATATCACTTAAGAATGTCGAATCAAACTCTATAATTTCTCTTTTCTCCATTTTTCACACTTGATGATGGTACAAATCTAGAATCAAATAGGACTTGCATAGGTTGTGTTGAGGCTTTGGATAGGTTCAGAAAAGAAGGATATTCTGGTATTCAAAAATTCTAAGAGGGTATCTCACTATTCTTTGCAACTTTTCCCAGGGGTAATATTTCCTTGATTTTTCTTCTTTTCTTTTTCCAATTTTTGTCTTTTTGGCTATTCTTCAACCTTTCCTTCTTTTTTTTTCTTTCCTTCTTTCTTTCTGATCATGTTTCTTTTCAACTCGAACCATTTGTATTCTTTTCTTTTCTTTTTCTTTCTTGGTTTCTATCCTTTCATGATCATACCAAATATTCTTTGATCCCTCTCAGTAGTAGGTTATCGTATTGAACTCTTTTTTGGGATTGGGTTTTTAGTTGATAGGTTAACAAGAAAAGGTTTTCATCAACAGGCTCAAAAATGGTTTTTAACGGTATAAATGTTAGGGAAGCTAAAAAGTCTGATTGGCTAAAAAGATGGCCTATATCATTTTCTAGGGTTTGTACTTTCATCTTCGATGTCTCGAATGGATATAGAGAAGGTTCTTTATGTAATAATCCGAATTTGATGTTGTTCTAAGTTCCTTGACCAAAGCAAAGGTTAATGAGACCACTCAATGGAAATATTAGGGGACTGGAAGAATTGTGAGTCATCTTGTGACTCAGAATAATTTTATAACCCTTAGAAATAATGAAAAGCTCACTAGGTTAGGTCTCCACACTTGTTCTTCTTCGATCTCTGGATAATCTAAATTTTCGATAATTCTGACGTTGATATGTAAACATTTTTGCTGAATCTGAGTTTTCAAAGATTTTTCAATCCACTGTAGTTATGTTTGCTTTCAAACTGAATGAAGAGCTAAAAGTGATTTTTCAAAACAGACATCCTTTTCAATAAATAGACTTTTCGAAAAGTTTATACTCATCATTGTAAAGGATTTGAAAAGCATTTCGAAAGTACTCAAAAAACTTTGTAAAACACAGGTTATCACCCCAAAAATACATCTTTTTCTCATTTTTCTCAATTTTTTTTTTAATGAAGACATGAGTTTTGATAAATCCCCACCCCCAACTGAAATACAGCACCGTCCTCGGTGCTCAGACCAGGACAAAGATGTATGAAAACTCTGAATGTGATGCATGTTAGAGGAAGAGTTATACCAGTAAGGCTGAGATTTGGTGATACTTGATGGTAGTGAGAGGAATTGTACCTGCATAGCCATAATAATATATAAAATATAAGAATTATGCATGAGACTCAATGACTTCTAGGAATACCAGAATTGCCTTTCCGAATTTCACCCCCAACTAGGTTGGAGCTCAAAGAGACTGACAGAAACATCAATCTACATATATCGGATCAATAAGATCTATCTTGAAGGTTTGAATAGATGACACGTCTAATTCTTTAAAAGGTTTGAGATGCTGTCCATTGACCTGGAAGGTTGAATTATCCTTTGGATCCTCAACAGTTATAGCCCCATAGGGCTTGACTTCAGTAACAACAAATGGGCCTGACTATCGAGATTTTAATTTCCCAGGGAAGATGTGAAGTCTAGAATTGTAAAGTAAGACCTTCTGTCCCGAGTGGAAATCCTTCCTGAGGATGCTCTTGTCATGTATCCATTTCATTTTATCTTTATACTTTTTTGACAAGGCATATGAATCATTCCTCAACTCATCCAATTCATTGAGTTGTAAATTCCTTTCCTCTCCTGCTGCATCTAAGTCAAAATTTAGTTTTTTGATCGCCCATAGGGCGCGATGCTCGATCTCAACAAGGAGATGGCAAGGTTTACCATATACCAACCGATATGGAGACATTTTTTAAGGGAGTTTTATAGGCTGTACGGTAAGCCCATAGAGCATCCGAGAGGCGGGTAGACCAGTCTTTACGAGATGTGTTGACTGTCTTCTCCAGTATCTGCTTGATTTGCCGATTGGAGACCTCGACCTGACCGCTAGTCTGCGGATGGTAAGCAAGGGCAACCTTATAAGTTACTCCATACTTTTTCATTAACTTTTCAAACATTCTATTACAGAAATGGCTACCCCCATCACTTATAATGGCTTTGGGGGCTCCGATTCTTGCAAAGATGTACTCCCTCAAAATTCTCACCACAACCTGATGGTCATTGGTTCTGGTTGGAATTGCCTCAATCCACTTAGAGACATAGTCCACAGCTAGAAGGATGAATTGGAAACCATTGGATGTAGGAAAGGGCCCCATGAAATCAATACCCCACATATCGAATATCTCATCGACTTGAATAGGGTTCAAGGGCACACATTTCTCTACGTAATTCTACCAAGGTTTTGACAATTAGGGCAGGCCTTGTAGTAGATATGTGTTTCTCGAAACAGAGATGGTTAGTAGAATCCACATTGTAGGATTTTCTCAGCCGTCTTTTTGGAACTGAAGTAACCACCACATGGTTGGTTATGACAAGATGACAAGATGTTTAATTACTGAGATTCAGGGACACAGAGATGAATAATCTGGTCAGGACAGTATTTATATAGATAAGGCTCGTCCCAAGAGTAATACTTAACTCTTGCTAGAATTAATTTTTGTCCTGTTTTGACCAATGAGATGGTATTTCCTCAGTCACTAAGTAATTGACAATGTCAGCATACCATGGGATGACGGAGATAGCGAACAGTTGTTCGTTAGGAAAAGTCTCTAGAATGGGCTGAGATTCAAAAGTAGACTCTAAGGTCAGCCTTGACAAGTGATCAGCCACAACGTTCTCAGTTCCTTTCTTGTCCCTGATCTCTAGATCGAATTCCTGCAATAGAAGGATCCATCTTATCAATCTCGACTTCGTCTCCTTTTTTGACATTAGGTATCTCAGAGCTGCATGATCAGTATAGACTATGACTTTTGTGGCTAGTAAGTATGGTCTGAATTTATCCAGAGAAAAAACTACAGCCAGAAGCTCTTTTTCAGTAGTGGAGTAGTTTAACTGAGCCGAGTTTAAAGTCTTACTCGCATAGTATATCACATGCGGCATCTTGTTGACTCTTTGGCCCAAAACTGCTCCTAGAGCATAGTTTGATGCATCACACATCACCTCAAAAGGTAGAGTCCAATCAGGAGGGCGGATGATGGGTGCAGAAGTAAGCTCGGATTTAAGACTCTCGAATGCCTTAACACAGTCAGCATTGAAGTCAAAAGGGTTATCCTTAGTCAAAAGACTACATAGGGGTCGAGCTATTTGGGAGAATTCCTTAATGAATCTCCTGTAGAAGCCTCCATGTCCAAGAAAAGATCGAATATCACGCATAGATTCAGGAATTGGTAGGGTCGAGATAATATAAATCTTGGCTTTGTTGACCTCAATACCCTTGTCAGAAATGACATGTCCTAGCACGATTCCTTTCTTTACCATGAAGTGGCATTTTTCCCAATTTAGGACAAGTCGCTTATCCTGAAATCTTGCGAGTACTAGACTCAGATGTTGGAGACAGTCATCGAAAGAGGATCCAAAGACGGAGAAGTCATCCATGAAAACTTCTAAGAACTGTTCGACCATGTCCAAAAATATACTCATCATACACCTTTGAAAAGTCACAAGTGCATTGCAGAGGCCAAAAGGCATGCGACTGTAGGCAAAAGTGCCAAAGGGACAGGTGAACGTGGTCTTCTCATGGTCCTCGGGTGCAATGGGAATCTGATTATATCCCGAGTAACCATCAAGGAAGCAATAGTAGGAATGACCTACAAGACGTTCCAACATCTAATCAATGAATGGGAGAGGGAAATGGTCCTTCCGGGTGTTGGTATTGAGCCGTCTGTAGTCAATACAGACTCTCCATCCTTTCTTTAAGCGCTGGGTGACCATTTCTCCTTGATCATTTTGCACAACAGTGAAACCCGCCTTCTTAGGTACGACATGAATTGGACTCACCCATTTGCTATCAGAAATAGGGTAAATAATACCCGCATCTAGCAATTTTAGAATTTCATCCCGTACTACTCCTTTAGGACTGGATTTAACCTCCTCTGGTGCTCTCTAAATGTCTTAGAGTCACCTTCAAGATAAATGTGATGTTGACACATAGAAGGGTCTATCCCACGAATGTCATCAATAGTCCATCCTATGGCTGATTTGTGCTTCTTTAGCAGCATAATCAGTCTCTCTTTTTGAGACGCAGATAGGTGAAAGTAAGGTTTTACCGTGTCGTCGGATCGGAAACCCTTGTATTTCAACAATATTTGTAATTTCTCCGAATTGGTTCACTTAATCTGCAAATAAGTAGACTTGCACAGTGGCTTGTGTCGGATATCGTCCGCACTCGGGGTTAAGGGCAAATAAGAACAATAATGACAGAAATTTGCTTGAGATGATTGTGAAGGGATGAGAATGATGAATCGATTTTAAATCAATCTTTTTGGAGAGAATATTATAGACTAATTAAAACAAAATCTGACAAATCAAATAACAAGATTCAGAATAAAATTGACAAACACTCTTCTATTAATAGTAGTGAAATCCACAATGCTTTTTAATCCAATAAATGAAATTACACTAGAAAGCAACTTAGAGAGAGGAAAATAGAGAGAGAAAGTGAAAAAGGTTGAAAGAAGACTAAATGTAGAGAGAGAAAATTGAAATTTAGAAAGAGAATTTAAGAGAGATAAAGTGAGAGAAGGTGAAAAACTAGAGAGAGGTTAGAGAGAGAAAGAGAGAATTTAGAGAGAGAAGAACTACTTTGAAACTTACCACGAGATGGACAAAAACATGGTGATGAAAGGAGGGACCACCTGGTTTTGCGCTCAACTGGCAGCGTTGCAAACCAAACCGTGAGGTGCAGGTATTGGTTTATGGAGGGTGTAATGGCAAGTGCATGGACTGGCTGTGCATTCCGGCTTGAAGATGATGGTGCTCCACAATGTTGCAGGTGCAACACTTGCAGTCCGGAGATGGTGCACAAGTGCACTCACAGGTTTGCTTGAAGCTCGAACCAAGTGACGAGTAGCTTTGGTGATGAGAATCCCGACAAGCTTACCGGAGATAGAGTTGGGCACACTAGTGTAGCAATGGAGTCCGTTAGCTCCTGACGAAGTTGCTGGTGCAATCCCTAACCGTGAATGGATGAGGATAGCGTGGGCAGCAACTCATTGGTCTAAAAGTACTAAGATGTAGAGAAGACGAACTAGAGGGCAGCATGCAATGGGTGATGCAGAGGCAGATCTGGTTCGTGAGGAAGACAGGCCCGTGAAGAAGGGATGGAAGGAGAGGTTGCAGGTTACACAAGCCGGTGACAGGCCTAGATGGAGGATGCACGCACAGCAGCAGGTTACCCGTAGGTGGTGTGTAAGGGAGGCAACAAGAGGTGATGCCCGTCCAGATCAGAGGAGGAAGAGCCTGGCAACAACCGTCATGTGCAGCAGCAAGGAGAAAGCTCCTTGTTGAATGCGCCTGCGATAGTTTGCTGGAAACGAATGCAGCAAGAAGGATGTACAGGTTGCCGGTGGTGAGTGCAACGTGGCAGCGCCGGAGTTCGCCGGTTGTAGGTTACAGGTGGAACGACCTGTAATTAATGGTGGGGAAGAAGCAGCATGTTCAGGCGGAGAGAAAATGCCGGAGCTCCTAGGCGAAGGTGCGGGCAGAGACAGCAGGTGCGTGGAGTTGAATTTCTTGCTGGTTTTGCCAGCAAGAGAGAAGCTTGCAGATCCTAATAGTAGGAGAAGGAGGAGATGACCGCCTGCAAGTGGAGTTGCAGGTTGCGTGGACAGGACGATGAAGGAAAGGTGGTGAACGATGCTGATTGCAAGTCTGTCAGAGGAAGGGAGAAAAGATAGGAGCAGCAGGCCGGAGTTGCAGCAACTCCGGCGGGAAGATGAGAAGAAGAAGAAGAAGAAGAAGAAGAAGAAGAAGAAGAAGAAAGGAGGAGAAGAAGAAGAAGAAGAAGGTGGTGAATGGTGGTTGCGATTCCGGCGAGCTTATCGCCGGAATTAATGGTGAGATGATGGATGGTGATCCAGTCCGGTGAAGAATGGAAATGGTGAAGAACAAGATGGTGGACAATGGCTTGGGGTAGGTTGCAGCAGGCTATTTCAAGTGGGAAATCGGTGGTGGAAAGCGCAAACCAGTCCGTATTTGGAACAATTCCGGCGAGCTTCTCGCCGGAATTAATGGTAGATCAACACTATTCACGGAGTGCGAAGAGGAGAGCAACCCGTGGTTGCTAGTGTTGTTGCCGGAATGGGATTGAGAAAGAGAGAGGGTGAAGGGAAAAAGAGGTTAAGAATTTTAGATGGGGGAGAGAACCAAAGAAACCCAAGGTTTCTCTCTCTTTTATAGGAGTAGTTTGTTGTGGGAGAGAGAAACGTGGGAATGAAGTTGGGGATTGATGAGAAATGGTCAAAGTTGACGACTTCTCCCATTGGCTTGAATGTGGGCTTGTGAGAGCCCATGGGTTTATGTTGGCCACTTGCTTTGATTGGGTCATTACAAGGATAATTGGCCCGTGGGCCTTGTGACCATGTGTCAATGGGTATGGGCATGGGCTCAAGGATAAGCGGGCTAATGGGCCGGATAGATATGGGCCTCTTGCGAGGCCATGGGTTAGGGTGCGTTTGGCCGCTAGAGGAGAAAAAATGATAAATGAGCCCAAAACACCATGGGCTCTAGGACGGGTTACAAGGCCGTGGGCTTCCAATTTGCTTGTGGGTCACTTGGCCATGGGGCCTGTTAGATGATGAAACTATGATAATTGGATGAGATGAAGTGGCGATTTGACTTGGTCCATAACTGGCGG
The DNA here is from genome assembly GCA_035048495.1 of Euptelea pleiosperma. Classification (NCBI taxonomy): domain Eukaryota; kingdom Viridiplantae; phylum Streptophyta; class Magnoliopsida; order Ranunculales; family Eupteleaceae; genus Euptelea; species Euptelea pleiosperma. Next base: position 1,318,071 of record CM068548.1, read on the forward strand.
ACCGTAGGATCTGGAGAGATCCAACGGTCAGATGAATGATCTAACGGTCGAATTGAAGATCTAACGGTAGAAGAACTATGAGAGATGGAATAAAGCTAAAGGAGAGAAGATCTGAGGTTAGATGATGGAGATCAGAGAGTTATGATGATCGATCTGAGGATCGGATGGTAGATCTGGGGATCTAATGGTAGGATGAGATGATCTATGGGTTAGATATCAGAGTCTAGAGAAATGGAGAGAGAATTAGGAGAGAGGAGAGAGAAAATAATACAAAATAAAGGCAAAAGAGCTGGCGGAGGGTCATGAACCCTGATCTTCAATGTAATCTTCCGTCGATTTCACCAATTATGTAAGCCGTCATTTTATGTCAGTTGGTGCGACTTTGAATCACTTTGGCCCGTCTCTTGGTCTTCAGCTTTGCCTCTCTCTTGGTTCTTTATCTGGCTCTACGATCCTCTGACATGACTCATACTTGGCCGGTATCTTCTTGTCATAGCTTGTTGACTCCTTAAGCTTTAATATTAGGCTCCTATGGTTGATCGTGGGCCCGCAAGTCTCTAAAATCGCCCGATCGGGTTTCCTACGAGAGAAAAGCACGTAATGAGACTTAATCAAAACAGCTTCATATTTAGACTATCCAAAATGCGTATATTTCATGCAAATAGTCGATTTTCGTCTAAGGAATGCGCTCTACGCATTGGAAGAAACTCTTACGTGAAAAAGTCGACGAAAAGATAAGTTTTACGTAGGAGAATGCGACATCGCTATAACGATAATGGCTTAAAATAAGCACTTTTGAGCGAATATCAATAGGGCAAAAGCAATGATGATAGCATAAGTCTCTTCAGGACCAAGATAAGCATAAGATAATTCAGAGGGTAGAGGCTTAAGCTCAAGTTTCTGATTAGTGGAGCTTGATTCTTCCTCCTCTACCGAGATTGAGTTGACAGTAGTAGAATCTCTGATCATTGTTTAACAGAGGCTCGTACTCAACAATAAGAGGGGGAGTAGAAATCAGTGTAACTGACTCTTGGATAGTATTATCCTTAGAAATTACTGACTCCCATTAGAAGTCAATATCAAAGTGCTCTTGGCACTGTTTCAAGATATCTTCGGCGGAGTCCTGAATCAGACTCTCAATGGCACACATTTCACCTGTCACATCGCGATCGGCATCCTGTCGCATAAGTCGAAAGATATTAACCTCAGCCTTTAGGTTGCCGAAGGCAATTGACATATTCACGTCCCTACACCCAATGTGTGCATTCGCGGTAGCAAAGAACGGTCGGCCTAGAATGATCGGGATCCGATTATCCTGACACGGTTCTGTGTCAAGGATGATGAAGTCTACAGGGTAGTAAAAGTCAGCTACTTTCACTAGGACATCTTCAATAATTCCCCTTGGAATTTTGATGGACTGGTCGGCCAGCTTCAAAGTGATTTTTGTTGGCTTCATATCCTTGAGGCCTAACTGCTAGTATACCGAAAATGGTATGAGATTGACACTAGCTCCTAAGTCCAACAAAGCTGTGCAACTAAAGTTATCATCAATTTCACACTGCACAGTAGGACTTCCCGGATCCTTATGCTTAATTACACTATTGCGTTGGATGAACGCTGTAGCTTTTTCTGCCAAAAAGGCATCTTTGGGTACATGCGTACGCCGTTTGACAGTGCATAATTCTTTTAGGAATTTGGCATAGGAATGGATCTGTTTGATAGCAGATAGGAAGGGGATATTGATCTAGACGTCTTTGAAAATATCTAAGATCTCTGAAAATTACTGATCTCTTTTGTTTTGGACAAGCCTGTTTGAGAAGGGAGGCTTAATCCGACAAATAGATTTGTTCTTCGCCTGATATCTCTGCACTGGGATTGTAGATTTTGGTGCAGGCTTCACAGCATTAGAGGTGGATTTTGAAATGTGTTCCTCTGTGCTGGGTTTAGGAATAGGAGCAGGAGATGGCTCTGAGAGTACTTTTACTCCCATATCCACAGTCTTTCTAGATCGGAGTGTGGTAACAGCTTGTACCTCTCCTTGGTAGTTTGGATTCTGTGACTGGGAACCGACCTCATAAACTGCGCCCTTGGCATTCCCTTTAGGACTTGCAATAGGTTGGCTAGGGAAGATGCCTTTGGCTTTCTCAGCTTCTAAATTCTCGAGACGCTGCTCTAGGCGCTGTATGGACTGGGTTTGCTACACAATAAATTGTGATAAGAGGTCTTCCAGACCCGATTTAGGAGCAGCTTGAGCAACCAGTTCACGATTAGAGCTCATACGGGTAGAATAATTGTAGGATTGAGGTGCAGTCTGACTAAACTGCAGATTCTGGGGATTCTGATTAGGTGCCCGTTGGCCAGAGTATTGTCCTTGCTAGAATGATCGATTCTGATTAGACGGGTATTGACTCATCTGGTTCTGACTCTGTTGGTACTGTCCTTGTTGGTATTGTCCCTATTGGTATTGCTTGTTGGGTGGATTAAATCCAGGAGGATATGTGCTCTACGCAAGTCTTTGCTGTGGAGTAGACTGCTGCCTCCAGGAGAAGTTAGGATGATTTCTCATATTAGGATGGTATGTTTGGCTATACGAGTTTTGAGTATGTGGTTTAAAGGTGTTAAACGCACAAACTTCTTCCTGGATTGGAGTGGCACATCCGTCATTTAAAGGACAATTTTCAGTAGAGTGGGAGGGCTGTAAACAGAGATTATAGGGTTCCATTAAGTTCTCTTGACCTACATTCATGACTAGGGCAAAATGGTGAGCAAGTTTGTTTACAGAGACAGCCAGGGCAGAGACTGACTTGGTCAACTCTTGAATGAGGGATTTGAGTTTAGGGTCAACCTTTGCTTCATTTCCCATATTAGTTTTCAGGACCGGAGTATTTCGACTGAACTCATTGTCAATCGTCCAATGCTGGGAATTTTCACTTAATTATCCCAAAAATTTATATGCTTCAGTAGGAGTATTATGTATGAATTTTCCTTGGCACATGGATTCTACCATAGTGCGGGACTCATCAGTAAGTCTCTTGTAGAAAATGTGAACCAGACTGCTTTTGTCGATACTGTGGTGTGGACACTTGGTCAGATAATCCTGGAATCGTTCCCAGGCTTCATAAAATTTCTCATTGGACTTCTGTCGAAAGTCCTGTATGAGTTGTTTCATTTGATTAGTGCAAGTCATGGGGTAAAATTTGGACATAAATTTTCCTACAAGTTCTTTCCAACTTGTGATAGAATCTACAGGAAGAGAGTAAAACCAGTCCGAGGCTCTATCCTTTAGAGAGAAAGGAAAAACTCTCAGTCTAACATTGTCATCATCAAGATTCTGATTTCTAAAGAGCAGAATGACATGTTGAAATTCTCTGATATGGGAATAGGGGTCTTCTCTGGGGAGACCTCTAAAAGTTGGCAGCATTTGAATAGTCTATGGCCTGATCTCGAATTGCACCGCCGCAGTAGGTGGAAGAACAATGCATGATGGCGGGTTGGCCGAGATCGGCACATACATCTCGATGAGGGGACGTTCGTCTGCCATGACGATGAAGGTATTTTCTCTAGGAGAGGGGGGAGGAAAAGGGGAGGGTAATGAGTAGTGGAAGACTCCACTGTAAGAGAATGATTCTCAGATTGAATCAATCTGCGATTGGATCTAGTCCAAGCGGGCATATGCTGAAAGAGCAAGCCTCTAGAGTCGGCAAGAGGTTATGAAATCAAATGAGCCTAGATGATGCACACAGAGCAACAGATAATCTTAACCTAAACAATCAGGATAGTATTATGAATTATCTTGTTAGTGTAGGGATAGTGTAGATTATGACAGTGGGTGGACCACTAGTTTATCTTCAAATACCTGCCGGACTAACTTTTCACTCTGTAGGTTCTCACTAGGATATACTCTTCAAAGCAAATCTCCTAGTACTAACTCAAGTTGACTGCAAGATAATCCGAAGCCTAGACAGACGTGCGGCACATCGGCTGACTTAAGTACGCTCCAGACTAACCAGATTTGTCAAGCGTGAAGATGAGTTTTCCCAGAAGAGGAGCTAGGGTTGGTTTGTGTTCCTAATCCGACATTAGCTAATCCGACAGTCAATCAAGGAGGCCACTTACGAGCTTGGTATACTTGAGTAGTAGGGACTTATGGGTGTGTTAGATAACAGGGACCTGCACTCATGTACTTAATCGACTTGATCTTTAAAGGGGTAGCTTTATGTGGAGTTTTCCTTGAACACCGATCTAAGTGGGCTCTTGTAATACCCTAAACTTTCGTTCTAGGGTATTATGGTAAATTCACCTAATAATAAAAACCTAAACCTTTTTCAAACTTCTATTATTGTTTTTATAGTTTGATATCATGTATGAGTATGTATATTTAATTTGGTTTTATTCTGACAACTTTAAAAAAACTACTATTTTTGAAACTCGCTCTTTCGGGCAAAATTCTTGCTAAGAATTATGAACTGTAACTTGCAGGGGACTTTTTCTTTCCCCAACTAACATTCTAGAACTTTGATATTCGCTTAAAAGTGCGTATTTTCCACTGTTATCTTCTAAGCGTTTTCAAACTCTCCTACGTTAAAATCCTCTATTTATCTACTTTTCTACGTAAGAGTCTCTTTTGTTGCGTAGAACACACTTTTCTGGACGAAATGGTATATTTGCATGCATTAAACACATATTCGGAAGTCTAGACATTGAGTCGTTCTGATAAAGTCTCATCACGCGCTTCTTCTGTTGCAAGAAACCCCGATGGGACAATTCTCGAGACTCGCGAGCCCACATCGATCAGGAAAGCCCATTATCAAAGCTTAAAGAGCCCACATGCTATGACTAGAAGATATGGGCCAAATATGGGCTGAATAAGAAGACCAAAAAGTCGGCCCAAAGAACGAAGAGAGTAGGAGAGCCAATGACCAAGAGACGGACCAAAGCATTTAAAGCCACATGAATCAGCAAGGAATGATAGTCTACTCTACTGGAGAAGTGTGAGGATGGTCACAGTGAAGACCAGGGTTCCGGACCCTCTGCCAATACTTTTATCTCTATTTTTTGATACTTTCTCTCATCTCTCCTTATTCTCTCTCTCTTCATCTCTCGGTCCTTGAATCTACTGACCTAACCCCAGAACTCCTGCCCATCGGCTCTATCTCATTTCCTTTAGCTTTCTGACCGTTGGATCTTTCATCTGACCGTTGGATCTTCAATCGGACCGTTGGATCTCTCTAGATCCGTCGATCTACCAATCTGGGTCCCAATCAAGTCACCATCCATCCGATTGCCATCAAACTGTCTGTCACATCATCTTGTGAGACGATGGACATCATAAATCCATGTGAGCCAGTAGCCGGGCCCATCATCATCGACCCGCTGTCCGACCAGTTAGTGGACCCCGTGAATTTCAAAATAATTTTAATTAAATTTTAAAAAATGGGGGGTCCACTAAATGGGGACATTCCCCAAAGAAAAGTAATGTTTTACTTTAAAAAAATATATATTTTTATTTAAAAAATTCCCTAATTTCCATTAATGGAAACTAGGGAGCTTTAAAAGGGGAAGGAGAAGGGTTCTTTGGAACCCTAATCCCCCTCCCATCTCTTCCTCTCTTTCCCAAACAAATTCCCCCACGTTTTCCCCTTCGTCTTCTCCTTCTTTTTCTTCTTTTTCTTCTTTTCCTTCTTCTTCTTCGTCATCTTCTTCACGTTGTCTACCGGAGTTGCAGCCTGCAACTCCGGCCTGCAACGCCAGCCACCCCTCTCCTACTCGAACACCTTGCTGCCCTAGAGCTCCTTCACCGCCCCTTTCATCAACTACTCCTAACGATCCTGCTGTCCATCTCATCCATCTCTCCTGTGGAAAACCAGTCCGCCTCCATCAAGGCTTGCTGTACACCGTCGTTACCTGCAACTCCGGCCAAAAAATGGTTCGTCTTTGCCTCTACTGCCTCCACGACTCCAGCCACCTCACACTTGTTGTACCTCCTGCTCTCCTCCACCTCTGCAACAGCCACCACAACAGGTACGTCTTCACCAGCAACTCTGGTGAATAACCGGCCGGATCTCCACCTTCTTCTCTTTAACGTCATCACCACCACCACCATCCACGGCTGCCACCACTTGCAGCACCTCTACGTCCTCGAGCTCCGCCTACTGCATCACGCCACCCCCTTCACTACCGCCTTCTCCATTAATCACAAAACCGCCCCATCTCCTCCACATTCAAAATCGCCCTCACCTCTCCTTCGTTCTTCTTCTCTCCAAAAAAAAATAAGAAAAAAAAAAAAAGAAAAAGAAGAGGAGAAGAGGAAGAGAGAAGAAGGGATCATCCTCACCTGAGAAATCTTCCAGGAGCAGCGTCTCATCTTGCACCTCCTGCCCGTACTTCTCTTGCTGTCCACGATGCACAACCAGTGCACCATCAAAGATCCTACACCGTTAAACACCAAGGTGCTGCCCCCTTAGCTGTTGTCCCCCTCCTAGAGACGCCATCCTCTACTATGGTTCCACCTTGCTCACCACCGCCTCCACCATCTACTTTTCCCATGCCACAACCACCTCATTCACGCTGTTGGAGTTGCAAGCTTGCAACTCCATCAACCACTCGGTTGCTACTTTCATGATCAATGGTAAGATTTCATTCTCTCTCTCTAGGTTGTTTTAAATTTTCTATTTTCTCTCTCTCTCTCTCTAAATCATGCTTTCTCTCTCATTTTCTCTCTATATGATTAGGTTTCTCTCTCATTACTTGCTTTCTACTAGTTTTTGTTATTTGTTTTTGTAAACAATTGATTCAAAAGTATTGTAAGTACATGTTAGTTTTATGAATAAAGTTAATTTTATCATGGTGGTATTTCCTGATCTCTCTCATTAATGGTTTTATTAGTCAATAATTCTCTCTCATTAAAAATTCATGTTTTAAATCCCGTGATCATCATTCTCACCCCTCCATGTTCTTGAGTAGCATTATCTGACAAAAAAATAAAAAAATAAAAAATAAAAAATAAAAAAAAAATCTGTCATTTCATGTTCCTGTTTACGCAAACTAACCCCGAGTGCGGATCGACATCCGACATACGAGCCACTGTACAACCCTGTGATTTTTGCAGGATTTGAGTGAACAAGAATCGAATTATTACAAATGTGTTGGAATTAGGGTTTCCGTAATCAACGACGCAGAAAAACCCTACTTTCAAACTTCTATAAAAAAATTATTTTGTGGGCCCGAGACAATAATAATATTCATATTTTATCCTTAGCAACTTACCTGTAAAATTTGAAACCTTTTCTGGGACATGAAAACCCTAGCGGGAGATTTCGGGAGATTTTAACAAAAATTATATTTTCATAATTTTTAAACTTTCCTACCATTCTTATATTTTTAAATTTAATATTTAATTATATTTTATTTATTTAATAAGAGTGTGAGACCCGCGAATCACTTTTTGGGTCATTCCGAAATCATCTTGACACTTTTTCGATGATTTAAATATTTTGTGATTTTTGTGTATTTAGACAATGTTAAGTGATTTATGTATGTGACATGTGTCAATACCTTATTGTATCAATTTTTAAATTATGTAATACAGTTTAATTTAATTAATTAATAATTATTTGTGTTATGATTGTTGGGTGGGCCTGTATGGCCAATCTAGAGGCCTTTTGGGCATAATAATAATCTTAATTGAGCCTAGTTGTTATATATGGGCCTTAGGCTCATTTCTAACCCATTAGTAATGTAAAATATGGTTTTGAGGGTTGAAAAAGTCATCCCTTTGATAGTTACGATTTTTACTAATATAGAAATCCTAATCCTTCCCTAAACCTATTTATGAAAACCCTAAAACTTTAGAAGCTTTCACAAACCCAACTCCATTGAAGACTAGAGAAAGCTCCATTAAATCTTCATCCGGGTACCAATCACAATCGAGCAAGAAGGGAGAATTGACAGGGACTCCGCTTAGAAGAACATACTCCGAGGAGAGGACGATCCGACGACTTTCAAATTTAAAGAAACTTTTGATTTTAATTAAAGTTTAAGAAACCTTGAGGTAAGTGTGTTTGATCCATCCAATACTTGTTTTTCTTCAAGATTTTATTTCTCTTTCATTAAATAATGGTTGATACTCATTAAAAATTAATTTCAACAATATTTACTTTATTCTTATTGGGTTGATCTCTATTTTGGGCTACCATGATGGGTTTGGCCATGGTTTCTTTTACACCTATAACGGATGACTATGTTCTTTATCATTTTTGTTGTATTTTTATAATTTAAATATTTTTATAATTATTTTTCTTAAATACCTCTATGAATCTATTTTCCACAACCGTTTAGTTTTTATTTTTTTTATTTATACTTATTTAATTATAATTTTTCTAAGTTGTTTGACTTTATAAAATAACCCAAAATTTTAGATTTTACACAGTCCACTTCACTTGGGATTTCGATCTATATTTTTAACTTAAATATTTTTCTAATTATTTTTTATTGATACCTCTATCAATCTAGTTTCTAGAACCTTTGAGTTTGTATTTTTATGATTTGTATTGATTAAGTTATGATTTTTCAAACGTGCTGGAGTTTTCTATAAAATCCAGAATTCCAGATTTTATACGGTCTGCTTCACTTGAGATATTGATCTATATTTTTAACCTAAATATTTTTTTAATTATTTTTCATAGATACTTCTATAATCTAGTTTCTAGAACCTTTGAGTTTGTATTTTTTGGATTTGTATTGATTAAGTTATGATTTTTCAAATGTGCTAAACTTTTCTGTAAAACCCAGAATTTCAGATTCTATCTGGCCCACTTCATTAAGGGTTTCGACCCATATTTTGAATCTAAATATTTTTTTATTTATTTTTCCTAAATACCTCTATAAATATAATTTCTATAATATTCAATTTTGTATTTTTCTAATTTGTATTGATTAAGTTATGATTTTTCAAATGTACGGGACTTTTCTATAAAACCCAGAATTCCAGATTCTATCCGGTCCACTTCATTAAGGGTTTCGACTGATATTTTGAATCTGAATATTTTTCTATTTATTTTTTCTAAAAACCTCTATGAATCTAGTTTTTAAATCCATTGGGTTTGTATTTTTTTAATTTATATTTATTTAGTTATGATTTTTACAAGGAAGCGTATTTTCTTTGAACCGCCTATTTCTTGGATTTTGGACATTAATGGCCTTGGGAACTCTTAGTGGTTCGGTCATGACTTATTGACTATTAAGAGATTTATCCCTTATTGTTTGACTAAACCCTAGATGGTTTGACCTATACTTGTATGCATGGGGATCCCACCCATGTATCTTGGATCTCTCATAGGATTCGGCAAGTGTTTGGGATCTCTCTTTAGGGTTCGACCTTGTGTCATGGATCCTTAATAGGGTTCGGCCATGGTGTGTTGAATTCTCTTGCAATTTTGACTTATATTATTCATCGATGTTGATCATGATCTTTGGCGATCGTTTACATGTTATTCATAGTTTTTAACCTTAGTTCGTTCCCATATTATTATTCTTGATGATCATGTGTTTATTTTATATTCTTATTTAAATGTTAAATACATGTGTGTTTATTGAAATTAGGGTTTTTCTGCGTCGTTGATTACGGAAACCCTTGTATTTCAACAATATTTGTAATTTCCTCCGATTTGGTTCACTTTATCTGCAAAAAATGCAGACTTGCACAGTGGCTCGTGTCGGATATCGTCCGCACTCGGGGTTAGGGCAAATTTAGAACAATAATAATAGAAACTGCTGAGAATTTATGGAAGGGTGAGAATGGTGATATGATTGATTTTTAAAACACTCTTTTGGAGAAAAGAAAATAGATTTGAGCAGGAATAAAAGAAAATAGAAAATTCCAAAATAATAAAATTCAACTCAATTTATTGAATGATCAAATGTGCTTACAAAAATCAATTAAAAATTCACTAACAATTAACTAGAAATTAATCAAACTCAAAAGCATGTAAAACAAGACTAGAGAGAGAAACTAGGTAGAAAGTGAGAGAAAATGAGAAAGAAGCTTTAGAGAGAGAAACTAGAGGGAAACAAGAGATTTTTAAAATCTAGAGAGAGAAGTGATTTTTAGAGAGTGAAAATGATAGAGAGAGAAAGAGAATAAGGTAGAGAGAGAAAGAGAAATAGAGAGAGAAAATAAGGGAAGAGAGAGAAAGTGAAAACAACTTACCACTTACCTAGGGGGAACAATAGCTAGCCATGGACATCAAGGAGAGGGGAATAGCAAAGTGGAGTTGCTAGTCCGGTGTCTTGAAAGGAAATGATGAAGAGATAGGGAGAAGGTGCACTTGCAGGCCGTAGGATCAATGGTATGCACAGCTGTGGTGGAGAACCGGTGATGGTGCTAGTTCAAAGAGAGGAGCAACACGATATAGCAGGCTTGGAGGACATTGGTGGGAGCGCCTGTATCATGGAGATGAACCCGAAGTCACAATAGTTGGGAAGTAGGATGCATTGCTGAAAATGCAAGACAGCACCGTTGAGTTCTGGTTCCTAATGGCCAAGCATCGACGGGCTTGCAGGTGGTAAGTTATGCAGGCTCTGCAAAGGGTGCATTTAATGGTAGAAGGCAGTGCAAGTTCCAGTAATGGACGGCCGGAACTTGCAGGTTCTTGGAGATGATGGATGAAGATTGAATGTGCAGCAGCTTGGGGAGATATCAGGTGCTGACGGTGAGGAAGAAGGTACACCAACAGGTGTTTGGACAATGGCAAGAGGGAAGGTTGGGTTGCAGGTCAACTTTTGGCGATCACGGTGGTTACAGTGAGGATTGGGAAACTGACGCTGCAAAGAGATGATGACCGGAGTTGCAGGCTGCAACTCCGGCAATGGAAGGTGGATTGCAAAGGATGAAGATGGAGCTGGAATCCCGTTTTTGCAGGTGGAAGGAATGCTAGAGAAGATAGCAAAGGAGGTGACAACCGCCAGCAAGGGGAGGTAGCCAGAGGAAATTGCAACAAAGTTGCTGGTCGTTAGAAGAGCACAATCAGAGGAGCAGACGTTGCTGTCCTGCCACTCTGTTTGAGGATGGCAGATCTAACGGTGGCTATTTTTATGGTAGAGGCGCTAGCAGCAACAGGAGGAAGAGAGGGCGGTGGTCTGTGGTTGCAGGAGGCGGTGCCAAGAGGAAGAAGAAGGCGAAAGAAAGGGTGGTGACGTACCAGATTCACTGGTGCACGGGTTGGAGAGGCCTGAGTTGCTATCGTGTGAGGGACTCCGGTGAAACGGGAGTTGTACCAGTACGAGGGTGATGATCCTATGAAGAAGACGACCTGTAACTCAGTATGAGTTGTAGGTGGTGCTGCTGTAGGAGAAGGCGAAGAAGGGGAGAAAGAGGAAAGAAGAAAGAGATGGGGCGTTGCTGGTGGTAGAGTGCAGATTCCGGCGAGCTTCTCGCCGGAATCAATGGTGGCTAGAGTTCAAGCTTGTGGTTCTTGAAGGAATGGCACCAGCAGATCATGGAGATCGGCCAAGAGGTGCAGCAATGGCAGACCTTGAGGTATTTGCTGCCCAGCAAGTGGAGGAGAAAAGCTTTGCCGGCGTTAATGGTGGAGACCGCCGGAATTGCTCGCCGGAGAAGAAAGGTGAAGAAAGAAGAAAGAGAGGAAGATAAGGGTAAGGAGATAGAATTTTAGAGGGGGAGGGAACCAAACTTCTAAGGGAACCGTGGGTTCCTCTTATAGTTTTTAGGAGAGGAGTAGGAATTGTGGAATTAGTTGGAGAGGTTGAGGGAGAATTGGTCTTGTGAAGACCATTTCTCTCTCAAGCAAAGGTGGTGTGGGCTTTTAAGGAATGGGCTTTGGGCCATGAGGTTATTGGGTATGGGTCATGGGCATGGGCATGGGCTCAAGGACGGGTTACAAGGCCGTGGGCTTCCAATTTGCTTGTGGGCCACTTGGCCATGGGGGCTGTTAGATGATGGAACTATGATAATTGGATGAGATGAGGTGGTGGTTTGACTCAGTCCACAATTGGCGGACCGTAGGATCTGGAAAGATCCAACGGTCAGATGAATGATCTAACGGTCGAATTGAAGATCTAACGGTAGAAGAACTATGAGAGATGGAATAAAGCTAAAGGAGAGAAGATCTGAGGTTAGATGATGGAGATCGGAGGGTTATGATGATCGATCTAAGGATCAGATGGTGAGATATAAGCAATTCGATCATGGAGAGGGGAATCGGATGGTAGATCTGGGGATCTAATGGTACGATGAGATGATCTACAGGTTAGATATTAGAGTCTAGAGAGATGGAGAGAGAATTAGGAGAGAGGAGAGAGAAAATAATACAAAATAATGGCAAAAGCGCTGGCGGAGGGTCATGAACCCTGATCTTCAATGTAATCTTCCGTCGGCTTTACCAATTACGTAAGCCGTCATTTTATGTCAGTTGGTGCGGCTTTGAATCACTTTAGCTCGTCTCTTGGTCTTCAGCTTTTCCTCTCTCTTGGTTCTTTATCTGGCTCTACGATCCTCTGACTTGACCCGTTCTTGGCCGGTATCTTCTTGTCATAGCTTGTTGACTCCTTAGGCTTTGATATTAGACTTCTATGTTTGATCATGGGCCCGCAAGTCTCGAAAATCGCCCGATCAAGTTTCCTGCGAGAGAAAAGCACGTAATGAGACTTAATCAAAATGACTTTATATCTAGACTATCCGAAATGCGTATATTTCATGCAAATAGTCAATTTTCGTTTAAAGATTGCGCTCTACGCATTGGAAGAAACTCTTACGTGAAAAAGTCGACGAAAAGACAAGTTTTGCGTAGGAGAATGCGACATCGCTATAAGGATAATGGCTTAAAATAAGCACTTTTGAGCGAATATCACAACCCCCAACTAGCATATTGACAATCCTTGGCAATTATTGCAAAATAAGTGAGCTAAAAAGGGCTTAGCAGAACATGCTAGAAAACTTATTTGCATTACTCAGAAAAATTCCGTTTTGTCCGATTATTTCAAGGATGCAAGAAATCATTCACAAATTAGACTAATCAGCAAAATACAATACTTCTACAAATGGACCTTCAAACAAAAGATTACTCAGACTCAGTGTGTGTGTGTGTGTTCAACATCATCCTTATCTGGTAGTAGAGATATTTGGATCTCCTTAGAGAATCTATGCCTCGACCTCAATCCTCACTTGTATACCACTCAGAAGTGAATCACTCAGAAATGGTTTTATACTTTTCTCTCAAACTATATGTGAGGAGATGAATATAAAAATTGGCAAACGTCTCACATATATAGTTCTTGAATGGAGGATATAAGAAGATTTAAGATCTCATGATTGGAATGTCATATCACTTAAGAACGTCGGATCAAACTCTATAATTTCTCTTTTCTCCATTCTCCACACTTGATGATGGTACAAATCTAGAATCAAATAGGACTTATATAGGTTATATTAAGGCTTAGGATAGGTTCAGAAAAGAAGGATATTCTGGTATTCAAAAATTCTGAGAGGGTATCTCACTATTCTTTGCAATTTTTTTTCCAAGGGTAATATTTCCTTGATTTTTCTTCTTTCTTTTCTCCAATTTTTGTCTTTTTGGATATTCTTCAACCTTTTTCAAATTCTTTTTCCTTTCGTTCTTTTTTTTTTTTTTTTTTTTTTTCTGATCATGTTTCTTTTCAGCACAAACCATTTGTTTTCTTTTCTTTTCTTGGTGTAATCATACCAAATACTCTTTGATCCCTCTCAGAAGTAGGTTATCGTATTGAACTCTTTTTGGGATTGGGTTTTTGGTTGATGGGTTTAACAAGAAAAGGTTTTCATCAAAAGGCTCAAAAATAGTTTCTAATGGTATAGATGTTTAGGGAAGCTAAAAAGTCTGATTGGTTAGAAAGATGGCCTATATCATTTTCTAGGGTTTGTACTTTCATCTTCGATGTCTCGAATGGATGTAGAGAAGGTTCTTTATGTAATAACCCGAATTTGATGTCGTTCTGAGTTCCATGACCAAAGCAAAGGTTAATGAGATCACTCAATGGAAATATTTGGGGACTAGAAGAATTGTGAGTCATCTTGTGACTCAGAATAATTTTATAACCCTCAGAAATAATGAAAAGCTCAAAAGCTCACTGGGTTAGGTCTCCACAATTGTTCTTCTTGGATCTCTGGATAATCTAAACTTCGGATAATTCTGACGTTGATATGTGAACATTTTTGCTGAATCTGAGTTTTTCAAAGATTTTTCAATCCACTGTAGTAATGTTTGCTTTCAAACTGAATGAAGAGCTAATAAGTGATTTTTCAAAACAGACATCCTTTTCAATAAATAGACTTTCCAAAAATTTTGTACTCATCATTGTAAAGGATTTGAAAAGCATTTCGAAAGTACTCAGAAAACTTTGTAAAACACAGGTTATCACCCCAAAATACATCTTTTTCTCATTTTTCTCAATTTTTTTTTTTTTTTTTTTTTGTTTTTTTTTTTTATGAAGACATGAGTTTTGATAAATCCCCACCCCCAACTGAAAAACAGCACCGTCCTCGGTGCTCAGACCGGGACAAAAATGTATGTAAACTCTGAATGTGATGCATGTTAGAGGAAGAGTTATATCAGTATGGCTGATATTTGGTGATACCTGATGGTAGTGAGAGGAATTGTACCTGTATAGCCATAATAATATATGAAATATAAGAATTATGCATGTGACTCAATGACTTCTAGGAATACCGGAATTGCCTTTCCGAAAGCGCTAAGTTTTATGTCTTCAGCCAGACACAACGGGGGTGAAATTCACCCCCAACTAAGTTGGAGCTCAGAGAGACTGACAGAAACATTAGTCTTCATATATTGGATCAATAAGATCTATCTCGAAGGTTTGAATAGATGACACGTCTAATTCTTGAAAAGGTTTGAGACGCTGTCCATTGACCTGGAAGGTTGAATTATCCTTCGGATTCTCAATAGTTATAGCCCCATAGGGCTTGACATCAGTAACAACAAATGGGCCTGACCATCGGGATTTTAATTTTCCAGGGAAGATGTG
Source organism: Euptelea pleiosperma (assembly GCA_035048495.1). Taxonomy (NCBI): domain Eukaryota; kingdom Viridiplantae; phylum Streptophyta; class Magnoliopsida; order Ranunculales; family Eupteleaceae; genus Euptelea; species Euptelea pleiosperma. The sequence goes on from CM068548.1 coordinate 1,333,107, forward strand.
AAGTCTAGAATTGTAAAGTAAGACCTTCTGTCCCTGGTGGAAATCCTTCCTAAGAATGCTCTTGTCATGTATCCATTTCATTTTATCTTTATACTTTTTTGACAAGGCATATGAATCATTTCTCAGTTCATCCAATTCATTGAGTTGTAAATTCCTTTCCTCTCCTGCTGCGTCTAAGTCGAAATTAAGTTTTTTGATCGCCCATAGGGCGCGATGCTCAATCTCAATAGGGAGATGACAAGGTTTACCATATACCAACCGGTATGGTGACATATTCAAGGGAGTTTTATAAGCTGTTCGGTAAGCCCATAGAGCATCTGAGAGGCGTGTAGACCAGTCTTTACGAGTTGTATTGACTGTCTTCTCCAGTATCTGCTTGATTTGCCGATTGGAGACCTCAACCTGACCGCTGGTCTGCGGATGGTAAGCAAGGGCAACCTTATGAGTTACACCGTACTTTTTCATTAACTTTACACAAACTCTATTGCAGAAATGGCTACCCCCATCACTTATAATGGCTTTGGGGGCTCCGAATCTTGTGAAAATGTACTCCCTCAAAAATCTCACCACAACTTGATGGTCATTGGTTCTTGAAGGAATTGCCTCAATCCACTTAGAGACATAATCCACAGCTAGGAGGATGAATTGGAAACCATTGGATGTAGGAAAGGGCCCCATGAAATCAATACCCCACATATCGAATATCTCATCGACTTGAATAGGGTTTAAGGGCATCATATTTCTCTGAGAAATTCTGCCAAGGTTTTGACAATTAGGGCAGGCCTTGCAGTAGATATGTGTTTCTCGAAACAGAGAAGGCCAGTAGAATCCACATTGTAGGATTTTCTCAGCTGTCTTTTTGGAACTGAAGTGACCACCACATGGTTGGTCATGACAAGAGGACAAGATGTTTAATTGCTGAGATTCAGGGACACAGAGACGAATAATCTGGTCAGGACAGTATTTATATAAATAAGGCTCGTCCCAAGAGTAATACTTAACTCTTGCCAGAAATTGATTTTTGTCCTGTTTTGACCAATGAGATGGTATTTCCTCCGTCACTAGGTAATTGACAATGTCAGCATACCATGGGGTGACGGAGATAGCGAATAGTTGTTCGTCAGGAAAAGTTTCAAGAATGGGCTGAGATTCAAAATTAGACTCTAAAGTCAGCCTTGACAAGTGATCAGCCACAACATTCTCAGTTCCTTTCTTGTCCCTGATCTCTAGATCGAATTCCTGTAATAGAAGGATCCATCTTATCAATCTCGGCTTCGTCTCCTTTTTGGACATTAGATATCTCAGAGCCGCATGATCCGTATAAACTATGACTTTAGTGGCCAATAAGTATGGTCTGAATTTATCCAGAGCAAAAACAACGGCCAGAAGCTCTTTTTCAGTAGTGGAGTAGTTTAACTGAGCCGAGTTTAAAGTCTTACTCGCATAGTATATCACATGCGGCATTTTGTTGACTCTTTGGCCCAAAACTGCTCCAAGAGCATAGTCGGATGCGTCACACATCACTTCAAAAGGTATGGTCCAATCAGGAGGGCGGATGATGGGCGCAGAAGTAAGCTCAGATTTAAGACGCTCGAATGCCTTTGCACAGTCAGCATTGAAGTCAAAAGGGCTATCCTTAGCCAGAAGACTACATAGGGGTCGAGCTATCTAGGAGAAATCCTTAATGAATCTCCTGTAGAATCCTCCATGTCCAAGAAAAGATCGAATATCACGCACAGATTTAGGAATTGGTAGGGTCGAGATAATATCAATCTTGGCTTTGTCAACCTCAATACCCTTGTCAAAAATGACATGTCCTAGTACGATTCCTTTCTTTACCATAAAGTGACATTTTTCCCAATTTAGGACAAGTCGTTTATCCTGACATCTTGCGAGTACCAGACTCAGATGTTGGAGACAGTCATCGAAAGAGGATCCAAAAACGGAGAAGTCATCCATGAAAACTTCTACGAACCGTTCGACCATGTCCGAAAAAATACTCATCATACACCTTTGAAAAGTCGCAGGTGCATTGCAGAGGCCAAAAGGCATGCGACTGTAGGCAAAAGTGCCAAAGGGACAGGTGAACGTGGTCTTCTCATGGTCCTCGGGTGCAATGGGAATCTGATTATATCCCGAGTAACCATCTAGGAAACAATAGTAGGAATGACCTGCTAGACGTTCCAACATCTGATCAATGAATGGGAGAGGGAAATGGTCTTTCCGGGTGTTGGTATTGAGCCGTCTGTAGTCAATACAGACTCTCCATCCTTTCTTTAAGCGCTGGGTTACCATTTCGCCTTGATCATTTTCTACAACAGTGAAACCCGCCTTCTTAGGTACGACATGGATTGGACTCACCCATTTGCTATCAGAGATGGGGTAAATGATACCCGCATCTAGCAATTTTAGAATTTCATCCCGTACTACTTCTTTTAGGACTGGATTTAACCTCCTCTGGTGCTCTCTAGACGTCTTAGAGTCGTCTTCAAGATAAATGTGATGTTGACACACAGAAGGGTCTATCCCACGAATGTCATCAATGGTCCATCCTATGGCTGATTTGTGCTTCTTTAGCAACATAATCAGTCTCTCTTTTTGGGACGCAGATAGGGCAGAAGAAATGATGATAGGATAAGTCTCTTCAGGACCAAGATAAGCATAAGATAGTTCAGAGGGTAGAGGCTTAAGCTCGAGTTTCTGATCAGTGGAGCTTGATTCTTCCTCCTCTACCGAGATAGAGTTGACAGTAGTAGGATCTCTGATCATGGTTAGCAGAGGCTCGTACTCAACAATAGGAGGAGTAGTAATCAGTGTAGCTGACTCTTGGATAGTATTATCCTCAAAAATTGCTGACTCTTGGAAGTCAGAATCAAAGTGCTCTTGGCACTGTTTCAAGATATCTTCGGTGGAGTCCTGAATTAGACTCTCAACGGCATACATTTCATCTGTCACATCGCGATCGGCATCCTGTCGCATAAGTCGAAAGATGTTAACCTCAGCCTTTAGGTTCCCGAAGGCAATTGACATATTCCCGTCCCTACACCCGATGTGTGCATTCGCGGTAGCAAGGAACGGTCGGCCTAGAATGACCGGGATCCGATTATCCTGACACGGTTCTGTGTCGAGGATGATGAAGTCTACAGGGTAGTAAAAGTCAGCTACTTTCACTAGGACATCTTCAATAATTCCCCGTGGAATTTTTATGGACTGGTCGGCCAACTTCAGAGTGATTTTTGTTGGCTTCATATCCTTGAGGCCTAACTGCTGGTATACCGAAAACGGTATGAGATTGACACTAGCTCCTAAGTCCAACAAAGCTGTGCAACTAAAGTTATCACCGATTTCACATTGCACAGTAGGACTTCCCGGATCTTTATGCTTAATTACACTGTTGCGTTGGATGAACGCAGTAGCTTTTTCTGCCAAAAAGGCATCTTTGGGTACATGCGTACGCCGTTTGACAGTGCATAATTCTTTCAGGAATTTGGCATAGGAAGGGATCTGTTTGATAGCAGATAGGAAGGGGATATTGATCTGGACGTCTTTGAAAACGTCTAAGATCTCTGAAAATTGCTGATCTCTTTTGTCTTGGACAAGCCTGTCCGGGAAGGGAGGCTTAATCCGACAAATAGATTTGTCCTTCGCCTGATATCTTTGCACTGGGATTGTAGATTTTGGTGCAGGCTTCACAGCATTAGAGGTAGATTTTGAAATGTGTTCCTCTGTGCTAGGTTTAGGAATAGGAGCGGGAGATAGCTCTGACGGTTCTTTTACTCCCATATCCACAGTCTTTCCAGATCGGAGTGTGGTTACAGCTTGTACCTCTCCTTGGTAGTTTGGATTCTGTGACTGGGAACCTACCTCATAAACTGTGCCCTTGGCATTCCCTTTAGGATTTGCAATAGGTTGGCTAGGGAAGATGCCTTTGGCTTTCTCAGCTTCTAAATTCCCGAGACGCTGCTCTAGGCGCTGCATGGACTGGGTTTGCTGCACAATAAATTGTGATAAGAGGTCTTCTAGACCCGGTTTAGGAGCAGCTTGAGCAACCAGTTCACGATTTGAGCTCATAGGGGCAGAATAATTGTAGGATTGAGGTGCAGTTTGACTTAACTGCAGATTCTGGGGATTCTGATTAGGTGCCTGTTGACCAGAGTATTGTCCTTGCTGGAATGATCGATTCTGATTAGACGGGTATTGACTCGTCTGGTTTTGACTCTGTTGGTACTGTCCCTGTTGGTATTGTCCCTGTTGGTATTGCCTGTTGGGTTGATTAAACCCAGGAGGATATGTGCTCTGCGCAGGTCTTTGTTGTGGAGCAGACTGCTGCCTCCAGGAGAAGTTAGGATGATTTCTCGTATCAGGATGGTATGTTTGGCTATACGAGTTCTGGGTAGGTGGTTTAAAGGTATTAAACGCACAAACTTCTTCTTGGAGTGGAGGGGCACATCCGTCATTTAAAGGACAATTTTCAGTAAAGTGGGAGGGCTGTAAACAGATATTACAGGGTTCCATGAGGTTCTCTTGACCTATATTCATGATTGGGGTAGAATGGTGAACAGGCTTGTGTACAGACACAGCCAGGGCAGAGACTGACTTGGTCAACTCTTGAATGAGGGATTTGAGTTCAGGGTCAACCTTTGCTTCATTTCCCATATTAGTTTTCAGGACCGGAGTATTTCGACTGAAGTCATTGTCAATCGTCCAATGCTGGGAATTTTCACTTAATTCTCCCAAAAATTTATACGCTTCAGTAGGAGTATTATGCATGAATTTTCCTTGGCACATTGACTCAACCATAGTGCGGGACTCATCAGTAAGTCCCTTATAGAAAATGTGAACCAGACTGCCTTTGTCGATACTGTGATGTGGACACTTGGTCAGATGATCCTGGAATCGTTCCCAAGCTTCATAAAATTTCTCATTGGACTTTTGTCGGAAGTCCTGTATGAGTTGTTTCATTTGATTAGTACGAGTCATGGGGTAAAATTTGGACATAAATTTTCCTACAAGTTCTTTCCAATTTGTGATAGAATTTGCAGGAAGAGAGTAAAGCCAGTCCGAGGCTCTATCCTTTAGAGAGAAAGGAAAAACTCTCAGTCTAACGTTGTCATCATCAAGATTCTGATTTCTAAAGAGCAGAATGACATGTTGAAATTCCCTGATATGGGAATAGGGGTCTTCTCTGGGGAGACCTCTAAAATTTGGCAGCATTTGAATAGTTTGCGGCCTGATCTCGAATTGTACCACCGCAGTAGGTGGAAGAACAATGCATGATGGCGGGTTGGCTGAGATCGGCGCATACGTCTCGATGAGGGGACGTTCGTCTGCCATGACGATGAAGGTATTTTCTCTGAAAGAGTGGGGAGGAAAGGGGGAGGGGTGATGAATAGTGGAAGACTCCACTGTAAGAGAATGATTCTCAGATCGAATCAATCTACGATTGGATCTAGTCCAAGCGGGCATGTGCTGAAAGAGCAAGCCTCTAGAGTCGACAAGAGGTGTAGGAAACCAAATGAGCCTAGATGATGCACACAGAGCAACAGATATTCTTAACCTAAACAATCAGGATAGTATTATGAATTATCTTGTTAGTGTAGGGATAGTGTAGATTATGACAGTGGGCGGACTACTGGTTTATCTTCAAACACCCGCCGGACTAACTTTTCACTCTGTAGGTTCTCACCAGGATACACTCTTCAAAGCAAATCCGCTAGTACTAACTCAAGTTGACTGCAAGATAATCCGAAGCCTAGACAGACGTGCGGCACATCGGCTGACTTAAGTACGCCCCAGACTAACCGGATTTGTCAAGCGTGAAGATGAGTTTTCCCAGAAGAGGAGCTAGGGTTGGTTCGTGTTCCTAATCCGACACTAGCTAATCCGACAGACAATCAAGGAGGCCACTTACGAGCTCGGTATACTTGAGTAGTAGGGACCTATGGGTGTGTTAGATAACAGGGACCCGCACTCATGGACTTAATCGACTTGATCTTTGAAGGGGTCGCTTTGTGTGGAGTTTTCCTCGAACACCGATCTAAGTGGGCTCTATTCTTGATTGATTTTAATTCTTGGCTGTGGTTGCACAAAAGCTGGAATGATGAGGTGAGTGATGAAATCCCACCAGTTTCAAGTTAGAGCTGGGTTTGCTCTTTAATGTATTTTATTACGGCCAAACCAAGCAGTTCCGATAATTTTTGCAAAAGCAAATAGACAATCGGCACAGTATTTTGCACAATGAGCAAGATCGCACTCAAGGCGAGGTATAGAAACTTACCTACCCGTTGGCTACGCACGGGGTCTCCTCCGTGAGATAGGGAGGGGTATCCAAATGGGCTTGGGCCCGACTCCACCTCTTTGAGCTTTCGCTCCCTACTCACTTGGTAAACGCAATCCGCAATCACGTTAGTCCACAATGGTCTATGGTATGTAATTGGAAGGTATACCACCTTTGGGGTTTCAAGAAACACGCAATGATTTAGGGCAGGTATTGTGAATTAGTTCCAATTAGGGTTTGAAATTCAACTTTAGCTATTCCCGAATTAAGATTCAAAAATATCTACTTTTGAATTACCCGGAGTTGGAAATCTTCCAATTTGAATCAAGTAACCAATGGTGATCTAACTAGAAATAGCAGAATTGAAATCTGACCCTAATATTTTTGGTATTTTAATTAGTTAATTATCTAGCAGTTATTCTAAAAGCAGAGAAAATAAAGTCCTAAGTTATTACAACTTTGCACTCGGCCGTCCGAGGCATTAAAATAATAAGTGGAAAATGTGAAAAATAAAGTGGAAAGTTTCCGATCTGGATCGGATCTTGAAGATTAAGCAGCTTTCCGAATTCCTGTTCGTCTTTTTGCAATCCCGTCAACCGAGCGGCAACGGCGCCATTTGAAATTAGGGTTTTTCTGCGTCGTTGATTACGGAAACCCTTGTATTTCAACAATATTTGTAATTTCCTCCGATTTGGTTCACTTTATCTGCAAAAAATGCAGACTTGCACAGTGGCTCGTGTCGGATATCGTCCGCACTCGGGGTTAGGGCAAATTTAGAACAATAATAATAGAAACTGCTGAGAATTTATGGAAGGGTGAGAATGGTGATATGATTGATTTTTAAAACACTCTTTTGGAGAAAAGAAAATAGATTTGAGCAGGAATAAAAGAAAATAGAAAATTCCAAAATAATAAAATTCAACTCAATTTATTGAATGATCAAATGTGCTTACAAAAATCAATTAAAAATTCACTAACAATTAACTAGAAATTAATCAAACTCAAAAGCATGTAAAACAAGACTAGAGAGAGAAACTAGGTAGAAAGTGAGAGAAAATGAGAAAGAAGCTTTAGAGAGAGAAACTAGAGGGAAACAAGAGATTTTTAAAATCTAGAGAGAGAAGTGATTTTTAGAGAGTGAAAATGATAGAGAGAGAAAGAGAATAAGGTAGAGAGAGAAAGAGAAATAGAGAGAGAAAATAAGGGAAGAGAGAGAAAGTGAAAACAACTTACCACTTACCTAGGGGGAACAATAGCTAGCCATGGACATCAAGGAGAGGGGAATAGCAAAGTGGAGTTGCTAGTCCGGTGTCTTGAAAGGAAATGATGAAGAGATAGGGAGAAGGTGCACTTGCAGGCCGTAGGATCAATGGTATGCACAGCTGTGGTGGAGAACCGGTGATGGTGCTAGTTCAAAGAGAGGAGCAACACGATATAGCAGGCTTGGAGGACATTGGTGGGAGCGCCTGTATCATGGAGATGAACCCGAAGTCACAATAGTTGGGAAGTAGGATGCATTGCTGAAAATGCAAGACAGCACCGTTGAGTTCTGGTTCCTAATGGCCAAGCATCGACGGGCTTGCAGGTGGTAAGTTATGCAGGCTCTGCAAAGGGTGCATTTAATGGTAGAAGGCAGTGCAAGTTCCAGTAATGGACGGCCGGAACTTGCAGGTTCTTGGAGATGATGGATGAAGATTGAATGTGCAGCAGCTTGGGGAGATATCAGGTGCTGACGGTGAGGAAGAAGGTACACCAACAGGTGTTTGGACAATGGCAAGAGGGAAGGTTGGGTTGCAGGTCAACTTTTGGCGATCACGGTGGTTACAGTGAGGATTGGGAAACTGACGCTGCAAAGAGATGATGACCGGAGTTGCAGGCTGCAACTCCGGCAATGGAAGGTGGATTGCAAAGGATGAAGATGGAGCTGGAATCCCGTTTTTGCAGGTGGAAGGAATGCTAGAGAAGATAGCAAAGGAGGTGACAACCGCCAGCAAGGGGAGGTAGCCAGAGGAAATTGCAACAAAGTTGCTGGTCGTTAGAAGAGCACAATCAGAGGAGCAGACGTTGCTGTCCTGCCACTCTGTTTGAGGATGGCAGATCTAACGGTGGCTATTTTTATGGTAGAGGCGCTAGCAGCAACAGGAGGAAGAGAGGGCGGTGGTCTGTGGTTGCAGGAGGCGGTGCCAAGAGGAAGAAGAAGGCGAAAGAAAGGGTGGTGACGTACCAGATTCACTGGTGCACGGGTTGGAGAGGCCTGAGTTGCTATCGTGTGAGGGACTCCGGTGAAACGGGAGTTGTACCAGTACGAGGGTGATGATCCTATGAAGAAGACGACCTGTAACTCAGTATGAGTTGTAGGTGGTGCTGCTGTAGGAGAAGGCGAAGAAGGGGAGAAAGAGGAAAGAAGAAAGAGATGGGGCGTTGCTGGTGGTAGAGTGCAGATTCCGGCGAGCTTCTCGCCGGAATCAATGGTGGCTAGAGTTCAAGCTTGTGGTTCTTGAAGGAATGGCACCAGCAGATCATGGAGATCGGCCAAGAGGTGCAGCAATGGCAGACCTTGAGGTATTTGCTGCCCAGCAAGTGGAGGAGAAAAGCTTTGCCGGCGTTAATGGTGGAGACCGCCGGAATTGCTCGCCGGAGAAGAAAGGTGAAGAAAGAAGAAAGAGAGGAAGATAAGGGTAAGGAGATAGAATTTTAGAGGGGGAGGGAACCAAACTTCTAAGGGAACCGTGGGTTCCTCTTATAGTTTTTAGGAGAGGAGTAGGAATTGTGGAATTAGTTGGAGAGGTTGAGGGAGAATTGGTCTTGTGAAGACCATTTCTCTCTCAAGCAAAGGTGGTGTGGGCTTTTAAGGAATGGGCTTTGGGCCATGAGGTTATTGGGTATGGGTCATGGGCATGGGCATGGGCTCAAGGACGGGTTACAAGGCCGTGGGCTTCCAATTTGCTTGTGGGCCACTTGGCCATGGGGGCTGTTAGATGATGGAACTATGATAATTGGATGAGATGAGGTGGTGGTTTGACTCAGTCCACAATTGGCGGACCGTAGGATCTGGAAAGATCCAACGGTCAGATGAATGATCTAACGGTCGAATTGAAGATCTAACGGTAGAAGAACTATGAGAGATGGAATAAAGCTAAAGGAGAGAAGATCTGAGGTTAGATGATGGAGATCGGAGGGTTATGATGATCGATCTAAGGATCAGATGGTGAGATATAAGCAATTCGATCATGGAGAGGGGAATCGGATGGTAGATCTGGGGATCTAATGGTACGATGAGATGATCTACAGGTTAGATATTAGAGTCTAGAGAGATGGAGAGAGAATTAGGAGAGAGGAGAGAGAAAATAATACAAAATAATGGCAAAAGCGCTGGCGGAGGGTCATGAACCCTGATCTTCAATGTAATCTTCCGTCGGCTTTACCAATTACGTAAGCCGTCATTTTATGTCAGTTGGTGCGGCTTTGAATCACTTTAGCTCGTCTCTTGGTCTTCAGCTTTTCCTCTCTCTTGGTTCTTTATCTGGCTCTACGATCCTCTGACTTGACCCGTTCTTGGCCGGTATCTTCTTGTCATAGCTTGTTGACTCCTTAAGCTTTGATATTAGACTTCTATGTTTGATCATGGGCCCGCAAGTCTCGAAAATCGCCCGATCAAGTTTCCTGCGAGAGAAAAGCACGTAATGAGACTTAATCAAAACGACTTTATATCTAGACTATCCGAAATGCGTATATTTCATGCAAATAGTCGATTTTCGTTTAAAGATTGCACTCTACGCATTGGAAGAAACTCTTACGTGAAAAAGTCGACGAAAAGACAAGTTTTGCGTAGGAGAATGCGACATCGCTATAAGGATAATGGCTTAAAATAAGCACTTTTGAGCGAATATCATTATTCTTGATGATCATGTGTTTATTTTATATTCTTATTTAAATGTTAAATACATGTGTGTTTATGCCATGTAACTCTAGTACCATCTTGTTGTCATACCATGATCATCACATCATTTCATATAAGGAGTGCATAAGGGAACAGGGTTGAAGTATATTATATACATTTATATTGGTTTTATCAATTAATCAGGGTTCGGTACCCTAGGGTGAAAGGCCCTAGGCGTTATTATATCCTGCAGATGGGTCTATGAGACCGCTCCTAGTGCGGGAAGGAGATGGAGACCCTATGTGGTTATGGGTACTAGTTGCATTTGCATCCCATACTCACTTGCATTCACCCTCATATTCATGTCATCCTTATTATATGATTGAGATGCATACCTTGGTTAAAAACTTGTATAGTATAATATCATACCATGCACACTGTTGTATTACTGGGCCTCGGCTCACGGTGCTACATCGATACCATTTTCAGATTTTGAGGTGCTGGGTATGTGGGATGATTTTCAGATAAAAGACTCCGGTGTACTCGAGGAGATCGACGAGGATTTGGGAGTCGATCCCACACTTTAGAAAGCTTTATTTTGATTGTTTTAAAACATTATTTATTCATTTTCACAGGCATGTAGTCCTTTGATTGAGAGCATGTTCTCACCTCCACCTCTCCACACTTAATTGATTGATTGAATTGTTTGAGTTATGAATTATTTTAATTATTTGCCTTTTACATCTTTTCTTTTTTTTCTTAGTGGGTTTTCGAATGAATCTTAGTAGTCTAATTGACCTAATTGGACTACTAGGAGACATTCATGGATCACCTCTGGGTTCGGGTATGGGTCGATTCATGGATTTTTGGATCGTATCTGGGTATCCGGATTCGGGGCGTGACAGCTCTACTTCTTAATTGATTTTAATTCTTGGCTGTGGTTGCACAAAAGCTGGAATGACGAGGTGAGTGATGAAATCCCACCGGTTTCAAGCTAGAGCTGGGTTTGCTCTTTATGTATTTTATTACGGCCAAACCAAACAATTCCGAAAAGTTTTACAGAAGCAAATAAACAATCGGCACAGTGTTTGCACAATGATCACGATCGCACTCAAGGCAAGGTGTAGAAACTTACCTGCCCGTTGGCTACGCACGAGGTCTCCTCCGTGAGATAGGGAGGGGTATCCAAATGGGCTTGGGCCCGACTCCACCTCTTTGAGCTTTCGCTCCCTACTCACTTGGTAAACGCAATCTGCAATCACGTTAGTCCACAATGGTCTATGGTATGGAATTGGAAGGTATACCACCTTTGAGGTTTCAAGAAACACGCAATGATTTAGGGCAGGTATTGTGCATTAGTTCCAATTAGGGTTTTAAATTCAACTTTAGCTATTCTTGAATTAGGATTCAGAAATATCTACTTTTGAATTACCTGGAGTTGAAAATCTTCCAAATTGACTCAAATAACCAATGGTGATCTAACTAGAAATAGCTAAATTGAAATCTGACCCTAATATTTTTTGTATATTTTTTCAATCAATTAATTATCTAGCAGTTATTCTAAAAGCAGAGAAAATAAAGTCCCGAGTTTTACAACTTTGCACTCGGCCGTCCGAGTCATTAAAATAATAAGTGAATAATGTGAAAAATAAAATTGAAAGTTTCGATTTGGATCGGATCTTGAAGATTAAGCAGCTTTCCGAATTCCTGTTCGTCTTTTTACAATCCCGTCAACCGAGCGGCAACGGCGCCATTTGAAAGTAAGATTTTTCCGTATCGTTGGATCAGAAACCCTTGATTTCAACAATATTTGTAATTTCTCCGATTTGGTTTCCTAAATCTGCAAAAACGCAGACTTGCACAGTGGCTCGTGTCGGATATCGTCCGCACTCGGGGTTATGGCAAAATAAAGAACAAGTTGACAGAAATTTGCTTAAAAATGATGGAAGAGGTGAGAATGGTGAATCAGTAATAATCAAAATTTAAAACAATCTTTTTGTGAGATTTTTTTCAGCTAATTTACATAAATAGAATGAAGCACAATAAATGAATTATCAAAATAAATTTATTAATTAATCAAAGTATTACAAAACTCAAATAAAAATAAATGCTAACAAAGAAAGTAATTAAATTATAGTGCTAGAGAGAGAAACTAAAGAAAAGTAGAGAGAGAAAGATCAATCTTAAAGAGAGAAAGAGAGAGTAGAGAGAGAAATAGGTAGGGACTAGAAAGAAACCTAGAGAGTGATATTCGCTTAAAAGTGCATATTTTCCACTATTATCTTCTAAGCATTATCATACTCTCCTACGTAAAATTGCTCTAATTATCCACTTTTCTACGTAAGAGTTTCTCTCATTGCGTAGAACACGCTTTTCTGCATAAAATGGTATATTCGCATGCACTCATACGCATTTATTTGACCTACATGCGAAGTAGTTTCGTATAATTCTCATTACGCATTTTTTTTGTCTTAGGAACACCAATCGAACGAGTCTGATGGATTGGCAGGCCAACGATCAAACCCGGAAGCTTCTATCAAGTCTACAATCAATATGGGAAAAGATCAACTAGACTAGTGAGCCAAGTCATTGAACTAGAAAGCCCTATCGGAACAAATCTTGGGGCCCGATGTCGATCATCCCAACATCAAGAGCAAAATTATCAACATGATCAACAGCCACTAAAGCTGCTCAAAACCAAGAATCTACTATCTAAATCCAAGAGTGCTGATCAGACAACTCTTGAGATCTGAATCCCATGATCAACCACCAAAGCACAGCAACCCACAATGGCGGGCCACGACATCGACAAGGTGGTAGACCAATCTATGGGCCATGAGGTGGGCCAAGCACGTTGTTGGTCTTTGGAACAAGTTGCTAGGAGCAACACACGGGTTGTACAAGCTAACGAGTTGGCAACATAGACAGTCGAGATTGAAACAAACATTGGTGATCATGCAAGGACTATTGAGCCGTTGATGCCTACAATAGGAAATCGAGAGATTCCAAAAGAAAAGTCGTTGTATACTTGTGGAAAGATTGTCACGGAGAAAGAAAGGATGGTTATAGATGGGCCCACCTCTCTTGCACATCGAGCATTTTGACTCATCACTTTGGAGTCCATAAAAGTCCAGAATTATTCGAGGGAAGGGGAGGTTCTACTATAGAATATCCTTATCTTGTTAAAAAATAGAAAGATCTCTATCTTTAGAAGGAGGGGGAACCTATGGGGGTTGTTTCTTTGAGAGGATATCCCCATTAAAGAAAGAAATCCTTGGGCTAAGTCATTCACGTTGGATGAGAGACAGCAACGTCCTTCTCTTACATCTCCTCTCTATCTCACCCTAATCCAACGGCTGCTGACCTCTATTCCCACCAAAAACCCTAATGGCTTTGATATAAAAGAGAAAAGAGGAAATAGGAGGAAACTCTCCTCCCATGCTCTCTCATCTTCTCTCCTCTCCTGTCCATCTCACAGACCTCCCTCTCTTAGAAATCTCTTTCTTCTCTCCCTTGCAAGCTGTGCATAGCACGCAGCACCCTCCTCCATTACAGGAGTTGCAGACCTGCAACTCAGGTCGGATCCTTGTCTCCACCTAGCATACGGCCAACGCTCTCCTTCATCTACAAATCATCACCGTCATCACCATTGGTGACAGGTGGTGGTTTCCAACTCACAGCAGCTGCTCACCATGTCAGCACCGATATCATAGGGAGGTATTCTCCTCATCGTAGCCACCCTTGCATCTTGTCCAACCTGTAGGAAACCTGACCGAATCCCCTCTCTCCTTCTCTTTCTCTCAATCCCGTCCTCATCTCTCTTCCCTTCAAAACAGAAAAAAAAAAAGAAAACGAGAAGAAGGGTAGAGAAGAGGAAGACGCCCCCACCTGCTGGATCGTCTATCACCCACGCCTCCTTGCTGCTGCCCCTTCCTCCTCCACGACCTGCAATATTGAGTTGCAGGTCTGCACCTTCAAAACAAAAAAAAAAAAAGAGATCACCGGAGTTGCAGGTCGCAACTCCGGCGAAACCTGCAACCTCCAGCCTCCGGCGTCTTCTCTCAACTTTCCCATCTTGCCCTCTCTTTCTCTCTCACTTGCCCAAGTCAACAAACAAAGAAAAAAAAATGAAAATAAAAGAGAAGAAAAGAAGAAGGAGAGAAGAGTAGAACGCCCCATACCTGCTGGTTATCACGGTGTGCCATCATCCTTCTCTTCCATCACCGCCTGCCCCACAGCCACATCCACACCTCCATCGTTTCAGCAGTCTACACCTCCATTTCAGCCCACGTCAAAGTTGTCCACACGTTCTCCTCTCTCCAAACGCCCTCCTCCCTCAGTCCCCTTAAAGGAAAAACCAAAAAGAAAGGAAGAAGAAGAAGGGAAGATGAGAGGAGGTTGAACCTGGAGTGCTGCCTTCTCTCCACCGGATCCCTTAACTGCTCCTCCTTACACCGCCTGCTCCTTCTCAAGGACAAACAGCAACCAAAGGCCGCCAACCACCTCCTGCTCACCGGAGAACCACCATTCACCCCTTGCAGCCATTATCACCGCCCTACTCACCAACCTCACTCGCACTCCAAACATTGGCCAATCATGGCCATGCAATCCCCATCAAAGGTTGAACTCCCTCCGGTAAGTTTCAAATAGTTTTTTCCTTCATTTTCCCTCTCTAATTTCTCTCCCTAATCTTGTTCTCTCTCTAGACTCTTTATCTCTCTAGCTTTTCTAAGTACCATGCTTTCTAGTGTAGTTTTTAGTAATTTTTAAAAGAAGAATTATTTACATTATAAGTTATTTTCTCATTCAATAAAGGAAGTTTGTTTTTGCATTGTTGCATTCATCTCAGCTCGAGTAATTTGAATTAATATATTTCAATTGTCATGTGTTAATCCATTCAAAGAAAATTATTTTTTAAAAAAATCAACTTTGAATCACCATTCTCACCCCTGCATTGATTTCAGAGCAATTTCTATAAAGAAAGCCATCATTTCATGTTCTTGCATGCGCTAACTAACCCCGAGTGCGGATCGACATCCGACACGAATCCCTATACAAATATCTCATATTTTGCAGGGATTAAATCGAAAAAGATACAAATTTAGTTGGAATTAGGGTTTCCGTAACCAACGACGCGGAATAATCCTACTTTCAGAGAGAGATAGGGGTTTTTAGAGAGAGAGAATGAGTTTAGAGAGAGAAATAGATGAGAAAGGAAATAAGTAGAGAGAGAAATAAGTAAGAGAGATAGAGAGAGAAATGAGAGAGAAAGATAGGTAGAAAGAAAAAGAAAGAGAAGTTTAGAGAGAGAAAATGGGTTAAAGAGAGAGAATGAGAGAAGTAGAAAGAGAAACCTAAAGAGAGAGTGCTCTCAAACTCTAGAGAGGGGAATTAGGTAAAGAGAGAAATGGACAATATCTAGAGAGAGAAACTTACCCGAAATCTTACTTGAGTTGCACAACGGTGAGTGTAGTGGCTAGGAAGGAAAATAAAGCAGCAAGGGGCACCTTCAAAGTGATCACGGGAAGGAGTTGAGTTGCTGTAGAAGAGTCCTAGTAATGATGGTCTGTTGGTTCGTGTTGGGAACGTGAAGATGTTGCAAGAGTGAACTGTGCATAGCACTCCAAGGTGTTGCCGTTCGTGGGATCTAATGGAAGCCAGGTGTTGACGTTGGTGAAGACAAACCTACATGCTTGTGCAGTCCACGTATATAAGAGGGCAGAGTGACTGGTAGCAGATCACAAGGAAAGGAATGCATAGCCTGAACAACTTCCAATTGGTGAAGAGAGCATCAAGGAGGATGGTGAGGTGTTGCTGCTTGCTTGAGCTGCTGTTGCAGACGTTGCAGTCCGGGAATTTGCAGACCGTGTGGTAAGCAAGAAGGTGGAGGAGAGAAGCTCCTATACACGAATGTGCACGCTGTGAGAGGTCCAGATTGTTTAAAGGGTCAACGTGATGGTGAACCAATTGCGGAGACCAAAGACAGCTGGCAAAGAGGATCAACTCACGTTGTGGGTGAGGAACACGTCTAAGAGGATGTTGTTGCAGCAACAACAACTTGGACTGATGGACGTGCAGGTTAGGACCTGCAGGTTGTTGAAGGCTGAGGAGGATGCATCACCGTTGATGGCAATGGTCGAGGATAGTACAGCCACCGTTCAAGGGGGAGCAGCACTGGTGTGAGCAGATGTGCAGACCATGTTGACCATGCTGTTCACGGTGGTGCTGCACTAGCAGGAGGTTGCAGGTGAGGCGGTGCTGCCTGTTGGAGAAGATAATGGTGCTGGTGTAGCTATTTGCAAAACCAGAAACGGTGGAGAAAAGTGGAAGGAGGCGCTGGTTTCTTCTCAGGCAATAAGCATGGTAGATGGGGTACACCAGTGGTGGATGGTATTTGATGAAGATGGTGATAAAGTGATGCAGTGGCCGGAGTTGCAGGCTGCAACTCCGGTAGGTAAGAAGAAGAAGAAGAAGAAGAAGAGGAAGAAGAAGAAGAAAGAGAAGAAGGAGAAGGAGAAAGGAAGAGCTTACCCATGCTGAAGAGGAGAAGGACGCTTGCTGGTGTGGAGGGCGAGAAGAAGATGAGCACAGGGAGGAGGTTCACCGGCTTTGCATGCTTGTGTGGAGAAGACGTTGTGCAAGCCCAATGCACTTTCAGATCTGATGAAGTCCGGTCCAAGGTAAGAGAAACGTGGATGGAAAGGAGGGGGTGCACAAGCCAAAGGAGTAGGAAATCAATTAATGGTTTTAGCCGGTGATGGGTGATTGAAAACCAGTCTATTTTTGGACTGTGGTAATCGGTGGAAACCGTGACTAATCGTTGCTGGCCGGTGAGAGGGATTATGAGGTGGTATTGATGGAGGAGATGTAGATGCCCAGATGAGATCCAAGCTTTTGGAATAAGGAGACGCCCTACAAGGGAGGAGATGCACTCCTTGGTGCTGATCTGGCCCTTGAGGTTGCCGGGGGCCTTTGCCGGTGTTAATGGCTGCCGAGTTGATGGAGAAGACAACCCGGTTGCAGGTTGGAACAAGGTGGCTGGAGGCGCACTCCAAATTGATGGAGACCTGCAAGAGGCAGCAGGTTTGTGGCTTGCAAAGAGGTGGTTAGCTGGCGGAGAGATGGAGAAGAAGGATAAAGGGAAGGAGGTGTGTCTAGCAATTCCGACGAGCTTCTTGCCAGAATTAATGGTGAAGAGGAATGGAGGTGGAGGCAACAAAGAGGTGTAGCTGCAATTCCTTAGGTGCTCCAAAGGGAGGAGCAATCAAGATCGAGAGAAGAGAGGGGATCAAGAGAAGAATTTTAGAGGGGGAGGGAACCAACCCAAGAAAGAGAGATCGTAGATCTCTTATAGACTTTTTTTTTCCTTTTTGCTTGTTGTAAGAATGAAGACCGTTGGATCTAGAGAGATCCAACGGTTGGGAATGGGTTAGTTAAATGAGAGAGAGAGTGACTAGGATAGAGAGATATGGGGGAAAGAAGAATCGATCAAGTGAAACCAATTCTCTCTTGTTGTTGCAAATGGGCATGGTCATGGGTCATGGGTCATGGGTCATGGGCCTCGGTCATGGGCCTAGGTCATGGGTCAAGATAGATAGAGAGAGGTGAGAGACAAATACAAAAAAAAAAGCAATGGAGGGTCTTGAACCTTGGTCTTCTTTATTCTCTCTTGTCCGCTCCACCAATTTGTCAAACTTATCCTTTGATGTCAATTGGTGTGGCCTTTAATACCTAAGTCCTTCTCTTGGTCTCCAACTATTCTTCTCTCTCTTAGTCTTTGTTCTGGCTCTACGATCTTCTAACTTTGCCCATACATGTCTTCTATCTTTTTATCCTAGCCTATTGGCTCTTTAAGCTTTGATAGAAGTCTTCTGTGGTTGATCGTGGGCCCGCCAATCCTCGAGAATCGCCCGATAGGGTCTCCTGCAAATGAAAAAGCGCGTAATGAGATTCAACTAAAACGGCTTGATACTGGACTATCCGAAATGCATATAATTCATGCAAATAGTCGATTTTCATCTAAATAATGCATTCTACGCAATGAAAGAAACTCTTACGTGGAAAAGTCGACGTAAAGACAAGTTTTATGTATGAGAATGCGACATCGCTATAACGATAATAGCTTAAAATAAGCACTTTTGAGCGAATATCAGGATTTCAATCCGGTATCGAAGCCTGATTATCCGTCTCTCCTTGGGTGGAAGAATGCTTCAAAGGTAGCGCATATGCCGCCTCATCACCTGATTTGAAAAATAGATATGTGGGATCTCAATCTCATTGTCCGCAATCAGCTGAGAACGTAAATGAACATTGATGAGGTCTTCACATCTGTCAGAAAGATGGGAATGGCAATTCAGGGACAAAGCTTTCTTATATGTGCATTGGCCATCGTAGACTGCAATAATGGTTTATATATGGCATAACTTTACACATCCAGATCGATTCTGTGATCATTTCCATATATGATCCTTAAAACTCTACATAGGTGCTCTTTTCCACAACTTCCCGTTCAAGTTCAAATGCACCAAAGCTTTCCACCATGCATCTATCTAGTCGGAAAGAGTTGGCATCACGTTCAACTCACATCTGAATTTTCCCCTTCTCACACGTCACTCCCTCTCCCTGTCAGAGTCATTGGGTCCGCCTGTATTGTGCTTGTGACCATCGGGTCTGCTTTCTTAAACCTGATCTGGTTACACAGGAGGAGGGGGTGGAGTCTTGGAGGAATTTATTTATTAGAAGCGGGGGAGATGGAGAGACATGTGGGGATAGGGAGAGACGTATGCGGAGGGGAAGAAAACAACAGTTGGGAAGATAGACGTGTGGGGGGAAAAGGGAGTGGCGGGTGGGGATGGGAAGAAAACGTCGATTGGGAAAAGAAAACGGTTGGGAAGAAAAAGAGTAGAGATGAGAGATAATGGCATGTCTAACGTGGCACTCTGATTGTAGAGTGCCATGTCAGCACTTCTCTGCTTTAATATAGACTAGTGGGTGCCCCGTGCCATCGGCACTCCCCAACAAAGAATTTGCCAAAATCAGTTGAGTGACAGAGATCCACCATCGATTTGGGGGAGGATTAGATCTCGGCCCTTCTTTGTTGATGGTTGTAAGAGGAGGTATGAGTAAGGAGACAACCAATGTGTTTTGTTATATAGAATAATAAATGGCCCATGCCCACGGCACTCTTTAACAAAACGTTTGCAAAAATTGGGTGCCTTCAGCACTCAAATGGTATAACGGACTGGGGCATTACCATTTTTTCCGTTATAACGACTGTTATAACGGATTGTAACACACAGAGGGAGAAATGGAAAAATATCAGAAATAACAAAAAATAACGATGTTGAAATTTAAATTTTGAATAAATTGAGGTCAAATGAGGCGGATTGAGTAGCTGAAATCTAACCGTCCACATTAGATCGATGGATTTGATCTCAACCACTCTTTATCTAACCGTCCACATTAGATGGATGGATAAGATAAGAGAATACAACTGAGTTGTCTTGATATATGCGTGGGTGGCCCGTGCCCGCGGCACTTTCCGACAAAGTGTTTGTCAAAATCGGGTGGGAGTTAATCTCAGCCATTGAAATGAAGCATAGTGAATCTCAGCAACTCATTATTGAAGCCATATAAGTGAAAGTAGGGTATTTCCGCGTCGTTGGTTACGGAAACCCTAATCTCAATAATATTTATAATTTTAATCCGATTATCCTGCAAGATTTAAACAATTCTTTGCACAGTGGGAAGTGTCGGATGTCGATCCGCACTCGGGTTTAGTTAACGCAATCAAGCACATAAAATGACGAATTTTTTTTACTGGAAATTGGTGAAGAGATGAGAATGGTGATTAAAAGTGATTTTAAAACATGATTGATTTTATTTTATTTCTTTAAAAACTATTAATATTCTAAAATTTATGAAATAATCTAATGCAAGAAATAGAATGAAGAGCACTAAAGAAAATCCATTACTGTGAATCAAATAAACTTTATAGAATCCAAGCAACCCTTACAATGTTTTAAACAAAATATCAAACTAACACTGATAATTAAAAAGAAGAAAAATTGAGATTAAAAAAAAATAAAATTGATGAGATGGGAATTGGAAAGAAAAAAAAAACTAAAATCCTAGAATGGAGATTCAAGAACTTACCATGAGGGTCATGTACCCTTCAAAGAGAAGTGGGATCCAACGGTCAAGCTTGGTGCATGGCGATGTGGAGAGGATGGATCAACGGTGATGATGAGGCAGCAAGTTGTGGATGGATCTAGAACCAATGGAGGTGGTGGCTCGTTGTTGGTTCGAGATGGAGATGGAGTGGCGTTGATGGAGATGGGTTGCTGAACAGCCAACCCAAATAGGGAGACGATCTGTGCAGCAGGTGGTAACGGCTGCAAATGGTGGAGATCGCCGGTGAGGACGATCCAGTCCGGCGGCTGCAAGTGGGGCGGTAAGGATAGGAAAAGTTGCTGGCCGAACCAGCAACTATGGACCGAAGTGGACTGGGCGGTGGTTGCTAGAGCAGCAGTAAGGTCGTGCTACGTGGAGGAGAGGTGGAAATGTGGAAGAGAGAGGGGGTGTTAGGTGGTTCTCCACCGGTTGGAGACGTGCAGTTTGCACGTTCTTGATGAGGGCGGAGGCGGACTGGTGCGTTTCAGCAAGAAGAGAGAACTTCTCTTTCAAGGAAATGTGGAGAAGGGGGCTGGGTTTGATCCCAACGTGGTGGAGGTCTGCCACCGTCTGGAGTTGCAGGTGGGTGGCTCTTGATCGGCCGGAGTTGCAGCCTGCAACTCCGGTAACAACTTGTTGAAGAAGATGAAGAAGGTCGATAAGAAGTGGGGGAAAACGGCCTAAAGAGAAGGGGAAAAGGGACAAGAGGTCTTGGGGGTGAGAATGGAAGAGATTGGAGGGGGATTAGGGTTCGAACGAACCCTTCTCCCTCCTCTTATAAAGCTCCCTATTTCCTTTAATGGAAATAGGGTATTTTTGAAAATAAAAAAAATAATTTTTTTTTTTTTTTTAAAGTAAAAATCTACTTTTCTATGGGGAATCTCCCCAATTAGTGGACCCCCCATTTTTTTGAAATTTAATTAAAATTCTTTGGAAATTCACGGGGTCCACTAACTGGTCGGACAGCGGGTCGATGATGATGGGCCCGGCTACTGGCCCACATGGATTTATGATGTCCATTGTCTCACAAGATGATGTGACAGACGGTCTGATGGCGATCGGATGGATGGTGACTTGATTGGGACCCAGATTGGTAGATCGACGGATCTAGAGAGATCCAACGGTCCGATTGAAGATCCAATGGTCCGATGGAAGATCCAACGGTCAAAAAGCTAAGGGAGATGAGATAGAGCCGAAGGGTAGGAGTTCTGGGGTTGGGTCAGTAGATTCGAGGATCGAGAGATGAAGATAGAGAGAGAATAAGAAGAGATGAGAGAGAAAGTATCAAAAAAATAGAAAAAAAGTATTAGCAGAGGGTCTGGAACCCTGGTCTTCACTGTGACCATCCTCACGCTTCTCCAGTAGAGTAGACTATCATTCCTTGCTGACTCATGTGGCTTTAAACGCTTTGGTCCGTCTCTTGGTCATTGGCTCTCCTGTTCTTTTCGTTCTTTGGGCCGGCTTTTTGGTCCTCCTATTCAGCCCATAGTTGGCCCATATCTTTTAGTCATAGCATGTGGGCTCTTTAAGCTTTGATAATGGGCTTTCCTGATCGATGTGGGCTCGCAAGTCTCGAGAATTGTCCCATCGGGGTTTCCTGCGACAGAAGAAGCGCGTAATGAGACTTTATCAGAATGACTACATGTCTAGACTTCCGAAAATGTGTTTAATGCATGCAAATATACCATTTCGTCCAGAAAAGTGTGTTCTACGCAATACAAGAGACTCTTACGTAGAAAAGTAGATAAATAGAGTATTTTAACGTAGGAGAATGCAATAACGCTAAAAGGATAATTGCTTAAAATAAGCACTTTTGAGCGAATATCACAACCCCCAACCAGCATATTGCCAATCCTTGGCAATTAGTGCGAAATAAATGAGCTTAAAAGGGCTCTGCACATGCTGCACACTTTTTCATATTAGCTCCGGGAAAACACCGTTCGTCAAATCATTGAATGGATGCAAAAATAGTTACATGCTAGCGAAGAGTTGAAAAGTTTTGGCAAGACTACAGACTGATAATCATGACCCAGAATAGTCAGACTCTGCGTGTGTGTGTGCTCAACGTTCTCATCATCCGACAGTAAAGATTTCTAAATCACCTCTAAGTTTTTATGCCTCGACCTCAAATCTCACATGTTTAGCACTCAGAATAGAATCACACAAGAAGGGTTTTCTTCTTTTCTCTGAATTTATATGTGAGGAGATGTATTTAATATATGAAAGCAAAGATCTCACATATGTATTATTTAAAGGAAGGACATCTTTAACAGAAGAAGATCTCATGATTGGAATACCACTTCACTCGGGAACGTTAGATCAAACTCTATAGCTTCTCCATCTCCAATCTCCACATTTTATGATCGTGCTATCCTAGAATCAAGTAGGACTTTCCTGGGTTGTAATGAGGCTTAGGTCAGGTGTAGAAAAATAAAGGTATACAGGATTTCAAAGATCTTGAGAGGATATTGCCATTTTCTTGCATTTTTCCTGCGGCGTAACACCATTATCTGGTTCTTTTTCCTTTTTTTTTTATATTTTTCTCTTTTTCTTGATATTTCTGAGACTGCTCAATTTCTTTTCAGCACTTTTTCATACTTTCTTTCCATATTTTATTTTCAGCTTGAACCACTTTCTTTTTCTTTTGATTCTTCTTCTTTACTTTTCTTTTCACGGTACACCCATATCAGTTATTCTTTTGTCCATCTCAAAATAAGGGTAGCCAGTCATGCTTCGTAGCTGGATTGGATTTTAGGTTGATGGGTTTACAAAGAAAAGGCTTTTATAGAAGGGTTCAAGGAGTTTCTAGTGAAGTATTATTCAGGAGAGTAAAAAGGCTGAATGGTTCAGGAAAAATGGCCTAAATCATTTTCTAGGGTTTGCACTATCATGTATACTGTCTTGACTGGATACAGAGAAGGTTCTGTCGTAGTAATCCAATGTTGATGTCGTTCTGAGTTCCATGATCGAAGCAAAAGATAATGAGATTTCTCAACGAATATTGCGGGCATGAAGAATAGTGAGTCATCCATTGACTCAGGATTATTGTATAACTCTCTGAAATGATTAAAGGTTCGAAAGCTTACTGGGTTAGGTCTCCACAATTATTCTCATAGGATCTCTAGAGTTTCAAAACTTAGGATGACTCAGATGTTGATAGCGTACAATTGTGCCAAATCTGAGTTTTTCTGAGTTTTCAAACCTGCTGTAGTCACGCTTGACTTGACTCAACGCTAACAAAAATTGACATCTTCAATACTGACTTAACAGAGGTTTTCAGCTAATCAAAGTCAGGGTATTTGACACATTTTTGAAATTCTAGAAAACTTTTGGAGAACATCGGAAATCACCCCAAAAACAAAAAGTTTTTTTTTTTTTTTTATCAAAATGAAGACATGAGTTTTGGTAAATACCCACCCCCAACCAAAATACAGCACCGTCCTCGGTGCTCATGACCGGGACATAAAATGATGAAAAATCAGTGATGATGATGCAAAGATTCAGGAAGGATGTTACCAAATCGGCAGAAACTCGACAGTGTGTGGTACCTGATGATTGGAAGAATGAATGTACCTGCCTTTTTAAAGATATAACAGTAATAACAAATGCATGAGACTCATGTACTCTAGGAATACCGGAATTGCCTTTCCGAAAGCGCTAAGTTTTACGTCTTCAGTCAGACACAACGGGGGTGACAGGCACCCCCAACCAAGTTGGAGCACAGGAGACTGAGTGGATTATCAGTCGACATAGACAGGATCGATGAGATCGATCTCAAAAGTCTGAATGAACAATACGTCAAGTTCATGGAACTGTTTTAGACGCTGCCCATTGACCTGAAAAGAGGAGTGATCCTTGGGATCCTCAATAGTGATTGCCCCAAAGGGTGTGACTGCTGTGACCGTATAAGGACCGGTCCACCTAGATTTCAATTTCCCAGGGAAGAGATGAAGACGGGAATTATAAAGAAGGACCTTCTGTCCTGGATGAAACTCTTTCCTGAGGATGCTCTTGTCATGTATCCACTTCATTTTTGCTTTATAATTCTTGGACAAGTTGTAGGCATCATTTCTGATTTCTTCTAACTCATTCATTTGAAGTTTCCGCTCCTCCCCTGCGGAGTCTAGGTCAAAGTTGAGCTTCTTAATGGCCCACAGGGCACGATGTTCAATCTCTACCGGTAGATGACAAGGTTTCCCAAAGACGAGACGATAGGGAGACATATTGAGTGGTGTCTTGTAGGCAGTTCTGTATGCCTATAAAGCATCAGTGAGACGAATAGACCAGTCTTTACGTGTGGTATTGACTGTTTTCTCCAAAATCTGCTTGATCTGACGATTAGAAACCTCTACTTGACCACTAGTCTGCGGATGATAAGCTAGGGCAACCTTGTGGGTTACCCCATACTTTTTCATTAATTTCTCGAATATCCTATTGTAGAAATGGGTGCCCCCATCACTAATGATGGCCTTAGGGGTACCGAATCGGGTGAAGATGAACTCCTTTAGGAATTTGACCACCACTTTGTGGTCATTGGTCTTGGTGGGAATGGCTTCTATCCATTTGGATACATAGTCTACCGCAAGGAGAATGTACTCAAAACCATAGGAAACGGAAAAGGGGCCCATGAAGTCGATGCCCCAGATGTCAAATATTTCATCGACCTGGATGGGAGTTAGGGGCATCATGTTCCTCTGGGAGATGCGGCCTAGATGCTGGCAATTAGGACAAGTTTTGTTGTAGATATGGGCATCTTTCAATAATGTGGGCC
Source organism: Euptelea pleiosperma (assembly GCA_035048495.1). NCBI lineage: Eukaryota > Viridiplantae > Streptophyta > Magnoliopsida > Ranunculales > Eupteleaceae > Euptelea > Euptelea pleiosperma. Next base: position 1,358,208 of record CM068548.1, read on the forward strand.
AGTAGAATCCGCATTGCAGAACTTTTTCTGCAGTTTTCTTAGTACTGAAATGACCACCACAAGGTTGGTCATGACACGAGGACAAGATATTGAGTTGGTCCGACTCAGGGACACAGAGACGAATGATCTGGTCAGGACAGTATTTATACAAATAAGGTTCATCCCAAGAGTAGTACTTAACTCTTGCTAGGAATTGGCTTTTGTCCTGTTTTGACCAGTGTGAAGGCATTTCTTCGGTGACAAGGTAGTTGACAATGTCAGCATACCAAGGATTAACAGAGATGGCGAACAGTTGTTCGTCTGGAAAGGTTTCAGGGATGGGCTGGGTGTCGAAGGATGACTCTAAAGTCAGTCTAGACAAGTGATCAGCCACTACATTCTCAGTTCCTTTCTTATCCTTGATCTTGAGGTCGAATTCCTGCAGTAAGAGAATCCAGCGAATTAATCGAGGCTTGGTTTCCTTTTTCGACATGAGATAACGAAGGGCTGCATGATCAGTGTACACGACCACCTTAGTGGCTAAGAGGTACTGACGAAATTTATCAAGGGCGAAGACTACCGCCAGGAGTTCTTTCTCAGTGGTGGAGTAATTTATTTGGGCAGAGTTAAGAGTTTTGCTCGCGTAGTAGATCACGTGTGACCTTTTGTCAACTCTCTGCCCTAGAACGGTGCCTAACGCATAGTCAGAAGCATCGCACATTACCTCAAAAGGTAGAGTCCAGTCAGGGGGACGGATAATGGGCGCAGTAGTGAGCTCAGATTTGAGACGCTCGAATGCCTTGACACAGTCAGCATTAAAGTCGAAAGGACTATCTTTAGCCAGAAGATGAGATAGAGGTCGAGCGATTTGAGAGAAGTCCTTGATGAATCGCCTATAGAATCCTCCGTGTCCCAAAAAGGACCGGATGTCACGCACAGACTTAGGAGTAGGCAAGGTCGAGATGATATCGATTTTAGCTTTGTCGACCTCAATGCCCTGATGGGAAATGACATGTCCCAGAACAATGCCCTTCTTCACCATGAAGTGGCATTTCTCCCAATTGAGGACAAGTCGCTTGTCCTGACAGCGGTGAAGTACAAGCCCTAGATGGTTCAGACAGTCATCAAAGGATGACCCAAAGACTGAGAAGTCGTCCATAAAGACTTCGAGGAATTTTTCCACCATGTCAGAGAATATGCTCATCATACACCTTTGAAAGGTCGCAGGTGCATTGCAGAGGCCAAAGGGCATGCGCTTGTAGGCAAAAGTGCCAAAGGGACAAGTGAAGGTTGTCTTCTCGTGATCCTCAGGGGCGATGGATATTTGATTATATCCTGAGTAACCATCGAGGAAGCAGTAATAGGAGTGACCTGCTAGTCTCTCCAACATTTGGTCTATGAAGGGTAAAGGAAAATGGTCCTTCCTAGTGTTGGTGTTGAGTCGTCGGTAATCGATGCAGACTCTCCACCCTTTCTTCAGGCGCTGGGTTACCATTTCCTTGTTCTCATTTTCCACAACTGTGAATCCTGCCTTTTTAGGGATGACATGAATAGGACTCACCCATTTGCTATCGGAGATGGGATAAATGATACCTGCATCTAACAGTTTAAGGACCTCATCCCGGACTACATCCTTCAAGACGGGGTTCAACCTCCTCTGGTGTTCTCGAGAGGTTTTGGATTCATCCTCGAGATAGATGTGATGTTGGCACACCGAGGGGTCTATGCCACGAATATCATCTATAGTCCAACCTATCGCAGATTTGTGCTTGTTGAGCAGCTCGAGAAATTTCTTACGTTCACTCTCAGACAAAGCGAAAGCAATAATGACAGAGTAGGTTTCCTTAGGACCAAGATAGGCATAGGAAAGATTTGTGGGAAGAGGCTTAAAATCCAATATTGGAGCAGATGAAGTAGAAATAGGTGTCACAGAAGACACGGATTGAAGAGGTTTGACTTCAGTAGGTAAAGGAATGATGGGTTCTCTGGCCATGGTTATCAGAGGCTCGAACTCGATGAGTGGAGCGGGGATCTCTATCAGTGGAGCAGTCTCCAAAAGATCATTGAGATCAGAAATAGCTGACTCGGTTGCAAAGTCAGCTCCAAAGTGTTCTAGACACTGCTTAAGAATATCTTCGGTGGAGTTCGGGATTAGACTCTCAACGGCACACATTTCATCGGCCACATCGCGATCGACGTCTTGTTGCATTAGACGAAAGATATTGACCTCAGCTTTGAGGTTTCCAAAAGCAATGGACATGTTTCCGTCCCGGCACCCGATGTGGGCATTCGCGGTGGCAAGGAAAGGACGGCCTAAGATGACCAGAATGCGGTTATCCTGACACGGTTCGGTGTCTAGAATGATAAAGTCCACAGGATAATAAAAGTCAGCGACTTTTACTAGGACATCTTCAATGATTCCTCTTGGAATCTTGATGGACTGATCAGCCAATTTCAGGGTGACATTGGTAGGCTTCATATCTTTCAGTCCTAACTGCTGATATACCGAGAATGGTATGAGGTTAACGCTAGCCCCTAAATCTAGCAAGGCAGTGCAGCTAAAGTTGTCTCCAATTTCGCATTGGACAGTTGGGCTACCTGGATCCTTATGTTTGATTACACTGTTGCGTTGAATGAACGCAGTAGCTTTTTTGGCCAAGAAGGCAGCTTTGGGTACATTCGTACGCCGCTTAACTATGCACAAGTCCTTGAGGAATTTGGCATAGGAGGGGATTTGCTTGATAGCAGAAAGGAATGGGATATTGATCTGGACATCTTTAAAGACGTCTAAGATCTCTGAGAATTGCTGATCCCGCTTATCTTGGACAAGTCTGTCCGGGAAGGGAGGCTTTACTCGACAAATGGATTTGTCTTTAGCCTTAGATTTCTACACAGGGATATCTGATGTTGGTGCAGAGGTAGAAGAAGCAGAGGTAGGATTGGGACTAGTTTCCTCTGTACGAGTGATGGGTGTTGGAGATGGCACCGGTGGTGGTTGGACTCCCATGTCCACAGTTTTTCCAGATCGTAGGGTGGTTACAGCTTGCACCTCCCCTTGATAGTTCTCATTCTGGCTTTGAGATTGGGATCCGATCTCATATACTGCCCCTTTGGCATTTCCTTTAGGGTTGGCAATGGGTTGGCTAGGGAAGATGCCTTTAGCTTTCTCAGCTTCCAGGTTACCTGAGCGTTGCTCTAGACGAAGCATGGATTGCTGTTGCTGTTGCTGTTGCTCTAGGCGTTGCATAGATTGAGTAATGAGTTGAGCTAGAAGGTCCTCGATACCGGGTTTTGGGGCCAACTGTTGGGGGACAGCTAATGGGAGCTGAGGCACCAATTCGCGACTCGTGCTCATCGGGGCATTATAGTTATAGGCGGGAGAATTAGTTGGGACAATCTGTTGGTTCTGAAAGTTCTGGGGAACTCTTTGCTGATTCTGAAATGTGCTCTGTTGTCCAGAGTATTGACCCTATTGGAACTGTTGGTTTTGAGTAGATGGGTACTGACTCTGCTGGTATTGTCCCTGATTGAATTGCCTATTGGGTTGATTGAACCCAGGGGGATACATGCCCTGAGGTTGACGCGGAGGTTGAGCTTGAGGTTGAGTAGACTGAGGCCTCCAAGAAAAGTTAGGGTGGTTTCTCGTGTTCAGATGATAAGATTGACTATACGAGTTCTGAGTGGGTGGTTTGTATGTGCTGAAAGCACAAACTTCTTCATGAAGAGGATTAGACCATCCTTCATTCAAAGGACAATGCTCAGAAGTATGGGAGGGTTGCAGATAGAGGGTGCAGGATTCCATAGGGCTCTCATGTCCCACATGCATGACTGGGGTAGATTGTTGAGTAGGCTTTTGTACTGACACAGCCAGTGCCGAGACTGACTTGCTCAACTCTTGAATGACTGATCGAAGCTCAGTATCAGCTGTAGCATCATGTCCCTTGGTTGTCCTTTGGACCGAAGTGGTTCGACTGAACTCTGAGTCAGTCGTCCAATGTTGAGAGTTTTCTCCTAACTCTCCCAAGAATTTTTATGCATCGGTCGGAGTTTGGTGCAGGAATTTTCCTTGGCACATTGACTCTACCATGGTCCGGGACTCATCAGTAAGTCCCTTGTAGAAGACATGGACAAGATTGCCCTTGTCGATGCTATGGTGGGGGCACTTAGTCAGGTAGTCTTGGAATCTATCCCATGCTTCAAAAAATTTCTCATCGGACTTCTGTCGAAAGTCTTGGATGAGTTGCTTCATTTGGTTGGTCCGAGTCATGGGGTAGAATTTAGACATGAATTTGCCCACCAATTCTTTCCAACTACTGATTGAATCAACGGGTAAGGAGTAGAGCCAATCTGAGGCTCGGTCTTTAAGCGAGAATGGAAAAACTCGCAGACGCACATTGTCATCATCGAGGTTCTGATTCTTGAAAAGTAGGATGACATGTTGGAATTCCCTAATATGGGAATATGGGTCTTCTCTTGGGAGACCACGAAAGGTAGGCAGCATTTGGATCGTCTGCGGCCTGATCTCAAATTGTACCGCCGTAGTAGGTGGGAGAATAATGCAAGTGGGCGGATTAGCAGAGATAGGGGCGAACGTCTCGATAAGAGGTCGTTCGACTGCCATGACTACAAAAGTAGTAGAACTGGGGGAGGTGGGTGGGGAAAGAGATGGGGAAGAATTCAGTAGAGGATCCACTGTAGGTACGTGATTCTCAGATCGAATCAAGCGCTTGTTCGGACGAGTCCAAGCGGGCATACGCTGAGGAAGGAAGCTCTATACTTGGCAAAAAGTTGCCAGAGAGGAACACTATCCTAAATGATGCACACCAAGCACAGATAATCCTATTCTAAGCAATCAGGATATATTTTAGGAATTATCTTTGTTAGTTTTGGGGCTAGAGTAGATTATGACGGTGGGCGGACCACTGGTTTATCTTTTAACCGTCGGACTAACTGTTTTGCACTCAGAGGTTCTCACCAGGCTACACTCTTCAGAGCGAATCCTTTAGTACTAACTCTAGTTAACAGCAAGGCAATCCGAAGCCTAGACAGACGTGCGGCACAATGGCTAACTTAAGTACGTCCCAGACTAACTGGATTGGTCAAGTGTATAAGAAGAGTGTTCCATCGGGTTAAGCTAGGGTTGATGCGTGTTCCTAGTCCACAAGTAACTAACCGCCGAATAGTCCAAGATGCCACGTCGAGCTCAGTGTACTTGAGTAGCAGGGACTTATGGGTGTGTTAGACAATAGGGACCCGCGCTCGTGGTCTTATTTCGATTGGATGTTAAGCGGGTTCGCTTTGTGTGGATTTTTCCTCGAACACCGGGCTAATTGGCTCTACTTCTTGATTCTTTTTATTATAGATGGATCCTGGGGATCAATTTCAGCTGGAGTGATGAAATCCCACCAGTTTCAATTTTGGAGCTGGGTTTGCTCTCTTAGAGTTAATTGATTAACGGCCACGCCACGCAAGTCGAATAAGTTGTTGCTAGAAAACAAATAGACAAGCGGCAATGATGCACCCAATATGCTCTGTATCGCACTCAAGGCGAGGATAGAGACTTACCTCCCGTGGGCCACGCCACGGGGTCTCCTCCGTGGGTTAGAGAGGGGTATCCTAATGGGCTTGGGCCCGACTCCACCTCTTTGAGCTTTCGCTCTCTACCCACACTGGATCGTGTTCCTACAGAAAAGTTAGATCGCACGGTCTAGGTAGTCGGGATTCTATTTGGAAGATCTTTGCCTTTTTAGGGTTCACAGAACAAGCACTGGATTTAGGCAAGTTTTTTAATTAATTTTCAAGTTCGAGATGGGTTAAAATTTAGGAATTTCCAGATGGAAAATACCTAGATTGGAAAGTTTCCCGAACTATGAAGATCTTCCAAGAAAGATTTGATTGCGAGATCCCTTACAATTTTGGGAAATTTCCCAAAATTGAAATTCTGCTAGATTTGGGGTGTTTCCTTTTGCAGACTTTTCCAAATTCGGAAGATTTCTAAAGATAAAAATTCTTCTAAAGATGAAACTTCTAAGAGGGGAAACCCTAATTTAGCAAAGTTTCAAGATTTTAGAATCTTTCCAAAAATCGCAAATCCTTGATTTGTGATTTCTAAAAATCTGCAGAATATAAAACCCTAATTTTTTTGAATTTTGATTTTTTAATTTTTTTTGGTATTTTCCACTTAATCTAGGGTTTCTAAAAAACCCTAGAACAAGATCTAGCAGTTATTTGGAAAGTAGTAAAATTCCTAAATTATTACAACTTTGCACTCGGCCTTCCGAGGCATTAAAAATAGTAATTTAAAAATTGCTAAAAATCACTAAAAAGCAAAAAAATAAAAAGTTTCCCGAAAAGGTCGGGCTGGCCAAATTGAGCAGCTTTTTGCTTCAGCAACTTTCCAATTCCGTCATTACGTCCTTTTTCGCACACCCCTCAACCCGAGCGGCAGCGGCGCCATTTGAAAGTAGGGTATTTTCGCGTCGTTGGTTACGGAAACCCTAATCTCAATAATATTTATAATTTTAATCCGATTATCCTGCAAGATTTAAACAATTCTTTGCACAGTGGGAAGTGTCGGATGTCGATCCGCACTCGGGTTTAGTTAACGCAATCAAGCACATAAAATGACGAATTTTTTTTGCTGGAAATTGGTGAAGAGATGAGAATGGTGATTAAAAGTGATTTTTAAACATGATTGATTTTATTTTATTTCTTTAAAAACTATTAATATTCTAAAATTTATGAAATAATCTAATGCAAGAAATAGAATGAAGAGCACTAAAGAAAATCCATTACTGTGAATCAAATAAACTTTATAGAATCCAAGCAACCCTTATAATGTTTTAAACAAAATATCAAACTAACACTAATAATAAAAAAGAAGAAAAATTGAGATTAAAAAAAAATAAAATTGATGAGATGGGAATTGGAAAGAAAAAAAAAAACTAAAATCCTAGAATGGAGATTCAAGAACTTACCATGAGGGTCATGTACCCTTCAAAGAGAAGTGGGATCCAACGGTCAAGCTTGGTGCATGGCGATGTGGAGAGGATGGATCAACGGTGATGATGAGGCAGCAAGTTGTGGATGGATCTAGAACCAATGGAGGTGGTGGCTCGTTGTTGGTTCGAGATGGAGATGGAGTGGCGTTGATGGAGATGGGTTGCTGAACAGCCAACCCAAATAGGGAGATGATCTGTGCAGCAAGTGGTAACGGCTGCAAATGGTGGAGATCGTCGATGAGGACGATCTAGTCCGGCGACTGCAAGTGGGGCGGTAAGGATAGGAAAAGTTGCTGGCCGAACCAGCAACTATGGACCGAAGTGGACTGGGCGGTGGTTGCTAGAGCAGCAGCAAGGTCGTGCTGCGTGGAGGAGAGGTGGAAATGTGGAAGAGAGAGGGGGTGTTAGGTGGTTCTCCACCGGTTGGAGACGTGCAGTTTGCACGTTCTTGATGAGGGCGGAGGCGGACTGGTGTGTTTCAGCAAGAAGAGAGAACTTCTCTTTCAAGGAAACGTGGAGAAGGGGGCTGGGTTTGATCCCAACGTGGTGGAGGTCTGCCACCGTCTGGAGTTGCAGGTGGGTGGCTCTTGATCGGCCGGAGTTGCAGCCTGCAACTCCGGTAACAACTTGTTGAAGAAGATGAAGAAGGTCGAGGAGAAGTGGGGGAAAACGGCCTAAAGAGAAGGGGAAAAGGGACAAGAGGTCTTCGGGGTGAGAATGGAAGAGATTGGAGGGGGATTAGGGTTCGAACGAACCCTTCTCCCTCCTCTTATAAAGCTCCCTATTTCCTTTAATGGAAATAGGGTATTTTTGAAAATAAAAAAAATAATTTTTTTTTTTTTTAAAGTAAAAATCTACTTTTCTATGGGGAATCTCCCCAATTAGTGGACCCCCCATTTTTTTGAAATTTAATTAAAATTCTTTGGAAATTCACGGGGTCCACTAACTGGTCGGACAGCGGGTCGATGATGATGGGCCCGGCTACTGGCCCACATGGATTTATGATGTCCATTGTCTCACAAGATGATGTGACAGACGGTCTGATGGCGATCGGATGGATGGTGACTTGATTGGGACCCAGATTGGTAGATCGACGGATCTAGAGAGATCCAACGGTCCGATTGAAGATCCAATGGTCCGATGGAAGATCCAACGGTCAGAAAGCTAAGAGAGATGAGATAGAGCTGAAGGGTAGGAGTTCTGGGGTTGGGTCAGTAGATTCGAGGATCGAGAGATGAAGAGAGAGAGAGAATAAGAAGAGATGAGAGAGAAAGTATCAAAAAAATAGAAAAAAAGTATTGGCAGAGGGTCTGGAACCCTGGTCTTCACTGTGACCATCCTCACGCTTCTCCAGTAGAGTAGACTATCATTCCTTGCTGACTCATGTGGCTTTAAACGCTTTGGTCCGTCTCTTGGTCATTGGCTCTCCTGTTCTTTTCGTTCTTTGGGCCGGCTTTTTGGTCCTCCTATTCAGCCCATAGTTGGCCCATATCTTTTAGTCATAGCATGTGGGCTCTTTAAGCTTTGATAATGGGCTTTCCTGATCGATGTGGGCTCGAAAGTCTCGAGAATTGTCCCATCGGGGTTTCCTGCGACAGAAGAAGCGCGTAATGAGACTTTATCAGAATGACTACATGTCTAGACTTCCGAAAATGTGTTTAATGCATGCAAATATACCATTTCGTCCAAAAAAGTGTGTTCTATGCAACACAAGAGACTCTTACGTAGAAAAGTAGATAAATAGAGTATTTTAACGTAGGAGAATGCAATAACGCTAAAAGGATAATTGCTTAAAATAAGCAATTTTGAGCGAATATCAATAAGATAAGAAGGGTATAAGAAAACCATTAAATTTTTGTTAAATTCTATTTTTTTTTAATTTTCAATTTTTAATTTTCAAATTTCAAATTTTAAATTTTGAATTTCAGCACCACTTTTTTTCGTTAAAATCATTAAAATCCATATTTTCCATTTTTGTCCCTAGCCATTTCAATCCGTTTTAACTGTAACACCCCTCTCGAGGCATAAAAAGTGGGGCTCCTAAGCCTGACCCTTAGGCTATATGTAAATCCAACCCATTTCATTCCTTATATGTAGGTAAATAGTAGGTGACCTGTGCCCACGGCACTCATCGGCAAAGCGTTTGTCAAAATTGGGTGTGAGTGGCTAAGATCCACTGTCCATTTGTTGTGATAAGATCTCGACCATCCTTTATGAAGCCAGATAAGAGGGGGAGACAACCGTCCTGTTTTGTTATATAGATAGTAAATGGCCCGTGCCCACGGCACTCTCCGACAAAAGCGTTTTCAAAAATTGGGTGCCTACGGCACAAAAAAAGTATAGCGGACTGCAGCGTTACCGTTTTTTTCCATTATAACGGGTCGTAACGCGCAGAGGGAGAAATGGGAAAATAACATAAATAACAAAAAATAACGGTGTTGAAATTCAAATTTTGAATAAATTGAGGTCAAATGAGGCTGATTGAGTGGCTGAAATCTAACCGTCCACATTAGATCGATGGATTTGATCTCAACCACTCTTTATCTAACCATCCACATTAGATGGATGGATAAGATAAGAGAATACAACTGAGTTGTCTTGTTATATGCGTGGGTGGACCGTGCCCGCGGCACTTTCCGGCAAAGTGTTTGTCAAAATCGGGTGGGAGTTAATCTCAACCATCGATATGAAGCATAGTGGATCTCAACCACTCATTATTGAAGCCATATAAGATAAGAGGGGGTATAAGAAAACCACAGTCACTTGTTATATTGATAGTGGGTGACCCGTGCCCTCGGCACTCCCATCAAAGTATTTGCCAAAATCAAGTGTGAGTGGCTGAGATCCACTGTCCATTTGGGGGATAAGATCTCGGCCCTTCTTTGTTGAAACATATAAGAAGGGGTATAAGTGGGGAGACAACTCCCCTATTTTGTTATATAGATAGTGGGTGGCCCATGCCCACGACACTCCCCGAAAGCATTTGCCCAAATTGGATGAGTGGCTGAGATCTACCGTCCAATTTGGGGATAAGATCTCGGACATTCTTTATTGAAGCCTATGAGAGGCTGGGGGTATAAGTGGAGAGACAACCACTATGTTTTTGTTATATACTAGTAAATGATCCGTGCCCACAGCACTCTCCGACAAAAGCGTTTGCAAAAATTGGGTGCCTTCAGCACTCAAACGGTATAACGGACTAGGCATTACCATTTTTTCCGTTATAACGGATTGTAACGCACATGGGCAAAAATGGAAAAAAATAACAAAAAATAATGGCGCTAAAATTCAAAATTAAATTTTCAATCTATAACGCGCGGGGGTCAAATGAGTGGGAGCGACCGAATAAATGAGGAGGATTGAGTGGCTGAAATCTAAACATCCACATTAGATGGATGGATTTGATCTCAAACACTCTTTATCTTATGAAGCAGGATAAGATAAGAGATAAGACAACTTCCCTGTTTTGTTATATAGACTAGTAGGTGGCCAGTGCCCACGGCACTCTCCGACAAAGTGTTTGCCAAAATCGGGTGTGAGTGGCTTAAATCCACCATCCATTTGGGGTGCTAAGATCTCGGCCATCCTTTGTGAAGCCGATAAGATGGGGGATAAGCGACTTCTCTATTTTGTCATATCACTTAAATTCTCTTTTACTTTTGTTCTATAATCTTTCAAAAAATCAAGTTTGTTTTGGTTCTCTTTTTACAGTAATCTCTTTTTCTATTATCAGATCAGAAAAGAAAGTTTTTGACTTTGAGATTTCTTATTTATAAAAGTTATGATTCATGGGAGTGATTTGATTAGTAAGGGCAGTCGCTAGCCTCGGTCACCCTAGATCTTTGGTCGACCGACACTATTTCGGTCGCCCGTACCTCTGACAGTGTCTCATTCTGTCCGTCAGTCGATCCTCATAGTCTCAGGTGATCTCAAGCTCCACAAAAAGATATGACAAGTAAAAGTCAAAGAACTCAAGTCCTTAGCTTGACTTTAGTTGAGATACCTACTTGTTTAGTGTTCTTTCGAGCTTAAGTAGACGAGATGCTTGACTATCAACCCAGCAACCGTAATAATTCTTCAACTAATCTCTCACGGCAGTATGGCATCATAACAATACAAAAACAACTCGAGACGTATGTCATATGGAATTTGACAAAACAAAATTAGAGTTTTTAAGTTTTAACAAATTTTATTTTTAGAGTATTATTGTTTTTAAAAAATATGTTTTCTGAAATAACAACCGGTCCATTCTCTTTAATCAAAAATACCCAGAAGGGAGGGGGGGTTGATTAGGTATTTAAAATTAATTAAACCTAAATAGTTTTACTGGTCTATGGTAGGGAATAAAATCGCATGCCTTAGTTGTTTGATAAAGGATTATCACAACCGATTCAAATCGAATATACTTTCGTGGTATATCTTCTTTTCGTCGTTTGATCTAATCAATATAGATAGCGGAATACAAACAAACAATCACACAAGATAAGAGATTTTTACGTGGAAACCTTAGTAAAGGAAAACCACAGGACCACGTTTAGAAAGAAAGTATCACTAACTGGAAAGTTAAACGAAACAAAGGTTACCTACGCAGCACCGTTACAAATACAGCTTCCAACCTTAGCCAAGGCCTATTGTCGATGCGTTCACGTCCTCTGAATCAACGCTACGAGTCCACGCGCGTCCTCCCAGCCAAGAAGCCTTGTCCGCTTGTTCAGTTTGGTACACCCCAGACCTACCGTCAATCAGCCACTCCGATCTTAATTCTCAACACTCCAGCCTTTGCCGAAGGTGAAAGATTCAGTACACCCTGAACCCTAGGTTACTCAATAGGTGTTGAGTCACACAGGTACACTCAGGCTACTAGGTCAAATATCTCTGTGAAAGACCTAAGCTGAGTAATCAATCAAGCTCTTGGCTTTAATCTAGAAGAGGAAAAAGCTCACAAGATGTTTATGAGATAAAAAACTTCTTGCTCTTCGAATGGACACTCCAATAAATAAACATTTCTTCTCTCTATTCAATGTGTATAGAAGTATGTAGAAGTGTGTATAGAGAAGGCTTAGAAGGTTTATATTTATAGAATTCGTAACCATGAGTCCTTTAGAACGTGGGAGAGTGGAAATTAGAATTTTGGATCTGAGAAAGACTCAATCCGTGTGAAGTCCAATCGATTGTACTCTGGGTCCAATCGATTGGGGCAAGTCCAATGGATTGGGTTTTGGGTCCAATCGATTGGCCTTGTACGGATGGGTTTTTCCTTCGTAAATCTGATCGATTGTTCATAGTCCAATCGATCGGACTTAAATAAGTTTCTGTCCCCGTAAGCTCTAATCGATTTTACAGAGGTCTCCAATTGATTGGGCTTTGATCATGTTCTATCTCGTAGACTCAAATCAATTTTACAAAGGTCTCCAATCGATTGGACTTTCCCAGAAGTCAATAACATTGACTTAGACTCAGTTCTATCCAATGACTAGGTTTGATCATTATATTCTATTCATTTAAACCTATTCCTATGGCCACTAAGTCACTTACCTTCCTAAGCGAGCGTACACGATCTATAACCGACAAATTGACAATTAATCAGATGACTCCTGTCGTCAACCGTCTGATTCTTGCTGTCTCTGTCTTCTAGTCTTCACGTAGTCAACGAAGTATGCGTACCATGACATCTTCACACTACACTGGTGCTCGTAGGAACGGTTACATGAATGTTTTTATATCATACGGAATCTTTGCCAAACTAGAATATGAAAATATTCCTTACAATTTCAAAGAATTCAACATATCTAAATTCAATTATAGTGTTTTCACTAACACTATCTACTTCTGAAGTACTGACTAGGAACCTATAACTGCTACTATTTTGAGCATAACTTATAAATACACAGTCCAATGTTCTAGGTCCTAACTTAGTTCTCTTGGGATATGGTAAGGCCACCTTGGCCAAACACCCAGCCCCACACTCTTATATACTTATATTAGGGTGTTCTATTAAACCACAATTCATAGGGAGTACTATCAAATTGTTTAAAAGGCATTTTGTTTAAAATATAGCAAGTTAAGAAGATAGCTTCCCCCACAAGTTAATAGGTAGACCTGAACTTATTAGCATAGAATTAACCATATCTTTAAGAGTTTGGTTTTTCTTTCAGTTGTTCCATCTTGTTGTGGAGCATAATGGACTATGGTTTGATGAATTATTCCATATGATTGACAGAATTCTGAGAAGTGTAGAGTCGTACTCACCTATCTATCAGATATAACTATTTTATGCTTTTGTTTAATTGATTTTTAACTTTTAATTTAAATTTTTTGAAAGTTTCATCATTACTCTTTAATAGATAAAGAGTGCAATAACGTGTACAATCATCTATGATTAATATTATGTAATATTTCATTCCCCGTCTAGTTTGAGTATTTTTAGGATCACCTAGATCACTGTATACTAATTATAATGGTTCAGTTGGTCTTTCTATATTTTTAAATGATTTGCTAGTAAATTTTTATTCTATGCAAATTTCACATTTATAATTTTTATATAATGGTTTTAGGTATGGAACCTAAATTCATCCTTCTATGTAAAGAAGCAAAATTTAAATGTCCTAATCTATCATGCTATACATTCAAACAATCAACAAATATAAGCAAAACTTGAAATATTATTCATAAATGCATAAATTGTATTCAACTTAAACAGTCCTTCATTTAGATAACATTTTCCCCTTGAGTTTCTGGAAGATTTTGTTTTTATGGTTTTTGTGAGAAAAATAACTAAACTTCAGTTTATTCTTTTCTTCTACTACATTGGCTTTAGCAACTAAGGAACTTGCATTCTCAGATTTTTCTATTTCTTGTGCTTTCTTCAATCTTGAGACACACTATAAGATCTTCAAGTGACATATTTTTCTCGTGTTTAAGAGAATTTCTAATCTCTTTACATGCCAAAGAAAGTTTCTCAATTGTTGCTCCTATCTGAAATCCGTCACTAATAATCATCCCTTCAGTATGGATTTCATGTAGGATAATCTGAATATCTTGAAGTTAGGACATAATAGATTTTATTTCTCCATCTTGTAATCAAGAAATCGTCCGATGACAAATTTCTTGGTTCTAGCATCCATTGTCTTATATTTCTTTTCAAACATAATTCATAGTTCTTTTGTCGATTTAATGTTCATCTGAACATACACATCATACATAATATTCATCAACCCATTGAGAATATGGTTCCGGTACAAATTCTATCAATTACCTTACTGAAAATATGTTACAGGTCTAAAATTACAGTTCTGTTTCATACGGTATTTCTAGTGCTTTTAGTCTCTCGAGTTCAAAACTCGGTCTAGGTTCATTAAGGGTCAATTTTTTATTATTAACCATTAATCTACTATTATCGTATAACAATATAATATCAAATTATTATGTTTATTTAATAAAAATAACTAAGCATCATCCATAAGATAAAAAGGGACAAGTTCCCAAAGATGGGCCAGAACAAGCCCAAAATTAAAATCAATGATAACTAATTTTTATCAAGAAAGCATTTAAAGGACTAGAACTCCTCTTGAAATTTTACCGGTCCGTTCTCTTTAACTCAATATACCTAGAAGAGAGGTTGATTAGGTATTTAAAATTATTTATACCTACACAGTTTTACTAGTCTGTGGTAAGGGAATAAAATCACATACCTTAGTTGTTTGATAAAAGATTATCACAACCAACTCAAATCGAATATACATTCGTGGTATATTATCTTTTTATCATTTGATCTAATCAAGATAGATTACAAAATACAAACAAACAGTCACACAAGATAAGAGATTTTTACATGGAAACCTTAGCCAAAGAAAAAATCACGGGACCACGTCCAGACAGAAAGTATCACTAACTGAAAAGTTAAACGAAACAAAGGTTACCTACGCAGCACCGTTGCAAATACAGCTTCCAACCTTAGCCAAGGCCTACTGTCGATGCGTCCACGTCCTCTAAATCAACGTTACGAATCCACACGCGCCCTTCCAGCCAAGAAGCCTTGTCCGCTTGTTCAGTTTGGTACACCCCAAACCTATCGTCGATCGGCTCATCCGATCTTAATTCTCAACACTCCCGCCTTTACAGAAGGTGAAGGATTCAGTACACCCTGAATCCTAAGTTGCTCAAATAGTGTTGAGTCACACTGGTACACTCAGGCTACTAGGTCGAATATAGAAGTGGAAGACCTAAGTTAAGGAAAGGATCAAGCACTTGGCTTTGATCAAGAGGAAAACAAGCTCACAAGATGTGAATGGAAAATAAGCTTCTTGCTCTTCAAATGGACACTCTAATAAATAAAATATTTTTTTCTCTCTCTTGAAGATTGAGTCACTCTGTGTCCCTGTGTGTGTTTAGAAAAGGCATAGAAGGGTTGTATTTATAGAATTCCAAGACCCTGAGTCATGCAAATCGTGGGATAATGGAAGCAAGAATTTCGGATCTGAGAATGACCAATTCTGTGCATGGTCCAATCGATTGGGGATAAGTGTCCAATCGATTGGGCTCAATAAGATTTCTGTTCCGAAGACTCCAATCGATTACATAGGGTTCTATAATCGATTTGACTCAAATAAGTTTCTGTCCCGAAGGCTCCAATCGATTTCACAGAGTCTCCAATCAATTTGACTCAAATAAGTTTTTGTCCCGAAGACTCCAATCGATTTCACCGAGTCTCCAATCGATTGGGCTGAAATAAGTTTTTGCCTCGTAGCTTCCAATCGATTACACAGAGTCTCCAATTGATTGGTCTATGCCCAATCGATTGGGGATAAGTGTCCAATCGATTGGACTATCCCATTAGTCAATTTAATTGACTTAGACTCGGGTCAGTCCAATGACTAAATTTAACCATTATATTTTGTTCATTTTAATCAACTCCTATGGCCGTTAAGTCACTTACCTTCCTAATCGAGCATACACAATCGTTAACTGACAAATCGGCAGTTACTCAGATGAGTCCTGTCATCAACTGTCTGATTCTTGCTCTCTCTGTCTTTTGGTCTTCACGTAGTTGGCGAAGTATGAGTACCACGACATCTCCATACTACACTTGTGCTCGTAGGAACGATTACAAGAATGTTTTTATGTCAAACGGAATCTTCGCCAAATTGAATATGAAAATATTATTTACACCTCTGATGCCTCCAAAAGCTCACCGTGATCACCATACTCGTACTCCTCATCGTTGGGTACTTCCCACGAAGAGTCATCCATCAAGTTAAAGCCCAACTCGTCTGTGCGATGTCACAAAACACCGTGAGTCCAACGGACTCTGTAGTGCAACGAGTAACCCCATGGCACTCTTTATCCACATATAAAGTTAAACTAAGCATAATCATGCGAAGAAATGACAGAATGGAGAATTTGATAAACAAGACGTAACAATCAATATACAACGGATGATGTACAAATTACGCAAAATGCAAGGATGTCATATCCCAATAACTCAACCACTAATGGGTCTTCATCTTCTTCTCTCGCTGGGAGTAGTCGTATGGCTCATCAGTTGGATTGTTTGGAGTCTTTCACCCTAGGGTTTTCTAGCCCTTCTTTCTTAACGACAAAAATAATAAACTTCCTCTCAAATGAACCCCCAAATGATCATGATAAGTATAATGTAAATCAAATGTCAAAATAACTATAGCGAGTGGAGGGCTAAGGCCAAAAATGTTTTCACCTAGAGGTGTTCTCATAACCGATCAACTAATGAGAACTATCCGTAGTTTTCATTAGTGTATGGTCATGGCACGCTTTCACCCCTTATCCTTCTCTCCAAATCAAATATAACATACAAAAAGGGGGTTACAAGGAAATAACAATATAATATTAAGATAAAAAGAAATATAAGCACATGTGAGTAATTTAAAAGAATAATTCAACCAATTTTTAACCATAATGAACATTCTTAGAGACAACAAAATATGTAAATGAAGATATATACAGTAGGGGTTACCTATCTCTTAAATAGATAATAAAACCGTATTGTGAAACTTGAATTTAATAGTGGAAGAGAAACTCCACGTTCTTCTTTGAGTTCTCCGATGCCGTTGATTTCTAACTATGTTAAAGAGGTTGATGAGAAGGTTTACATGCTAAGTTTTGATCTCATTTTGATGGTGGGATGAGGGTGTTCTAAGGCTTAAAAATATTCTTTAATGGAGGTTTAATGAATGTGCTTCAATGAAAGAAGAGAGAGTGAAAGATGAAAGAGAATGAGAGATTTTTTTATGGAGAAATATGGGAATGATGGTTTAGGGATTGTGAAAGCTCACAAGCCTTCAAGGCTTTCTTAAATAGGTTTAAGAAGTAATTCTTAGGGTTTCTATTCTATGTAAAATTCGTAACTCTCAAAGGGGTAACTTTTTCAACCCTCAAAAGCTCATATTTTAAGTTACTTATGAGTTAGAAATGGGTCCAAGACCCATATGTATCAAATGGGCATCATTTAATGTTATTCTTAAGTCCAAAAAGGCCTCTAAATTAGCTCTACGGGCCCACCCAACAATTATAACTCAATAATTTATACAATTACATATTTTAACAATTTAAATACTTATTAATTACAATTATGTCATATCCCCTAAAAAAGTGATTATTTAATATATATATATATATATATATATATATATATATAATACATGTGGGTCTAATACTATATATGATAACATAATAATACAACAATCATGTAGGTGAATGTCCAAATCCAGATCTCAGCCCATTATTGCCTCTATTCTTAATTATATTCCTTCATCTATCAACATCCCTCCCACTTCTTATGATCCTATGTCCTCTCATCCCCCTTCTTGAATGTCGCCACCCCATGGTTGGATTAAACTTAACACTAACGCTACTTAGAACAAAGACTCAGGCAAAGCTGTACTGGGGTTTGTGTTTCATAATTCTCTTGCCTCTTTGGTTCTAGTAGATGAATGTCCAATCCGAGCCGACTCAATAGAGGAATCAGAGGCAAAGCAATATTAGGTGGTTTGTTGGCAGCCAGGCAAGCAAGCTTGGATTATATTTTGGTGGAGGCACATGCTTGAGATCACATTGAAGTGTTAGAGAAGGGCTCAACGGAGGCATACTAATTTTCTTCAGGCATTTGTGCCCATATTTTGGACATTTGTTCGTCTATCTCTAAACTCTCTTTTTCATTTCTTAGACATGTATCTAATCTAACTACTCATACTATTGCCTGTCGGGTTAGAACCTTTTCTTCTCCTCTTTCTTGGTCTGTCTCTCCCCCCGATGGTTAGCAAAACCTCTGGAGGAAGATAAACGGCGGATCCATGGGATTGATTGATGGATGTATCTTTTGGCTTGGTATCTATATATACGTGGCTTACACAAAAAAATATTTCGTGTGGGTCCCACATAATAACGGGTTGATAGAGCATGTGGGCCACACATAAGAACGGGGATTAATAGATCATGTAAGCCTCAACTAATAATGGGGTTGATAGGTCATGTGGGCCCGACATAAGAATGAGAGTTGATAGATTATGTAATTCCACGTAGTAACGAGGTTGATTGTGCATGTGGATTGGTAAAGTATACATGTGCCCCATGTCAAGTGGGCCTATACATCTTAAGTGAACTACCCATAAAATGAGCCAAGACCTTAGGCTCTTGCGCACCTTGGAAGATACGATTTTAACATCTTCGAAGACTTGCTGGGTCAGGCTCGGCGGACACATTTTCACACACAAAAATCGTTGGGGGCCAATATATAAATAAGAAGTTTTGGAATGGGATGATTTTTGGTGAGGATGGTCTCTATGGAGAAGAGATCATCCTCACAAAAATTCAAATCATTCTGATATTCGTAGCATGGTTTACAAGTTGAAGAATTATGGACTGTCTATTTTTTACCGGTAACTTGAAACCCACATTTGATGGTGTTAGAAATTTCAAAATGGGCTGATTTTTTGTATGGGTGATCTATATGCCGAGGAGATCATCCTCACCAAAAATCAGCAATTGATTTATCTTCCATGTGGGTACACCAAAATTGCATGTGATGTGTCCGCTGAGCCTAACCCCAAAGGCTTAGGGGGACAGTATAACCTTAGAAGGTATGATTTCCCGTGTCTTCAAGGTTCGTTGCGTCTTAGAAGTTGTACCTTGGAGCAACCCAAATGCGCTGCCAAACACAGTCTAAACCAAGGTTTAAAAGGGGCCGTTATAATGGTATAACGAACTGGGGCATTACCATTTTTTTCCGTTATAACGAATTGTAACGTTCAGGGGCAAAAATGGAAAATAAGGTGAAAAATGGAAAAAATTGTGCTGAAATTCAAAATTCAAAAATGAAAAATGCTCTTTTTTCACAAAATTTCCAGAAAATAACTGTCGTTATTTTTAAGCGTTTTAACGGTACATAAAGTAACGGGGGATGTCTGAATCCGTTATAACGACCGTTTTTTAAACCATTGTCTAAACCAAGGTTTAAAAGTGGCCAAGGGACCAGGGGCATTACCGTTTTTTCTGTTACAAGGAATTGTAATGCTCAGGGGTAAAAACGGAAAATATAGGAAATAATGGAAAAATGGCACTGGAATTCAAAATTTGAAATTCTGAAATTCAAATTTTCAAAAACGGATATAATGGCCTTTTTTCACAAAATTTTCCAGAAAATAACTGTTGTTATTTTTGTTATAACGGAAAATAACGGCGATATCGAAAGTAACAGCTGTTATTTTCTGGGCGTTTTAGCGGTACATAACGTAACGGGGAGGTCCGAATCCGTTATAACGGCCGCTATTTTCGTTATGACGGCAAACCATGATCTAAATTTGGGGATATGTAACGAGCAAGGCCCACCTGGACTTTTAAGCCCATCTAAACTCAAAAGTAAACTGCTAAACATTAACAACATTTCCGTTTCTCGTCTTCCCTCTCCAGCCTCCATTTCCCTTCTCTCCCTCCCTCAGAAAACTCAAATCAGAGAGACAAAACAGAGCAGCTTGATTCCCTTACACACACTTGTCTCCCTCTTCCCCCTCCTTATCCTACGCCTCACCCCAGATCTCCTCTCTCCCTAACCTATCAATTAGGGTTTGGTTTTTCTTTCTGGAGAATGGGGAAGGGGGCTTCTCTGAGCGAGAGCGTGGTGAAGAAGATCCTGCTATCGTACGCCTACGTGGGTATATGGATCTTCCTAAGCTTCACGGTGATCGTGTACAACAAGTACATACTGGACAAGAAGTTGTACAACTGGCCCTACCCCATCTCCCTCACCATGATCCACATGACCTTCTGCTCCTCCCTGGCCTTCCTCCTCATCCGCGTCTTCAAAGTCGTCGAACCCGTCTCCATGTCCCGTGATCTCTATATCTCATCCGTGCTCCCCATCGGCGCTCTCTACTCCCTCAGCCTATGGTTCTCTAACTCTGCTTACATCTACCTATCTGTCTCCTTCATCCAAATGCTCAAAGCCCTAATGCCTGTCGCCGTCTACTCCATCGGCGTCCTCTTCAAGAAGGAGGCCTTCAAAACTGAATCGATGGCCAACATGCTCTCGATCTCCTTCGGTGTTGCGATCGCGGCATACGGCGAAGCGCGCTTCGATTCCTGGGGTGTAATTCTCCAGCTGGCCGCTGTCGCATTCGAGGCCACCCGTTTGGTCATGATCCAGATCTTGCTTACTTCCAAGGGGATCACGCTTAATCCAATTACGTCTCTCTACTATGTTGCGCCGTGTTGTCTGGTCTTCTTATTCATACCATGGGTTCTTGTCGAGTTTCCGGTGTTGAAGCAGACGTCAAGCTTCCACTTTGATTGGGTGATTTTTGGGACGAATTCGTTCTGCGCATTCGCTTTGAATCTCGCGGTGTTTTTGCTTGTGGGAAAGACTTCTGCGCTCACTATGAATGTTGCTGGGGTTGTGAAGGATTGGTTGTTGATTGGGTTCTCGTGGTCGGTGATCAGGGATACGGTGACTCCATTGAATTTGATCGGTTATGGGCTTGCATTCTTGGGTGTTTGTTATTATAATGCCGCGAAGTTAAAGGCGCTTAAGGCAAAGGAGGCACAGAAGAAGCCTCAGCCAGCAGATGAGGAAGCTGGGAGGCTGTTGGAGGAGAGAGAAGGGGATGGGATGGGAGGGAAGACTGTTTCACTGGCCTGATTTAATAGTTGATCTAGAGTGAATTTCTATGCAACAATCGGAAGAAGAATAACAAAAGGAGAGAAGGTATGGGATTGGAGAGGGGCCGCGGAAATGTATTGTGTCAGTTTTTTTTGCTCTTTCGATGGATTGGATGACGAGTTTTTGATTTGGTATGTTTTTCTAGATATTTATTTTTCATGTTCATCTTATTTGTAGTTATGTGATCCCGGGGAATTGGATTCTATGACTGTTGCTAAGTGTGCCATTCTTTGTATGTTAGTAGAGAGAATCCTGAAGGCCTTCTGGATTTCTTTGTTTCTTTCTTTTGCTAATTAATATGCATGAGTAGGAACTCTTCCTTTGGTGGGAAATTTAACTGTTGATCTGTGTTTTTTTTTTTTTTTTTTTGAATTATCTTCTTTTCCTGTACTGTAAAACGTGGTAATATTCATGTCATAGATAGGGGGAAAAAGTGCAGTAGATTATGTCTATAACTCTAACTGATGAATGAATGGTGGTCTGATCTGCTTAAACTGTGTTTTGATATGAATTGTTATTTGAAGCAGGGTTTTCTAAACATGACTTATGTTGCACTTGGGGTTGAGAAAGGAATATCCTCATGAAAATAGAATAATCGCAAGAAAGTGAATTGAAAATGGAACAAGAGCTTAAGAAGAAGAGTATTTAGTTGGTGAACTATATTTTGATAGCTTGAAAATATAAATTTAATTGGTCTGTAACAGTCCATTGGACACTTCGACTAGGTGAGCAGGCAAAATAGCTGTGGCACTCACATTATTTCTTCATCATGTAGAACGTCATTGAGTTGGAGACATCCTCCATTGTGTAGGCTGGATAGGATTTTGTTGCCTCATTATGGAAATAGGCATTGTCATTGAGTTTTATGAGGTTGATCTTAGATCATTATTAACTCTAGGAAGAAAATGTATTGTTTGAGGACATTGTCCATTACCTTAGAAGGCTGCTGGACAAAAGAGTTGGAGATATCGCATTATAATTTTCGTTCTAGGACTTTTAGAACTTCATTTACTTGGGATGGTAGATGTTCATCACTGGCCTTGTATTATTCATCCACTGTATAAGTGGGATTGGCTTTTGTTGCTTTCATATAAAATAAGCATTATCTGTGGTGTTTTTTAGGGTAATCTTGGATTGTTTTGGTTTATGTTCCCATTTTCTTCTCCATTCAGGATGACATCCAATGCCTTTCCTTCTATGTTGCATGGATTCTTTTAAATGGATGACGTAGCCCTATTGGACATGTGTCTAATTCTTACACTCCACGGATTTTGGTACAACACCTCTAGATTTCTTTTATGTTTTTTTTCTTTCAATACTAGCAAAATATTAATTAACATTTACCATAGAATGAGTTCTTTCCATAGTTGCAGGAAACTTGTATGGAGGGTAACGCTTCCACTCCAGAACTACACTTCCATGCTTATGTTTTGGGAGCACTCCAGGCTCACACGGTTCTAAGATGACAAAAATGCAAACTTGTTTGAGATGGGCTCTTGATTCATTAAATAACAAGTATTTGACAGGAAATTTTGAAAGCAATACTCAGTGATTCTCTTATATAGTGAAGAATTTAAGAAGTTACCGAAGACGATGTATTCCACTACAAAAACAACATTATAAACTTAAAATAGAATTTATCATACTATTTGGATGTGACAAATAATAGGCACACACACACACACAGATATATATGGAATCCATCTAGAGCTACACCCATTTCTTACACCCAGTGGTGGGGCCCACATGGAGATCATGTTGGACAATCCAACCGCACTGTGAGTTGTCCATATTGTGGTGGTCATCCTTGCAAAAAGTTTATTTTCACATTCATAACCTCATGAAAAAATGACTTTAATTTGAAAAATCCAGAGCATCCAATTAAACCATAGCTTTAGGTCACTTTTTTATATGGTTAGCAAAGTCGACATGGACTTATTTTTGGTGATGGTGATCATCATGGCAATGACAACTCAATGTATGGTTGGATTGTAAACTTTTATGGTGCTTCACTATTCTGGATATTATCTGCAAATGGGGAATCTCTTGACGCTCGAGTAGCTATTAGCGTCATCCTGTCTACAGGCTTCTGTTTTCCAGTTGCTATGATATCAACCATCTCTTCTTTATCCTTCTCTATCTGTTATCTCCTTGTGAGTAGACCTGCGGAGATTTGCGGTTGAGTCAGAAACAATCTGTTTGGAAGGTGCAGGGAGAATGTTCATTTGATCAACATGAGAGATTTACTGTCTTCTACTTATGGGAAGGCATCACTTAGAATCAACAGATTCTTCGTCTTGCCGACTAGCATTCTGTTGTTCTAAGGAACCCTCTATCGTGAATTTCTTGTTGAGAAGTTGGTGAAGGCGTTCATTCTCTTCCTAGACTCGTCTACATGTTTCTTCTGTTTGGCTGCTTCTCTTTTCAACTCATATATGGCCTTCAGGAGGTTTTGAATGCTGGGTTGGAGGTAGCAACATCAGTTGTGGCGGAAGTGTCTCCACGCTCTATCCTCTTTTGGACCATGATTTCAGAAAGTTGGGATCAGTTCTTTCCCACAGATGGCGCCAAAAAATGTGGAAAAGTTTTTCACCTCACAATCCTCAAGGTCGGCTCTGACGAGAGGAGTTTGACTCTTGCTTCCTCCACTAATTGGACAATAGATGGTATCTACAAGAACTATGACGCTCAAGTAAGAAGATGATGGATTTGCAAGTAAATTTATTAGAGATTGGATGATCATGCCTTTTCTTATGACCTTAATTTATAGGTTAAGAGGGAAGTCCTACTCCGAGAAGGATTGAGATTTATTGGAGATTTTCTATTTTTCAAATTCATCATGCGAAGTAAATCTCTATTTGTAGTATGCCACGTCAAGGGGAGTCCAATTTTACAAAGAATTGGACTATCTTTCTATTGCTGGTGCTAATCCAGTATTTGGGAGGTCTTCTAGTCTACTTTTGACTGCGGTTAGGAAGTTTGTCTTCCCATGTAAGTAGGTTTCCTTATTGTTGTAGAATCGACAAGATTCTTGCTAAATCACTGAGAGGTCTGTAATTGATATAGACTCTTATCAAAATAGTAATAACAAATGCGATTAAAATATGATATTAATTGGGTCCCACATAGGTGGTCTTATAGGTGGGTGAGTCATGTATTGCCAGATTGACGGGCCCGTAGATCACATGTGTGGCTTTTAAGGATGATGACACATGTACAAGTAAGATTAGCTTATATATGGTATCTATATATGAGGCAAATTTGTTAAGATATTTGATAGGTGATGAAGCTAAAAAATTAACTTTTAACTACTATACATGATGCAAATTTCTTTCTTAAGAAGAGCTTTACATCCCAACATGGGATGATGGGTTTGAAAATTTTGACCACTAAAAAGAGTAAATATCAACAAAAATAAATGAATTTCTAGCTATATGGTGTATCATTAGGGTTATAAAGATCTCTCTAGAAGAAAAAGAGTTATATGCGAAGATAAAAGTAAGATGAAAGTAGTGAAATTCCCTAGCTTAGGATGCTGCGTAAGATGAAAGCTAGTGTAGGTCATCTTGACCTCCCTAGGTTAGGCTTCTGCGTTATGGTTTTGCCTTCAATAAAGCTTTATATTTATAAAAAAAGGTAGTGAATTTCCAAACCAAAAGCAACGGTAAGATGACACCGAAGTTAACTTCCATCACCTTCCACAAGCATAATGGCCTAAGATGAGTGCCTTAATTTCCACCATCTTTGGACAGAAGTGCTGAGATCTCTTTCCAAAGTTTGTTGTGTGATTGTTCTATTGAACCAAAGCTCTGTAGAAGTAGAAAATAGTTCAACAATCGTTACTTGATTTCCTAGATTTCACTTCAAAGCCTCTATCAACATGGCCCACCTATTAGATTCAAAAGAATTCAAAAGCTAGTAGCCTTAAAATCTCAATAATACAACCAAAGAGCCCCATTAAGCCAAATCTAAAGGGAGCAATGTTGCCTTGATACAGGTACAAGTGATAGAATCCAAACAAGTATTGTCATATTTGACGAACCTAAAAACTAGATTTGTGGACTAGGCAACATAGTTAAAATCATGTAAGAACAAGTAATGACCTCTATAATAGTAAGGATAAAAATGGATTATGCAATGAGATGTCTTATGATTATACCTACACCTATAGAAAGACACTAGATATATGTAATGTTATATTTATTACATAGACAATTTAAATTGGAAGAGAAAGAACCATAGTTGCATGAAGTAAGAGTGATTGCGAGATCAAGGAAGCAGTTGTTTCTGTACAATTCATACACACACACACATATGCATATGAGTCTATCTAGAGCTACACCCATTCTTACACCCAACGGTGGGTCCCATATTGAGATCATGTTGATACAGTACTGTGGTTCTCTACTTATAACGGGACTAATGATCCCATCGAGCATATCTTACATTACCAAAAGGTAATGGTTCTATGGGAGAATGATGACCCCCTCACGTGCAAGCTCTACCTTTCGAATCTGCAAGGCGAAGCTCTTAATTGGTTCCATCGAGAACAGTCAACAACGCCATCATTTTCTTATTAGGTTTCCTAACCGTTGTATCAGGGGTGTGTGTGTGTAGATATTATATATAAATCAACTAATCTTAGTTGTACATGTGTTATCATACTTAAAAGCCACACACATGACTTGTGGCCCGTCAATCTGGCAAGACATGAATCACCCACCTATTCGACTAAGTCAATGGGACTCAATTAATATGATATTGTAATCCCTTTTGTTACTAATATTTTGACAAAAAAAATTTGGCACTTATGAAATAAAATATTTTACAATATTTTATGTCAATTACAAACATCTCACTGATTTAGCAAGAATCTCATTGAGTCTACCAGAAATAAGTAAACCTACTTACGGAGAAAGACAAACTTCCTAATCACAGTTAGACATAGATTGGAAGACTTCCCAAATACTGGATTAACACTAGCAATAGAAAGATTCCAAGGAGAGTCCAATCCTTTTCAGACTTGGATTCCCCCTGACGTGGCTTACTATGAATAAAGACTTCCCCTTGCATGACGAATCCGAGGAATAGAAAGTCTCCAATAAATCTCAACCCTTCTTGGAATAGGACTTCCTCTTGAACATATAAATTAAGGTCATAAGCAAAGGTATGATTATCTGATCTCCAGTCAATTCACTTGCAACTTCATCCTCCTCTTACTTGAGCTTCAAAGTGTTTTTGCAAATAACACCCGGCGTTTGATCAGCGGAGGAAGCAAGAGTCCAACTCTTCTCGTCAGGGCCGACCTTGAGGATCGTGAGGTGAAGAAACTTCCCCACATCATTTATTTACTTTTTTGTGTTGAAGCACAACTCTATACAAGTCCGCGAGAGGCTTCTCATTATGGTAAATCATCTTCAACACCTGTATATAGGATCTGCAGCCTCAAGAGAATGGGCAAGTTGGCATGACAATTTTCTACCTTGTGCTCTGCCTTCTTTCCCACCTGCTATTATTCCAATTCATTAAAAGAAAAACACTCCTATAAATTCTTAACGTTTATAGGCTGTGAATTTGTCTAGAATATATTGTCATTGCAGTCCTCACCAGATCTCTCCCTTCTATTTGCATCCCAGTCATGCCAAGGAGCCTGTGCTTATGAATAGATCCATTGTTGCTTTTTCTATGGCTATCACACTGTGAAATGGACTACAGCTCTTCGATCCCTCCAACACTGTATCTAATCAATGTTAAGTCCTAGGAGTAAAGTATAAATGGGGCATCTTCTCTGTAAGCATGTGACAGTCAAATGCATTTCCTTCCACAATGGAACAACTTTTTCAAGTTGCCTGATGGAAAAATTCTCAAAAATCCATGGACTTGGTCTGTGATCAGCTAGGAAATTGAGATTACGAAGTCGGAATGGCCTCGAATTCACCTCAACCTGTCCATTGTTGTCATTGTGCACCATGTCGTTCCTGAGATTTCTTTTGAATCTTTCCTAGTGGCGAGGCAATAGCAATCACCTGGGAATCTAAGCAATCAACTACGATAATGATTTCCATAGATCCTTTAATGGTGATCTTTGAGCAGTCCTAAACATTAGTCCTATGGCACATTGGCTTCACTAGGTGTCTGGACCATGTATTCCATAAACATGAGTTTCTATTCTATCAAACGATTTACAGGTGGCCATTGCAATTGAGAGAGAAATTCTCATGATGGGATTTAGCTTGTACGCAAATGGATTGTGCTTCAATGTTTCAACTGTGAGGTCTTAAAGGTCTGTTTGCAGCTTGCCTACCAAAAATTAACGTTTAACACTCATTTGGATTTTGCATTCTATGGGCCTTTCCTGAGTACTGTTTGTGGATTGTGAATGATATTAGCTAAAACAGACTTCGGCCTTTAGTGCTCACAACATCCTACAATGTTTATCTCTCACGCATTTCGCGGCTGACCCTCTTTCACCCTGACTTTAGGCATCATAGATTGCAGTCACTGTAGCAAGACTCATGTTCTTGACTACCCTGACAAATTTTTGAGATTAATTTCTTTTAACAATCAGTCAACCCCACCCGGATCTCATTTTGATATTGTTGTGGCCATTCACAGGATACATGTTTTTTCTGCGTCAATGTTATACCTTTTGTTAGTCTCCCCAATTATTGGTCACTCCAAATGCAAATGGGGATTTTATTTCATTTTGTGGTTTTGAAGTATCTAAGAATGGGTAAAGGATTAGGTAGAGACCAGTGTCAGTTTTTCTGGTGTTGCAAAACATATAAGTTGTCTTTAGAGTTTACAAAGTTTATATTCTGTCTTTATTTCCTAAATTCTTTGGTGCTCGGATTCAGCTTTTGTGAGAAAATCAAATTTTCAAGTACTATTGGGAGAATCCATGGACAGTATGATTTCAGCCAAACATGAGAGTAAAATGGACTTAAAAGTTATAAATGAACTAATGGTGGCTGCTTTTCATAAGAAGTTAAGAACAGAACCTAGGACAAGTGGAGTGGAATGCCTAGCTTTGTGAATGAAGGTTATAGCCTCTTTAACATTTTACGGAACAAACCTTTTATCTTTGTAAAGACCCAGCCATGAGACCAACTCAGTTAGGCAATAAAGAGAAACTAGTTCTGCATGTTCTAAGTTGACTCTGGCCAACTTTGCTGTCTCAACAAGGGAATTTTTAAGATGGCTATTGCCTTGGTGGAAGGACAGTTAGCCTCTATAAGAAGTTTTTTAGTATTTTTTTTTTTTAAAGAAAGAGGTTGTCAGTCTAGTTGGTTGTCCCTCTACTGGCAGCTTCTGATCAGGTTTTGACTTCCACCCTCTAGCAGTTCAATGAATCAGATTGATGTCCTCCCATAACTTGGACTTGATCTGAAAATTAGTTTTTGATTTCTGAATTTAACTCAGCCGATTATCACCATCAGTAGTAGTGCCTTAGCCACATGATTTGAAGTCTCCTTCCGTCTTGCTTGATGCATCTTGTTCCGGTAAGGTATTATATTTGTATCTTTTCATATCAAGATGTATCATTTTCTATCCAGTGTCTTGTTGTCTTGTTCGAGACATTTCATTCAGCTAGCTTAATGACACCGACATTTTATTTTAAACTAACCTAAACCCAATTATTTGGGGTAGGTAACATGTTTCAATTCTATTATAGCTATTTTTCTTTAGCAGAATGTGTCCTCAGATCTAAAAGAAGAAAATAAAAGGAAAAAAGAAATAAGCTAAGTCAGTTCCTTGACTTCCAATTTGTTGGAGCCCTGTCTTTATTGAAGCAGTGATTAGCCAGCCGAATGGGCTTCTGAACACCCAAAATGTTTCAGGCCATTTCCAGGCTTTTTCTGGTGTAGCCCACCAGTCTTCACCTGCGAATTGAAGAGAGAGACAAGAAGGAAATATGTTTTCCTTTACGAATGCAGCAAGATAGATATTCTGATCCAAATCGAAGAGGACACTCAGAAAATGTCCATATTGGGTGATCGTATTGTCTCGTTGATACAGGCCTTTTTTCCAAACAAGAGCTGATCTTTTTTGTTACATTAATTAGGGGACCGCCACTGCGACGCACGTGCATCTTACATGTGGCAGCACCTTACACATGGCATACTGTTAGAGATCGATGACCAGATAGATGTTTCGCCCATCCCTAGGTGGACATACATGAAAATTCATCCTGATTAGTTATTTCTATTTGTTGGATTAGTCTTTTTCATGGTTTGTTTTTAACTGTGGATTTTGAGTATTATCTGGTCAGTGACAAACGACACCACTATACAACATGATAACATCCATGGCTCTTAAACGAGTAAATCTTACTTGACCACCGCTGGTCAGGAAGTACCTGACTACCCATAATATAAGCTGCGTGGCAGTTTCTTGGAGGACACTGACCGTATAGATGTTTGGCCAATCCATAAACCCAAAATCAACTAGATCATTGATTTCTAAGCGTTAGTTGAAGTCATTTTCATGGGTTGATTTTAATCGTAGGAATTTGAGCATTCTTTACCATATGGATTGGCCAAACATCCATATGGTCAGTGTCACTCGCGTCCTCTAAGAGTGTACCACATGGCTCATATTATGGGTGGTCAGGCAAATTTTACTCGCTCTTGAACCATATGATCATTACTATTTTAATAATGAGGTATGTACGTGTACTTAATTAACTATCTTTTTTTTCCTTAAAAAATCACGCTTACGATGGACCATATTATGAGCCACGTGGCATACTTTGAGAGACCACTGACTGTATAGATGTTTTGCTCATCCTTAGTTGGACCTATATACCAAAATTCATCCTGGTTAGTAATTTATATCTGTTGGATTAGAGTCTTTTTTATGGCTTATTTTAAATCGTGAATTTCAAGCATTCTGATCCAAAGGTTAGGAATCACTGATCAAGCCAATTTTTGTTACGTAAGTCCATCTAGGGATGGGCCCATCTATACGGTTAGTAGCCTTTAATAGTTTGCCACGTGGCTCACACTGTGGGTCCGTCATCCTTTTTTCCTTTGACAGTTCAAGTGACACGTAGGGGGATACAATAAATGGTAAACAATTGAGTTGAAATGTGCAAATGTTGAATGAAAAATAACTTATAAATTACACAATTTCTAAAAATTGAAAGAAGCAATATTTGTCAATTTAACGAATTTGAGGGTCATATTAAGAATAATGATTTTTTTTTTTTTTTATTTTAACATTGAGTGCGGTGCATGGGTGATTTGTGCTTGTAGGGTGACGTGCCATAGCCATAGCCAAGGAAAGAACAAATTTTTATTATGGAAAATGCCAAACCATAACACAAGAAGGGCCTTTGTCCATTAATAGGTAGAATAGATGAACCCGATTGCATGATTTTGACCATCGATTTATATAGTCTCCTTTTTTCTAGGTCCCTTCAACAAATATTTGACCGTCCAAAAAATGCAATTATTGGCTAGTTATATAATTAATCCACCAATTAAGATGAGCGGTGATACCATGAGCCCTGGACCGTCAGATTCTTGAGATCTACTATTACAATGTTGACTTTTAAAAATTTTAAATATCAATTTTACCCTTTGGGTTACCCACTTTTTTCCTTGTTATCCTCTCCAGTCTCCATATATCAGCCTCTCCCTTGCTCTCTCACCATCTTCATCTTCTTCAACAGCCTCTCAACTCACAGAGTTCTCACATCTAAAATATAGAAACAATAAAATAAAGTTGATTTAATACAAATATAGAAAAACAGCAACTTCAATTTGGAAAGGAGGAGGGTTCATAAATCTACAAATTTTTGACTATTTTGTAATGGAGGTTTAGGGTTTGGTATTTAAAGGAACATTTTGCTTTGTCGACTCTGTGCCAGGCCTGTGTATTAGCCAACCAGATCTTCGTTGATAAGGCATGATGAGGATAATGTACGGATCCACCATTACAATCCAGAACTAAAAATAGGATTTTTACGGGACAAAGAGAGCAAGAGAAGGAAGTGTATTTTTGCTCAAAAAACTGATGTTTGGGAGGAGAGAGAAATTGAAGAAGAGACTATGGAAGAGGTCAGTTGTGCAATAACTACCTCTATAAGTAGGTGCAAAAGGATTATCTTCATCCTTTACTTTTGGGGCAACAAAGTTTGCTGGATTCATTATGGGACAGTTCAGTAAAATTTTGCTGATCATGCCCGTTTTGAGCTCTACCGTATTAAAGAAGAAGAAGAGTAACGGCCCGTTTGGCAACACCGAAATAAGTTACTTTTTTTTTGCTTCCAAAAGTATAAAAGTTGAAAAGTTTGTTTGGGTATCCATTTTGGAATTGTTTCTCAAAAGTCAAAAACTTACTTTTTGTGGAAGCAAAATTTATTTGCTTCTTGCTTCTTGCTTCTTGCTTCTGATGGAAGCACAAGCATAAAAAATAAAAAATTGTAGAACCGACGTTTCTAATTTTTAGTGAATCTTTTCAAATGCTAGTTTTACCCTTAGCTCAAATAAAAAGAATTTTTTTTACATCATAGTCCTCTCCA
The DNA here is from genome assembly GCA_035048495.1 of Euptelea pleiosperma. Classification (NCBI taxonomy): domain Eukaryota; kingdom Viridiplantae; phylum Streptophyta; class Magnoliopsida; order Ranunculales; family Eupteleaceae; genus Euptelea; species Euptelea pleiosperma. Next base: position 1,389,901 of record CM068548.1, read on the forward strand.
TCTTTGACGGTTAAGAGTTCTCTTATTCTCTTTCCTCTCTTCATCTCTTCAATCGTAAGGTGGTATCTCTCTAGTAGCCATTTTTTCTTTCCAAGGAATTTGTATTTTGGTTCTATCTACTAAACTTCACATTATGAAATGTAGATAGAAAGCATCTTATGAAAGGAGAAAAAGCAAGGATGGTTTGTTGAGGAGCAGGTCAGTAGACCATCTCTTTTTTTTTTTTAAATAATTACCCTCATTTATTACCGACCACCTATAATTTAAAATTTTTGAAAAAACTCCTACATATGTGATATTGGCTTATAAACTTTATTAATGGTTTGTTAGAATATAATATGTATATAAAATTATAAAAAATAACTTTTTGACTTAATTCATGCCAAACTAACTTTTTGCACTTTTGACTTATAAGTGAGTGTTTCACCAAACAAACTTTTGCTTCTAGATAGTAACTTTTAAATTCAACAACTAAATTTAGAAGTTACTTTTTGGTTCTACTAATTTGCCAAACAGGCTCTAAGAGCAACTCCGTCTTCAGATTTTGGCTTCAGAAAAGAATCTTCTTTGAATTTGAAGATGGAGACCACTCTCAAAAAAGTGTTGGACGCCAACCAGCCCATCTTCAAAAATCATTTCTAAGCATTCAATTGGAGTGAGTTTTCATGGGTTGATTTTTAGCCATAGATTTTGAGCATTATTTTTATAAGCCATGTGGCACACTTACAAATCTCTGACGATTGGAGTCGTTTTTATATTGCACGTGAGTGGTGTAAAGAGAAAGTATGGTAGAGTGGAGTAAAACTTTGATGACAGGGCCCTGAGCCACCTGGCAATCTTAGAGGACTCTGACCGTATGGATGTTTGGCTAATCCCTAGGTGGACCTACAAACCAAAAATCAGCCCGATTAGTGATTTTTAGTCATTGGATTGGAATTATTTTCATGAGTTGATTTTAACCGTGTGAATTTGAGCATTATTGACCATTATTTAAGAACAAAGATCCAAAGGTTTGAAATCACTAATCGAGATGATCTTTGGTTAGTAGGTCCACCTAGGGATTTGAAAAACATCCATACAGCCATAGTCTTTGTGGGTGTCGTATTTTCTGGCAAGTGGAATGATGACACGTGTGCTGGCTATACACGTGCGAAATTAGAAAAGAGACGCGTGATATTATTCGTCGAGCTTGAGTGAGTGCGCCGAAGGTATCATCAGAGGTCATGAACTGCCCCATCACTGTCACATGACATCCATTAATAGGAAGTGCCATGTGTCAAAATAGAATGATCGGAATAGAGCATCTCGAGATAGAAAACTGACAAAGCATATTAATGATTTGGCCTTTAATATGTCAGGAAGCATTCAATCTTACCGGACATATTAATCATTGAATTTCTTGACGGGATTGATATTCAACGCATCCCAACAATGGTAAACGGCTTGACGGGATCAAGTTTCACCTCATCCCGACAAGGTTATGTGACTTACAGGATGCATACATCCCGACAAAGTCAAGTAACTTGTTGGATGTACCCATCCCAATACGATCAAATGACTTGCTTGACGGGATCGATTTTTATCCCGACAAGGTCATATGACTAATAGGATGCGTACATCTCGACAAGGTCAAATGATTTGTTGGATGTAAACATCCTAATAGTCAACTGACTTACTTGACGGAATCGATTTTCATCTTATCCCGCCAAAGTCATATGACTAGTTGGATGCATTTACCCCGACAAGGGCATATGACTTGCTTGACGGGATCAAATATCACATCATCCCGACAAGTATACAGATTCCTACGAGCGAGGTAAGTATTCCAAACACAGTTAGTTTCCTAACTAATGAATGTTGGCCACATGGCAGCTAGTTGAACTATCACAGTTTCGACATCTTCTTATTCGAATGTCTGACACGAAGGATGCCACCTCAGTGCTACTTCAGTTATTTTGGGTATAACCAACCAAATAAAAGAAGTTGAGATCTAACAGGAAGATTTTGTTATGAAAACAGAATCTATCTAGATCATAACTAATTGACAACAACTGAACATGTGGAAGGTGAGTCACGTCAGCACGTGGATGGTGAGTCACGCCAGTTTTAAGGGTATAAATATGAGACCCTCAAGACTGAGAAAAGGATCTTGCTCTCCAGATCCAGATAGTCTAAGCTCTGAAACATTTTATTTGTCTGAACCATGTTACCATTCTTAAGCTGACTTGAGCATCGAGTATTGTCAACAGGTACAACCACATCAAATCTGGAGATCATCCTATCCTTCACGGAGGAGAAAGCAGTTTCACCCTGAAGCACCAGATCCGTCCGATCACTATCAAGATAGGAATCGTCTGACCTCGAAGACTGTGTGGGTTAGATCAGATATTTTTCCCCCACATCTTTTGGCGCCGTCTGTGGGAATTCGATTAGAAGTTTTTTGTTCTAAGAGATATTCGATTCAAACAATGGTGGATACACGACGTACTGGCCTCAGGAGCGGAAAAGAAAGAAATCCTCCCAGTGATCTCAGAGACACTATCACGGAGGGCAGAAGGGCGAGAGAACTGGACAATCAACAGAAAATAATTGACCAATTGCGAGAAGAGAATGAAGAGCTGAAACAACAAATGACAGTTCAACATACAGGTGGCTATGTATCTGGTAATGCCGGACATAGTCATCATCAGAAGAGTCGTCTTCAGTCAGATAGGTTGGGTTCGGAGGAATCTGTCCTACGAAACCCTAGAAGCAGACGAGGAAATTCCCAAGTTCTACCGCCAGAGAAGCGTCATAAAGCCGAGTCTTCCTGTCAACGAAGCTCGGATCATATTCAACTAGAGACCAGGAGGCAGATCGCCCATCTGGTAGCAAAGATGATGGGAAAGAAAGAAACGTTGGCTGATAAGATGACGGCAATGGCGACTAGAGCTCCTCAAGATTCTCCTTTCACTGAGGGAATATAGGGATATCAAGCCCCCAAATCTTTCTCATATCCCAAATTCTCAATATTTACGAGAACCACAGATCCCGTAAACCATGTCCTACGCTTCAGAAAAGCGATGACGATGTGGGAGTTCCATGACGAGCTCCTTTGTAGAATGTTCTCCGCTACTCTGAGTGATGATGCACTCATTTGGTTTAATTAGATAACTCCGAGGACTATTTCTGATTTTATCAAGTTGAGCACTCTCTTCATCACTCGCTATTCATGCAATAGATTGCGTAAGAACGACGTCGATGTGTTATTTAACATACGCTGTGATCAAAAGGAGATACTACGGGATTTCACTAAGAGATTCTGTAATCTTATGACCACAGTAGAGGATTGCGACGATGAACATGCCGTCACAGCCTTTCGAAAGGTGTTGCCTACTGGTTCTGGGCTATATACGTCATTAACCAAGAACAGGCCGGTAAGTATGGAGGCTTTATTTCTTCGAGTTGAAAAGTACTCTAAACTCGAAGATGACGCGCAGCAACGTGGTCAAGGATTGACCGTATCTGTGCATGAGGTGAAGAAAGCGCCAGAACCCAGCAAAATTACCAAGGGGAAGCAAAAGGTTGCTACCGAGGTGATACTAGTGGAGATTCCCGAGAAGAAACCAGAGAAGTCGGGAAATAAAGATCAGTACCCTCATCGGAAAAAGAGAGTATTCACTGCATTAAACAAAACGCCAGTCAAATCTTTGATCTGATTAAGAATGAGAAATATCTCCAGTATCTCCGACCAATGAAGCCAGATTTGAAGGGAGACAGAGACAAAACAAAGTTCTATGCCTTCCACCAAGAAGCCGGGCACATAATGGATAAGTGCTGGGTGTTGAAACACAAGCTTGAGGATCTAATAAACCAAGACTACTTACAGCAATTTGTTGCCCGCACGACTGGACAGTAGCTGAAGCCGAGATCCCCAAGAAAGACAACAACCACGCTAGACAGCAAGAGCGTGGTTTGATCATAGATGTTATCCACTGGGGTGGATGACAGCTCTCTCGTGGGGAGACAGAGAGAGAAGACAGGATCAAAATCAGGAAGGTAGAACACCTGAACGAGATCCTACATCTCTCAATGGGTCCTAGGCTGACAGACCCCATAGAGATGATGGAGAGCACTGATGAAGTAATTTTCTTCTCCAACAAAGATCTCGTCGGGGTGGATCATCCGCATTCAGATGCATTGGTACTCACACTGCTGATGGGCAATTATGAAGTAAAACGCCCGCTAATAGATCCCGGCAACTCAGCCGAGATTTTATTCGTAGAAGCTTACAAGAGGATGGGTTTAAACCCATCAAATCTTATCCATAGTAATATTCCACTGGTCGGATTCAATGATCAGAAGGAATATGCTCTTGGAAAGATAGTTCTGCCAGTCAAGACGGGACCGATCATGTCTATGGTAGAATTTCTTGTTCTGGATACTCCATCCCCCTACAATGGCATATTGGGGAGGGGGTGGATACATGAGGTGAAAGGTGTGCCGTCAACTTATCACCAGTTGTTCCGTTTCCCTACTGATCATGGGATAATGAAACTGAAAGGAGATCAAGTTATCTCAAAGAAGTGTTATGCAATCGCACTTCGACTTAAGAATATTCTTGGTCGTGAGGACCCACATGGAGAGGGAACTTCATCTATGGTTGCTGAGCAATAGCAATCAAAGCGCATCCCGGCAAATCTGGAGCAGACCGCGCCTAGCCGGGAAGATGAGAAGAATAAATTTGAACCTGGCAACATTCCCACGATAGAGGAAACTGAACAGATCAACCTGGGGACTGATGAAGATCCAAATTATACCTTTATTGGGGCTGGTCTATCCACGGAAGAAAAGATTTCATATACTGATTTTCTCAAATCATACATAGATGTCTTCGCGTGGTCATTCAGCAATATGCCAGGTATTCCTCCCGACATCTCCTGTCATTATTTGAAGGTAGATAATAAATATTTACCTGTGAAACAACGGCCTCGAAGAATTGCTCCCGAGAAGCAGAGGGCTGTCCAGGAAGAAATTAATAAACTTTCGATGGCCGGGTTCATCGGAGAAGTCAACAATGCTCAATGGTTAGCCAACATTGTGGCTGTACCAAAGAAGAATGGGAAGATAAGAGTGTGTATTGACTTTACCCATTTGAATAAAGCTTGTCCTAAAGATCCATATCCTTTACTAAGAATTGATCAGCTTGTCAACGCCACTTCGGGATATGAAATCTTATCTTTCATGGATGGGTATTCGGGCTATATCCAGATTCCATTGTATGAGCCAGATCAAGAGATGACGACCTTCACTACCGACAGAGGTGTCTTCTGTTACAGGGTTATGCCTTTTGGCCTCAAGAATGCAAGAGCCACTTACCAGCATCTAGTCAATAGAATGTTCCATGATATGATTGATATGACAATGGAAGTCTATATCTAGGTTTTAAAACTCGAAACTCGGACTCAGCTCGGAAGTCCATCGGGTCGAGTCACCTCGGCGACTCGGGAGTCGACTCGGCGAGTCATTAAATTAATTATTAAATATTTAAAAAATATTTAAAAATATTATATTTATGAAAAAACTTTAAAAATTCATAAAATGTAGACAAATATACTAAAAGCATTTAAAAATGAAACTCAAAACTCATAACCAAATTTTTTATATATCTATTTTCAGAATTGGAGTACTTTAGTAAGACTTAATGTCCATTTTGTCTTACCATATATGGCCATTAATACCTTACTATGCAATTAACAAAAAAGAAACTCAACATATATTAATTTTTGCTCAAATATCTCATCAATGCTACTAATGTCATCTTTCAACAATTTATGCTAACAAAACAAAAAAATTAACTCCTTGAGAGATGAAGTTGCCATAAAATAACACTAAAGATCTCAACGAATACTACTTATTATGCTGAGATTGAAGTAGACTGGTAAATCCTCCCCATCTTCTACCTCCTATTGTGCTACTATTGCTCCCAAGTGCATCGCTTGAAAATTGCATTGGGTTCATCAATCCAACTTCAACTTGATCTCCAGGGTTCTCGTCATCCAAAATATCAACATCATCTTCATCATCATCGCTAATCCACTCATCAGTAACATTTTTCAATAAAACATTATCAATATTATAGGATCATAATTAGCATCATGCCTTCTTAATTGACGCTCCCTCAACCTAAGATTATAATGTATGAACACCAATTTGTCCAAGCGTTCCTGTTTCAAACGATTCCTCTTTTTTGTATATATCTGATCGAAAGTACTCCAATTTCTTTCACAAGCAGAAAATGATGAAATTTGACCAAGAATTCGGACTGCAATACGTTGGAGGTTAGGAGCATCCATACCATATGACCTCCACCATGAAACTGCGCACATAGAAATATTCTTCTTATCATAAAAGGGAAATCATAAATTAAAACTAAAAAATGTAATTTAACAACTTTTAGACAATGCTAATATAAATTTAAATTTATTTACCAGGTAAAACTTTTGACCGACTAGCAATGGCTTCATATGTTCCAAACATACCACTAGCATCCACAAAAGCATTAATCTAACAAAATCCAACATAAGGGCATTAGATAACAAAAACTAAAATTTTAAATTTTTAGTAATAAATAAATAGTTATTTGTTATAGAAACTCTTACCTCATCAATAGCTAAGATTTTCTTTTTTGTATTACTCTCAAGTACAGTAATCGCCTTTTGTAAGCCACGTCGGATATCAATATCTTTTGAAACATCAGGACGATAATGAATGGAAGGGTTGAGAAAATAACCTGCCAAATATAATGCACACTGAAGTTTTGATTCTACTCTCTTGTCAATGATGTCCCATATATCTTTGTAGCACGCCTCTTCATGTTGACATACTTCAGCAATTGCAATCTTAGCCTTTTCCAAAGCATCATATATGTAGCCCATTGTGGGCTTGTCATCTCCATCAAGCATTCTTAGTACTTGGATAAGAGGTTCGATCATTTTTTGAGTATTATTCAATTTTCTCCAAAAGTTAGCATCTAAAACAATTTCTTCAACATGATGCCCTTCTACTAATAATGCAAACTTTGATCCCGCCCACTCTTCAGATAAAAACATTTTCTTCAAACCCGCTCTCTAACATAGGATATTTAGAAATAAATTTTGATAAATTGCAAGCATTATATAAAAAATAGATTGAAATGTAACACAAAATTATAAAAAAGAAATTACCTGATCAAGAAGGCTTTGAATTAATATGAAATTAGTGGCAACCGTGTCACCGCAGGCCTTATAATCTCTTTATCATTAGTGAAGTTCCTCATCAAACATAAAACCCAACTATGATTATATATGAATTTTGTAACTATTTTAGCCTTTTCTATTAACTCTTCTATTCTCTTCAGCTTTCCAATCTTTTCAAGCATTAGATCAATACAATGAGCTGCACAAGGGGTCCAAAATAAGTGTTGTCGTTTTTCCATCAATAATTTTCTGGCAGCCACATAATTTGATGCATTGTCAGTAATTATCTGCACAACATTATCTTCCCCAACTTCTTCGACTATATCATCTAATAACTTAAATAAATTCTTCGAGTTCTTAACAATTTTGGACGCATCAACAGACCTTATGAACATTGTTCCACGTGGACAAGAAACTAAAAAGTTTATCAGTGTCCTCTCTTTTTGGTCTTTCCACCCGTCTGATATAATAGTACAACCTGTATCAACCCACGATGCTTTAAACTCCTTCAGATAATCATCAATATTCTGAACTTCTGCATTTAAAAGAGGAGTGCCTAACTCGTATGGAGTTTGAGGCCTAAAGCTCGAACCATAAGATCCAATGGCCTCACAAACCTTCAGAAAAAAGACAGAATCTGCTGTATTAAAAGGAATGGCAGCATGGTAAAACCATCGTGCAATTACTTCACATGTTTTCTTTCTCGAATCTTTGTCAAAGCAGGTTGGTAACAATATTTGAGTACCTCCCCCTTGTACATCTTTTGTATTACTAGTAGGTAAGATACTAACATCCTCATTGCTCTCGAGAATTTCTTCACTTTTTCCAAAAACCCCCAAACTTCGCTTAAGTTTCTTACGCATTTGAGTGCTAGCAGCAGTTCCAAGCAAAGCTTTTTTTATAGTCTGGCTAACATCATCTTTAACTTTGGGACATATAGTTCCATTACCTTGAATTTTTGCAAGATGCAGCTTTAGTCGATTAATCCCCCCTGAAAATTCCTTCCCGTAGTAATTGCACCGAACTTTCTTCTTATTTGCAGTGATTGTTGTACCATGTTCCCAACCTATGTCTGACAAATGATCAATACTTATAATAACTGGAGTATTACTCCTACTACCAATTGTTGACCCATTTGAAGTCATCTGAAATAATGACAAAAGAAATCATTATGCTATTTTTAATAGAATATAAAGCATATTATTGTGGAAGGTACAATAAAAAAATTACACTATCCATGTCATATTTTCATAAAATCATTCTACTACTTTTAATAAAATATAAAGCATATTATTGTGGAAGGTACAATAAAAAAATAACACTATCCATGTCATATTTTCATAGAATAAAAAAAAAGAACTTTAAAAAATTAGAAAGTACAAAAAACTCATGACTTTTTGGGATTACAGTGTACTTACCAATAGAATAAAAAAAAGAAAAGAACTTTTCTATCTTGAATGGTCATTGTCTTTCTTTTTCTTGGCTGGTGTGTCATTTCAAACTTTATGAGTAAAGCTTCTATCAAAAGATGCTTTCGGTCACAACCCTCAATAAGAGCCACATGGCACATTATTAGAGGTCCTTGACCGTATGGATGTTTGGCCAGTCTCTCGGTGGACTCGCAAACCAAAAATCAGCCTAATTAATGATTTACAACCTTTGGATCTTTGCCCCCAAATAAAGTTCAATAATGCTAAAATCCTACGGTTAAAATCAACCCATGAAAATAACTTCAATCCAACGCTTAGAAATCACTAATCAAGCTGGTTTTTGGTTTGCATCTCCATCAAGGGACTGGCTAAACATCCATACAGTCAACGCCCTCTAAAAATGTGCCACATGGCTCGTATTGTGGGTTGTGACCAGCTTCGGTCACAACATCATGTGACAGAAGTTTTACTCAAAACTTTATCTGTTTCTTGTACGACAAGGTTGTGATGCTTGGGATTACAAAGTTGTGGTGCTTGTAGAAAACTAAAAAAATATGGGTTTTCAAGACTTATTTTTTAGTCCCAAATTGTAGCAAGATGAGGGAGCTCTATGAAGAACGTCGATGTGAAGAATGGACTTCGGTCCTTCCTGGTATGCCTTCTACAATCTATAAATTTCATTGTTTGGTTTGACCTTCTCCCTCATGGCTATCCTTTCACATCCATTGGTATTTACAGGAAGGAAGTTCCCCCTTCCAAAGAAGAGGAATAATGGGTTAATTAGATGGATTAGCTGTCTTGACTCTTGATGACTTAGAAATCCAACGTATTTACAAGAAAGAAGTTATCCCTTCCAAAGAGAGGATTGATTTGCTGGTTTGATTATTCAAAAATCCAAAAAAATTATACAGTCCTTCAAATTAACAATTGGAAAAAGCTAATATTAAAAAAAAGGGATAGAAACTTACATTTACATTGTCCCCATCATTCAAATCTTGAGATTCCATCTCCATTAGCAAAGAAGATCAAAGGTTTTAGGGTTTTAGAATAGGGGAAAACTAATGTCTAAAACAGACTTAAAACTATTTAATACCCTATTTTTTGACTCCCGAGTCGACTCGACTCGGTTGACTCGGCCGAGTTCCCGAGTCGACTTGGAAAAATTTACAGATCGAGTTTGTATGCCGAGTCGACTCGAAATATGATCGAGTCGAGTCGATTCGGCCCAGTCCCGAGTCGACTCCCCGAGTTTTAAAACATAGGTCTATATTGACGATATGATGGTTAAAACACATACCCGGGAACTTCACTTAGGAGATCTCAGGAAAACATTTGATAGTCTACGAGATTATCAAATGAAGTTCAACCCGGCTAAATGCGTCTTTGGAGTAACGTCGGGGAAGTTCTTAGGGTATCTCATTACAAAACGAGGCATCGAAACAAATCCCGAGCAGATCAAGGCTCTAATAGAAATGACATCGCTGAAGAACAGGAATGAGGTCCAAAAGTTGGCCGGGAGAATAGCCGCATTGAATCGCTTCATAGCAAGATCGTCAGATAAATACAGACCTTTATTCAAGCTTCTAAAGAAGAATGAAAGGTTTGACTGGACAAAGGAGTGTGACGAAGCCTTTCAGAAGCTTAAACACTATCTCTCACAACCTCCTATCCTTTCTAAACCGGACCAAGGAGAACCTTTGGGTCTTTATTTGGCCACAACTGACGAATTTATCAGTATCGTTCTCTTCCGTGAGCTCGACCGAGAAGAACGGCCAGTATATTTTACCAGTAAAACTTTGATTGGAGCAGAAACTAGATATGCTACAATTGATAAAGTTGTTCTTGCTTTGATCTACGCTTCTAGGCGTCTCAAACCTTATTTCGAAGGAAGAACCATTACGGTCTATATAGAGCATCCTTTGAAATCTATACTTGGTAAGATTGATCTATCAGGGAGGATGGCTAAATGGGCCATCTATTTGGCTCAGTACGACATTCAATTTTCACCTAGGACATCCGAGAAGGGACATGCCCTAGCCGGGTTCTTAGCTGATTTCCCAGTGGAAGATGTAGCAGACACTGGGGGCGAGGACAGAGAAGTCCTTCTACTTCCCGAGATGCCTGAAATGTTGAATCCAAACACAGACGGATCAGCTAGTGAGAATGGATCAAGGATAGGAGTTGTCCTTGTCACTCCCGAGAACACAAGATTAGAGAAATCTGTTAAACTCAGGTTCATGGCATCCAATAACGAAGCAGAATATGAAGCCATGATCTCAGGTCTTCAGACAACACTAGATCTTTGAATAAAAGATCTTACCGTATATACTGATTCCCAGTTAGTTTTCAGTCAATATGCCAGGACGTATCTCGCCCGAGATGAGAGAATGGCGGCTTATCTTGATATCGTTCAATAGTTGACGGGGCGATTTGACAATGTGGAAGTTCGTCAGTTACCTCGAATGGAGAATCGACATGCGGATGCCTTGGCTTATTTGTCTACGATGTTGGAAAATATGGAGTCAAGAACCATACCTGTGGACTATCAAGAATTCTCGAGCATCCATATGCCTGTTGAGATGTATTTAGCCCCGATTGATGTTAATCATGAGCCGAGCTGGATGGATGACTTTCGAAGGTATTTACAGAATGGAAACCTCCCATTTGGGAGAGATGCTGCGAAGAGAATTCAGAGGCTTAAGAGGAGGTACATCATGGTGGGCCAAGATTTGAACAGAAAATCAGCATCAGGCCCTCTCCTAAAATGCCTCACCCCTAGTGAATCCCAACAAGTTCTCCAAGAGATACACATAGGAGAATGCAAAAATCACTCGGGGGCGAGGACCTTGGCACATAAAGCTATCAGTCAAGGATATTTTTGGCCTTATGCAGAAAGATGCCAAGTTGCTTGTTAAGAAATGTGAGAAATGCTAGAAATATTCTCCATTGATCAAAGTCCCCGCCGAAGAGTTACATCCGGTGTTCAGTCCATGGCCATTCGCGAAATGTGGATTGGATATAATGGGACCGTTCCCTACAGCTCCAGGAAACGTCAGATTCCTGCTAGTAGTTACCGACTACTTCACAAAGTGGATAGAGGCAGTTCCTTTGGTACAGGTACAGTCCTCACATGTTAAGAAGTTCTTGTGGGAGAATATCATCTGTCGATTTGGCATCCCACAAGAAATTGTCACCGACAATGGGACCCAGTTTGACTCAAACGAGATCAAAGCTCTGTGTCAGGCTTTGAATATCAAGAAGCGGTTATCTGCCCCAAGATACCCCCAAAGCAATGGACTTGCTGAAAGGGCAAACGAGTCATACTCGAAAATTTGAAAAAGAGACTGGATCAGGCAAAGGGAAAATGGACAGAAGAGTTGTCGGGGGTACTATGGGTATACCGAACTACCCCGAGAAGGACTACAGGAGAATCTCCATTTTCTCTAGCCTATGGGTCAGAAGCAGTCATCCCTACAGAAGTTGTTGTCCCGACATTTCGTACTCGGGCTGTCAATTCTTGATAAAATGAGGAGATACTGGCTAGATAATGATTTACTTAAAGAACGGCGGGAACAGGCAGTTGTACGATTGGTGAACTATCAGCAAACAATCAAACGATTGTACGATCGTCGTGTTAGGTGCAGAACCTTCAAAGTTGGAGATTTGGTACTAAGAAAAGTATTTGATAACACTAGAGAACCTGGAAGTGGCAAGCTGGGTGCCAATTGGGAAGGACCTTACATTATTGACAGGATTAGACAAAACGGAATATATTATTTGAAAACCCAAGATGGAGATGTATTCGAGAGGCCATGGAACGCATTTAATATGCGCATCTTCTATCAATAAAGATTATTCCAGATTTCTCATACAAGAGGCATCATTATCAATTCTGAAGTCCTAGCCGGGAGCCTTGCATTCTTACACATCTTGGCTTTATGCTTTGATAAGAATCCAAGTATACAAACCAGAAGGCCGGGATGATCTAAATATTCTAGTCATGCGACTAGAATTAACGAGAATCCCGACAACTCTGAAGTCCTAGCCGAGAACCTTGAATTCTTACACATCTTGGTTTTATGCTTTGGTAAGAATCCAAGTATACAAATCAGAAGGCCGGGATGATCTAAATATTCTAGTCATGCGACTAGAATTAACAAGAATCCCGATAACTTTGAAGTCCTATCCGGGAGTCTTGAATTCTTACACATCTTGACTTTATGCCTTGATAAGAATCCAAGTATATATGGGCCCACATAGTTGGGCCCATAGTAAGAGCCTTAAAAGGCTTCTTGAGTATGATTATGATTTCATACACTCTGCTCGCCTACCGGCTGAATAGCAGGTGTAACAATATCTTCAGACCCTTCGACAAGAGATGATTCTGCTGGGAGAGAAGGATCAATTGCTGGTACTTGAGAATCGGCCATAGATGTTAAGTCAGCAAGAGGAACCACTTCAGGATTTTGCTCATTTGTTGTTACAGAAGGATCAACGGGAAAAGAGATTTCAGGTTCATTACCAGGAAGTTGTTCACATTCCTCAGTAGCCTCTGGTTCATCTTCTCCGATATCCATCTAACATTGAGCATACCCTTCACGGTATCCCAATGCATGACTCTCTCCTTGGAGCTCGTGAGAGGCCTTCTCGATCTCATTTCTCTCTGTAGCAACCTTCTCCAAGTCCTTCTCAAGTTGCTCAGCAACTTGTCGGGATTTCTCTAATTCCCTTTGCAGTTTTTCATTGTCACTTTTTGCCTTGGCCAGACCGTCCTCAGCCTTCTTCTGAGCAGCCAAAGCCTTGGTTGCTATTTCCTTTTCTAGTAATGCCTTGGTCTTGGCGATCTCTGCAGATTGAAGAGCAGTTTGAAACTGATCTTCACGGGCTTTTAAATCAGATTCCCGTGATTTAAGAGCAGCCTCCAACTCAACAATTTTCTTCTTGCCATCTATCTCTCGGTTAATGACATCTGTCACGTAGTCTTTGAACCCGGCGTATGAATGCACAATCTGCAAGAATGCGAAGGTATTAAATTTGGAAATTCATACAGAGAATTACAAGTTAGTAAGATTTTCTCACCTCGAGAATAGAGCGGCTCATCACATCAAAGATTGTTGATGGGTCTGTCAAATCAACATATCAAAGTCTATCCTTGGGAAGGCATATCCGTTTGATATATTTTACTGCAACACCCGGATCTGCGATCGAGCTGGCTTCTGAAATTGGCTTCCCATTATCCAAGTATCACACCTTGATCACATGTTCTTGTTCTACATCAAATTCTGGGAAACCTACAATGGAATGTCTTCTTCGATAAGCTTCTTTGTTCGAGATCCACTTATCAACCATATCAAAAGAAGTCTCCCTTGGGAAGGAATTCCAAGATGCATGTCCCTCACCTGAAGAAGTGCTCGGTTTACCAAGCCTTTGGAGGGTTGCCGGGAGAGTAGGAATCATCTCCACTGATGGTGGGGTAGCTTTTTGAGCTCCTTGATTGGACAAAAGCGATGGGAATCCTGGAATAGAAATCGGGGTGGTTGGAAGATCTGCCCGTTGAGTTGTCGGGATTGGACTTGCCGGTTGGGTAGATGGTTGAGAAGCCATAATTGGTGAAGGAAGTGTTGGTTCAGGAGCAGGGGTCATAGCTGGGCAGGAGCTGGATGCGTCAAACTCTGGTGTCAAACCTTTCATCAATCTCCTCCTCTTTTGACGCAAAGGATCTACCACGGGACATGGGAAGTCAGTCCGCCTTAATTGATCTTTCTTGCTTGCCATCTACAATGAAGTAAAGGGAGTGTCAAAAATAGATATCAGAATAAAAGAATAAACAGAGTCATTAACGGGATACCTCTTCTGCTCTTGCTAGTTGACGGGCAAGCTCGTTTCTTGGCTCTAGATGACCACCTGGATGCCTGAAATATTCGGCAATTAGCAGAGTGTCAGAAGGAGAACGAGACGAACGAGGTTCTGATGAACCTGAGGCCTGAACCTCGGATTGAGGTTTCCTCTTTCTTACGAGAGGTATGTCTGGACTTGTATCCTCGGGATTGTCTTCACCAGTCCTGGTAGAGATCACGGGAGCAGATGATCTGGAGGGATTCTCGGGAAGAGCTGGTTGTCGGGGTTGCGAAGGAATATTCCCGGCAAGTGACTAGACTCTCACTAGTGCAAGGATCTTTTTGAGGATATAGTTGACCTTATCCTCAATATCTACGGGATATCTTAACGGGGTCTCACAAAATCTGCAATGAACAAATTTTATGGTAAGGGTTCTCGAGATATTGAGATTAGCATACCCGAAAACAATGAAATAGTGAAAAACGTACCTCAAAGATTGAAGTTCGATCTAACCCTATTCTTAGGGGGACCCTCCTCCGTCCTTTCATCGAACTCCCACGATCCCGGTACCAAGAGGGGATTAACATGCCATCCTTTATGAGAAGTGGGCAAGTTTTCGACAATCTTTTAGGTTTTATCCCGAGCAGCCACCGTCCAGAACATTAGAGGATGAGTAGAGTCGGGACATCTCTTCAAGAAATACAGATAATCGATCTCGGGAAGACCGATTTGGTGTTTACTGGAAGCGATGATATAGTCAATTCTGGCCATTAGACACCAGAAATTACTATTCATTTGACTGGGAGCACGATCATAGAAGCGAAGTACTTCCCGGGCAAGAGGAGAAAGAGGGAGAGACAACCCAAATTTCAATTGGGCACAAGTTACACTAATCTCACTAGGATTGGTATCCTCACCATGACGACCTCCAACCATTATGAAAATTGAGGCAGGGATTCTGAATTTCCTCCTCAAACCAATGATGTAGGGGTCATTCCCATAAGTGGGAACCCTGACTATCATCCCCGGAACATCTGATTCCGTTGATGTGTCAACAACAGGGATTACTTCTTCATGTTCTTCATCAGGCCCGACCACATAAGCGTCAATGGCCCGATCTGTCGAATCTGAAGTACCTTCCTCTTCCAAAGGTTAGACCCTACAGGCTCACACCCAGGTAATTCACTACTTTCTTCTAAGACTCTTTTACCCCTCATGATTCTTGAAACAAGAAAAGATAAGGAGAAAACAGAAAAGGGGAGATGTAGATACAAATACCCAAGACTTGAAGATCCCCGCGGCAGAATATTAAGGAATGAGAGGAAGAACTCCGGTTGAAGGCAGATAAGGTCTTCAGGAAGAAGATGAACTAGGACAGATTCGCACAGACAAGAAGACGAAGAAGCCAAAAATGATAAAATGAGGAGTCCAAACCCATTTATAAGGGAGAGACCTGGATTTATCAAACTTACAATCTGGCATTATCAAACTCGGGCTCCAAAATTTCAAAATTCTTATTCGACGATTCGACAGCTTGCCTCTTCGAATACTACATCCGTCAATCATTCTATTCGACAGCCGTACATGGGGCTTCACGCCTGTACGGACACGTCCCATTTTAGCAGTTGTGATGGACACCACATTAAATGAAGGAGGCGACGGTCGAATGGCTTGAGGGAAATCCAATGGAGAGAAATTAACAAAAGATCGCCAACGGTTGAGATCTTTTTCTGAAGATACGACAACAGCTTCTCGATCTTCCTAAAAATGGGGGCGATGTGGGTGCCATATTTTCTAGCAAGTGGAATGATGACACGTGTACTGGCTATACACGTGCGAAATTAGAAAAGAGACGCGTGGTATTATTCGTCGAGCTTGAGTGAGTGCGCCGAAGGTATCATCAGAGGTCATGAACCGCCCCATCACTATCACACGACATCCATTAATAGGAAGTGCCACGTGTCAAAATGGAATGATCGGAACAGAGCATCTCGAGACAGAAAATTGACAAAGCATATTAATGCTTCGACCTTTAATATGTCAGGAAGCATTCAATCTGTAAAACCCTAAAACTCCCTTAAAGGACAATTCTGTTATTTTAATATATTAAGGTATTCTTGACTTTTTAGACTTAATTATGTCTACTTTGACTTTATTTAACTAATATGAGACTATATTTGACTTTTGAAAAGTTTTAGAAAAAAATAATTTTTCAAATTTTTTAGTGATCTTCTTATGGGGCCCAAAGGGGCTTAATAAGGCCCATGACTTGAAGACTGCTTTGAGGCCCATATATGTGCATTATAATTCTTATGTTAATTTTATAATTATTTAATTAAGAATATACATATAACCTATGGCCTTAATTAATTAATTGCTTGTGTTTTAAAGCGCATATGAATAGTGCGCATGTACATTTAAGTGATTGTGTGTGTGTCATACACCCTACTCCTAACATTTAAAAATAAGATGACTATGCTAGTTAGATTTAATTTTTTAAGAAACTCATTTGCTTATGTGGTTGCCACATGTACAAATAAAAATAAATTAAGAATAAAATAACACATGTAATAATACATTCTTAATTTTTCAAAATGCCACCTATGAAAGAAAATATTTTTCTTTCTTCCTACGTAGAAATTATTAAACACTATGGAGAGAAAAACTTCACTTTAAATATAAGAAACTCATTTTTTATTAACTTTAGAAACCTCACTTTTTATTAAGTTAGAAACTCTTTTAGTCATTAATGAACTTTACCACTTTTGAAAACCTCTTTGCTAACCTAAACCTAACCTTGCTAACCTAAGCCTTTAGTAAGGCTATATAAAGGCCATAGGAGACACCATCTTTTCATCAAGCCATTAGTTCTACCTCTCTTCTCTTGTGTTGGTTCTCCCTCTCATTAAGACATTAGCTACCCCAAAGTTCTAACAACTTTTCACCTCTAATTACCCAAACTATAAGCTATTTCTTAAGGGCTTTTTGTTCTTTTCTAAACCTTTTATTTTAAAATACTTGTGGAAGATCATAGAGCAAAAAGGAGATAGAAGAGAAGAAACGAACATATCACAGAGATCTAGTTTAAAGAATAGAGGTAGGTTATATCCTCCCTTTATTCCCATGCTTATTTTTATACAAATTGTATATATGATATGTTGAATGTTACATTTTTTAATTAGTTAAAAATCTTGTATTTTTGTTAAATTTACATGTGTTATATTTCCAAAAGCATGATTAGTTATGTTAGAAAGAATTTGAGCATGTTTTAAAATATTTGTTATCTTCTTAAAAATTCAGATTTGTATATTGTTTGTAATATTGTCATGTTGTTTTATGATTGCCTATGAATATATCATTCTACGAGATTAAAAAAAATAAGAAAAAGATTGAGAGTGCATGGACACACGGTTAGGGTTTCGTGCCGTGTTATATGCCGAACCCCTTAGGATTTTTCTTTAAAGAGCAAGGAGGGCCCGGAGCCCTGGGGTGCAAAGCCTCAACCCCCTTGGATCCATGTGGTATTTGATAGTTTAGTGTGCCCCGTAGTGTTTATGTCATGCATACTCATCGAATTTTCTTTTAATGTTTAAATTTGGTTTGATTATTATTATCATATTGCATTATCTACATTATGTATTATTTATGTTGATTATCCGTGGTTAGTCGCTCATCCCCATGGTAATAAGGGTGATGGAGTGTACCTACTGGGCTTCGCAGCTCAACCTATTTATTATGTTTCAAATTTGCCCAATGAAGCGGGTGCGTAGCACATGCGGAGCCGACAGAAAATTGATCCATATCTTACTTTATTGATTTCTTAGAAAATATGTATTATGTATTACTTTAGAAGCTATGATGTAATAAACATTGACACTTTTTTTTATTTAATATTTGAATAATGTAGTGATGAGACCTATTAATGAAATAATTAGATTATTCTCATAATTTTTTTCTTATCCTCACATCCGGGACCAGGGGTCGGGTCCGATAAACCCAAGTTCGGGGAGTGACACAATCTTACCCGACATATTAATCATTGAATTTCTTGAGGGAATTGATATTCAACGCATCCCGACAATGGTAAACGGCTTGACGGGATCAAGTTTTACCTCATCCCGACAAGGTTATGTGACTTACAGGATGCATACATCCCGACAAAGTCAAGTAACTTGTTGGATGTACCCATCCCAATACGATCAAATGACTTACTTGACGGGATCGATTTTTATCCCGACAAGGTCATATGACTAATAGGATGCGTACATCCCGACAAGGTCAAATGATTTGTTAGATGTAAACATCCTAATAGTCAACTGACTTACTTGACGGGATCGATTTTCATCTTATCCCGCCAAAGTCACATGACTAGTTGGATGCATTTACCCCGACAAGGGCATATGACTTGCTTGACAGGATCAAATATCATATCATCCCGACAAGTATACAGATTCCTACGAGTGAGGTAAGTATTTCAAACACAGTTAGTTTCCTAACTAATGAATGTTGGCCACATGGCAGCTAGTTGAACTATCACAGTTTCGACATCTTCTTATTCGAATGTCTGACATGAAGGATGCCACCTCAGTGCTACTTCAGTTATTTTAGGTATAACCAACCAAATAAAAGAAGTCGAGATCTAACAGGAAGATTCTGTTATGAAAAAAGAATCTATCTAGATCATAACTGATTGACAACAACTAAACATGTGAAAGGTGAGTCACGTCAGCACGTGGAAGGTGAGTCACGCCAGTTCTAAGGGTATAAATATGAGACCCTCAGGACTGAGAAAAGGATCTTGCTCTCTAGATCCAGATAGTCTAAGCTCTGAAACATTTTATTTGTTTGAACCCTGTTACCATTCCTAAGCTGACTTGAGCGTCAGAGTATTGTTAACTGGTACAACCACATCTCATCTAGAGATCATCCTATCCTTCGCAGAGGAGAAAGCAGTTTCACCCTGAACCACTAGAGCCGTCCGATCACCATCAAGATACGAATCGTCTGACCTCGAAGACCGTATGGGTTAGATCAGATATTTTTTCCCCACAGTCTTCTAAGAGTGTGCCACGTGGCTCATATTGTGCCCTGTCATGAGTGGAAGGGCAATAAATGAACTTTTATGCTTTTTGACTCTTGTCATTTTTTAAATCTTTTTCTCATTTTAATAGATTTTTGTCTTTTTTTGCATTGGCGTGTGGGCGTGTGGGCGTGTGGGCGTGTGGGCGTGTGGGCGTGTGGGCGTGTTGCGTCTCCCAACCCAGGCCAGTTTTTGCTTTGTAGTTGGCTTCAAATTAGGAGCAGGATATAGAGACCGGTAATTGGAGTTGCTCTAAGAGGATGAAGGCAAAGAGATGGGTAAAATCATCAATTGGAAGTAACTGTAGTGCCACGTGGAAGATGGATATATAGGTTAAATCCAAGGGGGTGGGCTTTAGATTGATTATTAGAAGATCCCTAAGGTCTTCGACGTCAAAATCAGCTGAAACCAAAAAGAAGATCGGATTCTCTCATTATTCTAGCCAAGTAATTAAAGTTTCAAAGAAACCTCACCAAGCTAGGCAAACCTGCTAGCATGGAAGATCAAGTTCTTTGATGGTGAGGTCGTCGTTATAGTTAAGTAACACATGCACACGTACACATGGATGAATAATAGAGCAGAAACCCAATTCTAATTACCATTATATATCCTCAAATAAAATACAAAGGTTACAAGACTAAAGCACTTAGGTAAGAAACACAAGGAAGCTTTGAGCCTTAAAGTAAACTTCACAAGTTACAAGGCTAATGTAAAATGGGCAGAGTAAGGGCCCTAGAAACAAATAATGAAAAACCTATCTTCTCTGCTCACACCCCAAGTCGTTAAATATACTACACAACTGTATGGTTGCGCAAGTATTATAAAGTTTCATTGGATAGAGTTGCGCGCAAGTATTACAAAGTCTTCTTAAGTAGGTCTATCATGCGGGGTCTTGAGGCTTTAATCTTGATCAAGAGCTTAACTTATCACAATCAATCATGCACGATTGATTGTGTGGCATCAAAACTGCTCAAAACATGTTGAACTCTTCTCTGGCTAACTTTTGACAAACATAACCTTACTTGCTTTTTCTTCAAATTGGCTCCATAGAAATTGATTATGAGCCCATACAATTGTGTAATTTATTATTCTACACAATTGTATGGTCTTCGCTTTCCTAGTCTCAAACCATAGCATCATTTGCATGTCATAAATCCAAATATTGCCTGAAAGTGGTGTGAGCAGCCAAATACAACTTCGCAATGTGCATCTTAACTTCCCCACATTCTTATGCCTTCGATTTTTTGAACTAAAGCTTGATCGATTCAATCTAAACCTAAATATTTTGACTTCAGATATTTTCATGATGTTTTAAACCATAAGAATGTGTATTTAACATTATACACAATCGTATGGCTTTGGATTTGCTGAAATAGATCTTGATCAACTTAATTTGGACCTTTGCTTTTTAACCTTTGATGGTTTCTTGATTTCTTGAGATCTATGTCATCAAAACTTGGTCTGAAGCAACTTAACATTATACACAATTGTATGCCTTTGGATTCTCCAAATTCCACTTTGATATCGATCTAAGGGCTAAAAACTGATTTTAATTAAGGTATTTGAGTTGAAATCTCATTATTAGCATCACGAAAATTTGTTAAGATGCGTTAAAAATGTGTAGTTTCACATTTTCCACATTCATATGCCCTTGGATTGTCAAAAATCATGTTTGATTCTTCTAATTCATCATAACCCTTAATTTTGACTTAATTTCATATTTAGCTTGATTTCTTGAGATTTGTCACCAAAATGGGATTTGATCATACATGATTGTGTACTTTTCTATTCCACACAATACATGCTCTTGGATTTTTCAGAATGAAGCCCGATCTTCATATGTTTAAAATTACATTTTTGCCATTGAAAATTAACTGTCGACATTCTTCTGATTGCTACAAATGCTTTAATACTTATCCAATTAATGGTCTTGAAAATTAGTGTGATTGGTTACAATAACCCAAGGAACAATCTTACAAATTTTAATGGCATTTAGAGGCTCGTTTAGATATATTTCTTTGTAAATTGATATGATTGGGTAAAATTCTATAAGGGACAACCCTCATCCAATTCATTTGATTTGGAGTTCATTTGAATATACAGCATTTTTAAAATTGCCATTTTTTTCAATTTCAAAGTTATTGTAAGAATAATCTAACCAATATGATTGGGTGAA
This sequence comes from Euptelea pleiosperma, assembly GCA_035048495.1. Classification (NCBI taxonomy): domain Eukaryota; kingdom Viridiplantae; phylum Streptophyta; class Magnoliopsida; order Ranunculales; family Eupteleaceae; genus Euptelea; species Euptelea pleiosperma. The sequence continues at coordinate 1,411,642 of CM068548.1, forward strand.
ATTCTAAAAGAGACAATCTCATTAAGTTTCATTTGATTTGGAGTTCATTTTAATGTACTTTGTAAATGAGTTCTTTTCCAATGGGTTACATCACTGCATAAGCAGTGTATTAAAAATCTCGCTGTCTTCCTTCAGAACCTTCGACCTTGCACGATTCGCACACTTTTGACAATTCCATTAATGCCCGTTGTGTCCCATTTTTATTAACAATTCTATTAATGCCCATTGTGTCCTGTGTAGTACTATTTGGGCTTTTAACCCCATGTAGTACCCTTTGCCACATGTCCTACATCACCAACCCTGAACGAACTAAAACTGACTAATTTACTATACCGCCACTAGGAAGGTTTCATTTCTAAGTTGGATTTCAAAGAGCTGACATTCCCTCCGCTCTGACCAGCATTTGGATCCAGAAGAGGTGTGAGTGTGACCACACAATTTTGAAGTGGGGATTTTGGTTTTCTGCACGCTTGCTCAAAGATAAGTATTTTTACTGACTACTTATCTAGATAACCTCTACTTCAAAACTAATCTTCACCAAGAACTGATACTGGACTCAAATATAGCAAAGGTGGACATTGAGATCACTAAAGGGCTTATCTCACTTTCTAGAACGTGATGATATGTAGAGCTTACCCACCCACTATGAAACTCAAGGAATACTAACTAGCAAGCAACCCTTAAGGGAATTGCACTGATGCAACCCCGCAAAAAGACAAGAAAAATATATTTATTTATTAAAGGTGGTCAGTTTTTCTTGTCTTTTGCAGGGTTGTATAGGTGCAACTCGACTAAGGGGTTGCTTGCTAGCGTTCCTTATCATCCCAGCTTTCTAAAAACCATGATTATTAAATTGGACGACTTGGAACAGATCAATCACAGTATGCCATCTACGCTTATCAGGTCCAATGGAACTCGAGCATGTTATATTATCTTGTACTTTATGAAAGATTAGTTATCCAGTAGGATCTTGAAAGCGAACCAATCATTTTAAATCATATTTAACTTAGTGCATTCTTGCTCATCATTGATAAAGATGGATCTGGGTAGTGGGTCCCGCCCCCTACTATATAAGACCATATATATATGGCTCACAAACTCATGATCAAGATCAACCCATTTAATAATTGGGCCTCATCTTTGACCAGAAAAAGCATGAAGAAACAACTCGAATGGTACGACCCCAGTCACCCACTTTCATGGTGGGGTGATCTGGCCACACAGCGAAATAACATACTCCATTACAACAGTACTTTGCGGGGACTTGAACCTGCGACTTAATGGGACCTCCCTGCTCTCATACCATGTACGTTGACAACCACTTTACTCTTAGAGGGAGACCAGCTTGCCAGCTTATATCAATGTATATGAAAGGGTTCACGGGTCAAACAACGCAGTACTCCAACAACAGTATACCCTTGTAGACCTCTAGACGTATCAATTTGACTTGACTTTCTGATCTGCAATGGATGCAGCTGGCACTGGCTCCCTCGTCTCGTGCGCGTTCTACAAAGTATTGCGACATTCTTATCTAGGGCAAAAACTGAATAAGAAACCCCAGATTTTATTAGAAAAGGAAAAATGATTAAGAAAAAAGGCCATAAATCAAGCGGTTAGAAGTGTCCAGTGGACCTGATTTGATCCACCTATTGAACAGTTCAGATTTACGCAATGGCAGACCACGTGTATGGCGTGCCAAATGGGTTATATTTTGTATGAACTGCGCGCTTTTGGACCACATTGAAATGGATAGTGGAAGACTGGAAGTGGATCTTTTATTCATATTTGGGAAGGCGCGCACTTTGGCCGGGTTCTAGAAAAACAAGTGCATGCAGATTAGTGGGATGAGGACCTCTTTAGTGCCGTGAGCCTCCAAACCTCTCATTTTTACTTGAAGATAGAGATGAGATCAAGTCTAGGTAGTTGCCACAACTATTAATTATACAAAAATAATCATCAAGATGACCTAAGTTGAATTGCATGTTTGAGAGGGCAGAGAAAGCAGTTTATGTGGTTGACGTTTCTTTTTATTTTTTCTGTTTAAGTCGGTGGTTCACCGTCCACTAATATTAATATAAGCCACGCACATTTAATGCATGCTTCATATCCTTTGGTGAGTATAAATTAGAGTGCAGCAATTCTTGAAGTGTTCAAGTTATAAACTTAGAAAAAATGAGGTTCATGATCACCTCAGCAATTATGCTTGTGGGATGGTTGTGTTTTCAAGTTGTTGGTGTGGTAGGGGACGTGGGAACGGCTGCTTCTTATGCCCCTCCCTACCTACGTATGTTCCATACACACCCTTTACTTTCCTTCTTAATTTTTAAGTGTACGTTGATCAATCAAGGCAGTACCTGAGTTGCACAGATGCAATGATTTAAAGACAACACAATTTTTTTTTTTATACAAGCTACTTGTCTTTTAGTGCATTGCATCTATGCCTTGTTTTCTAGCAGGCTGAAAATTGTCCCACTCTGTAGTAGTTGACTAGAGAACCACTCTGTAGTTCTGGTTCTCAAAATGATGGGTCTGGAACCAGAACCGACTACTTGTTCCAGCCGGTTCCGGTTCCGGTTCCAATTCCAATTTTAACACTATTTATATATCGGTTTCGGGTCCAAATCCAAATTTTATGGTGATTAATTCGGTTCTCAACAATGTGGAACCGGAAACGGTGTTTTCGGTTAAACGGGTAAAATTATTGACACGCGTGCCTACAGTCTGTAGTTCTCTAGTCATGACACACCTACCAAGTAGTTAAGGATCTAGTCATAGGTAATTGACAAGTTAGTGGACACATCGTCACGCACTGATCATGATTTGGTCCACCCACACCCATCCATATACATACGAGAATAAATTTATAGCATAGACATGGTACTACGCACTTGTAGTGCTACCAAGCAAGGCCCCTAAATCATCATCCGGTTGCCTCCAGTTCTAATTTTTGGCTATACCCAAGTGGCGCACCGATTGAACAGTCAAGATTGTTGAATCAATTCGTCACGTGTGCCACATGTCAAGAGAGGATTCAATATGAGTTGAGATAAAGAAATTAGTAGTAGTATAAAGTAGACTGACTCTATTATTTTTTTTTCGAATGCAGCAACGAAATGCAAGGGCAACAGCCAAGATCAATTTCCCGACGGAGGTATGTTTGTTGCAGCAAGCAATGGCTTGTGGGACAATGGAGCTGCATGTGGTCGGAGGTATCGGATGCGGTGCATCAGTGGGCTGAAGCGACCATGCAAGGATGGATCTATAGTAGTTGAGGTTGTTGATGTGTGTCGGACCAATCCATGCCCAGCAACTCTCGTCCTATCAAATAAAGCTTTCGATGCCATCTCAAAGATCTCTGATACCAAAATCAACATTGAATATGCTCAGTAATCTCCTCTTCCCTCGCTCGACCTCTTTCTCTTGTATATATACATGCAGCCACGTTGATTTGCTGACTTTAACTTCTCTCGTTTGTAGGATCTGATGTGGTGCATGCAAGCTCCTCCAGTCTAGTGTGTGTTGAAGCCATGTTCCATTGCATGTAATAGCTAGCTTGCACTTGTTTTATTGCAGACTAGCTATGTTTATTAAACACTTGTTGATCGAATTGAAAGGTTAGATAACTTTATTTTCGTCTATTTTTTGCGGGAAGTAATTCCTAGGGATTCTTCTGGCCCGGCCCTTTGTAGGGCACATGCCCCTAAATCTACCCAAATCAGTTTAACAAAGTAAGCATAGCTAGCTAGGATTGAGTTTAAGGTGAGTTAGGGCAGTTTTAGGAGCACATGTCTTACAAAGATGAGGGTTCTGAACATCCCGTTGTCAGGCCTGCCAGAAGCAAAGACGTACTTTTATGTTGGCAATCAAATGACCTCAAGGAAAAAAAATTGTATGCGCAATTTGTTGCCATGATACCATGATGAAGTACGCGAGCAAATAAATCTTACATACCTGTGGACATTAATTCACTACCAATAATATGATCGTCGTATTCACGTTTCCAACTTTGGCAAGTGTTTCTTGAGTTTCTCGGATTCCAAATGGTGATTGAGTATACTCCTTAACACACCCTCAAGCTGGTGGGCGGTGGAGCCAACACACCAAGCTTGATTCATAAACAATGAAAGGCTTGGACAAGGCCTTAGTAAAGACATCAGCAATCTGAGAGGTAGAATGAACAAATCTAGTAAACAGCGAGCCAACTGCCACCTTTTCCCGGACAAAATGAAAATCAATTTCAGTTTTCTTTGTGCGGGCATGAAATACTGGGTTAATAGAACCTTTAGAAAGCTATTGACCAGAGCTTTTGTAATATTATCTAACTGTAACTACTTAATTTTATTCAATTATAAAAGTGTTATACCTTTTTCTTTTAAATGTACTACAACTAGTAAATCGCTCGTACCCACGGCACTCTCCGACAAAAGTGTTTGCAAAAATTAGGTGTCTTTGTCACTCAATCGGTATAACAGATTAGGGGCGTTACCGTTTTTTCTTTTATAACGGCCGTTATAACAGATTGTAATGCACAGGCAAAAATGGAAAAATGGGAAAATAACGGAAATAACAGAAAATAATGGAAAATAACAGCACTAAAATTCAAAATTTGAATTTCAAATTTTCAATCTGTTGCGCACGGAGGTCAAATGAGTGGGAGCGACCGAATAAATGAGGGGGCCGGGATTGAGTGGCTGAAATCTAACCGTCCACATTAGATGGATGGATTTGATCTCAACCACTCTTTATCTTATGAAGCAGGATAAGAGAAGAGATAAGACAACTTCCCTGTTTTGTTATATAGATACCTTGAAAGCATGCACACGCGCAGTACATACATGGTCTAAACAAGGTTTTTAAGTCTTCGTAATTTTAAAAATAAACAAAGAACATGCATACCCCACAACTGTACATACAAACCTATAACCTCTCCTCTTCAGTCACTTGCGTTTGAGAAGAGTTTCGAATTTGGTTTGCATAGGTCAAAGCTTCTACCTACATGAGTTTTGGTCATAAAATAGCGAGGCTTTATCTTTCTCTCTTTTTTTTATACGAGGTATTGGCGTTTCTTTGACGATAGAAGTCATGATGATGGACCACAATATGAGCCATCTGGCTTTTAGAGACCACTAACCCTATAGATTTGCCTCATCACTAGGTAGACCTACGTACCAAAACTCAGCCTGATTAGTGATTTCAAACCTTTGGATCTTAATTCGTACCCCAAATAAGGAGCAAACCAAGGATATTTTTGAGAATAATGGGATGGCGTTGCAAGAACAACCTTCTATCTTTAATAAATAGAATAGATATATAAATGAAGGGTCGGGGTCCGGGTCCTGTGACAGGCCTTTTATGACAGGCTCCCAAGACAGGCGTTGTCTGGCATGAATTTTAAGAAATCCAACAGTTGTGATAGCACTGAGCTGGCATTCAGTTTTGGTCAAAGCAAACCTCCGTTGGATTCTCGGAATCGATCCACACCCGACAAGGCCTCTCCCGGGAGCGGTGCCATAAATGAATAGAACTTTGCTTATGGACGTCCGTCACCAAAGTTGATGACAGACCAAAATATGTGCCACATGGCATATTCTTAGAGATTTCTGACTGTGTGGATGTTTGGCCCATCCCTAGGTGGACCTACAGACCTTTTTTTTGCTAAATATAATTGTATAAATAAAAAGGAACTGTACAAATAGCACTGAGGAGTATCCCATAGCCACCGGCATCCCAACTAGGTTGGCACCCCGGTGGATCTCAGACAACAACACCTTAGACAAAAGGACAGCATGAGAGTCCTCCGTTTTATGAAGGAAAGGAGGCCGCTCTACAAAAATTTCTGATATTGCTTCACCTAAAAAAGTACCACGGTTGGCTAACTTGTCTGCAGCGAAAAATTAGCCTGATTAGTGATTAGTGAGCATTGGATTGGAGTCGTTTTCATGGATTGATTTTTAAGGTGGAATTTGAGCATTATTAACCGTTATGTGGGGTACAAAGATCCAAAGGTTTGAAATCACTAATCAGGCTGATTTTTGGTATGTATGTCCACCTAGGGTGAGCTGAAGGGCTGAACATCCATACGGTCATCGTCCTCTAAGAATGTGCCACATGGCTTATATTGTGGTCCGTCAGAAAAGTTCTACTCTATAAAAATATATTAAAGTAAAGAAAAATTTGTGATGGAGACTCTCCATGCCGTTGATGGATAGGATATAGGACTCTCGTGGCTGTACGTAGAGCATTTTTTTTATCGTTGGCCCACTAATCACCTGGATGTTCAGCCCACCACACGGTGGATATATTTAGCCCACCACTAACCAAAAGCCGAATTTTTTTTATCCTGGAGTTTTTTAATCTAGGGTCAGAGCCATACCTAAAAGCACCACGTGGCACAATAACGTTATGGATGTTTGAATCATCACTGAATTGACCTACAGACAAAAAACCAGCCTGATTGGTAGTTTCTAACTGTTGGATTTGAGTCTTTTCATGGGCTTATTTTCAACCATGAGATTCAAGCATTATTTTGGGGGTACTCAGATCCAACGCCTAGAAACCACCAATCAGGTTGATTTTAAGTACGCTGATCCACTTGAGAATAGTTCAAACATCCGTACGGTCAACTATCTCCAAGAATATGCCATGTGGCATTTAAGAGCAGACCTGAATCCTGGACCTAAAAAACGCCGGGATCAAAATATTTCTCACTGAGGATCTGTTTGCATCTCCTGAATGAATTTTCAAGAAATGACATTTTGCATATAAATGTAAAAAAAAAAATTCCGACATACAAATATTTTTCTGTAAAACATTTTGTCGGTCACCGTATAGAGCCTGAGTGATTATCTGTAGCCATATGATCATATCTAAGCTTGATTCTAGTCCTTGGATTCAAGCATCTTTCTGGATACTAAATCCGACGGCTAGAATTATGATTTAAGCTGATGTTTGGTGTATGTATCTCCCAAACGGGCGAGCTAAACATGCATGCGGGGGGTCCTGGCCAAGCGCTGTGTAGGGTCACGAGAATCCTCTATATTGACTACATCGCGAGTGCTGTACATTAAAACTTTCCTAAAATAAAATAATAGAGAAACTAACACAACTATGAAGAACTAACAATTGACACGTGCCAGACACGTGTTGCATAACACGACACATGTCGCAATAACACGACGCATGTCGATGTCTCAAAGCTTTTAAATACGTATGCAAGAACCCTTGCCTAACCACGGAACTAAGAGAAAAAAAAAAAACCAAGTGTTTTCGGAGTTTTGTAAGAGGAGAAAAATGGCGTCTCGCGATCAGAGCTACCAAACTGGCGAAGCCAAAGGACGGGCTCAGGTGATGGCCCTCACAAATATGAAATAACTCTTCGCCTTTTTGGATCGATGTTTGTGTTTTTTCTTTGTTAGTTCATGGTTTTGAAGTATGGTTTAGGCGTTATTTGTCGAACGAATCCCTCACCATACGATGCATGCTACATGCAGTTATACTGATATTTGAAGTTTTGTTTTGGTAATATACAGGAGAAGACGGAACAGGTGATGGGGAAAGGGAGTGAAGCAGCGCATGCAGCGAAGGACAAGGCGTCTGAAACAACCCAGGCCGCGAGGGACAAAGCTCAAGAGAGCAAGGAGCAGACGGGCAGCTGCCTCAAGGAAAAGACCGAAGCGACTAAGCAGAAGCTATCAGAGACTGCCCAAGTTGGGAAGGAGAAGACGGCAGGGATAGGGGAGCAAGTGAAGAGCATGGCTCAAGGTGCTGCAGATGCTGTCAAGCACACTTTTGGCATGGCTGGGACTGATGATCCTACACCTACTAGCAGGGACTAATGGGAAATAAAACCTTTCCAATAATAAATACCTATTATTTCCCTTCTTTTTTATGTGTGTGTTTTTTTTATGGTGTTTTAAGTGAACTTTTTAGCCCTTGTATTCGTAATAACTATAATAGAGCTGCTTTTTTTTTTGGAATCTATCCCACAGCTTAAAAATAAGGGAATTTTTGACATACCCCCATGTTATCTTTAAAATTTGACATACTCCCACAATTTGAAAAAGTTGACATACCCCCTATGTCCACTGTCATTTGACCGGTTCACTGTCATTTGACCAGTGTTAACCCGAGTTGACTTTCAAATTTTGTATTAAATGACAAAAATGCCCTTATCTTCAAGCTTGGAACAAGGGTTTGGGTCAAAACTCATACCCCAAATCAAACGGCTGTGGGGATGTTTGGCCAAGAGATTCTAATGGGTTGGCCTCCTATCACCGGCGACCAACTCACCGGAGTCTCATGGCCGGCTTGCCACCATTCCAGTAATAATTTTAAACTCAAGGTTAAAAAAAAAAAAAACACAAAGCATACAATTTTAGTTTTAAATTTTTCATTAACAAAAATGAAAAATTCAAGGTTGAAAAAAAAAACAAAACACAAAGCATACAATTTTAGTTTTAAATTTTTCATTAACAAAAATGAAGAACATGACAAAGCAATTTATATTTCAAACTTTCGAGATGTGGATTTTGGAAAGATGGGTTCTCTCAATTTTAAAATTTCATTCTACAATAAAATCCATAAAAAGAAATCTCCTTCCTTCATGAGTTTTGTTTATATTTTTGGGATTTTTTCTTCTCAATTTTTGTTTAATTCATAAAAAAAAATTTCAAGTTTACCAACATGGGTTTTTAATTTTTATCTTTAATCTTCTCTTTTCATGTTTGATTTGGGTTGGCTTAAATTCAAACCCTTGTTATAAGGTTGAAGACAAGGACACTTTAATACAAAATTATGTAGTCAACTCGGGTCAACACTGGTCAAATGACAGTGGACCGAGTCATAGGGGTATGTCAGCTTTTTCAAATTGTGGGGGGTCAACACTGGTCAAATGACAGTGGACCTAGGTATGTCAGCTTTTTCAAATTGTGGGGTATGTCAAATTTTAAAGATAACATGGGGGGTATGTCAAAAATTCCCTAAAAATAATTGAAAGAGACCATTCCAACGGGAAGAAATCTCCAATGGGACTGTACTGTAGGGATATGCCCAGACATCCATACCCTCTGTAGTCTCGTATGCTGCGCTTGTATTGCGTCTTCGACCTAAAATGAAAGGTAGACCTAAAATGAAAGGTAGACGTAGCGATTTTGTTCCACCGATTGGATATGGGAATGAAGCTTAGCACGAGTGGGAATAATACTCGCGTAATAATTTCCAAACCCAGAACTGATCACGAGGAATGCCAATTTTTTTACCAAATGGAAGGAGGAAGTCCAAGAGCTGAAGATTGTCTGAAATCAGCAATGTATTGTCTTTATTTTTTTTTCTTTGTTTGAATGGTTTTCATCAATGGCAAGCAATGTATTGTCTGAAATCAAATTCTTGGGGATAAATGCAGCTTAATTTGGGGTGATCAAGGAATGGATCACATAGTGTAATCGAGATAAGGTGAGGATTTTGGAGATTATTTTGTAACTCACATTACATAAGACTAAATCGGGATATATGCTCAGCCGGCATTTGAGTTTTTTTGGGAATAAGGGCGATGTTGGTTTGGTTTAGGATATGGAGATTGCAATCCGAGGTAAAAAAAAAAAGGTTTTTACCAATTGAAAAGGTTCTCTTTTAAGAGCTCCCAGTAGTGTTTGATAGAAATAATTAGCAGTAAAAACTGTGGGGAGCAGGGGCTTTATAGGCACATAAGCTTTAAAAAAACATCATCCTTAACCTCCTCCATGATAATCTGGTGGGTCAAATAATCATTCATTTCCTAGGTAACCTAAGGTTGTACGAGACGTTCAAGCGCAGAGAAATTAGAAGGATTTGAAGAAGTAAAAAAGCTTTGAAAAGTATTGCACAAAATGCTTTTCCAATTTTTTTACGCTGATTTGATCATTTTCCACCAAATCTCTGGATTCCTTTCAACTAGTCTAGCGGCGCAGACATGCTTACCTAAATCAAAAGGTGGAGACATGCTTACCTAAATCAAAAGGTGGTTTAGGCTTCAGGAGGCTTGACTGTATGAACCTAGCGTTGTTAGGTAAATGGATTTGGAGATTCGGGAAGGAAAGAAACTGTTTGTGGCGTAGGGTGATAGCCGGTATATAAGGGGAAGGTAAATGGATTTGGAGATTCGGGAAGGAAAGAAACAGTTTGTGGCGTAGGGTGATAGCCGGTATATACGAGGAGGAGGTGGGGGTTGGGTGTCTAAACCTTCTAGGTACCCGTATGGGTGTGGAGTATGGAAAGGTATTCTTCAGGTCAAGGATAAGGTGATGGAAGGCTCCAGATTTGCTATAGGGAATGGTTCTAGAATTAGGTTTTTGGAGGATACTTGGCTTGGGGACCTTTGCTTAAAAGAGACATTTCCCCGTATTTTTTTTCTCTCGCAACGACAAAGACAAATGGTCGATCGTTTTTGGGTGGGCTCTTCTTCGGAAGCTAGATGGGAGAAAAAAGACAAATGGTCGATCGTTTTTGGGTGGGCTCTTCTTCGGAAGTTAGATGGGAGAAAAAGAACATTTAGACTTGTTGCATGACTGTTGAAAAAGAACATTTAGACTTATTGCATGACTGTTTGAATCTTCATCGTTTCATCAATTTGGAGGAGGATCACCTAATCTGGACTTATTCTAAATCGGGTATTTTCTCGGTCCAATAATTCTATGAAGCTTTGTTATCAGTGTCCACCAATGCACCCATTCAATCCTCTTGTTCAAAACTTTGGAAAGCTAGAGTCCCTCTAAAAATTCGCTTCTTTGCTTGGGTCGCTTCACTTAATTAGATACTTACTGTTGAAAACTTAATCAATAGAAAATGGATTGTACCGAACTATTATGTTATGTGCAAAGCTAGTGGGGAGAACACTAACCATATCTTCTGCTACACTGTGAGTTTGTCAGACAGGTTTGGACGACATTTCTAACCTACACAAGCACGAGTTGGGTCTTTTCAGAATCCGTAGGGGTAGTCTTGAAGAGTTGGCCCCAAATCCCTTTGTCGGCTAGAGGAAGCTTAATATGGAAGATGGTGCCAATGGCCATTATTTGGGGAGTGTGGATGGAAAGGAACAAGAGAACATTTCACAGCAAGGAATGCTCATTCCAAGAGGTTATTTTGAGTATTAAGGGACTGCTCTTTAGGTGGGGTAACATCTCTCAGGAGATGAGAGGCACTTTCTTTAGGGACTTGGTTTTTAGATTTGAACATATTTTGTGTTGACTCTAACTATTCTCTTTTTGTTCTTTGTAAGAGATCTCCTCGATCTCCTTCCCTTTATCTTAATATAGATTATCCTCGACTGATAAAATAAAATTAAAAAAAAAAAAAATCTTATGTCTCTTGATGATGTTTGAGATGTGAAAAAATCTTGAGTTTCTACCACCTTCTCAAAGCCATGTTTCCCAAGATATTTGTACTTCCAAAGTTTTTCCTCCAAAAGAGCCCTATCCAACTCCTTCGCAATCATGTTCATCAGCCCTCAAGGGGGTTGGAACGGAAGATGAAGCAGTCGATCTTGCATGAATAATATTTCTGACTTTTCCTTGATTCCATTTGCGAATTTTCTGTTTCGTGAGTCAGAGTTTATGGTGGACTACTTGAATAGTTTTAGGGCGGACTCTAAGCAGAACTGGCTATATTACTTTGTCGAGACGTTCACAAACATTAGCCCATCCTCCTCTTTTATTTGACAAAGTAGGAGGGCCAGAAAATCCTAAGTGTCCGAGAAATCCACTTGGTGGATGAAATCAAGATGGGCCGAATTGAATTTTGTATAGTTTTTGAAGAGCCACAATGTTTTTCCCAAGAATGCGCAATTTTATTGAAATCTTCCGATCCATGATTATCCATGGACCATTGACACTGTCATTCATCGAAAGCTTGTGTGCTGGGATCTCCATATATTATAATTTATATATCAAAGAGAGTCCAGTACTGTAGTCCTGGGGTGGTTCCGACGTGATCTTTAAATGAATACCCGAGAAGATTTAGCTATGATAGCTAATTGACTGCCAGTCTTCCAAAGCATAAGGAGCTCACCCTTCCATCCCACATCCTCATGCACGCAAAAGTTGGAGAAACCAAGCTTTTGGCCAGATGAGCACTTTTCTCAAAAAACAAAATATCTCAGGATTCTTCTCTCGGGTGTGGGTTGGAAATATCTCTTAGAAATTCCAATTCAGTTTCACTCATAAAAAAAAGTAGGAAGCAGTACTCCATTCTCTCTCCTCTTCGGTAGCACCTTTAAAACTTAACTTTTCTTTAATTTTTGGTAGGAAGGTCACGAGTAAAACTTCCGCCCACAATATGAGCCACGTGGGACATTTTTAGAGGACACTGACCTTATGGATGTGCCAATCCCCTAGATGGTCCTAAAAATCAGCCTGATTAGTGATTTCAAACCTTTGGATCCTTGTACCCAAATAATGGTCAATAATGCTCAAATTCCCACCATTAAAATGACCAATCAAAATGACTCCAATCAAAGGTTAGAAATCACTAATCAGGTTGATTTTTATTTTTAAGTCCTATTAGGGATAGGCCAAACATCAATACGGTCAGTGTCCTCTGCAAATGTGCCAGGTAGAGTAAGCTTTAGGGCTTACTGATCCATTTGGATGTTTAGTTCACTTCTTGGTCTGTCTGGAAATTAAGACGAGGGCATATTGGATATTATTTAAAGAATTTTAAAATCCATTTAAAGATTCCATCAATTAATGCATTCAAAAAAATGTCTTACCCGATTAAGTGGTTGTGGGGAGGGAGGACAACTTCAAAAAAAAAAAAAAAATCATTAAATTTAAGTGATATTGAATTTTAGGTCGTTACCAAACAATCTATATTGATATGTTTACGACAGTAAAAATGACCATGAAAACAATTTCATTTAATGACCATGATCCTGAAGGTTTTCCCACCTTCACAACGGTTCTAACCCCCCTCACTCATGTAATGTACAAAATGTTTCATTTCACGGGTGTTTGGTTGCAATGACAACTCTATTCATGCACTTTAGATTTGGAAATCACAACTTTTGTATATATCCTCATTCTAAATAATAAATAATAGGCCATCCTAGCCATAGTTTAGGAAAGGTTAATCACTGTTTGGATTTCTTCCCATAGACCCCTCTTCCGTAAAGCTCTATTTAAAGAGTCCCTTGCAAATGGAAAACTCACATCAGAACAATTCTTCTCTCAATAGTTTCTCTTTTCCTACTTTTTACACTTTGCATTTCTTCAAGAGCGGACAAATCAATTAAGGTTGCCTCCTCCTGTGCCATAAGGGTACAAAGCCATGCCACTATACCAACTAGTTGCGGGTATTATCATGAATGTGATCGAATGAATGACTTACCCACAAGAGAAACATCCTATACTCATACGGCCACAACGTCGTTGGTTAGTTCTTTACTATATTTTCTTTAAAGACATTTCTACGATCGAGATTGCTTGTGTTTGTTTAAACTTATTAATTTCAGCAGTTAAAGCTTACAGTGCTTAATTTAAGTGTTGAAAGTTTAAGTGCTTAATTTTTGTAAATTTAGACTGCTTGATGTACAATAAAAAACCACACCCCCTTAACCTAATTAGATGATGTAAAATGTTATATAACATAATATCAAGGGGACACATGGGGTAGTCCCATTGGCCATTACTATTATATACGTATGGCCTCTACCATACACGGGGCATATTATAACCCAACACTTTGGTAAGCCATAAATTCAAGGCGATTACCACATGCTAAAATCACATGATCATGCTGATTTTTGCTCAAAAGAGTCTCCTACCTTGTGGGTCTGCTGATTGGACAGCCCAGGTTGATAAGAATAATGGCATAGAACTTTGCTGATGGACGTCCATCACTAACATTGATGACAGACCAGTATGAGCCACTTGGCACACTTTTAGGCTGTTTTTGGTGACGTATGTCTTGAACGTCCATGTCTTAAAGGTCAAGACCAGACGTTTGGTTATACATGACCATGTGAGACCCACATAAGAACAAATGTTGATAGATCATGCGGGCCCAACATAAGAACAAAGATCGATAGCTCGTGTGGGCCGCACATAATAACTAGAGTTGATAAATCATGCGGGCCCCACATGTTAATGGGGTCAATAAACCATATGGGCCCCACATAAGAACGGAAGTTGATGGATCATATGTGGGTCCTAAATAATAGAGGGGGCGTTGATAGATCATACATGTGCTATATGTCAAGTGGGCCCATACGTCATAAGTGGGCCATACATTAGGTGGGCGAAGCCCATTGGTGTGACCCAAACACTTATCATCAATCCAGACCCAGTACACTACCAAACACAGCCTTAGAGACCACTGACGGTATGGATGTTTAGTTCATCCCTAGGTGGACCTACATACAAAAACAACTCAATCTGATTAGTGATTCCAAACCTTTGGATCTTTGTACCCCAAATAATGCTCAAATTCCGAGGTTAAAAATCAACCCATGAAAACGACTGCAATCCAACGTTACAAATCACTAATCAGACTTATTTATTGTATGTAGGTCCACATAGTGATGAGCCAAACATCCATACGGATAGTGGTATCTAATTGTGTGCCAAGTAGCTCATACTGTGGTGGACCAAAGCCCCTTCTGTATGGGTATGAGTCTGCTTGGGCTGGAGGGATAACTAGAACCATTTAACAGATGGATTTATCTTTGGACCTAGGCCCTTTCCAATTACAAAATGGGGGAGCCAGGCCCAGTAATCATTGGGTCGGATCAGGTACCCACTATGTCCAAGTCCAAGCTTCCCATTAACTGTAGTTCTGATGACTACCTTTTCCAACCGTCAATAAGGCATTATATGATCAGATGGTTGAAATTATATGATCTCTCTGATTACACCTTTTGTAATCATTCAGAGCAGATCTATCCTTAATGTAAAAAATATAAACCGTTGATATAACAAGGGGGTATGGTTAAACCTTTTAAGGTTACCTAAGATGAATTCCTTAAGGTCAAGGTTTTACAAGCAACCGAACTTCAAAATCAGTACACTTTTTGTAGGACAAATGATACACACGTTTGACTCAATACTTTTGTCACTCATAAAATGACTCATGGACGTAGGACCCACGTGCAAATGAGTTAAGGATTGGTTTTTGGTGATGATATTCTTCTCAACATGGAAATCAACGTCATAAAAAATCAGCCCATTCTATCATTTGTAGCATTATGAAAAGTGCATTGCAAGTCGAACAATTTTAGACCAACCATTATCTATATATATATATACATCGTGACACATGATCATGGAGCCCGCATGGAAATGAGTTAAGGGCCGATATTTGGTGAGGGTGATCTCCATGAAGGGTCGTTTTCTCACGAGGATGATACCTATGGTGAGGATATCACCCTCACAAAAAATCAACCTTTAAGTCATCTCCTTGTGGGCCCCATGACCATGTGTCACTATATGTGTGGAACAATGTGTTAACTTATCTGGCCGTGTGTGTGTGTGTTATTTTGGCATTTCAAAAACTGACACACCTATGTGGGGCCCATATGGAGTTCAGGGCTGTTTTTTTTGTTAGAATGATCTCATCAAGCAGATCATTCTCAGAAAAAATCAGCCCACTCTAAAACTTCTAACCCTATCAAAGATGCACTTAACAGTAAAATGAAGTCCATAATTTTAACTTGTTATCCACTTTTCACAGGGCTAGAAATGTCGAAATGCGCTGATTTTTAGCGAGGATTATCTCCGTGGTAGGAGATTATTCTTACTGAAAATCATCCCTTGATTCATATGTGTGAGCCCCACATAGGCGTGTCAATGGCTTGTCGAGGTAAGGCATTTCAAAATAACCTTACCCATATAACATATTTATAGCGTGTCAGACTCGAGATCACAAGTTTGTGAACAATTCACATAAAATTCAATCCCACTCTCTGAAATGAAACATTACCAACCAAAAGACCAAATAATAATAATGGGGATCAGAGGAATTCATTTGTGTAATTATAAACTTTTGGCGTAAAGGTTATGATGAAGTGGCATTGAACTGAAGAATATTTGGTGTCGGCAGTGAGTTGAAAGTAAGAAAACTCAAGACATAACTGCGACTTGTGATTTGAGAGAGTACATTTTCTAGTCAAAGATAAAATCAGCAATTTACCAACAATTATTACTACTTACAGTAACAGTAAGCAAGATTGCCTACCCAAGAAACAGATTAATTAATGTACTAGATGAACCATATTTTCTATAATTGTAGAAAAGAAGGTATAGTTAAATACAGTAAGCAAAGACAGTGACTTACAATACATTTACTCCCACCACTTATAAGTCAGAAGTAGCCCTTTCCAAGACAGTTTAGACAGCGTTGTACACTGTAAAACATAAGAAACCAATCAAACTACAAAGAAATGTTTAAAACTGCAAAACTCAACTCTGATTGGGAACTCACTCAACCACTGGATCAGGTTTTTCAAGTATGAGACGCTTATGTAGTGTTTAATGTTTTGAGTACCAGATCAATATACTTGATTGTGTTTTATCAATTTCAGGGAAACCGGCTACCCTTTTTACTTCACCTGATTCATGGCTGAATTGAGTTGACTTGCAAGTTTTCAATTACTTGACGGAGTTTTCATGCACTTGTTCTTATAACAGATAACAGAAAGGGAAGAAAACTGACCTGTTTCCTTCGCATGTAGGGCAAAGACAAGGATTTATAGCAATAGGATCAAATAAAGGTGACCACTTTATGGTGGAATTCCCTTTGCATAATTTGCAGGTATAGAATCCTTTTCCGTGACAAACTCTACATGCCGAAGCATTTTTTTTCTACACAAGGCAAAAGCATACACAGTCTCAGCACAGGTAGAGTAATGAGAACAGAAAGGCCTCAAAGCAAGAGACTTAGAAATCTCAAAGACTCAACACAAGCTAAAAGACCAACTCTGAAGTCGAGTTGGCTTCATAGAGTCACTTCACAAGCCAACTCAGACAAGTTTCTCAGATTTTCTTTAGGCATAGTTTGGTAATGAAATTTAAGTTGTCAATTAAAGTATAACCCGGTAAAGTAACTCCCTGCTTTCAGTGTAAGTTAACTAGTAGCATTAGATTTCATTCGGAAAGCACTCAACAAGCACTTCAAGAGGATGACACAGTGATCCACACGTCTCCCAAATACCAGATACATCAGTAACCGAGCAACTTAAAACTTAATTACCAAACACCCTTTAACACTCTCATTTAGGACGGACATATCTCCACAAGTTTCCCTTCTCATTCTTAGGCAACTTGGTCAAAGTTTTACCAACTCAGCAAGCTTTTCCATGCAGCCAACTTGAACATGAAAAGCATAGGACTATGCTTGTGAGTTGAGCTTCAGTTTTTGAACATTACTTTTATTTTTATTTTTTTCTTTTTCAGGGGGGGGGGGTGGGTTTATGTTAGACTTCGAGAATGAGCATATTACCCATTTAGCTTCAGCAGCTGCTTGTAGCGTTCGAATGGTTACAGAAGAAGCCAGTGACAGGGTGAACAGTCCCCCGGCAAAAATAGCAGCAGCAGCACCCACCACGCGCAATGGCTGGGGGACACCACCCACCATCTCTATTTAGCTTTTCAGCTCTTTAAACTGTTCAGAAAATCGCAAGAGAATAATTAAAAAAAAATGAGAATACATAAAAATAAAGGCACAAGGTTTGTTAAGAGTATTGCATAAATGATTTAATTGTTGAAAAAAGAAACCTATTTTATTTTTTAGATATTTTAATATTGTAATTTAGATACTCCGGAGTCTAGATATTTTAAGAAGAATCTTGAGTTTGGAAGATGAAAAGTCTAGCTTAGTGTAGTAGCATTTATTATGAAGTCTAGAACAAGGTAGAGAATATCTCTTGTAACTTGTCAATAAGGATTGTACTTTGTGCTTTTGAAATTAAGAGAAATGACAAGAAAGTAAGAACAATTGGTATAAACGTTCTTCTTCTCTTCTACTCCTAATTTCTATAATATGGAATTCTCTTTGTGGCCAAGAAGTGGTATCAGAGCCACAACAAAACTCCTCTAGCTATCACCCTTTCCAATAGCCACTACAAACTTCTTTCAACATCAAGTACCATGATTGATAAAAGAAAATTATGAAAACTGGTGTATACAAATGACGTCTCTCCTTGGAGCTCAAGATGTATGGGAACTTATTCGAGTAGGCTATTGTAACTCAGAAAATGCACAAAGCATAAGCTTGTCTCTGGCAGCAGCCAAAAAGGAGGAGCTGAAAGGATTAAGAAAGAGAGATAAGAAGACACTCTTCCAAAATACATCCAAAGAGTGTTAAAGGTAAAGAAGATAAGACTTCAAACTTGACGCAGGACAATGGCTCCACCTGCGAGTTTTTTGTGGAAAAATGACAGGGGGAGGTAGAGAGAGGGAGAGATGGAAGATCAAAGGTGGGGATCGCTCCCTAGGCCTCACGCCAAACCTGTAAAGGGAAAAATCGTGCGCCAAGGCATGTAAATGATATCGAAAGCTTCATTCATAATTTATTCCCTCTAAAACAAATGGATTACATCCTATTTATAAAACTCCCAATTGGACTTTCCTGATTTCAGTCTAATTGAATTTTCCTAATTCTAATTAAACTAAAATAAGAAACTCCTAATATTGCAAACAATCCCAACATTCTAATTGGAAACAAAATCTATTTATAAAATTCTACTTAAATCCTAATAAATCCTCATGGGGTCCACTTGCTTGGTTGGGCACCAATTCAGTGTAGTGGAGGACGATCGTGGTTGAATGCTCCCGCATCAAAACTTTAGGAGCCAAGTTTGAATCCTTAAAAATGAAGGATTTTGAGTTTTGTCTTCAACTATTTTTCCAGAGTAATAGTTGTAGTAAATCCATTAAGAAGGTGAGACTAGCAAATGCTAGAGTAATAGAGAAGTTATTGAGATCACTTGATCCAAAATTCGACGACATCATGGTGGCGATTGAAAAATCCAAAGATTTGGAGACTATGACAGTCTATCAACTCATGAGTTTGCTTCAAGCTCATGACTAAAGATTTGCTCAAAAGGGGATACAATTATGGTGGATCAAGAACTTCAGTCAAGGCTTTCATTTAGCCAGGAAAGAGGAAGAAATTCTGCTACTCATGAAGAACAAAGGGAGCAGCTGTAGCATATGCAAGGAGGACGAGGTAGAAGACGTTTCCCTCGACCCTCAAATAGACCAAGTTGAAAATTCTGAAATTCAATTTATAATTGCCAAAAATAAGGACATCATAGTTTTGAGTGCAGAAATCAAAATTGTAACAGTGTTAAGAGAGAAATTGAATTTTCTTGGAAAAGAAAATGAAGAAGAAGGACAAATGTCGTTACTGGTTTTATGATGAAGCTGAAGCCAACAAAAAAAACACGTGGTACCCAGATACCAGTGCTAGCAATCATGTGTGGAAACAGAGACGTGTTTGTGGAGCTAAATGAGTCAATTTAAAGTAACCGACATTTGGCGGTTTATCTAAAAGACCAGTGGGAAGGGATGGGTAAAATTCTGATTTGTTTATATAATGAGAGCCAACATAGTAATTTTGATACCTACTATGTGCCAGATATGAAGCACAAAATTTTGAGTATGGCCCAACAGTTGGAAAAAGGTTATAATATTCACATTAGAAATCATGTTCTTTCAATTCGGGATAGAAATCAAAAATTTGATCAATTATGTGCATATGGCTAAAAACAGGATGTTCCCATTAAATATACAAACAGATACATCGAAATGCTTCAATTCTTTAATGAAGAATAATGCGGGTTTGTGGCATCTTGAATTTGGCCATTTGAGTTTTGGTGGACTGAAGTTATTGGAAAAATCAAAGATGGTAACAGGATTACCATGGATAAATCAACCAACACAAATAAATGAGACCTGTGTAACTAGTAAGCGATGCTAAAAATGTTGCCAGATAAGACATCATAGAAGCCATACGACCACTTCAATTGGTGCATACAAACGTCTGTGGGCCTATAAAGCCAATGGGAATTGGAAAGAATAGGTACTTCTTACTTTTGCTGATGACTTTAGTGGAAAAACATGAGTTTATCTTTTGAAAGAAAAATCTAAAGTTTTGAGAACGTTCATAGAAATTAAGTCTTGTTAAAAATTTAAGTGCTATCGAATCAAGAATTCAAGATCAAATCAAGGTAGTGCGCGTACACCTCTAATGATTTCAGATTTTTACAACAAGAAAAAAATGGAATTTATTAATAATTTACAATGCCATATACAACTCAACAAAATGGTATGTCAATTGTCAAAACGGAAAGGTTAAACAATTCTTAACACGGTGAGGAACATGTTAAAAGGGAACACCAAAAGAATTTTATGGTGAAGCAGTAGTAAGTGTGATATATTTGTAAACAGATTTCCAACTAAACGAAATTGGAATATGACACCTGAATAGGCTTGGAGTTCTCAAAAACCGGATGTGGCACATTTAGGAATTTTCGGAACTGTGGCTCATGCAAAAGTCTCAGAAGAAACAAGAACAAAGTTAGAGGATAAAGAACAAAATTGCTTACGGTATCTAGAAAACTCATGTGGATACAAGTTATACAATCCAATTACCAAGAGGGTCCTCATTTCAAGAGATGTTAATTTCAGTGAAGAAAATAATTAGAATTGGGAAAGTTTGAAAGAAAAAAGAAAAGTAAGCTTGCAACTGAAGAAGAAGAAGAAACAAACAAACAATTTGAGAAGTTATGTGTTCTATAGCTTTACCTAAGGGGGTGGGGGCTCATATATTCTCTCAAGAATCTTCTACGACTTCAACAACGAGAAGAAGCATTAATAGAAGTGATCTAGAAGAAAGATTTTACAAGAAATTTATGGCATAACTTGAATGATTGATCTTGACTCTAATGAAGATGATCTTAATTTAGTTTGCCTATTTGCAAAATATAATCCTATAACTCCGAAGAAGCAAGTCAAAATGAGATATAGAATAGCAATGGATAAAGAAATTAAAGCAACACTTCCATCTAGATTATTAAATATCAGGGTGGTGGAATTGTAGTGAGGTGGATTCCAAGGTCAATATCAGGGTGGTGGAATTGCAGTGAGGTAGATTGCAGCTAATGGTATCCCAAGTGTTATTTAGTTTTGTCAATGGAATTCTAACGTCAAGATGCTTGTGGATAAAACAAATATGATGCCATAGAAAGCTAAGGGGCAGAGCAGGCTAGCCAGCATAAGACTAAGGTTGTTCAAGACCCAAGCAAATATAGTTGGTAGGCAAAAGCTAGAGATATCTATAGACCACCTCATAAACATACACGGGAATGATCTAATAAACCAAAAAAGTAACTAGATACGTACTTCAAAACATCCACTGTTACTGAGCAATTGACAAAGAAGTGGTTCAAATTCTCTTCTATTACACACATCGCAACATACCTATTGGGGAAAATGTCATATAAGGAAGAGATCATCCATAGTGAGGATTTTATCCAACACAAATGCCCATGTAAAGTGTAAACAATTCCGACCTCGGAGGAATAGAAAACTGCAAATCTTTGCTATCAGAGGAAGCATTGCCTTTTCCCTCACTAGAAGACCATAGAGAGACTTAGTTGAGACTTGAAAGAACGCCACTAGAACTTCAATTGCAAATTCTAACTTCCTCAACCTCCAAAGAGATGATTACTTCCTCAAGGCTATGAAAGAGGTTAAGAAGGGCTTTTCCACACCCATAGCAAGATATAATCCTATAACTTGGAAGAAGCAAGTCAAAATGAGATATAGAGAATTGCAATGGATAAAGAATTTAAAGCAACTGAGAAAAATGATACATGAAAGCTCACATCACTAGCACAAGGCAATCGGAGTCAAATTGGTATACTAAACAAAAGGAAATTCAAAAGGAGAAATTGAAAGATGCAAAGCCACGCTCATGAAAAAAGGATTCGAGCAGCACGAAGGGAAAGACTATAAATATGTATTTGCAACAGTTGCCTTGCCTGTTTAGAAATGGAAAGACTCATGCTGCACAAAAAAATGACATTTTTTCAAACGGACATGAAATCTGCATTTTTTGATGGATTTCTTAAGATGAAGTTTATAATGAGACAACATTGAACTGTAGTAAGAAAATGCCAAGAAGAAAAAGTTTAGACTTAAAAATGCCTTGTAGGGCCTAAAACAGGCAGCAAGAGAATGGAATACTTGAATTGATCAATATTGAAAAGAACATAGTTTCTCAAAATGCCCAAATGAGCATGTTTTATACGTGAAAAAAACCAAAATGGAGATCTAAAATACAGCAATACAAGAAGAGAAGCAGAACAAGAAAGAAAATAATACTGATTTTGAATGCTTGAACAACATTTAAAGCTCAAGAAGGTATTCAGTTGTATCAATTGAAGCCTGAGAAGCCCAAGAGCACAATGAGATCTGCTTGAACATGATTTAGCAGCGTCATATAATACATGGTAATCGGCTCTACATAAAAAAATTACTGCTCCCCGTGATACCTTCAAAAAGGAGAAGAACATTTGGACTTCACAAAACATCTTAAACACAGAACAGATTACTTTCCCTTCTATCTTTATCTATATTAAAGCATAATTTTCTAAACGGCTTAAACCTCCAAATGATTCATCCAATGGGTTCCTAAGATCTATCCTCCGGTAATTTAACCACCCAACAGTTCCATACACTTCCAGAAAGACTCCAGACTCCTAATCCCCCCTCCTATTTCCATCTCAACTTCTTCATTCTTCATTCTCTCTCATCTACACTATTCTGCAACTGTCTACTCTCACTCAACATTTACCATGAAGATATCGCATGAATTTTGAAGAAACCAACCTCTTCTTGCATTGCGATTCAAAAGGCTGTCTTATCTTATTATCCAATGTCTCTAAAGCAGGTATATTTTTTTCCTTTCCCTGCATCTACATCAATCAACAAGTGTTTACTCTCAACCAACAATTAAAGTGACGGTATTTTTGTATTTTTTTATAACGTTATTTCTCTTTGGGTGTTGATTTCTCTGTTAGGGGTTGATTTCTTATGTGATTTAGGGAGAATCCATCTCAAGGGAGAAGAACTTGGGTTTTGATGACTCATGGAAACCTGTTGATTTACAGGCCCGACCATGAAATCTTCTCTACAAATAAGCGCGCAAGGGAACTCGTATTTTACTTAACTCCTTACCTCTTCCCGTCAACATTTTTATATTTGATGAAAATACACTCTAACAATAACTATTATTTCCTTTTATTTGCCTTTTGAAAAATCAAATGGGCTCCCAGAGTGCCACGTGGCTCATACGGGTGTTTTTTAACAATTGTTTTTCTCGAACACGTTATTGAGAAGAGGCATAGTAAAAAAATACAAGGGCAAAAAACATTGCCAGATATAGTTACCAAACTAAGGCCAATGCAGTAGGACATGGACTGACCCCATGGCCGCCATCTTATTTTATAATGTTTGTTTTTTTCCTAACAGGTCTCTTCTAATCTTTTATCTTCTCTTCCAAATTTTTCTCCTCTCAATATCTTTTCTTCCTAAAATCTCTCTTATCCTATTATTATTCCTAACATATCTCCCCATCTCTCCAACTCCTCACTTTCTACTCTTGCTAAAACTCCTTCCAAAACATCTCTTCCTCTTTCCATCCTAATAAAGGGCCCGTTTGGCAAACCGGTGGAAGCAAAAAGTAGCTTCTAAATTAAGTTGATGAAATAAAAGTTTGTCATTTGGAAGCAAAAGCTTGTTTGGTAAAACATTGACTTATAAGTGAAAAAGTTAGTTTGGCATGTATTAAGTTAAAAAGTCATTTTCATACAATTTTATACATATCATATTTTAATAAATTGTTCATAAAGTTAGTTGAAATTTTCAAATTTTTGGGGTTGCCATGGAGTTGGCCTAATTTTATCGAGGTTGGTTAACTCAAATGTGAATAGAGGGCTTTAAACCCAAGTCTATTGTATCAACCCTCACAAACTTAACCTATTAAATTCAATCTCTCCAATTTTCAAAAGAGATTACGAAATGCTCATTGGCACCTGAAACCATGGATAATATTTATCGCCTTTGTTCACAATGTAAGAATGAGTAGTATTGAAGTTGGGGGGTCTAATAACTTCCTTAGAAAATTTACAAATAGCCTTTAAGATTGTCTTGAAGTGACGAGATATAGTCTCCCCACGATGTTGAAATCGGTCTGCAACATTTCTATTTGACTCATTATGACCAATTGTGTATAGAAAGATACATATTTGCTCCTCCACACTAACATAACGCGTATCACGCAATAGTCCTCGTTCTCTCAATGCATCGCATAGGTCATACAAAGTATTTGACTTCATACGGAACATATCTGGGCATCAATCATCATGTCTTTCGAGTACATTTTTAACGTACTCTTTTCCCGAGAAGGGGTCATTCCTGTATGGTTGCTTGTACAAGAATTTGCAATTATAGTCATTTACCGCATCTAATACAATCAATTCGACAATCCCCCATTCTTTATCACTAATATCACTCATTTCAGTGTCTGAACCCATTTTCAACCTGTTGTGTCAATATAATTGCAATGAAGATTAACTTTTTAGTTCTATACAAAATATAAAAGTCCAAAAATCGTTGCCAACTTCTCATACTCGGGACAACCTTGAGTACGGAACCTCCTCGCTCTTGGGTGTGTCTGTTAGTAAAATGACATGTTAGTTCTAACTTATTTTATAAATTAAATCAATAGGTGTCTATATATTATCGATGACTCAAGCAAATTATCACCTTCAAATAATCTTCCCACCAAGAATTAGGGGCAGTGACAGTTCTCAGCACTGGATCCCATCCCAATCTTGTGTTGTTCTCCACAAGTTTTTTAAAATCCTTAAATCGTTCTTTTAGTTATGCCATCTTATTTTTGAATGCTTTCAAAACATACTTCAACCTCCATCGCTGGTAATACTGCTTCTTAATGTCCAATCATTCATCTTTTGAGAAAGTGCATGTCACCCGATGATCACCACGTCCAATGACCTTATCAACCATTAAGTCAATATAGAATTACTCCTGCGGCAGTGTCCAATGTGCTTGGGTTTCTTGTGCCACTTCAAATGGTTGCAGTAAGGACTGGTTTGAAGCCATCTAAAAATACAATTTAAATGACCATTTAATAAAAAAAAGTTAGTCAAATAGAGATTAACTAATAAAGTTTCATGGTGGAAAAGTCTCGTGACATATAAGATGACCATTAAATAAAAATTGTAAACCATATAAAAGGACTATGAATTGATAGTGTCAACTCCACCAAATTTCTACAAACACAAACTAGATGCTATTGTCACTAACAGAAACAACTCCAAATTATGATGAGATACCATAGATATCGATTATTCTAGGTGTCCATCCACCACTAAGGCCCTGCTTGGTTCACAGCAAATGGAGTGCAATGCACTCACTTGCCACAATTTTGGGATTGCAAGTGATTGGTTGGAGGCGTGCAAATGAACTGTCATGCAAGTGGTCGACAAGCCATTGCAAACTCCTTAACAAAATAGACGCAAGGAAGTGCAGCCCAAAAACTGATGCAAGCAAGTGCATTGTGTTAGCTCAACATTTTTTTTTCTGAAAAACAATAATAATAACAACAACCGTGATTATTATTTTTTGATTATTATCTTTTTATTTTTTATTTCTTTATTTTTTAGTTTTTTATTTTTTGATAGGGTCAGGATCGGGGGACAACCATTTTTTACATCCATTTCGCATACCCACATAGAAGATGAATCAATGGCTGATTTTTGGTGAGGGTGATCTCTATGGTGAGGAGATCATCCTCACAAAAATTCAAATCATTCCGATATTCGTGGACTGGTTTAGAAGTTGAAGAATTATGGACCGTTAATTTTCGTGTAACTTGAAAATCACATTTGATGGGGTTAGAAATTTCGAAATGGGATGATTTTTTGTTGGGGTGATCTATATGGTGAGGAGATCATCCTCACTGAAAATCAGCCATTGATTCATCTTCTATGTGGGTACACCAAATTTGTAAAGCAGTAGATCAAAGGGCCAATCAAATTTGTAAGACCGACAGAATATATGACCATCAAATTTAATCAAGCCAACCACCATTCTCTTGAGTTATTTATTACACAAAAGTCATTCAGGAACCAAAAGTTCAACCGGTGGAAGCAAGTAACTAAAATACTAATCTATGCACACATATCCAAGAAACTCAAGTATCCTTCAATTAAACCCAAACAGTAGAACTAAAACCCGAAAACAATACGAACCATTATAGCTCTTGGTGCCTCCGAAAACAATCCCAAAGGCGTTTTCTTTGCAAGTAGAACCAAAACCCAAGAAAACAAATGGTGAAAAGCTTAGAACGAGAGATGGGAGGAAGGTTCATACCTTGAGCGAGGGCGAAAGAGATGGGGAGTAGCCACGGTGAACAACGTCTCCAGAAGCTTGCAAAACAGAGAAGGGAATTCTGAAAAAAGAAATCCCCAGTTGCTGTTTTTTGGACGGGAGAGAAAAGGGATACACAATGTAATTTTAATTTGTTTTAAACCTTTCAAGGGTTAAAATTGGAATTTTCAGATTTTCACTTAAGTTTATAACCGCACAACCCGCGATTTTTTGGGTAGCTGTAGGGGCGCCCCCGTCTTTAAGCCGGGCACCCCACTTGGACCCAAATACCCCTCTCTTCAGCCGGGCACCCACCCCGTCCCCGTCCCCGTCCCCGTCCCCATCCCCATCCCTTCTCCTTCTCTCTCTATTGTAACTCCCTCCCCCCTCTCTCTCTCTCACTCTCCCCCCTCTCTCTAAACCCTAAACACTCTCTCTCTCAATCTCTACCTCTCCATTTCTCTCTCAATCTCTCCCTTTCCATTTCTCTCTCTCCGGCTTTAGCCTCCACGGTGCTGCACTACCGTGGGGGCTATGTAGCCCACGGTCAGGTTGGCCGCGGTCTACATAGTCCCATGCCGTGGGAGCTAAAAGCTCAAGGAGAGAGAGAGAGAGAGAGAGAGAGAGAGAGAGAGAGAAGAAGTGGGTGCCCAGCTGAAAGGAGGGGCATTTTGGTCCAAGTGGGGTGCTCGGCTTAAAGACGTGGGCGCCCGTAGAGCTACCTCGATTTTTTTTGGCTTCAACTTCGGCGAGAATCAAGAAGCACAAAATTTTTGCTTCAACGAAAATCAAGTTTTTGACTTGAAAAAATCAATTATATAAATGGAACCTAAACGAACTTTTCGGCTTTTTTGATTTTAAAAGCCAAATTTTGACTTATTTTCAGTTTGCCAAACAGGCCCTAAAATCTCTATACCACCTATTATTTTGTAATTAACCTCTTACCATAACTTTTTAATTGTTCTTATAAGATAATCATAATTTAATTGTTACGCATTATAATGGTCCCTTTCAAAGTATCAAACATTAATAAAGTGCTCGCAGGATAATAACACCAGTAAACAAAAAATAGCAAAAGCAAAGGAAAGGAAAAAAAAAAAGGCGTTTTTTGAGTTTACAAGGTAGGAATGTACACGTTACCGATTTTGGTGGGTCTTATGGCCAGTGAAGAGACGCGATTAAGAGCCCAAGAAGGTAAGCATGCTCTTCATATCTTATTCCAACCGCAGACAGAGAAAGACAAAAACACAGAGTACGATCAAATTGGTCGGTCCATCAGACTTCCAACATATAAACAGGAATTCAGAAATTCGATAAGATAGAGAGCAAAACTTGATTCGAAAACATCTTGTTCTTCTTTTCTCCTTCAATTCTATGCTTCGAAGCAACTTCAATGACCATCAACAAACAGATAAATAAGACCAGAGCTCCCACCAGAAGAAAAAACAAAGCAAAAACAGAAAAACGAATCAGAGACATCAAAAGCTTAATCTGAAATACAAAACCAGAATTTCTGATTCAGAAACGACTCTATACGAATCTCTCTAAAATAGTAAAAATTGATTTCGAACACAATGTAGAAGATTAAATTAAAGACTAACCTTGAAATCAAATATAGTAATAGAAACGTGACGGGTTTGGTTGAAAACTCCGAAAATCGAATGATTCTTCGAGCTAAATTCTTAACTTTGTGTGACAAGCGAGAAATTGGATCTCCAAAATAGAAGAAATCAAGATTTCAATGAGAGATTGTGGATGAGAAGAAAAAATCACCAAATGGATTGGGATCGAAGGGTCCGAATTTAAATGAGCGAAATCATCCCTTACGGGTTCGAAAGATTTATATAGTTGGGACGCAGAGGGAGAGTTCTAAAGTCGTTCTTGCATATAAGCTCATATTAGGAATTAAGGGCATAGTAAAAATAATTATATGAAAATAATATTTTTTGACATACAATTCTATTTTCTTATACTTATATATATAAATATATAATAAAATAAAATAAAATTATTATGTTCGAATAGGCCAGAAGAGTTGTGAAGAGGTAGAGAGAAATGAATAAAGAGATTTAGTTGTAGAGGATAAGGACTAAGCATTCATGAAGAGATTTGAGAAAATAAATAAATAAACATTTTGACTTGGGTTGTGGTGCTAACTAAGCATAATAGGGAAAATGGAGAGATATTATGGGTAAGAATTTATGTTATATTATATTTTTGTAATTACGGGTAAAACCGTACAACTTCTTTATATGATGTTGAATGCAATGACTGGGATAGTAGCCATGCCTTTGAAATTATGTTATTGTTTATATTGAACAAAATTTTTAGGAAAGAGAGAAAATCATCTTAATTTATAAATGTTTGATTGGAATCTTTCATACCGTTGATTGGAGAAAATCTTATTCATTATTGATTTATAATTATCTTAATGTTCCTTTTTTATATCATTGTATTTGAACATCCATATAGTCATGAAAGTTATACACATATTATGTGGGCATTTGTGCTTAAGGCGAGATTATCGTCTAGGCAACATTAATATCCACTTGTCAAAAATATTATCAACGCAAACGCAAAACCCTTTGTAAAGTCTGTACACGACGTTATTCTAAATTATAACATATTGGATTTAACACAATCTGTGTAGAAAATGATCACAAAAACTTCATGCACACAACATATTCATTTGTTGCTTTGGCTTGTCGCTCATCGTCTTCAATCCTCAAAAACTATTAATGAAACAAAAAATAAGAAAAAAGGGGAAAAATAGTTAAAATAAAGGAACTAAAAAGATTAGAATAGTAACTAAATTCTTTTTAACACATTAGAGGATGTTAACCGTATAGATGTTTGGGCAGTCCCTAGATGGACATATAGATAAAAAATCAGCATTAGTAGTTATTTTAAATGTTTAAACACATTACAAGACGTTAACCCGTATATTTGATATATAACAAAAAATTTATATTTGTGATGTATACAAAAGTATATATGATTTACAAATTTTACTATATCTATTGTTATTATACGGTCTTCAAATGTGTTAAAGAAATAACTTATTATATATACCTCATTTATTATAGTAACAAATTATCAACAATCACATTCTAGGGTATACCACATCTCAGATCCTTTCTTGACTTTTTAAATGATTTCTAAACGTGCCACTCCTGAATGAATTTAACATTAAAAATTCATTATTTAGTGAATGCTCATCTGGTTTTGTATGCCACATCTAACTTGAAAGAGATGAATAAACATATATACATATTTTGGTGAAAATGTGGAGTTGCATAACTACCAACAAAAGAAAAAATATTAGGGACTCACATGTCTTAGACGACTTAGATTGCTACCATATATTCTCCCCATAAACGGTCCCACTAAGATTTTCATTAACTAAAATCGAAACAGTTTTATATAACAGATTTGCTTCCAAATAAAAAAAACTTTACCTTTTAAAATAAAGAACTAAAAATGAAACCCTCTCAAATTCCTTAATTTGACGCCTTATTTTGTGCTATACTCCTTCAACAAAGCTATTCGACTACACACTACAAATCAAATAAACTTATATAAAGCTAAACGAAAATGAAAAAAAATTACAAAAACTCTCATTCGAATCTAGAAAATCTAACATTCGAAAGATCGTCGCTGAGAGATAGAAGAAACTATAGCGTTCCTATACGAAGATTCGACGTGTTGAACTGCAAGATTAAATAAATAAAGTTACAAAGACCAAATAAAAATTAAAAAATTAAAATTTATCAATTTTTACTAATAGATTTGATTTGAAAAATAAAAAATTGAGAGAGGTCTTGGTTTGCTTACCATATCGAGATGAATGTCGAAGGAATGCTTGGTGATTGCTTCATACAAATGGTTCCATAGATACAGAGCAGACATTTGAAAAAAAATATAAAAACTAAGAAAAACGAAGAAGAGAAAATTTATTATTACCTTTGGATTGAGAAATTAAAGAAGAGAGAACCAGATGCGACGTTGTTCTTGTGATATGGAAGTTGAATGTGAAAGAAAGTCAGAGATTTTTTTAGAGTTTTAGAGGGAGAAGTATAGTGATAGTTATGGACGGAGATGGAAAGGTTTTAGGTTATAGACGTTTTGGGAGAGGGAAAGGTTTTAGGCGTTTATAATTTAAAAATGTTTATATTATCAAATTTTTAATAAAGGAATAAATAGTTAGGTTATTATTTTTTGCAGACTTTAATTAGAAAAAGATATGTTTTGGGAAGGGGAGGCATAAATGAAAGATGGAGAGGTGCAGTTGGAAAGAGTTGTTGTCGTTTTGGGAAGGGAGATGCATAAATGGAAGATTGAGGGGGGGCTATTGGATATGTAAAGTTTTTATTACGTTTTCTTTAATGAGATTTTGGAAAGATGATTTTTATGGAATGGAGAAGAGATTGCGTATTAATAAGGGTATTTTTGAAAAAAAAACCTTGAGAATTAAAAAGATGAAGAAATAATTTAAGAATTAATGAGAAAATTAAAAAGAGGGAGAGTGACATAATTGGAAAGAAAGATGTTTTGTGCAGGGGTATTTTGGAGAAAAAACTAAAATGCTAGAGAAAGCGCCACCTCAACAAGGTCGAGCTTTTGTATAAATAATAGAAAATGATACATTTTGGGAAGGGGAGACATAAATAAAAGATAGAGAGGTGCAGTTGGAAAGAGTTGTTGTTTTGGGAAAGGGAGACAAATAAAAGATGGAGAGGTGCAGTTGGAAAGAGTTGTTGTTGTTTTGGGAAGGGAGATACATAAATGGAAGATTGAGGGGGGCGGTTGGATATGTAAAGTTTTTATTACGTTCGTAAGGAATATTTTCATATTCAATTTGGCAAAGATTCCGTTTGACATTAAAACATTCTTGTAACTGTTTCTATGAACACTAGTGTAGTATGGAGATATCGTGGTACACATACTTCGCTAACTACTTAAAAACTAGAAGACAGAGACAACATGAATCAGATGGTTGGCGATAGGAGTCATCTGAGTAACTGTCGATTTGTTAGTTAAAGATCGTGTATGCTCGATTAAGAAGGTAAGTGACTTAATGGCCATAAGAATTGGTTAAAATGAATAAAACATAAGGGTCAAACCTAGTCATTGGACTGACCCGAGTCTGAGTCAAATATATTGACTATTGGGATAGTCCAATCGATTGGACACTTATCCCCAATCGATTGGACGTAGCCCAATCGATGGAGACTCTGTGTAATCAATTGGAAGCTATGAGGCAGAAACTTATTTCAGCCCGATCGATTGGAGACTCTATGAAATCGATTGGAGTTTTTGGGATAAAACTTATCTAAGCCAAATCAATTGGAGACTCTGTGAAATCGATTGGAGTCTTTGGAACAAAAACTTATTTGAGTCAAATCGATTGGAGACTCTATGTAATCGATTGGAGCCTTCGGAACAGAAATCTTATTGAGCCCAATCGATTGGACTATGCACAGAATCGGTCTTTATCAGATCCGAAATTCTTGGTTCAATTATCCCATGTTCTGCACGACTCCGGGTCATGGAATTCTATAAATACAACCTTTCTATGCCTTCTCTAAACACACACAAAGACACAGAGTGACTCAATCTTCAAGAGAGAGAAGAAAATGTTTTATTTATTAGAGTGTCCATTCGAAGAACAAGAAATTTGTTTCCCATTCACATCTTATGAGCTTGTTCTCTTCTTAATCAAAGTCAAGTGCTTGATCCTTTCCTCAGCTTAGGTCTTTCACTTCTATATTTGACCTAGAAGCCTGAGTGTACCAATGTGACTCAACACCATTTGAGCAACCTAGGGTTCAGGGTGTACTGAATCATTCACCTTCTGCAAAGGCGAGAGTGTTGAGAATTAAGATTGGAGGAGCCAATCGATGGTAGGTTTGGGGTGTACCAAACTGAACAAGCAGACAAGGCGTCTTGGCTGGAAGGGCGCGCGTGGATTCATAGTGTTGATTTAGAGGACGTGGACGCATTGGTAGTAGGCCTTGGCTAAGGTTGGAAGCTGTATTTGCAATGGTGCTGCATAGGTAACCTTTGTTCATTTAACTTTTCAGTTAGTGATACTTTCTGTCTGGACATGGTCCCGTGGTTTTTCCTTGGCTAAGGTTTCCACGTAAAAATCTCTTGTCTTGTGTGATTGTTTGTTTGTATTCCGCAATTTATCTTGATTAGATCAAACGACAAAAATAAAATATACCACGAAGGTATATTCGATTTGAGTCGATTGTGATAATCTTTTATCAAACAACTAAGGCATTTGATTTTGTTATCCTACCATATACCAGTAAAATTGTGTAGGTATAAATAATTTTAAATACCTAATCAACCCCCTCTTCTAGGTATATTGGATTAAAGAGAATGGACCTGTGAAATTTCAACATTTTCTTTAACGAGATTTTGGAAAGATGATTTTTATGGAATGGAGAAGAGATTTCGTATTAATAAGGGTATTTTTGAAAAAAAAAATCCTTGGGAATTAAAAAGATGGAGAGATAATTTAAGAATTAATGAGAAAATTAAAAAGAGGGAGAGTGACATAATTGGAAAGAAAGATGTTTTGTGCAGGGGTATTTTTGGGATAAACTAAAAAGCTGGAGAAAGCGCCACCTCAGCAGGGTCGAGCTTTAGTATAGATAATAGATAAGAGTTGTGATGTAAGCCACGTGGAACACTTTTAGAGGAATCCGACCGTATGGATGTTTGGCCAATCCAATCCCTAGATGGGCCTACAAGCCAAAACTCAGCCTGATTAGTGATTTCAAACCTTTGGATCCTTGTACCCAAATAATGGTCAATAATGCTCAAATTCCCACCGTTAAATCAACCAATGAAAATGACTCCAATCCAACGCAATCACTAATCAGGTTGATTTTTATTGTAGGTCCACTTAGGGATTGGATAAACATCCATTCAGTCAGTGTCCACTAAAAGTGTGCCACGTGGCTAATATTGTGGATTGAAGTCAGCGAAGTTTCTCCCAAAATAAGAAGAAAATTACGAGAATATTCGAGGTCAACATGATGGTAATCTCTAGCCATGGATTCGAGCATTTTTTTTATTTGGGTACTTAGATCAACGGCCAGAAAACACCAATCAAGTAAATTTTGTGTGTAGTTCCACCAAGAGGTGAAGTAGCAGTTATGGATCAGTGGGTCCAGAAGAGTGTCCTGCATGGCATTTTTGGGAGGCGTAGGACCAAAGTTTGCTCTTACCCCGAAGGGTACACGCTTAAATCGGCTTATGAAGCTGTTCGAGAGAAATACGAAGAAGTTGATTGGTCTTTGTGTGGAGCCCTCGGGCTATCCACATCATAATTTTGTGACATGGATGGCTCTAAAGGATGGTCTTCTTACTAAAGATAAATTATTTATCAGACGCATCACCAATAATACCAAGTGCATATTTTGCTGGCAGGAAGAGGAGACGATCAAGCATCTTTTCTTTGATTGCCCTTTTAGTAAATTTATATGGGGATACATTTTGAAGATATCAAAATACAATAGAAATGTGGCGGACTCAAACATTGAAGCCCAATGGATACTTAGAATGTTGTAGGGGCTGATTTGCGTATACTGACGTTGAAGGTAGCATTCAATATTGCAACGATCTACTATACTTGGAGAGAACATAATGCCAGAATTTTTCAAACTAATTTTCGTCGTAAGAAGCATTTACTCCAACAAATTGTTGAGATTACAAGACGTCGTTTTAGCACCAACAAAGACAAAACAGAAGATAACCCTCGCTCTAGGGAATTTTTTATATTCTTGGAAGATGGAAGTTGACTTCAGGCATATCAATCCCATCCCTTGTCAATGGAAGGCTCCATCTAGTGGCTTTTATATGCTCAATATTGATGGGTCGATGAGAGATCGAGCTGAAGGTTATGGAGGTTTATTGCGAGATAAGAATGAAGATACGTTGTTTGCTTTTAAAGCTGGAACTAACTCTAAATCGGTAATCTACCATGAGCTTCAAGCTATAGCTATGGGTTTACAACTGGCTATTTCAAAGGAGATTAAGAAGGTACAAGTGTGTACGGACTCTACTCATGGAGTGGGCATTATCAAAGGAATCTACTCTTTTCCTTGGCAAGCTAAGAAAATCACCGATTTTCTTCTTCAAGCATGGGATCAATTTGAAGTTATTGATATTGGTCATATTCCAAGAGAAATTAATAGAGCAGCTGATCTTCTAGCATCGTCTTATGGGGCTATTGGGTGTAATGTTATTTATCCTCCTTTGTTTTTTGCTGAACTTAGTAGGATTATTAGTGAGGATGCCTCTGAGGAAATATATTATCACATGTAATCTTTTTTGGACTTTAAGGTCAGGTAGGGGTTTGCCTAACCCCAAGCTTATTTCTCAAAAAAAAATAAACTTGTAGCTTTGTTAGGGCTGCAACTTGGACAAGTTCAACCTGAGCCCGACGGGTTAAACCCAATGTTAGGGTTGGGTTGGGTTAGCCCTTTCAGAACTTGGGTTGGGCTCAGGCCTAATTTTTAGTGACCCGATCAAATTTGGTTGGGCTAGGTTGAAGCTCGGCCCAACCCAACCCAACACGAACCCGAACCCGACATACAAACTACATATATGTATTAGTATACTAACAAACATCCACACTACACTTTGGCAGATGCAGCAATCCATGGATGTTTGTTCTTAGCAAACTACAACCTTTGTGTGAGATTACAAAATGAACTTGAAACTACATTTTGACATTTTATGTGATCGGTTGATATTGAAAATATCATGTTTTCTTTAATGATTGTTTTTTGTTATTTCTTTACTAACTTTTATCATGCATTTGAGTTAATGAACTTTTCTCTTATTATGAAAATATCACATGGTTAGCATAACGGTTATTGTATTGACAAATAAATTATTTTAATATGAAAAAAATTTAGCAATCTTTCCAACCAGTAAAAAAAATTTAAGAAATTGACCAACCCGATAGCGTTGGGCTAGGGTTGGAAAATCTAGGCCTAATCTTGGGTTGGGTTAGGGTTGACAGCCTTTAAGGTTGGGTTGGGCTAGGGTTGACCCCCAACCCGCCCGAGTTGCAGCCCTAAGCTTTGTACTTGTACTAAGAGCATTCTCCCGTGCCCCTTGAGTCACATACGGTAAATCCTTCTCCCCCTCTCTCTCTCTCGGCCTTGGCAGCCCGAGGTTGAGTGTGATGTGTGCTGCACTCAGCACACTCGGCCTCAGCCTGCAGAGGCCAAGAGAGAGAAGAGGGAGAAGGAGAGGATAATAGAGAGAGAGTGGTGGTAGAGTTAACCGGTGGAGGTTCATGCTCCTCCTATTCTTCTTCTTCTTCTTATTCTTCTTTGGCTTTGCAAGTTTTTTTGTTTTGATGGGTAGGTGTCAAGAGTGGCTTGGGTGTGAAGAGTTAGGG